>OX235265.1:92391311-93591311 GCA_944472135.2 Trichobilharzia regenti
GTGTGAATATACATTACAAGTAGCATAGAAACAAAAAATTACACAGGATTAGAATATAATTGTAAAATGGTTATTCTAAACGGATTACAAGTGTGAACAGGGAAAAGCATGGAAACAAACTTAAAATAACTAGTTTTATAACTGAAAAAAATTAGGTGAATTTAATGAAGACTGAGGGACTAAGAATCAGACACACGGGGAATCACAAAATGCTCAAAAGGAAAAGCGAGAACAAAAAAAGACGAGGAAGAGAAAAAAAATGGAAGCTAAGGGGACATACAGAACTAGGTCAATGGTAGTTGTAGAGGTTGGACTAATTTCTTTTGAACACACAGTTCCGGCTTCTGGATGCATATTGCTAGGGCTTCTGCAGTACAAAGAAGTTTGAAATAACTATTTTACAATTATATCTTAATCCTGTGCAATTTTTGTGTTTCTAAGGCTTTTGTAATCTACATTCACACGTCCTAACTTTCATTTCAGGCTCAAATTATTATTTCAAATTTTCAGTTATAAAACTAGTTATTTTAATTTTGTTTCCATGCTCCTCCTAATCACACTTGTAATCCGTTTAGAATAACTACTTTACAATTATATTCTAATCCTGTGTAATTTTTTTTGTTTCTATGCCTCTCGTAATCTATATTCATACCTCCCAACTAACATTTCAAGTTGAAAAATTTTGATTTCAATTTGTTTCCATGGTCATTTTGTTCACACCTGTAATTCGTTCTATCCCTGCGTTTCTAAACCTCTTTTACTTCATATCAAGTTGAAAATAATTATCACCATTGATTCGTCTTTAAAACTATTATTTCTCCAGTTATCAAATATTAATTTTTGCATACGTTGTAACTATTTTCTAATCCTGTGAAATCTTGTCTCTAAGCCCCTTGTAATCTATATTCCTACCTTTGACCTTTCATATATCAAGTTGAAAATTATTATCACCTTTGTTACTATGTGGAATTAATTAAACAAATAATAATTGTATCCATGTAGACTAATGTACATAAATGTGATTGTACAGCTTTTAAGAATGAAATCGCCTAAAATATATATCTTTGCTGAACTTCGAAAAAGAAATAAGAGTACGCCACAACGAATTAAACTCCAATGCAGCAGCTGTTAACAGATTAAAACCTGAAAATATCATTCCTGTGGCACCGACGCACAGTGATTAGGATTTTTTTCCTGTCGATTGATTGGACCGAAGTCACAGGTTGACATGTCGGCTTCTTGAGCAGATGCTTCAACGATGTCTGGGAATTTGATCAGTATTTAATTGGTGGATGGTGACTAGCAGTGGAATCCAGGATGCACATTTCACCTGTCCTATTTGGGACTCGTCAACTGGATGTACCTGCGTTTCTCAGTCAGTGAGTGATGATGTTCCCACCACCTAGGCTCGAACCCAGTGACCATAGTTTCCAACGCTAAAGCGTTATCCACTAGACGACTTGGGTCACTAGAGCCACGTCTTGTTCAACGGGTCATATTAACTATTTTATTGAATTTTAAATCTTCTCGTCGAAGCATCTGCAAAAGAAGCCGACATGTCAACCTGAGACTGAGCACTTTGGTCCAATCAATCGACGGGAAAATCTCAAATTCAATAAAATAGTTAATATGACCCGTTGAACAAGACGTGGCTCTAGTGACCTAAGTCGTTTAGTGGATAACGCTTTGGCGTTGGAAACTATGGTCACTGGGTTCGAGCCTAGGTGGTGGGAACATCATCACTCACTGACTGAGAAACGCAGGTACATCCAGTTGACGAGTCCCAAATAGGGCAGGTGAAATGTGCATCCTGGATTCCACTGCTAGTCACCATCCACAAATTAAGAGACAACTTAACTTAAAAAGAGATAGCTGCTCAAAAATGTTTAATTAATGACAAAAACATACCATTTTCCAGATCAGCCAATGGTAAATCAGCAGTAGATACGCACAAATCAGAATAAATCAACGAAGTTAATGAACACGTTCAAACGAGTCCATATGAGATTTAAAAATATAAGGGCACTATTATGAATAAGATAAAAAAAATATGCAGTTGATCTAGTACACTAAATGAAACCATCTTTGGGTGAGTCAAAATGATTTAACATACGCGCGACAGACACATCCTCAGGGCGCTCAGTGGGCAGTGTTTAGCATACTGGACCCAAGCTAAGTGCTTCTACAAGCGTAGAGTTAATCAGCTCAGATTTAAGGTGCGGGACTGGGGGGATCCAGGCGATCCAGATCACTGGTAGTTCAAGCGAGACAGCTGGAATCGGTTTGTGACTCACAGTTATCAGATGGTTGTGAATAGCTCGACGATTCCATCACGGTTTCCTCAAAGGCCATTCGGCACGATGGCCAATCAGAAATGGTGTCCATAGTAAAAGTAAACGAACTGTCCCTCGAGATCTTGTGTCTATGAGGCAGAATAGGCTGTCTCCTATGCGCAAGATGTTCCCTTTCTGTGATATACGACGGGGAACCACATGGGTTGTTCTGATTCTTAAGAGGTAATGTTTCACAGAGAATTGTTCTAGGACTGTGTCAGTCACTGGATCACCTTGCATCAAAAATAAAAAGATGCACAACCTACCCCTTGGCTCTGGTGTCAATGGCATTGACAGTAATCACAGACGAAATGGGCAGAACTCCATTAATAATCTCAGTAAAATATATGGTACTATTAAAATTCATGGAGCATGACACCCTATTAGGCCAATAGTTAACTTTAAGAACACTTGCGCATATGAGTTATTTAAATATTTAGCATCGATTTTATGCCCTATTATAGATTAAACGGGTTCTAGGCTAAATATTTCAAACGTAATGAAACAAAAGCTGGAGGGAATTCAAACACAAAAGTGTGGAATAGCGATTAGTTTAAGTTCCAGTGGTTCGTTCGCTAATATCTCAATTTAATACTGATTTGCGTCGGTGGCATAGCGGTTAGGACGCTCGCCGATCATGCACATGGTCCGGGGTTCGATCCCCGGCCGGCGGACTCCTGTACCTCGCTAAGCCAGTAGTGAGACTGGTGAAGAGGAAAGGTTTGGCATGTTGTTTGGCATCCCATCCTGTAAAAATAATCACCACTGCTACAGAAACTTCAAGCATCTAGCTTGAAGCCCTATGTTCCACTGGGAACGTGCAGGAAAATAAACAAAAAAAATAAAAATACTGCTTTGCATGCAGTTAAGAATAAATTGGACATTATTCGTGAACTCAAAATAGGACTAAACTCTCAGTTGGGGGAATAGTAATATTGTAACAACAGAAGACAAGGGTCAGGCAACAGATCGGTTATTTAGGAAATCAACACATATTTATATATTTTCATGTACATTATAATGGATTATTGTTAGCAGAAAAAAACACAGTCTTCTCATTTGTTGTTTCTCACTAAAAGTTCACCTTTCATCTCTTTGTGGCGGTTTCTTGAATGTCAGATCATCTATATGCTAACTATATCCGCCTACGCAAAGTCTGCTGTAGTTGGTTTTTGAATCAGTCTTTGTTCTTAGTTTTCTCACGACCACTACTGGGAACGTAAACATTGACGTAAATTACTATCTACCAATTTAGCTGGCGGTCAGCTCTCACCATAGTATGATACAATATAATATATCTATAAAATATATTAATATATAATGATAATTCATCTGGTGCACCCTAGTGGCTGGCCACAGGACAAAGTTGGCTGCCGTTCTAGTCATAAGTCAGGAACAGTGGCGTCCACGGACTCGAGAGTGGAGACAAACATTCGCCGATGACATTGGTTGGTTTTTGCGCAAAAATAACGAATTCGTGGAAGTTAGAATTCACGGATCAATGAGTCAGGTGTCAGTGTTTGACTGGTCTATGGGCTTGCCTTGTAAATGGAAGGCTGTGGGTTTGAACCCTGAAGGTGATTGTGTGCTTCTTGGGAATTCCAAACTAAGGCAAGACAGCTATCCAAAACTCCCTGGTATTTAATAGTTCTCTCACAGGAATCATACAGTGATCAAATCTGAAACAAATCAAATCCCTATTAAAAACTCATGGAAACAATCTAAGATGTGCAGTAGAATTATATTCTACCACCATTCATGAATTCCACTGTGACATTAGCGGAAAAAGTAATGCACAGATAAACTAGAAACGGATAAGTTGTACAAATCCTGGGTGATCTCAATGATATCTTTAGTTCCATTTTATGAATATGCTATGCTGAAATAGTGCATATAATATTATGACGATTTCGCCTACGTTATAATTCGTAATATTTATCGTAAGGGAATTGACTGAGAAAAAAAATAGGTATTCAAGTATTGGTTACAGGATTTCATCATGAGCTGACATCGGTTAGAGAACCATTGGAAACACTGCAGGGAGTACTGGACAGCCAGCTGGTTCGTCCTAGTTCTTGGGCGAATCCCGGTTGCTGCGTACTGAATGATGAGTTTCAAACAAGGACAAGACAGCTGTCCAGCACTCCCTGCAGGTTTCCTATGATTCTCTAGCTGACATCAACTCATGATGAAATCCTGTAACCAATCAATCAAATCCCTACAAACCAACACTTCGATATCAATGAGATAATCACTGGCAACTGGCCCTATTCAGGTAGGTAGTTACCTGTGGTTCTATTGGGAAGTCATGACAGGTAGGGTGCAGCAGGTCGGGTGTGAATACAAATACTCGCCGAAGACATTGGCTAGGGATCATGCTATGTCGTGAATTGGCAGAAGTTGGAATTCAAGGGGCCACTCGATCGGGTCCCAGTGGCTTAATGGTCTACGAGCTCGCCTTGCAACCAGAAGGTCCTGCGTTCGAATCCTGTCGGTGGGTGCGCACTGTTGAAGAGTTCCAAACTAGGAGGAAACAGCTGGTTTTCCAGTACCCCAGCTGGTTTTCCAGTGGTTCTCCTGCCGATGTCATCTCCTGATGAAATCATGTAACAAGTCAATAAGTGTTAATAATTCACTAAAAAGCAATCACGTTAATCCCGCCTACATATGTTTCCGTATTTTTAAGTCATATGTTTGGCAATCTTATATGTTATTTGAAAATTAGTAGGCTTTAGAAATAGGCACTTTTATCCAAAGGGAAAAAACAAATCAAACTATTAGATAGGTAATCCTAGTGTGGGAATGTATATTTCCAATCTCTTTCGCCAATCTTCTTCCTCTGAGAACGCAATTGTTTCATAGAAAAAAACGTTTCTTTGATTACTAAGCCAAGTGATATTATTTCTTACAATATAACGGACGATTGTGAGTTGGTGGTTCAGCTTTAAGACACTTGCCAACCACCAAGGTTGTCCGGCGTTCTATCCCCAGCCTATACACTCTTAAATCTTAATAAAATGGTTTTAAGGTCAGTAAAGACGGAAGGGCTTGAGACTGCTAGGTCTCCTCAACCCTTCAAAAAAAAGGAACCACTGCTACTGGAACTTCAAGCAACAGCTTGAAGTCCAGAGTTCCACTCTGAACATTTAAGGAATAAAATAAGAAAAACACATAACGTATGGGTACAGGATTTCATCATGGGCAGACATTGATTAGAGAACCATTGGAAAACCTGAGAGTACTGGACAACTGTTTCGTCAGCCTAGTTTGGGACTCTCCAGCAGTACGCACCCACCGACAGGATTCGAACTCAGGACCTCCTAGTTACGAGGCGAGCTCGTATGCCATTAAGCCACTGGGACCCTATCCGATGGCCCCTTGAATTCCAACTTCTGCCAATTCACGACATAGCGTGATCCCTAGCCAATGTCTTCGGCGAGTATTTGTATTCACACCCGGCCTGCTGCACCCTACCTGTCATAACTTCTCAATAGAACCACAGGTAACTACCTACCTGAATAGGGCCAGTTGCCAGTGATTATCTCATTGATATCGAAGTATTGGTTTGTAGGGATTTGATTGATTGGTTACAGGATTTCATCATGAGCTGACGTCGGCTAGAGAACCATTGGAAAACCTGCAGGGAGTACTGGATAGCCAGCTGTTTCGTCCTTGTTTGAAACTTATCATTCAGTACGCAGCAACTGGGATTCGCCCAAGAACTAGGACGCAACAGCTGGCTGTCCAGTACTCCCTGCAGTGTTTCCAATGGTTCTCTAACCGATGTCAGCTTGTAAGAGCTATTAAGGCTTAGGGTAGACTCAACTCTAAACACTCTTACAAAACTTCTTCACTGTTTTACGACCTTAGCTGTACGCTACTCAACGTGCAAATACTGACGAACTGAATCAAGGTAAAAAGACTTGGTATGACAAGTATATCTGGGACAATTATATTTTACACAATGAAATATAGAAATTCAATAAATAAAGAGGTTGTACAACTTATCTACTGACGTCACTGGAGGTAGGCTCGAAGAGTGTGCAGAATGAAAGCACAACGAGAAAGCGAACCGATGAACGTACGGAAGAGTCACAATTCAAAAGATAAAAATGTATCAAACATGGGTGAGTGAGTTTAAACAAAAGTTCAAGGGTACAATGTTCACTACAAACTCATGATGAAATCCTGTAACCAATCAATAAAATCCCTCCAAAGCAATACTTGAACATAACGTATGGTTGAATGAAGGTGAGTATCGGCCGGCTAGAAGATATGAAACATCTCAACTCCTACACTACTTAATTTGTAGACTTTTATTATTATTATTTTTTAAATATCGATACTTGCTTCACACCTACACAGAAGATAATGCTCATTTTTTGAAAGATGTGTTGTTACATTTTCTAGTGATATATTTATTATCCTCAGATTACACAGTTTTTTCTACCCTTAATATATATCGTTAAAGGGGCAATTTTCAACTTTGTTACTTTCAAATCTGATTCAGACACAATGAAAACTTGTCTATCTGTTTTTACAAAAAGCTGTTTAACTTGTCTAAATAAAAGTGTTCAGTGAGGTGGAAACAAACAAAAAAGAAAAAAAAAGAATGATTTTGTTAGAGTATTGAGTTCTTTCTTCTCTTTCAAAATATCACAAAGATATTTGATACTTGCATGAAATATTGGATGATGAAATGTCTCGAAAATATAGCTGAGTGGCAAATAGAATAAATATTGATGGAAATCCGTTTTCGAAAAAAAAATAATCTGAAAATAGGCCTTTAGTAGACTGAGGTTTATCAAGTCACAATTTAAGAAGTAGCTGGTTCGCTAGTAAAGTACGACGCACATATCTAAGTGATTGAATACGTCGACTAGTGGAGTCTACCAGGGTTGACTGTGAGGATAGACACTAGCTGATGTCATCGGCTGGAGGAGGCGTGATATATCACTAGCTGAAGGAATTTAGAATACCAATGAACCAGTGAATTTCATCCCAGTGTCAATGAGCTCATCTTTGAAGTGAAGGTCTTGAAGTCTATCCCTGGTGGCGTTTTGGTTGCATAAAGCAGGGTCCCAGAGGAGGATGAAATAGCTGTTCAGTAGTCGGTGGTTTTCAGTGATTCTCTAAATGTCGTCAATTCCCGGTGAAACTTGAAAAATATCTTCATGTACAGCTCTTAATGTAATTTTTAAAAGATCGCTCCCTACTAATGTACGATTGTATACTGGAAGCGAGATAACTCATTGACACATATCCTCTAGTTATTATTATTTCCTTTAATTTCTAGAGGAACATAGGGCTTCAGCTGCACGTCTTTATTGCATTCGGTTCTATGCTAGAGTTTTCACCTGGCTCCAAGCCTGTCCACATGTATCTCCTCTTCACATGACCTCCTCTATGTCACCCTCACACTGACGACCAACTCTCTGCTTCCCGTTTAAGTTCCACTCGAGATGCTGGCATGTGATGTCATTGACTTGATGATTTTATCAAAGTATGGCCAATCCATCTCCATTTCTTCCCGCCTATCTGTTGCACAATTGGTTCCTGGTTGGTTCGTTCATTGACAGAGATCCCTGTTTCTGATCTTTTCTGGCCGGCCATCTGATCTTGAGTAGTATTGAGCGAAGACAGCTGTTAATGAAGGTCTGTAGTTTGTTTGAGATACTCTTTATGACGCGCCAGGTCTCTGATCCATGTGGTGAGTAGCACTGACTTCACATTGGAGTTGAAAATCTGGATATTATTTCCATTTGCATGCTGAGTGCTGTTGACCTTTACACAGATTTAAGAGTAATGAAAGCTTGTCTTGCTTTTAACGATTCTGGCTTTGATATCCTCATCAGTTCCGTCTGTAGTTGAAACGATGCTTCACAGGTAGGTAAAGGAGGTTGTTTCTCTCAGACTCCTCCCATTTATGCTGATTGTTGTCTGTTGTCGTTTCTGCTGTTGGTGGTGTTGGCTAGGAATCTTCATCACCTCTGTTTTCTCTATGTTCATCTGAAGTCCTACCTACTCTGGATGCATCTTCTGCCAACTTGTTGCTTTTCACTTTCATATCTTCCAGTTTGTGATATATCAGACAAAAATCATCGGTGAAGTCTATATCCTCCAAGTTCTTTGTGTAAGTTCATTTTATGCCTGTTTCCCATTGCCCGTTTTCTGTCTGTCGCATTATCCAATCTACTGCATTCAGGAAGATCATTGGCGATAGTAGACCGCCTTGCCTCACTCCCGTCCTCACTTCAGAGGATTCCGTAAGTTTTCGTTGTGGATTACTTGGCATGCAGCATTGTCGTACAACTGTTGGATGGGATGTACGATTGTCGATGGCACCCGTAGTAGCGAAGCAGTTTCCAAATCACCTCTTGATCCTCTAGTTACTGAATTAAAAATACTTCACACAAATTCAGCATGACATAAATAAGCGAAGGACACAAATTCGTACACAAATACAGAGAAGGAACTATGGAGGCAATTAGTGTTATTATTATTATATTTTATTATTGTTCCCTTGGGTTCCTAGTGAAACATAAGGCTGCACCAGCATTTCTTCACTTTTTCACATTCCCTTCTGTCCTCTTCATCCGCGTCCACGACTATCCATAGTCTCTTATCCCCTCCTCATATGATATCCTCCGTGTAACCCTAGAATGCCCCACTCGTTGTTTTCATTTCGGGTTTCACTGAAGTGATGGGCTGACTTGTGGTGTCAATCGACGGTCTTCCCATTGGGTGCCCAGTCCATATTCCCTTTCTTCGGGATTTTTTTTGAACGGTAGGTTGTCGTTTGGTTCATTTCCAGAGATACTTGTTTCTTATTCTTTCTTGCCATCTGACCTTCAATATGGCGCTAGCTTAGTCAACTGGCGATAAAAGTTTGAGGCCGGATTTTGGAAATGCTCTTGGGGACGTATGTGCCAAGTTGCTCACCCCATAAAGAAGAAGTGACTGACTTAACTTTGGTGTGTAATGTCCGAATCTTGTTCTTTGTTCCTAGTGTAGAAGATTCCCAAAACGAGGGGGAATTACACAAATAAATTATATCTTCACTAACCACAAACATCCTGAATATGATATTTCCTGTGTATCAGTGTGCTTATTTCGAAGGTATTTATAGGATGATTTATGTTTGATGTCACACAAAATCGAAGACTTACGAGCGAAAACCGACCGACAAACTGGTCGACGGAACAGCAAAGAAAGGACTCTAAGTGAACATAGACAAGACGGAGGTTATAAAAATAATCAACCAGCAACAACAACAGCAGCAACATCCAGCGACAATCACCATCAACGGGAGGGATTTGAAAGAGGTTACTTCATTCACTTATCTAGCATCGAGCATTGTCTCAACTACATGACGGACGGACTAGGATGTCAAATCGATAATCGAGAAGGTGGGAAACACATTCATCAACCTGAAACCAATCTGGAAATTTTCGTCACTCAGCCAGCATCAACAACAAAATTCGGGCGGATTTTCAACACAAACGTCAAGTCAGTCAGTTCTTCTATACGGATCAGAAACTTGGCGGATGGGTTACAAAGAATATTTCCAACAGCCTGTTGCGATGCAGACCTTTATCAACAACAACTGTCTTCGCTGGATCTATACTGAAGATCAGATGGCCAGACCGGAAAGAATTTCCAACAAGAAACTATGCGAACAAACAAAACAAAACAAGAACAAATCAATCGCCAACCAACAAATATGCAGGAGAAAGTGGAGATGGATGGATTGGACACTCGCGCTGAGGAGGCCACTGGGTGACATCGCGCGCGCATCAGGCCCGTCGAGTGGAACCAGGCCGAAAAGAAAGCAGCGAGTGGGACGTCAGTGCAGGGGTGACATGTAGGAGGTCGTGTGAAGAGGAGTTGAAACAGTATGGACTAACATGGATGCAGGTGAAAAGTACGGCAGAAGACAGAAGCAAGTGGATACGTGAAGCTGAAGTCGAGTGTTCCACTAGGAACCCAAGGGAACAATAAAATAATATAGGACAAACTATGCCCCAACTCATTGATAGCTATTGGTTGGATATCCTAAAGTTCTAGTGAGAAATCTTGACCTATAAAGCCCACCATGTCCAGGTAAACTGGGTGCTCATCGAAAGCATTGGTTGTGGGTAGCGTCACATCACGAACTGACGAAGACTGAATTCAGAAGTCACCAAATTCCGACTCTTCAAGTAGCTGAATGGTTAGTGAGCTGCGTCCCGTAACCTGAAGTTCCCAGGTTTGATGCCTGGTAGAGTTGTGGGTTCGCGCTGCTGAAGGCCTCGAAATGGGACGAAACAATTACCCGGTGCTCTCTGGTTTTCACTGGTCTTTGCTACTGATGTTAGGTCATGATGGAATTTTACAAATGAAATTAAACTATGCTGTTCTAAACAAGATCTCAGCATTTTGAATAAGATCAGTTGTTTTAAAAAACATATTTTGAAATAAGTTTAAAAGGAAATATCGTTCAACGTCGGTGGCACAGTGGTTAGGATTCTCGCCGACTATGCACATGGTCCGAGGTTCGATCCCCTGCCGACGCACACCTGATATCTATGGTCGGCCTGCGAAATTCGGGCTACCGATATCCATACTGAAAATTCCATACTTGTACTAAAAATACAGTGTCGAATCAAGCTGTAATCAAAAATTAAAAAAATTATAAAAAAATTTCGGTGACTGATTGATTCTTCTTGTGTAGAGCAAATGAAATGAAGACTAAAGCTCCTACATTTATCCTTTACATCTGAATAGATTGTTACCGAAATGCTGCGTATTTGATAATGAATGTATCGCCTCTCTGCCATGAACTGACACTTACTGGCTCACTGTCTCCCTGTGTAAGTATGTTTACAACTGCGCAGTATCCCAGTGCTATAAACAGGTTGACAGAGAATTTTTCCATCTTAGAATTTACAGGTTAGAATGCATACCTTAACAATTTGAGGAAATAAACTCAATTTGAATTAGGCATTTAGAAGACAAATTTCGCGAGATGATGGCATCATTTCCTAGTTTCTTTACAGCCGCTTTATTTAGATGATACTCTCATTATTGGTAATGATAGTAAATCTATTGAAAACTTTATTACCCTATTTAATCGTATTCATCCATATATCCGAGTGACTTCCGAACTAGAATCGAATAACAAACTCGGTTTCCTGGTTATTACAATGACTAGGAGAGATTGTAGAACGATTCAGCGATCTATTTTTCGTAAACAGACGAGTGGACAATATCTTCGTTTTACCAGTTTTGTTTCTATCCAGTCATAAATGTTCTCTATTGAAATGTTTGTTCTCAAGGGCCCGAAAAATATGTACGAGTGACACATTGATGGATGAGTTTCGACATATACATTCAGCTTTATTAGCTAATGGTTATCCAGAAAACCTACTTTACCAATTGTCACCGTAAGGAAAGACCATATCCTAAAAAGACAGCTTCTGTACTAAAAAAGCTATCTTTATTAACCTATCATTTAAGGATGACCAGATTATGCAGTTGACAGCTAGCTCAAAACTTCGGTCAGCCATCAAATGCACATTCTACGCCATATCTCTTTTTCTCAATTGCTGAACATTTTCGATCACTGTACCTACGATTAAAGGATGAAATTCTGTGGACTCTACTTCAAACTGCATCTACAAGTTCACCTGCAGTTGCGGTAACACCCATAGAGGTAGAACCAATGTCGTTGAAAAGAACATGTTACAAAATGGTCATTAAAACATAGAGAAAATCCCAATCCAATTATTAGTCTGAATAGAAATCCAGCATCAACATCATCCATTGCAAAGCAGTTATTAATGTCAGGTCACAAAATTAATCAATATTAATGACTGTTTCACAATTATTTCATCACATAACTTTAATTCAAGGTTGGTTATTGAAGGTGATGGGAGCACCTTGGAGGATTAATCACACACAGCGTGAACTGTGTGTACAAAAACCAATAGACTTCAATCTTCGCCTACCATGGACAGCATGACGCATCTAAATATGATTGGTCATTAGTATGCACTATTGTTTTTTATACAACTGAGTAACTGTCATGGACTTTATTTTCTTACTGTTAACCATGTTAGTTGTAAAGTTGTCGTAAAGAAACTACGAAATGATGCCATCATCTCGCGGCGAAATTTGTCTTCAAAATGCCTAATTAAAATTTACCAAAGGGACTAATTGTTTTACTTATCTGAAATAAACTCAGTGAAATACCCGTACAGGTTATCAACAAACACTCCAGTGGTTTTTCTCTGCTAAAATCTGAATTCAGATAACACGTGTAAAAACAAAACCAGATCAGCAAACTCTTCTCTCTGTGTCCCTTTATGTTTCCAGGGGATCACAAAACTAATAAACTGTAGGTTACCTTCTGACATCCCCTACATAGAACAGTCTACCTCATAGTTCCATGGAGTTTCGAGTGTCACCTTGTCAGATAGACCTCATCTGTCTGAGACGACTAGATGACACTTTTTAAGGAGTTATGAAATAAACTGCCATGTATCACACATTAAGTGTATCGGCATATATAAGGCAATTTAAGGTCTTGTGTCTATAAATAAGATCACATGATGCTATATTGCCTCCAGTTCTGCAAAGCTGCTTGACTATAACCTTTTCATTGTTATCCCTGATGGAGTCTAAGAAAATAATGATGGTTTCAAACTTTGGCAAGTAATTACACCAATAACATTAGGAATAATTATGTTTTGAAATGTACTAAATACTTTACAGTAATCTGATTTCACTCTAATAATAAGTAGGTTTGAATGTTGGAAGTAATGAGTGTAAGTCCATAGAGTGATATACTTTGTGAAGAAATTAAGTGAACAAGGTAGAAGGGGGGGCGTCCACTCACCAGAAAGGGAATAAAATGATAGCATAGAGTGGTTAGGGGGGCAGTCAGCAGGAAGCCTTAGACCTAAATTCCGTGATAGTTGACACTCACCAATCAGCAAAGCGTATCTCCAACCTTGAAGAAACTCACATCCCTTCTGAGATTCGAACTGGCATCACCCAGTGCTGCTTTCTGTCAGAGACGTTATCACTGAGCTATTCGGGCTGGCTAGCGATTCGCCTCATGTAGGACTGTATTGGATATTTTTGATTGGACACTAGTCAGTGGCTGATGTAGTGTGCCCAGTCCTATCCTTGGTGCAGACTGAATTCTGTCAGTCAAGTTTACATTGTGGTCCCCAATAAGTTTCAGGATTTCATCATAAACTGACATCGGCTAGACAACCACAGAAAAAAACCTGGAAGTAGTGTAACAACAGAAGACAAGGGCGAAGCAACAGATCGTTTTATAATAAAAATCAACACGTATTTATATATATTTCACATACATTATTATAGCTTATGCAAGTAGAAAAGCGCAGTTATCTGATTGGTTGTTTATCAGAAGTTAGGCAGACAAACGCAGTCTTCTGATTGGTTGTTTCGGGATTCCTCGAAAAATAGAGTTCTCTATCTGCGAATCATATTTTGCCACGTTAACTTTGCTGTGATTGGTTGTTGAATCAGCCTTGCTCATATTTTCTCACGGCCTGCTCTCACCACAGTAGTAGACAGTCAGTTGTTTCGTCCTAGTTTGCTACTCTTCATTAGCACGAACCACCAGGGCTCGAACGCAGGACCTTCTGGTCATATGAGGAGCTTGTAGACCACTAAGCCACTGGGACAAACTTGACTGATAGAATTCAATCTGCACCGAGGATAGGACTAGACACACTACACTAGTCACTGACTAGCTTCCAACTAAAAATAAAAATATGGTGTCCACTGCATACTCATGAGTAAATTAGGCAAGGCTCAACACTGATGAAGTAGTGTAGGTGTAATCTGACTTTATTCTTCCCAGTATATTCACAGTTTTGACCGTACATAGAAGAATGATCATTTGTCAAAGATATTTATAATACAATCATACAAATTTAATATCAGAGTACATTTAAGTGGAAGTAGAACAAAATTGGTACAGAAGAATATTGACCAATTCTATTCCGTCAGTCCTTTTCACCTGAGCAAAACTCATAGTATTTAGTGAATCAGTTGTGATACCATTAAAACATACATTTTTATTTGTCATCACGAATCAGTCCTCCAGTAAGAATAATGACAAGTCAGCGATAATTGTGCAATTAGCAATAATAAAATACAGTAAATTAGAATCCATATACCTCGGTGGTACAGTGTTAGAATGCCGCCAACCATGCCACAAGTGGTTTGGGGTTCGGTCCTTGGATGACACACTCCTTTACCTCACCAAGCCAGTAGTAGGATTACATGGAGGATTTCATCATGAGCTGATATCAGTTAGAGAACCACTGGAAAACCAGCTGGGAGTACAGGACAGCTGTTTCGTCCTGGTTTGGGACTCTTCGTCAGTTCGTAGTAACTCGTGGAAGAACACAATGCGAAATGGTCGCGCTATGTCGAGAATTGACAGAAGTTAGAATTCATAGACTGGCCATTGGATTGGGTCTCAGTGGCTTAATAGTCAATAAGCTCGTCTTGTAACCGGCAGGTCGTGGGTTTGAACCCCATGTGGTTGGTGCCTACATATGAAGAGTCCCAAACTAGGACGAAACAGTTGTCCAGTACTCTCAGGTTTTCCAATGGTTCTCTAACCAATGTAAGCTCATGATGCAATCCCCCATGCGATGAAACAAAAATCCCTACAAAACCAATACTTGAAAAGTAGTAAGACTGGTGAAGAAGGAAGGTTGGGCATGAGACTAGCAATCTCATCCTGTAAAATTAAACCCCACTGCTACAGAAACTTCAAGCCTCTAGCTTGAAGCCACCTCATGTTCCACTGGGAACGTAAAGGATAAAAAAGAACCCATAGAACTGGAACGAAGCTGAATGAAAAGGTGATGTTGTCATTCGATGAGTAGAATTTAGGCGGATTCAAACAGTAACTCTAATACTTAAGTCAAGGGAAAAAATGGTGGAACGATTTGAAACAAAATGATGATATCAGAAGACAAAGAGTCACTAGAGAGGGAGAAATGTCGCAGTAATTGAAGTTCTACGACGGAATTCTTTCCAACAAATAGGTCAGGTTTCAGTCATTCAATTTCGATAGCTTGAACAAGATTGTTATTTGTCTTCCAGTTTTATTACTCCTGAAGTTACACGTCAACTAATACACACATAGCTAGAGGTAACACATGAGGATGCTTGTCAATTTTCGATTGTGCCAACGAGCAGGACTTTTGGAGCTGCATTCGTCATAGCTAATGCTGTACTTAAACTTGTATTTATCGTTGTCTTTATATTCATCATCTCTGATGTAAGGTTTAATGAAAATAGGTTTCTTGCTGTGAAAGTAACACTGCCTCTAGTGAAACTTTGAAGTTTGAACTCCTATAGAGTGAAAAATAGACGTGTATATACTTCCAAGGTAATACTAAGCATGTAATGAAATCCCGGTGGTTTCCCTTGAATTGATTTCTTTCTTCAGTAAAAAGGTGAAATGGAAGTATTAGTTTTTTGATAGTTACTTTACTTTCTGATAAAAAATTCTCAGTTTCTATTAGTTTCCGTCAGATGTATGTTCGTTGTCATGGTAATACATTCAGTGGATAGAAATCAGTGTATTATTTGTATAGAAATAGCTTCACTTTTGTTAAATGGCTGTATTTAATGTTAATAAAAAAGATATTATGACTGATGGATAGGAAGACTTCTATGTTAAACTCAAAAATGACCGAAAATATTTTCGAGGTCTGGTGAGATTCAAATAAACGTTTTATATCCCCAATGGTACTTCTTGAGTATTATTATTTTATTATTATTGTTTCTTTTAGTTCCTAGAGGAAAGTGGGGCTTCAGCTGCACGCGTCCCCAATGCCTTTGGTTCTCTGCTAGAGTTTTCATCTGGCTCCAAGCCTGTCCACATGTATCTCCTCTTCACATGACCTCCTCTATGTCACCCTCACACTGACGACCAACTCTCTGCTTCCCGTTTAAGTTCCACTCGAGATGCTGGCATGTGATGTCATTGATTTGATGATTTTATCAAAGTATGGCCAATCCATCTCCATTTCTTCCCGCCTATTTGTTGCACAGTTGGTTCCTGCTGGGTCGGTTTGCTCCTGGAGATCCTTCCCTGATTCTGATTTTTCTGACGGTCCATCTGATTTTAGCTGTCGATGAAGGTCTGTAGTTTGTTTGAGATACTCCTTATGACGCGCCAAGTCTCTGATCCGTATGGTGAGTAGCACTGTCTTCACATCAAAGTTGAAAATCTGGACCAAATTTTTCATGCTGAGTAGTGGCTGTTGACCTCCACACAGACTTCAGAGTAATTAAAACTTGTCTTGCTTTCCAATTCTTGCTTTGATATCTGTAGTTGAAACGATGATTCCTAGGTCGGTAGTTAAAGGAGGTAGCTTCCGCCAGATTACTACCATTCATGCTGATTGTTGTCTGTTGTCGTTATTGCTGTTACTGTTGACCAGGAATCTTTATCACCCTGTTTTATCTATGTTCACCTTAAGGACTATCTTTGATTCTTCTTCTATCTCAACCTGTTGCTTTCATTTGAATATCTTCCAGTTTGTGAGAAATCAGACCATATCATCAGAGAAGTCCAGATCCTCCAAGTTTTTTTGTGAGTCCATTTTATTCCTGTCTCCTTGTTGCCCGCTGTCGGTCGCAATCAGGAAAATCATTGGCGATAGGAGGGAGCCAGCTTGTCTTTCTCCCGTCTTCATTTCGAAGGATTCCGTAAGTTTCCCGTTGTGGATTACTTGGCGTGCAGCACTATCGTATAACTACTGGGTGAGGTGTATAATTGTCGATGACACCCCGTAGTAGTGAAGTAGTTGCCAAATGACCTCCCGATCGATGCTGTTGAAGGCCTTTTCAAAGTCAATGAATTTGAGTGAGATAGAGAGGTGACTGCCATTCCAAGCTTTGTTCATTGATGATCCGTAGAGTGGCGATTTGATCAATACATGATTTGTTTCTCCTGAATCCAGCTTGTTCCGGTCGAAGTTTTTCATCCAGGTTGGCTTGTTTGATTCTCTCCAGGATGATGAGACATAGTATCTTGCTTGGAATGGACAGAAGCATAATTCCACGCCAGTTTTTACATTGATTTAAGTCTCCTTTCTTTGGTAGTTTGAATAAGTATCCTTTCTTCCAGTCAGCAGCTACCTTGTTCTATTTCCACACCTTCGCCAGTAGTGGTGTCACTTCTTAAGTAATTAACTCTAAAACAAATAAATTAGTTTATCCATTCAAATAATTTTTGTGTAGTCAAAACAGATCCTGATACTTACTGGTCCTGAAATGGCCTAGGAGTTTGAGTGGTAGAATACTCACCGGCCACAGCACACGTGATCCGGATTCCAGCCCAGGCTGCCTAAACCTCGCTTAGCCTGTAGTGAGCTCAATAGTAAACGCAGAAGGTTGAATATGAGGTTAGAAAACCCACCGAGTGAAAACAGAATTGTTGTTACTGACAATTCAAAGCTTAAAACTCCCTCTATATTCCGATTGGGGCACAAAAAAAGTGGAAAAATGTCTTACAATAATAATTTTTATTTGGAAGATGGAAAATGCACTCCAAACATCTGCATATATTGTTATGTGCTGTTTCCAGAAGGCTAGGCATTATGTTATCGACCTTGTAGTACAAGTTTATGCAGTCTACATTCTCAGCCCCATACAGTTAAAAAACCTGATGCATATCTAAATTTCCACTATTAAACACAAATCGATATATAAATGTGTTTCCTTTACTAAATGATGTGTATGTAATTGCAGTCGTAAAATTAAATCCAATACTTAAAAATGATCAGTATGTTAGTGTCATTTCTTGTTTAATATTTGATAAATTATTACTGAATATAAAAGTTTAATTTAATCCCCAAAACTAAAAATGCTAGTAGAATGTATGGTACTATTAAAATACATAAACCAGGTTACCCCATACGACCAATAGTAGTTTTCAGAAATACGCCTACATGTGAATTATCATAACATTTAGCTCTAATATTAGGCCCCATTAGAAATCGTTCAAACTCTAGACTAACTAACTAATTCATATGAGATGAAAACAAACTAAATGATATTCAACTATAAAATGATGAAACAATGGTTAGTTTTGATATAACTAGTCTTTATACTAATGTACCAATCAATATGGCCTAAAAAGCAGTTAAAAAAGAACTAACTGCAGATCCTGAACTCACTCATAGGACGAAGATAATAATAATAATAATTTGCTTTATTCCAAAAACAGTACTAATGATACAGCAAGGAATTTTCAGTAAGATGTCCACTGAAGAAATTGTTTTAGGGATTCAGTTATGCCCCACATCTACTATCTTTAAATTCCAAGGTAAAATATATAGACGAACAGAAGGTGTAGCAATGGGATGGATCAACAATATTCCCCATATCGTAGCAGATATATTTATGGACAGTTGGGAAAATTTAGCTCTTAATACATTTAAACCTACTCCAAAAATATGGTGGAGATATGTGGATGACATTTTTACGCACAGCGTTAAAACAGAACATATCTCTAGCTTCTTGATACATAGAAACTCACTAGTAGAGGGAATAAAATTCACATTTGAATCGGAGAATAAACAAGGAGACTGTAAAATAAAACGAATAGAAGAAGGTAAACTGCACACTAGTGTTTATAAAGAACCAACTTATTCTAATAGATATTTAGAATTTATTTCACCTCATCCGTTAACTGTTAGGAGAGACTTAGTTAAGTGTTTAACAAACCAAGTTATGGCACTAAGTAGCACAAGAAAAGACCTAAATGGGGGAATAAAACAGATAGAAGAGGCGTTGGTGTTAAATAACTATCCCATAAAATTCATTAGGAAGATCAGTAATTATTATTATTATTGTATCCTTTAGTTCCTAGAGGAACATAGGGCTTCAGCTGCGCACCTCCATTGCCTTCTGTTTTCTGACAACTTTTTCACCCCACTCCAGGTCTGTACACATGCTTTCATCTCCTCCTCGCATGACCTCCACCAAGTCACCCTTGGACGACCAACTCGCCGCCTCCCTTTTGGGTTCCACTTGAGCGATGGCTTGTCTAGTGATGTCACTTGATGGTTTCCTCAGAGTATGGCCAATCCATCTCCATTTCTTCCTGCCTATTTGTTTCACAATCGGTTCCTGATTGGTTCGCTCCCAGAGATCGCTGTTGTTGATCTTTTCTGGCCATCTGTTCTTGAGTATATTGAGCGAAGACAGCTGTTAATGAAGGTCTGTAGTTTGTTTGAGATGCTCTTTATGACGCGCCAAGTCTCTGATCCGTATAGTAGCACTGACTTCACATTGGAGTTGAAAATCCGGATCTTATTTTTCATGCTGAGTGCTGTTGATCTTCACACAGACTTCAGAGTAATGAAAGCTTGTCTTGCTTTCCCGATCCTTGCTTGGATATCCTCGTCAGTTGCGTCCGCTTGTAGCTGGAACGATGCTTCCCAGGTCGGTAGTAGGTAAAAGAGGTTGTTTCTTTCAGACTCCTCCCATTTATGCTGATTGTTGTCTGTTGTGTTTCTGCTGTTGTTGGTGTTGGCTAGGAATCTTCATCACCTCTGTTTTATCTATGTTCACTTGAAGTCCTATCTTTGATGCTTCTTCTGCCAACTTGTTGCTTTTCACTTGCATATCTTCCAGTTTGTGAGAAATCAGACATATATCATCGGAGAAGTCCAGATCCTCCAAGTTTTTTGTGTGAGTCCATTTTATGCCTGTTTCCTCATTTCCCGTTGTCTGTCGCATTATCCAATCTACTGCAATCAGGAAGATCATTGGTGATAGTAGACAGCCTTGCCTCACTCCCGTCCTCACTTCGAAGGCTTCCGTAAGTTTCCCGTTGTGGATTACTTGGCATGCAGCATTGTCGTATAACTGTTGGATGAGATGTATAATTGTCGATGGGACCCCGTAGTAGCGAAGTAGTTGCCAAATGACCTCTCGATCGACGCTGTCGAAGGCCTTTTCAAAGTCGATGAAGTTGAGATAGAGAGGTGACTGCCATTCCAAGCTTTGTTCAATGATGATCCGTAGAGTGGCGATTTGATCAATACATGATTTGTTTCTCCTGAATCCAGCCTGTTCCGGTCGAAGTTTTTCATCTAGGGCTTGTTTGATTCTCTCCAGGATGATGCGACTTAGTATTTTGCTTGGAATGGACAGAAGCATAATTCCACGCCAGTTTTTACATTGACTTAAGTCTCCTTTCTTTGGTAGTTTGAATAAGTATCCGTTCTTCCAATCCTCGGGTACTTTGCCCTCTTTCCACACCTTCTCCAGCAGTGGCGTCATCAAGTCCGCTGTTGTCTCTGGGTCTATTTTCAAAGCTTCTGCTGGGATTCCATCTGGTCCTGCTGCTTTTCCAGCTTTAAGCATCTTGATTGCATTCAGGACTTCTGATTTCGTCGGGGGTTCGATGTTCACTGGTAGTTCTGCTTCCGTTGTTGGTATTGTTGGGCGTGTTGTAGGTGGCGGACGATTTAGAAGTCTTTTGAAGTGTTCAGCCCAGTGTTTTCTTTCTCCACCTCTTTGGTGATTGACTTTCCATTGTCGTCCTTTATTGGCTTAATCTGTGTCGAACTTTTGCCCGAAAGGTGCCTAGTTGTTTGGTAGAGTGTGGCGAGGTCTCCTTTGCCTGCAGCTTGTTCTGCTTCGTTTGCCATGGTTTCATAATATTTTCTTTTGTCTTCCCTGGCACTCTTCTTCACTCTTTTGTTCAGTGTATTGTAGCTTGCATTCAGCTCCTGTTTTTGTTGCTCGTCAGTGCACTGGATAATCTTTTGTTTCACTGTCCTTCTCTCTTCTATTAGTTTCCAAGTGTCCGTAGTGAGCCACTGTTTGTCCTGTCTCTTTTTTCTGCCTAGAACTTCCATGCAGGTTTGACTCCACACCGTTTTCAAGTTGTTCCAGTGCTTTTCGACGCTGACCTTTTCGCTGGTGTTGATTTGTGTCTCGGCTTTGTCCTTTATGCTTGCAATGAAGATGTCCTTTGTAGCCTGGTCCTTCAGCTTTTGAGTGTTGAACTTGGCTTGTGGTCTATCTGCAGCTCCTGATTCCCTGAAAGCTTTTAATTTGATTTGGATTGTCCCTTGTACGAGATAGTGGTCTGAGCCAACGTCTGCTCCTCTTCTTGCTTTTGTGTCCAGTAGGCTGCGCCTCCACTTCCTTGAGATTGAGATGAAGTCAATTTGGTTTTTGGTTTGCCCGTCTGGTGACACCCATGTAGCCTTGTGGATATCTTTGTGTTTGTATACACTGCCACCAATCACTAGTTCGTTGAAGGCGCAGAAGTCGGCGAAGAGTTCTCCATTTTCATTCATTTCTCCGAGAGCTTCTCTACCCATGATGAGTTCCCTTCCTGTGTTGTCTGGTCCCAGTTTGGCGTTCATGTCTCCCATTAGTATTTTCATGTCGCCAGCTGGAGTATTGTCCATTGTTGCCTGTAGTTGTCTGTAGAATTCTTCTTTCTTTTCGAGGTCTGCGTTGTTTGTGGGTGCATAACATTGTATGATTGACACTTTCCTTCCTTTGGAGTTGAATCTGGCGGTCATTATCCTGGACGAGATCGCCTCCCATTGCATCAGGGCTTTCGTTGCCGTTGGTGACATCATGATAGCCACGCCCTCGGTGTGCGTGTGGTTATCTTCTGGGTGACCGGAGTAGATCACTGACTCACCCGTTGACAATTTGGTGAGTCCATTCCCATTCCATCTGCTTTCACATATTCCCAGTACTTGAATTCCGTATCTTTTCATCTCGTTTGCGATCTGGGCAGCTTTGCCAATCTCGTACACGGTGCGGACGTTCCATGTCCCACACAGACTTTTTCTTTTGGCGCGAAGAGATTCATCGTGCTGAAGTTTCTGTAGCAACTTTGTTTACAGGGTGGGGTTGCTAGCCTCACGCCTGAGAAAGGAATGGTTACATTAAGATAAAGTTTAGAGGGAAGCGATCTTGTGGGTTGTTTCCTTGAAATCGGAAAAAAAAGATGAAACAATCAGAACAACACCAGCAAAAGGAAATTAATTCACAGCAAAAAGGGCAAAAGCGGCAACAACAATACAATACAACAACATGCAATACAGTTAAGCACAGTTAACTAAAAAGGAAGATCAGTAAAGGCCAGAGGAAAAGAAAAATTATTGTGAAACTAGTGGTAATAACATAATAATAGAGAATATAGTCATCCCTGTTATACCATATAAGGAGGGGACATCTGAGGCCCTACGTAAGATTCTGAATAAAGCAGGAATTAGGGCAGCATTGAAACCTACGAACTCACTCAGAGACAAACTCGGTTGGTTATAAGTCCCGGTGGACCCAATTAAACAAAATAATATAATTTACAAAATACCCTGCAATGACTGTTTGTCAGGTCAATTACATATGTGAAACTAGTAGATCTGGGGTAATCAGATTGTCATAACATAAGAGTTTAGCTAAGGCAAGAATAGTTAACCCTGAGAAGATGAGTAATTTAGAAAAAAGCTCAGCAATTGCACTACATGTATTAACACTCAACCACCAAATCTATAGGGTGGGAGAGTGTTAAGATTCTAAGAAGTAATCTTTGTAGGTTGAGGAAGAGAGAGATTGATTACTGAATCCTGCCTAGTTCATTGAGTCTACACCCAACCCAACACATGCAACAGAAATGACTCAATGCAAATACCAGAAATACGGAAGGTATTATTACCACTAGTCAAATCAGAAGAGGATATTAAATTATCTCAAAATTCATTTCTATTTACGTACATCACAACATTCTAACAAGTTACTTATTATGACTGTTAAATAAAACACTTGTCTTATTTCCCATCTGATTGTTACTGATCAATAACACTCATATTATTATTTCAGAATGTACATCACCCCATATTGATTTCTATTTTAATATCTGGTCAATTCCACACTTGTATATAAATGGAGGAAAAAAGTTGTGTGAGTAGTGCCTTGATATGATTATGATTGGCGATAATTTGTGCTCGAAACGCGGTCATCAGTTAATATTACTTTGTAACACTGTGTGCCCAAGTTTTATACTTATATTAACAGTTATTGAAAATAAATGTTTACTGCAATCCGTAAAGGCTTTGATAGTTGGTTCCAGCTACACAGTGAGGTGTGAGCTGAGGTTTGACTGAAGTCCTCAAGACCATTGACAATGTGGCTTAAAATCATTCTCAACAGCTCAGACAGATTCATTCTCGGATCCATTAAATCCTCATGTTTCTCTGTATTCTTGTTACTTCATCCATAAATTTGCGTTCATTACAGTTATCTACAAGGAAGAGTTCAGCGAGGCTTTGAAGTGAATACAATAGTGAGACAAGGCTGTCTAATATTACTGACGACATTCTTAGTTGTGTTGAAATGGTTTATCCGTCAGACTTTGGGAAACAAGAAGAGAAGAAAGCGCTGAAACGGTGAGAAAACTCTAGAAGATCTGGACTTGGAGGATGTTTTATGTCGAATGTCACATCAATACTAGGAATTCTACATGCAAAAATCAATAAGTTGGTGGAGGATGCAGGCAGAGAGGGCAGGACTTCCAACAAACATAGAGAAGATGAAAGTTGTGAAGATAACCAGTCAACTGACAACGACAATCACCAATCATTATTAACGGAAGAAATTTAAGCGAGGTGAATTCCTTCACTAGAGACAGTTGACACGGATGACGACGTTAAAGCCAGAATTGCAAAGGCAAGACAGACCTTCATCGCTCTGAAATCAGTTAGGAAATTTTTCTCACTCAACCAGCATAAAGAATAAGATTCGGATTGTCAAGGCAAATGTTAATTCAGGGAGTTCTTTTATGTGGGTCAGGATCTTTCAGCAGACATCACGAGAAGCATTTCAAACAGGTTTCAGAATTTTATTGACAGTTGTCTTTGCTTTGAACTAAGGGCCGACAAGAAAGGATAAGCTGCAACGAACTGTAGAAACGACGCAATCAGGGATCTGTTAGTCAACAAATACTCCAAGAAAAATGGAGATGGATAGGACGAACATTGAAGAGACCGTTGGGTGACATCTGACTTCAGGCCCTTGAGTGTAGCCCGAATGGGAAATGAGTTGGGCATCCAAGGGTGTCTGTCTGTTTGTTTTCGACGTAGAACTTTCCACCGATATGCACCAGTTCAAGTCGCCACACTCCACTCCTTGTACCACACAAAGCAAGAGAAGAAAGTAGAAGAAATGCATATTAGAGACAGTAAACAGAGGTGTGAGACAAAGGATAGTAATAATGAAGAAAAATATAGTTTCATTGGATATCATAAGTCACAGGAGTGGATGCATCTGCGCTAGCCAGCCATTGAGAACGATCACTTTGAGCCATATCACCAATTGTTTTCAGCTTACATTGGTTTTTACCGTCCGAGGACCCAACCAGGAAGCCAGTCTACACCTTCCTACGTGTCTGGTTTAAACTAACTGTTGTGGACTTGATTGACTGGTGCAGCCATGTTTTAGTCTGACCGCCTCTAACTCTTTTCCAGCCTGACCCTATGTCATCCAAAGACGGCGTGGAGGAGATTATGTGGGGAGCAGATGGGTGCATAATCACAATCAGGAAATGATGGAGATACGCTACTGAAGCTTCGTGTTCCACTTTGAAGCTAAACGAATAAAAGCATTACCAGTTCCTATGAATATTTTGCTTCTACCTTTGTGTGTAATTAGCAGTGTGGAAATACACTATTGTGTAATGTTTTACATATACATTCAGCTTTATTAGCTAATGGTTATCCAGAAAACCTACTTTACCAATTGTCACCGTAAGGAAAGACCATATCCTAAAAAGACAGCTTCTGTACTAAAGAAAGCTATCTTTATTAACCTATCATATAAGGATGACCAGATTATGCAGTTGACAGCTAGCTCAAAGACTTCGGTCAGCCATCAAATGCACATTCTACACTGCATCTCTTTCCCTCACATGCCGAACATTTCCGATCCCTGTACCTACGATTAAAGGATGAAATTCTGTGGACTCTACTTCAAACTGTATCTACAAGTTCACCTGCAGCTGGGGTGACACATACCTATGTAAGTAGAACCAACAGAATGTTCCAGTGTCATCGAAAAGAACATGTTCCAAAATGGTTATTAATACGCAAAGAAAATCCCCAATGCAATTAATCTGAATAGAAATCCAGCATCAACATCATCCATTGCATAACACTTAATAATGTCAGGTCACAAAATTAATCAATATTAATGACTGTTTCACAATTATTTCATCACATAACTCTAATTCAAGGTTGGTTATTGAAGGTGATGCAAGCACCTTGGGGGATTAATCACATACAGCCTAAACTGTGTGTACAAAAACCAATAGACTTCAATCTTCGCCTACCATGGACAGCATGACGCATCTAAATATGATTGGTCATTAGTATGCACTACTGTTTTTTATACAACTGAGTAATTGTCATGGTAGCGTTATTAGAAGACGGAGAATATCTGACAATTGTGATGTATTAGCGCTATACATTTCGAACAATCTGATCACACATTTATTTGTCAAGTCAATATATATAGAAAGTAGATGATGTTGAAAGACGACTCTGGTGGAGCTACGTGGCCTGAGTTCACCAAATGCTCGAGAATTGAGCTAGTAATTGTCTTGTATTGTCCCTTTGCTAACAAAGGGACAATTCTCGAGCATTTGGTGAACTCAGGCCACGTAGCTCCACCAGAGTCGTCTTTCAACATCATCTACAAAGTGAAGCCAAATTGTACAAAAGGCATCAGGTTCCGGCTTTTGTGTATGGCGGAGGCGCTGGCAATACATCAATATATAGAAAGGTTAAATTAAACAAAGTGAGAGAAAACGGAATTAAGAATAATTAACACAAACGTTTGGTAATCCAATGAAATAAGGATTACCAAGGTAGGTTAAGAGTAATGACGAACTGTTTTTGAATACACAAGGGGGGCTTAAGTTTATGAATAGCTATAGCCTCAGCGTATTTCAGTTAACGCCCTTGACCGTTTTTATAAATGAACTTAACGGTTGAGTTAACATCAATCTTATGGTTCATCTCGATTAGATGTTTAGCTATAGACGAATTTGGTAGTCTGACACCTGCATCTATTAGCTTGTCACAATTCATCTGTTTTTCTAACCATTTTGGGATATGCTCTCCCATCCTCACGTGCAAAGCGCGATTACTCCTCCCTATGTATGTATGTCCACACACACACGAAAATTGGTAAATTGTATGGGATGTGATATAATCACTTGTGCACTTTTGGGGTTTACAGTGAAGCATATTTTTAGCTTTTTCCACAATTACAAGGTGGGCTGCATAGTAGGTCCTACGGATGATTGAATTCAACCTTTGTCTCACAATCCTACTGTTTATTTCCCCGTTATATTGTAATTAGATAAAAACCTTTTTCTTAGGGACGGTATGGACTGTAGGTTTAGAGGCTAGTTGACTTCTACACCTGTTTAAAAATTTCAAAGGATATCCGTTTTCAACAAGAGTATCCATTAATATTTCTTTTTCTCTGTCCATAACAACAGCCGTGCAAATACGCTGAATCCTCTTGAATAGACACTTTACCAAGCCCCTCTTATACTCTAATGGACAGAAGCTGTGAAAATTAAGGTATTGCCCTGTCCAAGTGGGCTTTCTGTAGATAGACCGTCTTATTGAGCCATCATCTCTTCGACTCAGAAGTATGTCTAAAAATGCCAGCTGGTTGAAACTTTCTTCTTCACATGTAAGACTAATATGAATTTGTACAGAGTTAAGTCAGTCCAATAGACGACTCGCATCTTCATGATCGTCACATATCAAAATGACACCATCTACATATCTCCTATAGAAGGGTAAATTAGAAATTAAATCAGAGGATAAGTTTTCAACATAAGACATGTACACGTCCGCTAACAAAGATCCTAATGGACTCCCCATAGCACCACCATCCACTTGTCGAAAATGTTCGCCTTCAAACGTGTAATGGACGTTGTCAGTACATAATAATAATAAATCTCTCAAATAAATTAAAGGGAAAGGGAATGAAAAACAACTAGAAGATATATAGTCACAAAGAATATCAGCAGTCTTAATCAATGGTACATTAGTAAACAAAGAATTAACATCAAATCAATACATTTTCCTATCTTTTACATTCATATCTACAAGACAGTCAACAAGTTCAAATGTATCTTTCAAAGTAAACTTACATGATTCATTGCGTACTGGAGTTAAAATATAGGCTAACCATTTTTCTAATTTATGTGTAGGAGAGTTACACATTGAGAGTATTGGACGTAATGGATTATCAACCTTAGGAATTTTGGGTAATCCATAGAGGTTTGGAAAGTCAGATCCCATGCGTTTTAAGGAATTAAACTCCTGTTTATCGATAACATACTAAATGAGAACTTACTTTTCTTTCCAATTTTCTGATGTCATCCGAAGGAATATCGGCTATGAATTTGGTTTTGTCATTAAGGATGGCTAGCATTTTTGTTTTATAATCATTTCTGTCCATTACAACTACACCAGATCCTTTGTCAGGTTTCAAAATAACTGTATTCAAAACAGTTCGTCATTACTCTTAACCTACCTTGGTAATCCTTATTTCATTGGATTACCAAACGTTTGTGTTAATTATTCTTAATTCCGTTTTCTCTCACTTTGTTTAATTTAACCTTTCTATATATATTGACTTGACAAATAAATGTGTGATCAGATTGTTCGAAATGTATAGCGCTAATACATCACATTTGTCAGATATTCTCCGTCTTCTAATAACGCTATTAAAATTTATAAAAGGGACTTTATTTTCTTACTGTTAACCATGTTATTTAAAGTTGTTGTAGAGAAACTACGAAATGATGCCATCATCTCGCGGCGAAATTTGTCTTCTAAATGCCTTATTCAAATTTATCAAAGGGACTAACTGTTTTAATGTTTTACATTGAAAACTCTATGATTTGATGGCAGAAGGATGCATTGTAGAGTATCTGCAGATTATTCCTACGAAGACTTCTATTTGTGAAGACCTATACATTTTCCCTAAGTATTAAAAACATGCAAAAAAGTGTTTTCCAATGAATTTTTTAAATCTTAGGTTGTTATTCTTTCTTTTGAAAGAATGGGAATATTATACTTGTAAAATTATGGTTTATGACTTTCAGTTGATCGCTTCCAGTAATCTGATCTTTTTATTATCAAAAGCTGTTGATACTTAAGTCTGTAATGGTAGATATCTCGGCTGATCAATACTATAAAGGATCAAACACATCTCATCACAAACCTCAATACTTTACTCCTGATCCTATGTTGTATATCATTTTACATACATATATAGACACAAACATAGAAAGAATGTGGTAGGTGTGATTTTCAGGTGAGTGTATGAGAACATGTAATTTAATAGCATGGTAGAAAACTAGTTCGTTAGTGGCAAGGCATAGTGCTGATATAACAACGCGTAGGAATGATTTTAAAACAGCTTTTAAAATTCTATATAAAAAATAGGATTCATCAATTGCCTAATAATAATGACTGGTTCTTTCCAATACTTTAAGTCTTACCTGACTGCAGAGAATCAGATAATCAGGTTTAAACTAAGAATACTAGAGGAGATGCTATTGGACAAACACAAGAATCATAGTCCTTTCAGGAAAACAGGAAATTATCCAGTGGGAACATACTGAAGTGACAGGTAAAAATTTCTGTCAACTTGTAACAGCACAAGGGATAATTCTCAGCTCCAGTTATTCGTCTACTACTGGAGATTAATTATAATATTGATGATAATGATATGATGTGTTTTGGAAAATTTAGATAAACTGATTAAAAATGCCCATTCAAATTTTTCAAAAGGATGGATATTGAACAAAACGTCTCTACATCGAAGCAGAGTTCATCCCAATAGGAAGACGCTGAAACGTATGCATTAAACCAAACAGACTCTTTATCTACATACATACAAGAGAATGAAATGAATATCGCCTGCAAGCAATATGCTGTAGATCAACTACCAGAAGATCTTAGAACCCTTTTATGGAATACGTTTCTCAAGTTAGTGAGCGAAAGCACAGAAGAAGCAGATAAAGCCAATGAAAGGGCTTGGAAGGAAGTCAGAGGCGGGTAAGTTTCCAGCAGATCCTAAAAATTACGTCTACAATTATAGTTGTGTTGAATTAAATAAGGCGCAACTTGAAGTACTTTCCCTTGGCCTTCGATTTTGTGATAGATAGAAACGAGTTAATCACTTGGATACTGGTATTGAATTCGAAAACCCATTTAGTCAAACAAGGGATCTAGTCCCATCATCCACCTTGGAACTAGGACGCTTCAAATCCAGTCTAGTGGATTGTTGTTATCAGTACAAAAACCTCAAATGTGGCAGCAAATGTTTCTTGACAAAGGAGCACAGAGAAGAACTAAAAAACTGATTAATGATGAGAGGCTGATCATCACGGAATATACACGTTGGGTCATAGTGTGGTGAGAGCAGGCTGCTAGCCAATTGGTAGACATTAATCGACTCTGATTGGTTGTTGAATAAGCCTAGATTAATGTCTACCAATCAGCGTCGACTAATGTCTACCAATTGGCTAGCAGCCTGCTCTCACCACACTATGACCCAACGTGTATATTCCGTGATGATCAGCCTCTCATCATTAATCAGTTTTTTAGTTCTTCTCTGTGCTCCTTTGTCAAGAAACATTTGCTGCCGCATTTGAGGTTTTTGTACTGATAACAACAATCCACTAGACTGGATTTGAAGCGTCCTAGTTCCAAGGTGGATGATGGGACTAGATCCCTTGTTTGACTAAATGGGTTTTCGAATTCAATACCAGCCTGCTCTCACCACAATAGGAGTTATTCAGAAGACAATTGCAGCGAAGAAAATTTTCTTTTCGACGAAGTCATCATCTAGGCTGTACATTCGTGTATTTATATCAAATGGATGGGAAAGTTCCAGAATAATATCCGGTCAAGGGTCAAATTAATAAAAATTAAAATTAGGAATTAGAATGCCATAATAAACAGGGGAATGGATAAAACAAACAAAGTAGCATCATAATAACTAAGAAGACTGACATTGTGCAATTAGGGGTTAGAAATGTAGAAATAACAAAATAGACAGGATGTTTGGATAAAAACTAATGTGATGAATAATTGTTTATGCAATCAGGGATTAAATATGTAGAAATAGTAAAATGACAAAATAAACACTAAGTTCGGGTATGAAAATATGGTAGTGTAAACAGGGATTAAGAAAAACTTGAAATAACATGAATAAACAGGAAGTTTAGATAAGAAAGGCGATGGGATGGTGATTACTAAAAATTACCTGTTTATGATGGCCATGGCAAGGACAGGGGTTGGACGTATTTCTTTTGTATACAAAGCGTGGGTTTGAGCTTTTGTATAGCTAGCGCCTCGGCTATGCCCAGATGTCTTGATTTTACTCCCTTTGATGGGTTTGATCGAATCTTGTAAATGATTTTGAAGGATTTTTCGAGTGGCGCTGAATGTCCTGAATTCACCAGATGTTCTGTCACCGAACTATTTACCCGTTTTCGTTCTCCTTTTACTAGCCAGGCTGGATAGTGTTCACGAGCGCGTTTTTCAAGTCGGCGCATGGTACGGCCAACGTACTCAGCTCCACAAGAGCAAGTAAACTGGTATATGCACGTTGAGGTGGCCCAATGCGACAGCTTGTCTTTCGCGTTCTGGCTGAACAGTTTCTTGCAGGAAAACGTCAGTCGTAGGCTAGCGGCGAAGTATGTTTTCCTCAGCGATTTTGAGAGGCGTCTGCGAAGGATTTCTGCTTCAATATCACCTTTGAATTCTAGATTAAGCAGAAGCATTTTCTTTGGGACGGATTGGACTTGTTCAGAAGTCTTCTTAGGTTTGAGATTCTTTTCTATGAACCTGGGCGGGAAACCGTTTTCCATCAGGGTTTTTCGAAGATTACGCAGTTCTTCTTCAACCACTTCCTCGCTGCATATCTTCCGAATCCTCGAGGAAAGAGCGTATATCAGGTTCCTCTTTCTGCTCAGGGGCACGAAGCTTTGAAAGTTGATGAATTGTCCATTCCATGTAGGCTTTTTGTATATGGACCTTTTCAGGGAGTTGTCGGCGTTTCTTGTCAGATGGACGTCGAGGAAGTGGAACATTCCGTCGGATTCAGTCTCAAGTGTGAAGTCGATGTTTGGGTGGGCATTATTGAAGATTTGAAGTAGGTTTTTTAAATCACAGTTCTCATCACAAATAATGAAAGTATCATCGATGTATCTCTTGTAGAGATGGAGGTCGTTGATAGTTGTGATAAGGCGTTGTTCTCTAAGCTAGCCATAAAGCAGTCGGCTAGAAGGGGTCCTAAGGGAGAACCCATTGCTACTCCATCTACTTGCCTGTATATTTCTTTGTTGAAACTAAAGTATACGTTGAAGGTGCATCGAAGTAACAGTTCTTTCAGGTAATGGATTGGTATACCGACATTGATGTTATTGGATTCAATGTAGTCACAAAGGAAACATACGGTTTCTGTCAGTGGAACGTTGGTGAAGAGAGACACGACATCCAGGGAGACCATTTTCTTTTCTGCCACATTGACATTCTTAATTGAATCAACAAAGTCGAATGTGTCGCGGAGGTTATGTCTTGACAGCTTCTCTTTCACCGGCCCGAGAATCTCCACCAGCCATTTCGCGATTGTATGATATGGGGAATCTATCATATCTAGTATTGGGCGGAGTGGGACGTCTTGTTTGTGCACCTTGGGTAAGCCGTACATACGTGGCGTTGTAGAACCAGATGGGCGCAGTTGTTCGTATAGCTTTGAACTGATAATGGATTCGTCCTTCATTTTCTTCAATATCTTTGTTAGCTGGAGCTCCGTCTGTTCAGTGGGATCTTTCTGTGGAGACTGTTTCTGAAACTTTTTATCATCGGATAGTATCATCGAGAGTTTGCTTAGGTAGTCTGATTTGTTCATCAGGACGATTCCGGAGCCTTTATCTGGTCGCGTGATGATCAAGTTTTCATTATCTTTCAGTTCTTTCAGCTCCTTTCGATGTTCTTTGGAAAGGACGTTACGGAGGCTGGGTTTTTTGTTGATATAATCGAGACAGCAATTTAAAACGGTTGATTTGAAAAGTTCTGCATTCTCATATGAGATTGGGACGAGATCTTTCGTCTGGTCGATTAAATTCTCAAATTGCACTTTCGTGTTGAGTTCATTCACTTTTGACGTTGCATCACAAAACTTAGGCCCAAGTGCTAAGATTTGCATTTGAATTGGAGATAGTTGAACATCAGAATAATTGTACACGTATTTTTCTGGACAAGTAGGAAAGACGGTTTCTTTTGTAACGGACTTTAGGCTTTGGTTTAGTTTCATTATAACATCATCTGTTCTGACTGATAATCACAAGGCCGAATAAAGGATCAGGAGTAGTCATCCTTGGTAGAAATGACTATATTAAAAAGATGGATGACATATTGGATGACATACATAAGTTTCAAAAACTTGAGGAGAAGAAAGATTTCAATAACGAAATAGAGAATGAATTAACCAGACGTCTGAAGAAACTAAGGGTGGAGGAGATATTTTTTGAAAGTTTATATGAAGAAATCAGACCAACGGGCACGTATACGCAGAGATTGTTTGGCCTACCTAAAGTGCATAAATCGGGCGAACCGTTAAAACCAATACTTGATATGCAAAATTGGCCCTACTGTGCTCTAGCTACTTAGTTAGTAAATATTCTCAAACCTTTGCATGATGAGGTAGTGAAATATAGCCTCAAAGGTGTATTTGAATTCGCAGACAAAATAAAATATATTAATAATATCAAGGACAAAACCATGATATCTCTGGACATAACATCGTTATTCACAAATGTACCACTAGTAGAAACAGTTAACTACATATGTGAACAAGTGGATAACCAGTCGATAAACATTGTCATCCGTAATGAAATCCAAGAGGAATTGTTATTAACATGTACCATGAATGTAAACTTCAAATTTGACGGCACGCCTTACAGGCAAGTGGATGGAGTAGTGATGGGCTCTCCAATGGGTCCAATTCTGGCTGATTTCTTTCTAAGTAAGCTAGAAAATGGACTTTTGAAAAACCTTATCAGTAAGCTTTCATTTTATTCCCGATGTATGGATGATACCTTCATTCTTTGTGATAATGGTTCTGATAGGAGTACAATAATTACTGAATTCGATGAAGTACATTCGGCTATGAAATTCACATGTGAAGAGAAATCCCAAGACACAATTGCCTTCCTGGATGTCCTACTTACAAGAAAACCAGATAATACCATAAAAAGAAATTTGCTTAGAAAAAGCACTTGGACAGGACAATCAATATACACATTTTCACAGCTTCATTCCTATCAAGTACAAAAGAAATTTAGTGAAGACTGTCATCCACAGAGTTAGAGCTATATGCTCAGAAGAAGTAATTGAAGATGAATTAAGTATTGTATATGATTCTTTGATCGAAAATAACTATCCCGACAAATTTATCAAGAAACACATGACAAAGAAAGCGGAAAAGGACTACTCACTATCTGTGAACAATAAGCCACTTTATATACGACTACAATTCGAGGGCGATATACCAAGTGAGATAATTAAGAGAAAGAACTTTTAATGCTGGCGAACTACACGTCTTATTCTCTACACGACCGATGGTGCTACCTCGATTGAAATATGCAGTACCTAGACTAGCCACTTCAAATTGCATCTACCAATTCAACAGCGCTTGTAGTGGAGCGAGTTATATTGGCCGTTTCTCTAGGAACTTGATTTTTCGTGTTCACTCGAGAACATCTCCCAGTATGGCTAAGTAAAGGTGTAGTTGAAACCATTAACAGTTGGATATTGGACCATCTAGTGCAAACCGGCCACAAAGCCAGCCAGCGTGGAAGAATCCTTCTGTAGAGCCTGATGATGAATTTATCGAACAGAGTACTCTTTTTTCAGTAACAATTCTTTTAAAAAATTTAGATTAGTTAAAATCCTGTAAATTAGCACAAGGAAAGCATAAAAGTATTGCAAGTAATTGCTTCAAGTTTGGGAAACATGTGAAGGCTTCCAGGTGATCAGTAACTCTCAAAGTGATATCAATCAGTGACCAAACATAAAACAAAATGAATCCTTACAAACTAACTCGCGTAAATCAATCTGATGCTCACTACTAACTAACTAGACAACGAAGTTGCCTGGAGTTCTTGTGCAAGGTAGCAACCAGTGAGGTCTACCAGGTAGGATGTGAGGACAGATGCCCATCGATATCACTGGCTAGCGGTCGCGCATTACATATATATTGCAAACTGACACAATTTATAAGTCAGATATCGCTGAATTCTACCTAACCCAATTGGTTGAATGGTCAACCTGAAGTTCCCTGGTTCGATATCTGGTGGTACAGTGGGTGCACACTGGTGAAGAGTCACAAACTGAGACAAAACATCTGTAACAGTACTTACTCCCTTGCCTTCTCTAAATAATTAAATCCGTGATCATATTGGAGACAAATCAAATTCCTACAAACCAACTCTTAAAAAGATAATAATAATAATAATTGCCATTTGAAGCAAACGAACATATACAGATGAAATTAGAAATTTTTCTGAAAAAACAACTTCAGAGGTATCTGTTCATTTCGAATTAAAACACTAACTAGCGTGGCAGAGAAATATCCAATAATTCCCTATTTTATTGTTCTCCTCAAGCAATTTTGCTTTATTCCCCTTTCGTCTTTGTTAAGAGGAGTGCAAGTCAGCGAAAACTACATTCTCTCCATAGAAAAAGTACAGAAAATTAATTTTTGGTTGACTGTCTCAATAAAATTCTACTACTAAATGTCAGGCAAGCAGAATTTTCATCTGTTTTATTTCTACAGAAGAATGAGTCTAGAATTTTAATTTCTGGAAAATTATAGAAAAAGGGTAATTAAAAGTAGAGGTGGAAAGAGTTGAAGTGTAAATTAAGAATATATATATATATATATATATATATATATATATATATATATATATATATATATATATATATATTATTTGACCAGGAAGTAATTTGGAAACTACTTGAGTACTACAGCGTACAGTGCCCCAAATATTCATCAACCTTATTCAACAGCTGCTGAACGACAACGGCACTGTCAAGTGATCCACAACGAAAAACTCAGCGAGGCATTTCCAGTAAACACAAGAGTCAGACAAGGGTGCCTGCCTATTATCACCAATGATATTTCTAATTGTGGTGGACTGACTGGATTATGCGTCAGACAGTGGGAAACGAGAAAACAGGAATATACTGGACCGACGTGAAGGACCTAGAAGACCTGGATTTCGAGCGTGGATGATTTATGTTTGATGTCACACAAAATCGAAGACTTACAAGCGAAAACCGACCGAGAAACTGGTCGAAGAAGCAGCTGGCGAAGACAGGACTCCAAGTGAACATAGACAAGACGCAGGTTATGAAAATAATCAATCAACAACTACAACAGCAGCAGCAACATCCGGTGCCAAACACCATCAACGGGAGATGTTTGAAAGAGGTTACTTCATTCACTCACCTATCTAGCGAGCATTGTCTCAACTACAGGAGCGAGCGATCGAGGATGTCAAATCGAGCGAGAATCGGTAAGGCGAGCGAGAAACACATTCATCACCTACCTGAAACCAATCTGGAAATCTTCGTCATTCAGCCAGAATCAACAACAAAATTCAGTTGGATTTTCAATACAAACGTGATCAAGTCAGTCAGTTCTCTACGGATCAGAAACTTGGCGGGGGGTCACAAAGAATATTTCCGACAGCCTGTTGCAGACGTCGCCTTTATCAACAACTGTCTTCGCTAGATCTATATTGAAGATCAGATGACCGGGTCGGAAAGAATCACCAACAAGAAACTATGCGAACAAACAAACAAAACAAGAACAAATCAATCACCAACCAACAAATATGCAGGAGAAAGGGAAGTACGCGGCAAGTGGGACGTCAGTGCAAGGGTGACATGGAGGAGATCGTATGAAGAGGAGTTGAAAGAGTATGTACTAACATGGATGAAGGTCAAAAGTACAGCAGAAGACAGAATCAAATGTAGAGGTGCAGTTGAAGCCCTGTGTTCCATTAGGAACCCAAGGGAAAATTAAATAAGCAATAGAAATAAATTGAGATCGAGTTGACATCTATACTCATCGTAAAGCTTATGATTTGAGAAAACGTTGCAAATGAGCATGCTCAGTTAACTGGCGAGATAACTAAAGATATTTCCCGTTTAAAGCGTTCAACACATCTTGGAGATTAAAGGCAACAAAATGTCTATCTACAGTTTGCACAGAATGCTTTTTTTGCATACATAGAAAATTATATTCCAAAAACTATGATGACTATGCATCATCATTGTAGTTCACTAAGCAAAAGCGTCCATATATCAGATATTTTTTTTTAAAACTAATTTGTGAATTGAAATAACCAGTTGAAGTGAGGCTACTTCCATCAATCTACTCCAGTGTGTAGTAGAAAAATAACTTGAAAAAACTCTTTCTTACCATCTTCTGAAATTAAAAAAGCTTAACTAACCAACAAGCGAATAAATTATTTATTACAAAGACGATAGTCTCATATATGTGAAAATTAGTTGCAATACTCCAGAGGGAATCAGAAGAAATACAAATTTCTTGCTTTTTATAAGAAGAAGAAGGAGAATAAGAAAGAAACGCATTTCTACCTTTTAGGAAAAACTATTTTGAGTATTTTTCAGAAACGACCAGTTATATACGTAGAATTTCTTATGGTAAACAGTGTAGCGACTTTTATTCATTAGAAAGGAAGGATTTCCAGGTGTTTTGTGTTGAAACAATTCAATTTGGATAGCTCAGCTTGCATAGGTATGTATGAAGGCTTATATTACTACTACTACTAAAAAAAAAAAAAAAAAAAAAAAATTGGGACATCTCTTATCTAGATCTCTTTATTCCTTATATAAATCCTACTACTCTTAGGAGAATAGGAGGATTCTTAACACTTATTTACTGGAAAGGTTAGAATACAGTGAGAAGGATAATTGACAGACTGGAATGGACCTGTCTGTTTGTCAGTTTTCGACATAGAACTTTGCACAGATGTGCACCAGTTCAAGTCGCCACACTCCACTCCTTGTATCACACAAAGCAAGAGAAGAAAGTAGAAGAAATGCATAATAGAGACAGTAAACAGAGGTGTGAGACAAACGGAATAGTAATAACGAAGAACAATATAGTTTCATTGGAAATTATAAGTCACAGGGAGTGGATGCATCTGCGCTAGCCAGCCATTGAGAACGATCACTTTGAGCCATATCACCAATTGTTTCCAGCCTTTATTGGTTTTTACCATCCCGAGGACCCCGTGGATTTCACTGACTGGTCCCATTTTTCGGTTTGACCGCAGGTAGCTCTTTTCCAGCCTGACACGTCGAGGAAGGAGATGACTAGGCATACGTAACACATGTCCTTACCATCTCAGTCGATGTAATTTCACAGCCTCGTCGATTGATTTCCCTTCCTTACCTAGCACTCTACCGACGCCTAACCTCAATATTACTCACTCTATTATGGCACTTAACACGGGAGATAGAACGCTGGCACCTATAATCGAAGACAGCTAATCTTTTCATGTCTTCCACTCTCAGTGGCTAGATCTCACAGCCATAAAGGAATACGGAGCGAACTGCTGAGCAGTACACCTGCCCTTTGGTCGATAGCCAGCCGGATATCACTTCTATGCCAGAGACGGCGTAAACTGGCATACGCGAAACTAGTCCTCTGTATCCGTTCTGAGATTTCGTCAGAGATCAATCCGTTTGGTGTTGGCTGATGGTACTTCCCAAATACGTGAAGCGGTCAACAGACTCCACCAACCACTTCACTTCCTATTGCTAAACTAGGAGTCAGTGTAGTTCAGTCAGTCCTGTAACATCATCTTGCATTTGGTGAGAGCGAATCGCATGCCAAACATTCGTAGATTGTAGCTCAAGGTGTTTAGAAGACTCTGCATTTTGTCAGCGTCCTAGCCTAGAAGGATTATATCGTCTGCATATTCTAAGTCAACGAGATTATCCCCTAGTAGCAAGTCAACCCCTAAGTCTTTGAAGTGAGTTAGGATTAAATCCATTCTATCATTCAAGTCTGTACCAGACAAGGGACTAGATGCAGGATACTGGTCTAATCAAAGTATTCCTACCAATTTGTCAATTATCCTTGTCACTGAACTCTAACCTTCAGTAACTAATGGCCAATCAAAGTATCCAATACAGTCCTACAAGAGGTCAGTTGCAGGCCTGAATAGCTCTGTGGTAACGTCTCTAGCCTCAGCGCTAGGTGAAATGGTTTCATCAATCATGGGTCCCTTTAAGAATGCAGACATTTCTTGCACGAAAAATAGGTCGAGTAAGACTTCCTGTCTATTGCCTCCAACCATCTTTAATAACAAATTGGCAAGGAAGCAATAGCAGCAATAACTATAATTTCGTCTATAGATCTTTGTCTCAGTGAGGAGAAAGAAATTGAATACTAGGCTAAAGCATCCCAAGTAATAAAAATAAACGTAAATATGATGTATTCTCATTGTTAAATATACACATTACACTTTGTCAAATCGTGTATTTTACCTCTTCTTCTTCTTTATTGTTCACCCTAATTCTCTCCTGGATCGCTTAAAAAAGACTATGTCATACTTCATAGAACTCTGAAGACTGTCAGTCAGTAGGAAGAGTAGTATCCCGTTGGGCCGCATGGTTGACATAGTCACTGATAGGCACTTGATGTCATGCAACAAATTCGCTAAGGGAATTTTGTCAGACTGTGAGCGCCCACTCTACCCACAGCTCCAAACTTCTGTCTCCTCAGGTAAAACAAGAAGTCTTTTCAGAAGAATTTATACACGTACGTCTAAGTATAAAAATTCCGCGACACCATATTTGGTGGCACGTACTTTATGTGATGAAAATAGTGTCAGGCACGAATTAACTAACTTTATTTGTACTACTAAATAAACCATTTCCTCCACTATTACAACATCAAACTTTATTTTAGGATTTCATCATGAGCTGACATTAGTTAGAGAACCATTGGAAAACCTGGGAGTACTGGACAGCTGTTTCGTCCCAGTTTGGGACTCTTCATCAGTACGCACCCTCTCAATTTTTTGTTTTTACTTATTTATTTTTCATAGGTGTGAATATCATTTAAGTTGTGTGAATAACTGTTAATTTTGTATTTCCCTTCACCATGCTTTATCAAGAGAACATTCGATTCACTAATCTATAACATGCTGAAATTTCCAAACTGAATCGACAATACTGTTTGAAACAAACTCACTGTTATTATTATTATATTTAATAATTTCATTTCGTGCTTCGAATATTTTTGACTTTATATCATAAATGTGGACAAATTCTTCTGGTTAATTTTGTTTTAATTTTTAATTTTATTTATATTTTAAGTGAATCAGATGCAACATTGTGACAAATGATGAGAATCCCATTCTGTATTATAAGTACTGTTTTTGGAATAAAGTAGATTATTATTATGAATATTACCAGCAACATTGATGTTCTTCATCGGATTTTTGAACATTTTCCTGTGAGGGTGCAACAGGGATCTCTGAGAGTAAACCGACCAGGAACCGATTGTGAAACAAATAGGCAGGAAGAAATGGAGATGGACTGGCCATACTCTGAGGAAACCATCAAGTGACATCACTAGACAAGCCATCGCTCGAGTGGAACCCGAAAGGGAGGCGGCGAGTTGGTCGTCAGTGTGAAGGGTGACCTGTAGGAGGTAATGTGAAGAGGAGATGAAAGCATGTGGGCAGACTTTAGCCAGGTGAAAACTTTAGCAGAGAACCGAACGCAATGGAGACGTGAGGCTAAAGCCCTATTTTTCTCTAAGAACTGAAGGAAGTGATAATAATAATAAATAATCCTGTGAGGCTAAGCAACGGACAAACAGTGGTTTAGTCGTAAATCTGTTTCATTACACACCTCGTAAATGCCGAAAATAACGTCGATGTTGAAAAGGCCAAATAAGGTTATACACCTAATTCTTTAACTAATCTTAATTTTGCCAAACGATGTCGGATTTAAAACATACGGGCTAAAACTGCCGCATAACAAACTAAAAAAACCAGCCTAATGTGTTCAGGAGGAATTCGTTTAGAGGCATTCAGTACCTTGGTCATCATCATCATGACTTGATTCTTAACACCTAACAATTTTTCTCTTGCTTCTAAGCCTTTAACAAGACATTTTATTGAGTTTAAAGTGTCTTCAAGTGTCTCAAATTTTATCTAATATTACAGTTTTATGGATATTATCACTTATACATACTTAAAACAATTAGTCCCTTTGAAATTCACATGCGAAGAGGAATCCCAAGACACAATTGCCATCCTGGATGTCCTACTTACAAGAAAACCAGATAATAGCATAAAAAGAAATTTGCACAGAAAAAGCACTTGGACAGGACAATCAATATACACATTTTCACGGCTTCGTTCCTATCAAGTACAAAAGAAATTTAGTGAAGACCGCCATCCAGAGAGTAAGAGCTATATGCTCAGAAGAAGTAACTGAAGATAAATTAAGCATTGCATTTGATTCTTTGATCGAAAATAACTATCCCGACAAATTTATCAAGAAACACATGACAAAGAAAGCGGAAAAGGACTACTCACTATCTGTGAACAAGAAGCCTCTTTATATACGACTACAATTCAAGGGCCATCGATATACCAAGTGAGATAATTACGAGGAAATTAAGATAATCAGTTCAAAGAACTTTTAATGCTGGTAGACTACACGTCTTATTCTCTACACGACCGATGGTTATACCTCCATTGAAAGATGAAGTACCTAGACTAGCCACTTCAAATTGCATCTACCAATTCAACAGCGCTTGTGATGGAGCGAGTTATATTGACCGCTGCTCTAGGAACTTGATTTTTCGTGTTCACTCGAGAACATCTCCCAGTATGGCTAAGTAAAGGTGTAGTTAAAACCATTAACAGTTCGATATTGGACCATCTGGTGGAAACCGGCCACAAAGCCAGCCAGCGTGGAAGAATCCTTCCCTATTATCTTCCGAGTGCCTAATAAACTGGCAAAATCATCGAAGAATCACATGCTTCAAATAGCAGATGCTATTGCTATCTCTCCTAATTTTTCTGACATTCAGCTTATTTTATGTTGATGCTATTGAGCTGTAATCTATCAGTATTATTGATTCGATGTTATTTAAACAGCGACATTAATGTTTTTCATAACACTGATTCATTTATTCGCTATAATGTATATATAACTGTAGAGCCTGATGATGAAAGTGTTATCGAAAAGAGTACTCTTTGTTCAGTATCCATTCTTTTGGAAAATTTCAATAAGGCATTTAGAAGAGAAATTCAATGAGATGATGGCATCATTTCGTAGTTTCTTTACAATCGCTCTACAACTAACATTGTTAACAATAATCAAATAAAGTTCATGACAATTACTCAATTATATAAAAAACAAAAGTGCATACCAATGACCAATCATAATTAGATAGGTCATGTAGTCCATGGTAGGCGAAGATTGAAGTCTATTGGTTTTTGTACACACAATTTAGGCTGTATGTGATTAATCCCCCAAGGTGCTTCCATCACCTTCAATAACCAACCTTGAATTAGAGTTATATGATGAAGTAATTGTGAAACAGTCATTAATATTGATTTTGTGACCTGACATTATTAAGTGTTTTGCAATGGATGATGTTGATGCTGGATTTCTATTCAGATTAATTGCATTGGGATTTTCTTTGCGTATTAATAATCATTTTGGAACATGTTCTTTTCGACGACATTGGCACACTCTATTGGTTCCACCTATACAGGTGTCACCATAACTGGTGGTGAAACTGTGGATACATTTTAAAGCAGAGTCCACAGAATTTCATCGGATCGGAAATGTTTGGCATGTGAGAGAAAGAGATGCGGCGTAGAATGTGCGTTTGATGGGTGACCAAAATCTTTGAGTTAGCTGTCAACTGCATACTCTGGTCACCCTTGAGTGATAGGTTAATGAAGATAGCTTTCTTTGATACAGAAGCTGTCTTTTCGAGATGTGGTCTTTCTTTACTGTGACAACTGATGAAGTTCTCTGGATAACCATTAGCTAATAAAACTGAAAGTACATGTCGAATGTGATCCATCAATGTGTCTGTCGTACATATTTTCCAGGCCCTTGAGAACAAAGCAGTTATAAAGAAACTACGTAATGATGCCTTCATCTCGTGGAATTTTTCTTCGAAATGCCTTATTCAAAACTTATACATACTTTTAACTTTAATTCTATCGACCTTAGAAACTCGATATGATATTTTTTTTAAAAAGATTAGTGTTGTCAGTAGTAACTACTCATTAAATATGCGAAACTGTAGAGCCAGTTGACGAAATTATCCCAGAAAATATTCTTTGCTTAATCGCCTGTTTTGTCTTTTAAATGAGAATTTGAATAGGAATTTTTGTTGTGTACTCAGTGTTTATGCTGTAACTATGTGCCCTACAGCAACATTCATGTTAACAGCACAAACTCTGTGTAGGTATAATATATATATATAAATAATAAATAATAAAATAATTTTTCCTTCACCTTCCCCAGTGGAACATAGGGCTTCAAGCTAGTAGCTTGAAGTTTCTGTAGCAGAGTTTATTTTACATGATGGGGTTGCTAGCCTCATGCCCAACCTTTCCTCTTTACCAGAATTATTTCTGGCTTAGAGAGGTAAAGGTGTGCGTCGGCCGGGGATCGAACCCCGGACCATATGCATGGTTGGCGAGCATATATACATATATATATATATATATATGTATATATATATACATATATATGTGGGCATGCGTCGACAGTGAAACTTTAAAAGCTGTATAGTACTGGGTAAAAACAAATGATTCATTGGTAACAGGATTTCATCATGAGCTGACATCGATTAAAGAACCATTGGAAAACCTGGGAGTACTGGACAACTGTTTCCTTCTTGTTTGGAACTTCTTATCACTACGGACCCCTATCAGCAGTATTCGAACTCAGGACACTCTGGTTACAAGGCTAGCGAGCTCGTAGACAATTGAGCCACTGGGACCCGATCCAATGGGCCATAAATTCTAACTTCTGCCAGTTCACGATATAGCGCAACCGCTAGCCAAAGTCTCCGGCGAGTATTTGTCCTCACACCCGACCTACTGCACCCTACTCGTCACGACCTACAAACCAATACTTAAATAAATGATTCACTTTGTTTTACAGTACATTTAGAAGTGAATATATTAAGGAAAGTGAGAAGTAATCGACTCACTTTATTGTGAATGCTTTAGTTTAAATGTCTTCATTGTATCTGTAATGTTGTTTCTATGAGGCAGATAATAGAAACAATATCAGATCTTTCCAACGGACTCTGTATTTGTTCTACTGCGTATAGCTGAGGCGACTTGTAATCGAAGTGCTAAGCCTCAAAATAAGTAATTTGAATATCCCATAGTTTATTCACAACAAAAGTAATGAGTATATATAGGGTGAGTGCAGTCAGTGATGTTTGAAACAATATGAATTAAACAGAGAAATAAACAAACAGATGGGTGACAAATAATTCCATATTAGTTTGTTTATTAGATGTATCACACAGTGAGTGGAACAGGATTATTTCCTGGATGACAAGGTTTCTAACACAATTTATTAATGTCCATAATCATATCAATTATAATCACACGACTTTGAAACTTGACTTTTATAGTTTTCTTTGTTCTCTCCTATTCGTCGTCGTAGGCGTGGTAGTAGAATTTTTCAGATACCTGCTTGGACATGTGCTGAATCATTCCTATCACACGTATTTGCAGCTGATTTGCTAAACAAAGCTCCCGCTGTCATTAATCTCTCCGTCCACCCTCTGACATTAGATTTTAAAACTGTCATCTCATCCCATCCTATTGTATGGTTGTGTGTAACTGCATGTAGTGCTATCTACGGCTGAACTATTCTCCAGATTTCTTATCTTATTCCGGTCAATCAATCTAGATTTTGCTAGGTTTTTATGTTCGGCTAGTCTCAATGACTGCCCTGTTCTACTAGTTCGACCTATATATTTGACCTGACAATCATCGCAGGCAGGGTATTAGATAAACTAAATTGTTTTGTTTTATTGGTTCCACAGGATTGATGCTTTAACCGACAAAGCTTGTTTCTAATTGAGTTTGTGGGTGTGAACACCGGCCACTTGTTAAGATTTCTGCGTAAGGTTTCCGAAGTTCCTTCCTCTTATGGAATTCCTACTGATGATTTCGATTCCTTATTGTTGGTGTGGTCATTAATATTATTATCATCATTATTATTGTTATGATTATTATTATTATCACTATCGCTACTATCATTATTTATTTTATTTTTAGATTTCCTTACATATTTCCTGACTAATTTATCCGGATAACTATTAAGTTTCAAGGCTTCTTTTATGTGTATCACTTTCTGTCTCAGATTTTCCTTGGTACTGCTTAGTTTTTGTGCTCTGTCAGTTAAACATTTCACCAATCCTATTTTTACTGACATAAGATGGGATGATTAGAAATCCAGATATCTGATGGTATTAGATGGTTGGAGGAAATCGGCAGGAAGCCTTGGACCTAGGTTTCGTGCTAGTTGGCACTGATGATGGTGAAATAATAACGACTGTGTAGTGTAAAATTAAAAGTACTATTAAAGAACGACTATCAAGTAATAATGAATACATAGTGAAGTGGAATGAACAGGACTCTGCAAATATGATAACAACTTAGAACAGCATTACGTAACCGAAAGGTAATAGAAATAATAAGAAAGGTCATAAAGTCGTAAAATATCATAAATGAACTTTTGTCTATGAAAAACAATGGAAAAGAAGATTAAAAGAAAAAAATCTCTGTTACGAATTCAAAGTGCCGCTATTTATCGAGGAGAATTTGTTGACCACATTATAGGCCGAGGTGAGCATAGTGGTTGGACATACTTCTTCTGTATACAAAGACCAGATCTTCTGGTATTGATTGCTACGATTTCAGCCACTGATAAAAGACGTAGTCGAGCTCCTCCACAGAGAGAGAGAGAGAGGGAGATTACCAGGAAAGCAGTAGATAACCAAGAACGCTTTCTGTAGTTTTCTTTAGCATTCCCTATCTAATAAATAATACGTAGCTGACATATGCTAAAGTTGATGGATTTGTGATTGCAGAATCTAAAGGATTATTTATTGAAAGCAAGTATTCCCTCTAACTACGTATATCTTATTCTATGTAGTCAGGAGTTAGTATAAGCGTTGTTTCTCCCTTGGCCAGTTAATACTTAACCAACTAACGATACCACCACAAACTCTCTACAGATATGTACACGGTTAACCCCTTTTTCAATCCTATGTTAGCATAATTTCCCGTTCAATCTAGCGTTACTTTAATCTAACTATTTGTAAAAATTATATTTGTAAAATCTCAGCGAGATTGAAATAAGTAATTCCAACGTTTCCTGTGTTTGGCAATCTGCTCCGAACTTCTTCAGGGAAATTAATCGAAATTAACATAACACAGGTTTATATATAAAAAGGGGGACATCTCTTGTTTTTAAAACTTTTTCCAATCATGAGTCATAAAACAAGTATCAACAAGTATAATAAACAATTTTGTTTACAAATGTCTACTTCTCACTCGGCACCCAAATATTTTAGAATTATTCTGTCAAATCTTGATGACAGTTCATTTGAATTATTTCGCAATCGAATTAAATTAACAAAGAAACACTATGTAATTGGCACAATCATCGTGTTTCCACTCTCCGTTGTCTGCAACAGAATGCATATCCTAAATCCGTAGCTGTCAAGTCACCTGACAACTCCAGTAGGTTGAATAAAGCAGCTCAATCTTCAGAAAGAAGACAAAGCAATAAGTTCGACAGGGTGCTTCAACTAAACTCTAATCCTAAACACCATAATTTTGAAAATACGTCTAATCATAAAACTCTAGATACTAACAGTTTGAACAGACATGAAGGTGTGATGTTAGCTGATGCATAGGAAATCCTGATTAATAAATAAGAATGGATGTATATCACTAACTAATAAATACTTGGTCAAAGTTCTCGACTGTCTGTATCTACTTATGGAGACGTGAAGACATTGTTTTACAACTGTTTATCAGCACACACGTACACACTCTATTTAAAGTGTTTAACAAAGGTAGATCAATATTTGTAAGTCCGAGGTCAAATTTTGATCAAAGTTCATACAATTTTGTTTATTATACTTGTTAATATTTGTTTTATAAATCATGATAGGACAAAGTTTTAAAAACAAGAGATGCTCCCCTTTTTATATATAAACCTGTGTTATGTTAATTTCGATTAATTTCCCTGAAGAAGTTCGGAGCAGATTGCCAAACACAGGAAACGTTGGAATTACTTATTTCAATCTCGCTGAGATTTTACAAATATAAAAAAAAAAAAAAAACTACTTCTCACTCTGTGCCCAAATATTTTAGAAGTATTCAGTCAAATCTTGATGACAGTTCATTTGAATGTGACTATTTGTTTTTTCATTAGTTTCTGATTACTCTTGTTGTCACGGGTCGCTCAATTTCTTCATCTTTGTTATTATCACCATGACTAACTGCTCAGTTTTCACGCACAATCTTATCATCCGGTAATCGGTTTATATTTAACTATGTTTATCTTTAAAGTTACGTAAAATTATTGTAATGCCTGTCGATATAAAATTGCTTAAAAATGTTGTTCTAAACATTAATATTAACAACTGACTGAAAATTTGTAAAGGGAATAGATGCAGACAGAGACAGAAATGTGGGTGTTTCTCTGGTTGAGTATTTATAAGTCATGGGTGGTATTGTAGGTAGATATCAAACAGTGAGTGAGTAAATGACAAATTAGTATGGGGAAAATTTCATTTTATTAAAGTGAAACAAGTTTGCTTTTTTACACACTTCTTTTAATGATTTTGCGTTAAGCTTACGTCACACTGTAAATCCTTTCAATTCTTATGTATTTGAAAATATACACAAATTGTTCAAGTAAATTCATAGCCGACTCTATTTATTTTAACTCTCTGATTTGTGTTCAATTGTTGGTTTGCAGAGATTTGATTGGTTACAGGATTTCATCATGAGATAATTGATATTGGGGTTAGAGAACCACTGGAAAACCAGCTGGGAGTACTGGGCAGTCAGTTGTTGCACACTAGTTTGTGAGTCTTCATCAGTACGCATCCATCTTCTGTCTACAAGGCAAGCTAATATACCATTCAGCCACTAGGACCCAATCCAACACCTTACCTGACCCGTGGACTACAGCAGGTCAGATGTGAGGAAAAATATTCGCCCATTACATTGGCTAGTGAACATGTTATGTCATGAATTATTTCATCATGAGCTGACATCAGTTAGAGAACCACTGGAAAAGAAGCTGAGATTTCTGGAGAGCTAGTTGTTTCGCCCTAGTTTGGAACTCTTTATCAGTATGCAACCACCGCCAGTGTTCGAACCTCGGAGACTCTGGTTACAAGACGAGCTCGAAAACCATTGAGCCACTGGGACCCGATCCATTGGTCCTTGAATTCTAACTTCTGCCAACTTATGACATAACACGACCATTTCGCAATGTATTCTCCGATGAGTTACTGCCTCATCTTCAACATGCTGTACTCCACTGGTCCCGGATCCCTATTAGAACCTCAGTTAACTGTTTGAATAGGGCAAGTCGCTAGTGGGCATGAGATCAGTTTTTAAAGTATTGGTTTTGTAGGGCTTTTGTGTTTGATTGCATGGAGAAACCCCGGTGGGTGAGTACTACTGACGAGTCCCAAACTAGGACGAAACAACTGACTGTCCAGTACTCTCACGTTTTGTGTTGTGGTACTCTAACCTGTGTCAGCTCATGGCTAAATCTTTGATTTCTAATGCAACTACTAGACAATGTCATCCCTGGCAAGTATTTATCCCCACGCCGGACTTGCTCTACCTCACTGGTTAGGTTACTGACAATGAAATCTTTGATTTCTAATCTCTTGGAGACTGAAATTTTTCAAGATGTAATCCATTTACTTGATAATATTTTTATTTTTGATTACAGCTTGATTACACACTGTATTTTTGGTACAAGTATGGAATTTTCAGCATAGATATCGGTAGCCCAGATTTTGCAGGCCAACCATAGATATCAGGTGTGCGTCGGCAATTAATGATACTAATAATTTACTATGGCATTAAAAAGGTTTTATTGCATCTCTTTATATTTCTTTTCGTGAAAATTCAATTTCACCATGTGTATATCTTGCGATGGCCAAGTTAAACTTTAAGCACCACTAACTACCAGTGGAGTGTGACCGCACCAGCGACCTCGAAACACTCACTGAGCAAGTTAGTGAAACCTGGCTAGTAATATTCGCATCATCAATTAAACATGCTCATCCAAGTGTTAGATTATTAAATGGGATATCTGGGAAATTTTAGCTTAGGTTTGGGAAAGATTAAGTTGCAGTTTAAGCCAAGGGCAAGCTAGGGTTAGGTTAACCAAATAATAAAGGCGACATTAGGGTTGGTTCGAGTTAGATTACAGTTAGTTTAGGGATATTTTCACGCTGAGGCTAGTTTTAGGAAAGATTAAGCTTGTTGTTAGGGTTAAAAGACCCAAATAATTAAAAAACATAATTAAAAACTGTATAAAAGTGTTACAGATGATAACTTTCTCTCACATTTGATAAAAATAGCTCTGTTTTAGATTGGAGTATCAACAGGGTATAATCCCATTGTGGATGAAATTTATTTTGATAATCTCTTACGGTGTTGTACAGTAATATATACTAGGCAATAAACTCTGCTCGAAACGTCATCAGTAAATGTTACTGTATAATATTGTAAGAATTTATCAGAATAGATTTTACCTACACCGGAATTATACTCTACCACCACAGTGCACAAGTTCTATTCTTATATCAACAGAGTAATTCTTTTAACTATATTCTATGCATGTAATTATATAGGTTTTCTAGCCCTAAGAATAACCTCAGTCTTTCCTGAACTTAACCCTAACGTGAAAATATGGCTATATTAACTATAATCTAACTCAAACCAAACCTACTCTCGCCTTGTTAGATTAACCTAACCCTAACTTGTCATTGGCTTAAACTGTAACTTCATCTTTCCCAAACCTAAGCTGAAACTCCCCAGATATCCCATTTAATGGTACAACATTTCGATGAGTATATTTAATTGATGATGACAACATTATTTGCCAGGTTTCACTAACTTGCTCAGTGATAGTTTCGAGGTCATCGTTCGGTCGCACTCCATTAGTAGTTAGTGGTGCTTAAAGTTTAACCTTGCCCTTACGATTTTCATCACCGAATTTGGAGTAATAGGAGACAGTTCATTTATCACTAGCTGTAAAATGGTGCTTATTAATGTATTCATGATTGCTTTGTTTTATCCAAGTTGAAGATTTCTTGACTTCCTTGATATGTGATAATTAAGACTCATTCGAGAGCGTTTTATCATCGATTATCTTCAAGCTTGTTCAGGAATCTACTGGAGTTGAGACCGAGGAATTCACGGTTATAAAGCAGCCTAGTAGAACATTTAGCCACTGAAGCCACTGTAAGACATAAATTTAGCAAATGAGTTCGACCATGGATTGATATCACTTAGAAAACCATTGAAAACCATCCAAAGGAAGTACTGGACAGCTGTTTCATCCCACTAGTTTGAGAATCATCGGCAGTACGCATCCACCAATATCGGTTACAAGCAGGCTGGCTCGCATACCATTCACCCATTGGGACCCGATTCAATGGCCAGTCCATGAATTATATTATTATTATTGTTCCTTTGGGTTCCTAGTGGAACATAGGCTTCAACTGCACGTCTTGCCTCTGTCTACTGATATACTTTTCACCTGCATACTCTTTCAACTCCTCTTCACACGATCTCCTCCATGTCACCCTTGCACAGACGACAAACTCGCCGTGTCCCTTTCGTCCTGGTTCCACTCGAGCAATGGCCTGACGCGCGCGATGTCACCCAGCGGCCTCCTCAGCCACGAGTGTCCATCTCAATCCATCTCCACTTTCTCATGCATATTTGTTGGGCGATTGGTTGGTCCCTGTTTTGTTTGTTCCCATACTTTCTTGGTGGTGATTCTTTCCGGCCCGGCCATCTGATCTTCTGTATAGATCCAGCGAAGACAGTTGTTGATAGAGGTCTGCATCGCAACCTGTTGAAAGTATTCTTTGTGACCCTCCCGCCAAGTTTCTGATCGGTATAGAACAAGTGACTGGCTTGACCACGTTTGTATTGAAAATCCGACCGAATTTTGTTGTTGATCCTGGCTGAGTGACGAAGACTTCGGGATTGATTTCAGGTTGATGAAAGTGTTTCTCGCTCGCCTTCCCGAATCTCGCTCGATTTGACATTCTCGTTCTTTCCTTCTCTGGTTGAGACAATGCTCAATGCCAGATAAGTGAATGAAGTAACTAACCTCTTTCAAATCCCTCCTGTTGATGGTGTTGGCACCGGATGTTGCTGCTGCTGTTGTAGTTGTTGGTTGATTATTTTCATAACCTGCGTCTTGTCTATGTTCACCTGGAGTCCTGTCTTCGCCAGCTGCTTCTTCGACCAGTTTATCGGTTTTCGCTTGTAAGTCTTCGATTTGTGTGACATCAAACATAAACCATCCACGCGTAAAATACAAGTCTTCTAAGTCGGTCTTCACGTCGGTCCAGCATATCCCTCCCTGTCTTCTCGTTTCCCACTGTCTGACGCATAATCTAGTCAGTCCACCACAATTAGAAATATCTTTGGTGATAATAGGCAGGCACCCTTGTCTGACTCTTGTGTTTACTGGAAACGCCTCGCTGAGTTTTTCGTTGTGGATCACTTGACATGTACCGTTGTCGTTCAGCAGCTGTTGAATAAGGTTGATGAATATTTGGGGCACTGTACGCCGTAATACTCGGGTAGTTTCCAAATAACTTCACGGTCAACGCTGTCGAAGGCCTTCTCAAAGTCTATACATTTGAGGTAGAGGTTTGATTGCTATTCCATACTCTGTTCTGTGATGATGATGCGTAGAGTTTCAGTTTGGTCAGAACATGATTTGTCTTTGCTGAATCCAGCTTTTTCTGGTCGGAGTTCTGTCTCCAGTGCGTCCTTTAATCTCTCCAGGATGATGCGACTCAGGATTTTACTTGGCGTCGACAGGAGCATGATTCCCCACCAGTTCTTGCAGAGTCCTAAGCCGCCCATCTTTGGTAGTTCCACGAGGTAACCTTTCCTCCAGTCAGTAGGCACCTTTCCCTCCTTCCAGACCTTCTGCAATAATGGAGTCAGCATGTCTGCTGTAGTCTCTAGGTCCGCTGTCAGTTCTTCAGGGGTATTCCATCTGGTCCAGCTGCTTTTCCAGCTTTCAGAAGCTTGATTGCACTCAAGACTTCAGCTCTCGTTGGAGGATTGGTATCAACTTGCAGTTGTATGCGTGCTGTTGTTGGTATTTCTGGGCGGGTTGCAGGTGATGGTCGGTTCAAGAGTCCTTTGAAGTGATCCGCTCATTGTTTAATCTATCTTTCTTCCTTGGTAATTGGATTCCCTTCGCTGTCTTTTATAGGTTTTGCTTGTGTTGATCTCTTCCCGGAGAGAGATTTGGTTGTCTGATATAATGTCCTCAGGTCTCTTTTGCCTGCTGCCTTCTCAGCTTCAGTGGCCATGTCGTCGTAGAGTTGTCTTTTGTCCTTCCTAGCACTTTTCTTCACTTCTTTGTCCAGTGCACAGCTGTGTAAGTTGAGCTCAGCGTCTCCTTCTCCTGTCCGTCCTTGCATTGAATCATTCTCTCTTTCACCATTCCCCTTTCTTCTATTAGTTTCCAAGTGTCCATTGAGAGCCATTCCTTGTCTTATCTCTTCTTTCTTCCTAGAACCGTTGAACACGTTTCGTTGAAAATCGCCTTCAGAGAGTTCCAGTGGTCTTCCACGCATGATTCTTCAGTGATGTCGCGTAGTGTTTCCTGCTTCCCTCTGACAGTTGCAGTGAAAGTGTCCTTTGTGGTTGTATCGTTCAGTAATCGAGTGTTGAACTTGCATTGTGGCCTATCCCCAGCTATCCTCGAGGCTTTTAGCTTCACCTTGAAAATCCCTTGTACTAGATAGTGGTCTGAACCCACATCTGCTCCTCTCCTTGACCTTGTGTCCAGTAGGCTCCGTTTTCACTTTCTTGAGATTGAAATGAAGTCCAGCAAGCTAATAATCTTGGCGAGGTTAAATTTATAGAGGACAGTGGTAGTGAAGATATCTAACAAGCAATAAAAAAGCACCAATCACCACCAGCAGGAGAAATCAGACGAAAGTCATTTATTCCGCTTATCTGTGAAGCATTGTTTCAACTATAGGTGACAAAGATGAGGATTTCAAAGCCAAACTGAATCGGAAAGACATGAAAGACTTTAATTGACCTTAAATCAGTGTGAAAATCTGCTACATTCAGCATAAGGTAAGAGATTCATATCTTCAGCATTAATGTCAAGTCAGTCAGTGCATGTACATATTTCAGAAACCAGGAGCATGTGTCACTAGAAGCATTTTCAACAGGCTACTAAAGACATTTATCAACGTCAGTTTTTGCTCTATACTGAATAGCAGATGGATGACCAGAAAGCGTCAGCTGCAAGGAACTCTGATGACGAATTATCCAGGAACCCTGAACGAAATGCAGATGCAATGGACAAACGCTTAGAAGACCATTGGGTTATATCTTGAACCAGACTGTCCAGTGAAAACCGAATAGGAAAACCACTGGTTGGATGTCTGCGTGTGACATGGAGGAGATCGTGTGAGGAAAAACTGATAGCTTATGGCATTTATATAGACATCAGAAGAACTGATGGGAGCCTAAGAAGATCGATCTACAGAAAAGCTACTTGGAATGGTCAACTAACAAGCTTCTATAGCTGGGTGCCTACTCAACAAAAGAGGAATTTAATTAATTCACTTGCCACCCGCATCCGACGCATCTGTAGTCCCGACGTTCTATGAACAGAATTAGATATTCTTGGAGGAATTTTCATCCAAAATGGGTACCCAATAAGATTCATCGACAAAAACATCAAACTTCACTTGCGCCGAAAAAGAAACTCTACATTAACTTGGATTTCGATGGAGATTTAACAAGCAGCATTCTCAAGAGAAGAATCTCATCATCTGTAAGAAGGACATTGTTGCAGAAATGCTAAGAATAGTGTTCTCCAGTCGCCCACTGTTCTGCAGAAGCCTTAAGGACAAGATCCTGCATCTGACCACTTCTATGTGCATATATCAGTTCACCTGCTACTGTGCAGCCAGGTACATAGGTCGTTTGACGCGCATCCTATCCAAGAGGATTCAAGATCACTATCCGACACTTTGCGAAAAGGTAATAATAATAATAATTTTTCCTTCTCGTTCCCAGTGGAACATAGGGCTACAAGCTAGTGGCTTGAAGTTTCTGTAGCAGTGTTTAATTTTTACAGGATGGTGTTGCTTGCCTCATGCCCAACCTTTCCTCTTTACCAGGATTATTTCTGGCTCAGTGAGGTGATGTTATAAGAAGTGAGACAGTTGAATGCCTGGTTAACACTGATCATTCCATCTCAACAAACGCCTCCTGCTTCAAAGTAATCTACAGAGTCAAGAATAACCTACCAAAGACAATACGGTTTCGTCTTCTTTGTATCGCTGAAGCTCCGGTCATTCACACAGAGAAATGGGAGCTGTGCATACAAAGAGAATTACTCAACCACTTCTACTATCACTCCAACAAATTTGTTGATTTTGATGACTTAATTTTGTTTGTTTGCCTGTTCTTTAATTGCTTATAACTCTTGTATTCATTTAGAACTCTTACATAATTTCGTATTATCTACTTGGTTCCTATGTGCATCTTGAGTAAAACTCACTCATCAAACAGTTCATATTATTACATAACTTCTTTTTTAACAACTGTTTATGACAACTCATCACCTTCGTTACTACCCTAATTTCATTAACACCTAATTTTCTTGACTGATTTTGTATTACGTAACTTCGATTACCAATCTTCACCTGTTTGGTTAAAATAACCATAACCAATTGTACGTATTTTTGTTTGGCAAACTTAATGTACACATACATAAAAAATAGCACACATATATTTGCGATTGTACAGCTAAGAAAATGAATTCGCCGCCGAAAAGAGACTCTTCGCTGAACTACGTACTTTGTTTTCATTAAATTTTGAATGCACCAAATGGTGAATCCTTCAGCTACAATGTGTATTTTTAAGCGTTGGTTTGCAGAGGTTCCATTGATTCCAATTTCGGCCACAAACTAACAATAGTTTGAGAGCCACTGAAAACCAAAGAGTACTGAAAAATGGTCTCATCCTAGTTGGATATTCTTCAGTAGCACTCGTTCATAAGCCTACCAGGAGCCGAAGTCAGGAGTGTCTGGTTACAATAGTTAATAAGCTAACCTGAAGGCTCTGACTGGGTACTACTAAAAAGTTCTGAACAGGAACAAGGAAGGAACAACTGTCCAGTACTCTCTAGCTTTCAACGGTTCTCTAACTGATGTCAATTCATGATGGTTTATTGATTTAAGCCGTTTCCTTTCCAGTTAACTGTTTTCTTTGTTATTTACTAGGGAACTTGTTAAAGGGGAAAGGATGTGTGTGAGTGTATACGTGCTTAACTCTATTAACTCTTTAATGGATACACTCACCTTTTTTTCATGAATTAAAAGTCAGATGCAATTAGCTGAATCATTCATTGTTGAACATAACCTTTTACTAATTGTCATATACTTATTTCATAATATAATTGAATGTATTTTTGTTTAAATGTTAACGAAAGTCAATAAGGTGGGAAATTCGATTTATAGTTAATTTGAAGTCAAGGGAAACAAAAGAGGTCTCATTTTCTATTGCTTTAGAAATAAATATAGAAATGAATAAGATTTTGTCGGAGAAGGGGGGCAGATTGAACACTGAACGTGCTATAAATTTAAATTAATCACTTTTTTTGTCTAAAAATGAACATTTTCTTTTAATAAATTCACTAATTAGTCATTGTCCTTTCTAGTTAAAAGGAACTAAGAAGAACACGATAATAATTATAAGTAATTCTGTTTAATCGTAGTTGTAATAACAGTGTAAGTGAACTGATCACTACTAATTGAAGATAACTGAAAACTTGTTTCTACTAATCAACGAACTATCAAAGACATGACGAGCAGTCGAATACAGGATGAATATCTCATCCTATTTGGGAAGCTTTAGGTGGCTGGATGTACCAGCCTTCCCAGGGGGAGGGGGTGGCATTTCCACTGAGAATCAAACGTCATCACTCACTAGGAAGCACAAGTACATCCAGCTGACAAGTAGTCTCAAATAGGATAAGATGAACATCGTGGATTTCACAGTTAGTCACCATCAATCAAAATAGTCTCACGTAGATCCTTAGATGACATCGAAGCATCCGTACTAGGAGCCGATAATAGGTCAACAGAGATTGAGTACCTCACTGCAACATAATCAATTCACAGAAAATGCAAAATTTTCTCCGAAAACAAATAATATGCGAAAAATATGCACCGGATTTATAGAAAACTTGCGTGGAAATTCATAGGATAAACACCCCACCCCCCCCCCAACACGTATGTATAGCACCGTTCATCCTCAGTTAGACGCCAAGATTTTCTTTATCTTATGGTGACATTTAAAGACTGCATATGTTTGACAGAGAATGCAATATATTTTGCACCACTTTATCCCTTAATACTCAGGGTACATACATATGCCTGCTTTAAGAGGAAAACGTATGAGAAGTAAAAGAAATCATTTAAGGGACACCTGAGGTATCAGATTTTCAGCAGTTATTTTATGGAAGGTTTAGTATAGTATTGCTATCGTTCTGCTTTTGTCAACAACATTCATCTCTCATAGAATCATTAGATGTAGCACCATAGTACATGCTACTGACCGACTGGTATAAATATGTGAAAGCTATTCATTTGGGACCAAGCACATTAACAGTCTGTCCAGTTCAATTCAACTTAAAAAAACAAATCATTTCAAAGCACCTAAATTCTAGCCGCCTACATTCATGAACTGATATTACACAGAATTAGACCTATCGTTTGTAAATCAGATACAGGTAAATATTCTCTACAGGTTTATTTTTTTTGGTTACTATGTACTCGTGAGCTGACATCGGTTATATAATAACTATTGGAAAACCTACCTGGACAGGCGTTTCGTCCTAGTTTGGGACTCTTCACAGTACGCACCCAAACGGGTTCGTGCTCAGTTGTGAATTGGCAGAATTGACAGTTTATGGGCCATTAGACTGGGTCCCAGTAGCTGAATGGTCTACGAGCTCACCTTGTAATCAGAAGGTCTTGGGTTCGAACTCTGAAGATGGGTGCATAATATTAATTAATAGTCACAAACTAGGTCGAAACATCTGGCTGTCCAATGCTTCCAATGCTTCTCTTACCATTATCATCTCATGGTGAAACCCTGTAACCAATCAGTCGAATCCCTCCCTACAAAGCAAAACTTGAATACTATGTCCTCAAATGCCATTAGGTGATTAGTCCCTCATTAATTGATGCTACTTCATGTCCTCTTGAAGAGTATCTGTAAGTGCGAAACTTGAGTGAAAAGCATTTGGCCAAATGACTTTGCAACACCTAATTGTCATACAAATTAATTAGATCTGAAAAGTCCTAGTGCCATACTTTTCTCACAGAAATAGGGATAATGCCCTATATTGTGACTATTTCGTTCATTGTTGTCATTCAATATTTTTTTGTGACCTAAATTTCGATCGATAAAATTTCGGCTATATGTATTTAATCAGTTTACTTTTATTATTCACATTGAATTAGGTGAAAGCATACGTAGTGAAGAAAAACTGATCTCCATCTTTGTTACTGCTGTTAATTTGTCCTAATAAGACCATAACTTTATTTGCTCAGAATCTATCTCAAAACAAAGACAATATATTATAAGCATTTAATCACCTTTTTACCGATTTCTATAAGTACGTCCATTATTTTGCACGTAATTTTTTGTCTCACCGATGAATCTACTAACTGGCATCTCTGTATTACGGAAATGTGTACACTCCATCTTCAACGAACCATTTGCACAGGTCTTCCGTGCTTTGCTACTTCTGTCCTTCATTTTATGTTTCTTTGTTTCCCTTTCATATCCCTCATGTTTCTTTACAACACCGAATCATTTGCTTTCTCTGACGTCAATTCGATCTCCCTGTTAACTGATATTTTTATGCCGACGAAGGTCTCTTTATATACTACTGATAAATCTTATCAGTAGAGCGACAACCAGAAATCTCATTGATACGGCTCATGACAAGGACACCGCGAAATCTTTAAAAATTACCAGCAGACAAAATAGTTCAATTGTGCTCAAGTAGTTGCTGAAGTATTTGCTATCAAATGTTTGAAGCTTCGGTTTATGGGTTCAGAAAGAAGCAGTTACCAGTCCTTCCTTGATGTCCCTAGTCTTCGTTTCATTTGTTACAGGATTTCATCATTAGCTGACATTAGTTAGAGAAACATTGGAAAACCAGCTGAGAGTACTGAACAGCCTGATTTTTTGTCCTAGTTTGGGATTCTTCATCAGTACGCACCCACCGACTGAGGTTCGAACCCAGGACCTTCTGGTGACAAGGCTAGCTAGCTCGTAGACCATTAAGCCACTGAGATCCGATCCGATGGCCAGTCCCTGAATTCTAACTACTGCCAATTCACGATATTGCGCAACCGCCGGCCAATGTCCAGTACTCCCAGGTTTTCCAGTGGTTCTCTAACCAATGTCAGTTCATGATGAAATCCTGTAACTAATCAATCAAATCCCTACAAACCAATACTTGAATATTTTGTATTTCTTTGATAAATCTTTTTGGCGAACTGCTTCTAAGACATTTTTCACTAGAAGTCATCCGCATCTTGAGTCTTCCTCATTTGTTTTCCGCATTCTACTGTTAAATGACTTGTGTTATTGAAAAGAGAGGTATTTTCTTTTCTTCTTTTGCGTCCCCATTGAAACATAAGGCTCCAAGCATTAGCCTTGAAGTTTCAGTAACAGTAGTCTTACTCCTACTGGGTGGGATTGTTAGTCTCACGCGGCCAATCTTCCCACTTTGTCGGGCTTGTTACCAACTAAGTGAGGCTTGGGAGTGCATCGGTGGCCAAGGATCGAACCCCAAACCACCTGATTGGCTGACTAGCAGTCTACCTCTACGCTACCAATGTACGAAAAGAAATGTACGGGTTATGTAATCACTGACAGATATTTTACTCACGCACCATTTCCGATATGTACTTTGTGGATAAACTAGGTTGGTAGACTGCTTCTGTTGACTAGATATTGAAACACCTCATATGAGGATGTGTAGCTTAAGCTAAAATATTCCGGAAATATTTCAATGAGACATTTTCTACCGACTTATTTTGGACAACATGTTTGTATACATTACGGAGGACGATGGACATGTTAGAAATCTCTGCAAGACTCTTCAAACCTTTAGGAATTGATGTCGCACACAAATATCAACAAAACCAATTCATTCAGCCGGTTCTGTGTCAATCAAGAGAATTAACAGTGATAGAAGATAAAACCAACATCATCTACAAAAAAAATTGTAACAACTGCGAAAAACACTACATTGGCCAAAGTGGACGCCCCTCCTCTTCGTCTTCGTATCCACGAACATAAGCTAGCCGTCAAAATACATGACATCCACTCCATCACTCATATCACTACACACAGACAACCACGGACATCAATTCGACTGGGACAACGTTCAAATATTAGACAGAGGAAACAACAAGAATTCCAAAAAATTTCCTTAGAAGCCTGGTATTCCAGTGAATCGTCAATTAATAGACACATTAACATATACCAGTCGATAAGAAGGAAATGTCACACACCCACAAAGCCTCAAAGTTCAGGTAAAAAGAAACAATCAGTATCAATACACATAGCCAAGAGGGTGTGAAGACAGACAATATCAACCAGTCGCGCTCAAGGTGACCAGGAGGGATGACTTAAAAACTCGTGGAGAATTCCAAAAGCTCATTTCAAATTGAATTATGCTCTGAAGATGTTGCCTAGCTGGGGGTGGGGCAACCAAAAGCTTCGCAAATAAACCATCCAGCCTAGAGAAGACAACCACATAATAAAAAAACAGTACAGAGATTTCGCTTTCGTTTTATCTACTCCTTATTCATACAGAATCTTCCCATAGAATAGTAATCTACAGTATATCATTCGGTGGAATTTTGTTCAGTTTATGGGATGCTCCCAAATTCCCCTGATGTATTTATCCCTTCAGCATACACTAAGCTATATATTGAAAGATATTCAAAAATGGACGTGACTTAAAGAAGGCAGATAAGTGGTTAAAACCAGGTATGATAGAGAAGATTTGTACCTCAGGTGGATGATTTTGATGTGGTTGTGTTCTCTGAGCACCTGGATAGTTAATTTGTCAAGCTTTCATCGCCCTACTAGGCGACATCTTCACCGCATACTACTTCAATATGTTGAAGTGAGATTTTAGATTTCTCCACGAGTTTATTAATCATCTCCCCTGATCACCTTGAACGTCGTGATTGGTTGTTTTTGTCTGTTTTCACACCTTCTAGGCAGCTACTTGTATTGGAACTGATTGTTTCTTTGACTTGGACTTTGACCCTTTTGTGTGAGGTTTCTTTCTTATCAGTTGATAAATTTTGTCTATGTCAATGCATCTAATGATTGATGATTCACTGGAATGCCATGCAGGCTTCTAAAAATTCCCTAGTATTCTTGTTGTTTCCTCTGTCAAATATTTGAACGTTGGTTGTCCCAGTCGAATTGATGTCTGCGGTTGCCTGTTGTAGTGATCTGAGTGAGGGAGTGGATATCATGTCTTTTAACGGCTAGCTTATGTTCGTGGATACGAAGACGAAGAGGAGGGGCGTCCACTTTGGCCAATGTAGTGTTTTTCGCAGTTGTTACAATTTTTTTTGTAGATGATGTTGGTTTTATCTTCTTTCGTTGTTAAATCTTTTGGTTGACATACAACTGAGTGAAGTGACTTTGTTGGTTTGTGTACGATGTCAATTTCTAAAGGTTTGAAGAGTCTCGCAGTGATTTCTGAGATATCCTTTATATATGGTGAGGCGATTTTCTTTGCGCTTTCTTGGGTGGGGGGTATGATTTGATGGGAAGTAACCTAGAAGGTGTGAAAACACACAAAAACAACCAATCACGTCCAAGGTCACCGGGAGGGATGATTAATAAACTCATAGAGAAATCTAAAAGCTCACTTCAACAAATTGATGCATGCGCTGAAGTGAGGATGTCGCCTAGTAGGGCAATGAAGGCTTCGCAAATTAACTATCCCGGTGCTCAGAGAACACAACCACATCTAAAACAAAGTATACAAACTTGAGTGAATAAGACGCATTTTCACTCTAAGGATAATTAGACCGCCCAATGATTCAAGCAGACCGCCACTTCATTTCATTGATTTAAAGGACTAGTCATAATTCATCAAAACTTTCTAGATAGACAGAACAGACAGTTATTTTGATATAAATATCAATCAATTGGTTGTATAGAATTCTACAGAATTGTCTTGACTACAATACAGTTTGTTTGTTCTCGCTTTCTAATATAATTTAGCCTATTACTTGTTTTTGGAATAATATGAACAGACGTCATTAAATCTCTGGTCTAGAGTTATGTCACTAGGTAAAGTGAAATCAATTCACTTTTTAGGCTAATTATGAATTGATTATCGGTTAGGCAGATTTATTGACAGTGAACAGAGGAGTTATCAGATATCGTAGTTACATTAAAAGGAAATCATTCTTCTCTTCTACATATGTATATGCTTATCTATCCTACAAGTGTGGTTGCCATAGTTAACTCAGGGAATTTAAAAGTGACAATGTCATTAACTACAGTTTAAGCGGTAGTTTTAATAAAATACTCTACATAAGATGTGCGTTTTTTTTTTACAAAAACAAGTTTTTTTATAAATATAACGCAGTTTTCTTAAGTAACCCAGTCAGTAATTCAGTCTATCTCAACATATTCCCCGTCAAGTGAAGAAAATACATGTCTGTTACCCTACTTCAGGCAGATAATAGAAGATAGATAATGACACACGCATAAATCGGTCTTATTATGTTTGCACAAGTGTGTAAATCAATAAAGAGTACATGATATCTAGCTCAAAACGTCTCTATTCACTAGATCTATGCTACAGTTAAGTTTCCATAATTCAGACAACCTTGCTTATCTATCACTCAATAATAATAATAAAAATAAAATTTTCAATTATTGGTTTTTAGCGATTTGATTGATTGGGTACAGGATTTCATCATGAACTGACACTGGTTAGAGAAGGATTGGATTACCAGCTGAGAGTACTGGACAGTCAGATGCTTTGACCTAGTTTGTGACTATTAATTATTATGCACCAACCTTCAGAGTTCGAATCCAATGAATGAATTCCTGGTCGTCTCATTATCTTGATGATTTCTAAGAAAATATTCCGTCTTACCTTCTACATCAAGATTTTAAGAACTTTCTGGAGTAACCCAGCCCTTACTCCTACGATTCGTTAACTCTTGCATCCTGCCTGTTATTCTCTATTGTTACCTCCTAGTTTTTCCAAGGATGGCTACTGAAGAAGGACTATATCTTATTACGTAGGGTGTTAAAGGTTGTCAGCAAGGTAAGCAATGTGTCACTTAACCAGCTTGTCAATTTTCTGGTCGATAGGCGTTTTTACTCATGTGAAAAATGGGCTAAATCCATTCTGTCTAACTCACATCGCCCTCTTCATTCACAACTATCCCCTTGTATCTATCTCATCAGGTAGAACCAGAAGCCTATATAGAAAAGTATATGCTCGCACTAGGAAGTACAACAACCCGACTCAACCACACCCTACTTGTCTCGTGTTCTGTGAGATAAAGAAAGCATCATTCGGGAAACTTATAACTTATTAAAATAGTCAGTAGAAAACTGGATCTCGTCTTTCCAACTCATACCATCTATAGGTACAACGTTTTCTTTCTTTCTTTTCCTTTTCTGTCTATCTTTTTTTTGTTGTGTGCTGTTTTGTTTCTCTCTTCCTTACAAACTCTAATTAAAACATTCTTCTTCCTTCTTTCACACTCTGTATATCTCGACCTTATTGTTACCGCTCACACCAGTAAATATGCTAGTATCTACTTTTCTAACACCTTCAAACACTCTGTTCAATTTTGGCTTTGCTACTGACATGCCAATATGTTGTTGTCAAAACTAACTGAGACTGCCCCTAATCTATGTAGAATTTTATTTATTGTTAATGTACTAACTGGATGTAATAGTGTAGTGAAATGGTCACAAGTACTGTTTTGGAATAAAGCAAATTATTATTATTATTATTATTATTATTATTATTATTAAAGACCTTTTGGTTACAAGGTGAGCTCGTAGACCATTAAGCCACTGGGAACCGATACAAAGACCAGTTCATGAATTCTAACTTTTGTCAACTCACTCTGAACAATGTCAGCTCATTATAAAATCCTTTAACCAATCAATCAAAATCCCTACATACTAATACTTGAATATCGATGTGACGGTCACTGGCAACTGGTCCTATCCAGGTGGGTAGTTACCTTAGTTCTAGTGTGAAATCGTGATCAGTAGGGTGCACCAGGTCAGGTGTGAGGACAAATACTCGCCGAAGACATTGGCTAGGGGTCGCACTATCTCGTGAATTGGTAGAAGTTAGAATTCATGGACTGGCCACTGGTTCGGGTCTCAGTGACTTGATGGTCTACGAGCTTGCATTGCGACCAGAAAATCCTGAGTTCGAATCCTGCGGTGGGTGCGTACTGTTGAAGAATCCCCAACTAGGATTTAACATCTGGCTGTGCTGTACTTTCAGCTGGTTTTCCAATGCTTCTCTAACCAATGTCAGCTCATGTTGAAACCCTGTATACAATAATATTTTCTTCTCCGGTGTAGAATTCTAAGCTTGTCTTATTGAAGATTATTTACTCCTTGTGCGGAATCAATTCCGTTTCGTTCCGAGTTTAAGGTAGAACTTCAGCAGCAAATCTCCACCCCACTGTGTTCTCTGCAGTTTATCCAACTGCTTCCCTGACTGCCCAAAGTCTATCATGTCCTTCTCACACAACCCTCACCAAGTCACCAACGAACACTGAACTTCTCTTTTCTCATAAGAGTTTCACTCAAGAGCTTGGCAGGCGCTTGATTTCAGTCTTTGGTCTCCTCAGTGCGTCATCCTATACATCTCCATTACCTTCGGCATATTTATTAAGCAATAGGCTCTTGGTTGCTACTTTCACAGAGTTCCTTTTTATTTCCTTTTCATTTCTGACCTGCCATCTGATCTTCATCATGGAGCCAGAGAAGACAGATGTTAGTGAAAGTCTAAAGCTTATTGAAAATGCTCTTCGTGACGAGCTTACGAAGTCTCTTAACTATATACGTAAGCACTGACTGACTTGACATTAGTGTTGAAAGCCGGAATCTTGTTCTCTATACTAAGTGCGGCAGACTTCAACACTAATCTCCGAGTAATAATATAATAATATTAAAAAACAATTACCTCCCTTTATGAATTTAGATAAAGCAATAAGAAGACGTAATTTGTCTGAATCGTGTAATGTATTTGCGCAACACATTTCGAACAATCTGATCACACACGGACTTGTTATAGGAATATATATGAAATTAATAAATAGTTATGAGTTGAGAAAATAGACTTGGGTCAAGTTAAAAGGACATTTTGGAGGTCAAAATAACAATAAAGACCACTGAACCAAATAGCAGAGGTAATAGTACACCTGCTATGGTATCAAAATAAAATTTTCCAAGGAAGATTTAATGTGATGACGAATTGTTTTTGAACGCATAAAGGTGGTTTAAACTTCCTAATTGCTAGGGCTTCTACAAACTTTAGGATACGCCTCAAACACGTTTTATAGATAGGTTTAAAAGATCTGTTAACGTCAATTTTATGTCCTGTCTCTTTAATATGTTTTGCAATAGAAGAGCTAGGTCTCCTGTTCTCACCGTTAATAGGTTCTGTAAAAAAAAAATGTTTCTGGAGCCATTTTGGAATATGCTCTGAAGCCCTTACTTGCAGAGATCAATGAGTCCTCCCTATGTATATGTGTCCACACGTACATTCAAATTCGTAAATACAGTGGGATGTGGCGTCATTTTTCGCATGTTCGAAGGACTTAGATAAATATATTGGCTTTACATTCTCTATTATTATGATATGAGCTGCATAAAGTGTCTTTTTAACAGCAGCGGTCAGTCTTTGTCTAGTTATCAAGCTGCTTTGATTACACATATAGGGTAGCTTGATGTACACGTCTTTCTTAGGGGCGAGTTGGAGAGTGAGTCTTGGTGTTCTGACTACTTTGTATCTCCTGATGGGCTTGTCTGTATAACCAGAGTTTGTGTCACCTTTCTTTCTTCTTCATCAAGTGTGTCTTCAGTGCATATTCGTTGGATTCTACTGAAGAGGCACCTTACTAAGGCTCTTTTGTACGAAAAGGAGGAAACTATAGGTAATCAAAAAAAAAAACTGTCCAGGTAGGTTTTCTATAAATAGATCTTTTTATTGACCCATCAAGCCATCGACTAAGCAATATGTCTAGGAAAGATAAACAATTATCTTCCTCTTCTACAGATGTAAAAGATGTGCTATTCTGAACTTCATTCATTCGATTTAAAATTGAGGTGGCAGAATAAGACTTATCACTGATGATTACAATATCATCTACATATTTTCTACAGATTTTCGATTAAATCCTCCCATAAATTCTCAATGTACGACGTACATATATATATCTAAATATAATAATATTAAAGCTGTATTTCAGACAATATATGAACAGACAGTACAGAAATTCTCAGAATATCTACTCCCAAAATATTTCCTCTTGATAGAGAATTTACATGTAAAGCAATAATTTGAAGTACATCATCTATTGTAGTATCACTGCATATAAGAGGACAACCAATTCTGTACTTTTTTTCTTCAATTCTTTCATGAATTGCTTAGCGTATAGTGGGAAACTGATTGAATATGCGCAAGAGTTCATATATTGGTCATGTGACATAATTGCACTATTAAAACAATAAAAAGTGCAGAAAAGTTTGAGCATTTCTGATGGATAGAAATTATGGTAGCGCAGTGATTTAAACAGGCCACCGGTATTTTTGAAAGTCTGTCTTGTCTTTCCGATTCTGGTTGTTTTGACACCCTCGTATGTACTGCCTGTTATTGTCACGCGCTGCCTAGATAATATGTAATTTGAAGCTTTATCCGAAGCACATTCCACTGGCTTTACAATGGTTTTCCATTATTCCCTCTATAAAAAATTACCATATCAAGTCAAGACTCTATTTGAAAATGGCGCCAATATTGATTGAGATTTTAAGAATGTAATTGGATGATTGAAACAACATGAAATAAAGTAAATATGATGCGCTTTAATGGATGGGAAATTACGTAGACTTGTGCTTTAAGCAGACTACAGGTTAACGTATTTACATGTAATAGTTTGGTATAAAGCAGTCTTTGCTTTCTCAGTTTGTCAATTCTTGTATTCTACCCATCCCTCTTTACCGCTTCCCATTAATCTTTCCTGGACTACTCAAGAAATACTTTGCTTTGCTGAGAAGGGCACTAAAAGCCATTAGTAGAGAGGGCAAGTGGGATATCGTTAAACCAACTGGTTAACACTATTGTGGATAGACACATAATGTCATGTAAGAAACTAGCGAATACACTATTGTCAGACCCGAGCATCCTCTCTATACGCATCTCTCTCCTTGCATTTCATCTGGTAGAACTAGAAGCAGCTATAGACGGCTATATGCTAGGACTACCAAGTACAAAAACTCCACAATAGCATATCTGACACAGCTGTTATGTGATGAGAAATCCGTTAGGTATGAGACGATCAACTTACTGCGGCACTCTAACAAATAGTCCCATTAGTTTTTGTTTTCCTTTCTTCGTTACTCTTACAATGTTGTTCACATCTTCTGTTACACACTAATTTTATATTTCATACCTGTGGTGCATTGTTTAAAATGTAAACCCAACGCTGTTCTTTTTATTTACCTATTTTTTTGGTTGTTGCTTTTTGATTTTAAAATCTCATAAAATTTATGAGGTAATTAGATGCAATATGTTGTAATGCACGCTGAAAATTCCATACCTGTACTACAAATACCGTTTGGAATAAAGCTGTTATTATTTTTATTAGTTTTATATGATTAAACATAAATATTTGACATGCTTTGGACAAATATAGTCATTACTGAACTGATATTTCTTAGTAATTGTTATAACTGTAGGGAATTGAATGAAGACGTTTTCACCTTGTTCTTTCTGCGCCTGAACTAATCTGCCTATCTGCTTGTCGTACCTTCCGATTTAGTAAAGCACGCAAATATCAAAAGACAAAGGCTGGACTGTGACTGTGTATTGAAGTGCAACAACGACAAAGGAAGCCATGGTATTTATACATTTTACAACAATATGGACAGCTAACAGCATTTGAAATAATTGATCTTAATAGCCAATAACAAAGTGTGTGAGAAATGATAATATACCATATGTGCGAGATTGACAGTCAATAACAAAATGTGTGGAATGATGATATACCATATATGCAAGATTAACAGTCAATACCAAAATGAGTGAGAATGATAATATACCATATATGCAAGATTAACAGTCAATACCAAAATGTGTGAGAATGATAATATACCATATATGCAAGACTAACAGTCAATACCAAAATATGTGGATCCTATCAGTAATACACAGATTCTCATCGATACCTTCAGAAAAAACAGTCACTTAAGCGGAGAAATATACTCCTTCTCAATTCGTTCTTCATCAACGGCTCCACAATGGTATATATTTTTTGATTACAGCTTGATTCCACACCGTATTTTTTGGTACAGGTATGGAATTTTCAGCATATGATATCGGTAGCCCAAATTTTGCAGGCCAACCATAGATATCAGGTGTGCGTCGGTGGGGATCGAACCCGGACCATGTGCATGATCGGCGAGAGTCCTAACCACTGTGCTACCAATGCAATACATATATATATGCATGTATTGAAATTGTACCAAACATGTGGTCACCTTAGTCAATAAGAATTGTCAGTTTTAATGTACACAAGTGATCAAAATAATTGCGAAACTGGAAACCACTTAATTTCCTAGGTTACCGTTAGTAAAATAATGATGACCGAGAAGAATAGATAAATGGATTACGTAGGAATACGCGAATATTGAATAATAATCATGTCAAATTAATGAAATAAAAACAACAGATTCAATTGAATTTTTGATTTTTCCGTCGGTTGATTAGACCGAAGTGCTCGGTCTGAGGTTGACATGTCGGACCCGTTGCACAAGAGATGACTCTCGTGGCCCAAGTGGTCCAGTAGATAACGCTTTGGCGTTTGGAACTATGGGCACTGGGTTCCAGCCTTGGTGGGAACATCATCACTCATCGACAAATGCGGGTAAATTCAGATGATGAGTCCCCAAATAGGACGAAATGCGCATCCTGGATTCCACTGCTTGTTACCATCCACCAATCAAAAACAACAGAGTCAAATGACAGTAACAAGCACAGGAAAAAATCACTTGCAAGCTTTGTTCCCCTTATGTCACGGCGGTCACCGCAAAAATGTGGCTATTTTACTTCTGAAAGCGTTGGGTTGAAATAGACATACATGCGAAGCTGGTAACAGACTCGGTAATCACGAGTAGCGCTGTATACGCCAACGTAAGTGAGAGCACATCAAAAGACAAGACGGAAATAATGACATATTTTTAAGCGATAACGTATTACGGAATATACACATTTAATCATGTGAAATAAGAAAGACGGTTGCAGCGAAGAAAACTTTCTTTTCGTCGAAATCATCGACCAGGTTGTACATTCGGTGGCACAGTGGTTAGGACTCTCACCGACCATGCACATGGTCCGGGGTTCGAGCCCTCGCCGACGCACACCTGATATCTATGGTTGGCCTGCAAAATTTGGGCTACCGATATCCACACTGAAAATTCCATACTTGTACCAAAAATACAGTGTGGAATCAAGCTGTAATCAAAAATTTAAAAAAATAAAAATAAATGCGTCTATTTATAGTAAATAGGCGAGAACGTTCCAGAAGTATTTCCGGTGAAAGGTCAAGTTAATAAAATTACAAAGTGTAATAAATACAAAGATAGAGTACAGAATATGGTAAGGTAGATTATAGTATAAGGTAGGTTATAGTATTATCCTAGAAATATTTCAGGTCAAAGGTCGAATCAGTAAAATTATATAATTAATGGGTGGGAAAGTTCTAGAATAATTTCCGGTCGTATCAGATTAGTAAAATTACAATTAGGAAGTAAAATGCCACAATAAACAGTGTGGGGGTGGATAAAACTCAAACAAAGTGGCTTCATAATTACAGAGAAGATTGACATATTGTACAATTAGGGGAAATTAGAAATGCAGAAATAACAAAATAGATAGACAGGATGTTTGGATAAAAATATCTAGTGGGATAATAACTAATATGACGAATAACTGTGTATGCAATTAGGGATTAAATATGTAGAAATAATAAAATGACAAAATAGACAGGCAGTCCGGATATGAAAATATGGTAGTGTAAATAGGGATTGAGGAAAAAGTTAAAAATAACGTGAATAAGCGGGAAGCTTGGATGAGAAAGGTAATGGGATAGTTACTATTAAAAGAATTACCTGTTTATGATGGCTATGGCAGGGACAAAAGCTTAACGTACTTCTTTTGGAAACATAACATGGTTTTGAGTTTTTGGGTAGCTAGTGCCTCAGTTATGCCCAGATGTCTTGATTTCGCCCCCTTTGATAACGTATGATTCAAAAAATCACCAAGCATATGTCAATTAGTCTATAATCATGATCAATAAGTTATGGTGGGCGTTATTTTACGTTGGTCAACTCTGATTGGTTTATTCCCAAACTGGACCAGTTTTCTTTAACCTCACAGATTTGGTTTGTACAGTTGCATACCGATCACCTCTACAGCATGCGAATGTTAGAATTGTAGAGCATTCGAAAGTGTTGGTGAAATAGGATGTTTAATTAAATTTAAATCTTTCTTATTGTCAACGTGATGTGGAGTATCGACAAGATATATTATCATTATTGTTCCCTTGGGTTCCTAGTGGAACATACGGCTTCAACTGCACCTCTCCACTTGCTTCTTTCTTCTGCCGTACTTTTCACCTGCATCCATCCATGTTAGTCCATACTGTTTCAACTCCTCTTCACACGATCTCCTCCATGCCAATCACCCTTGCACTGACGACCAACTCGCTGCTTCCCTTTCGGCCTGGTTCCACTCGAGCAATGGCTTGACGCGCGCGCGATGTCACCCAGTGGCCTCCTCAGCCGTGAGTGTCCAATCCGTCCAATCCACTTTCTCCTGCATATTTGTTGGTTGGCGATTGGTTCTTGTTTGTCAGTTTGTTCCCGAAGTTTCTTGTTGGTGATTCCTTCCAACCCAGCCATCTGATCTTTGGTATAGAGTGAAGACAGTTGTTGTTGATAAGAGTCTGCATTGCAACCTGTTGAAAATATTCTTTGTGACCCGCCATGTTTCTGATTCGTATAGAAGAAATAACTTTACGTCATTTGTTTTGAAAATCCGAATTTTGTTGTTGATGATGGCTGAGTGACGAAGATTTCCAGATTGGTTTCAGGTAGATGAATGTGTTTCTCGCTCGATTTGACATCCTCGTCCGTTCCGACTGCCTGTAGTTTAGACAGTGCTCAATGCTAGATAAGTGAGCGAATGAAGTAACCTCTTTCAAATCCCTCCCGTTGATGGTGATTGGCGCTGGATGTTGCTGTTGTTGTTGTTGGTTGGTTATTTTCATAACCTCCGTCTTGTCTATGTTCACTTGGAGTCCTGTCTTCTCTGGCTGCTTCTTCGACCAGTTTTCGGTCGGTTTTCACTTGTAAGTCTTCGATTTTGTGTGACATCAAACATAAATTATCCACGCGCCAAATGCAGGTCTTCTAGGTTCTTCACGTCGGTCCAGGATATCCATGTCGAAAAGATGAACCACAATAAATGAATGCTGAATATCATTCGAAAGGCACATCATTTGAATTGTGATGTCAGATGAAGCTTCTGGATTCCTTTGTGATTACCCTTAGGGAAAGGATGTCAACTGGGTGCAATAACATTAACTGTTACCAGGGTGTCAGGGTGTTTTCTGCAATCGCTCAATTATTATTTGTAAATGTTTCTATGTTAATTTACTAGTTTCGCTTTTTTCTTTCTAATAGGAGATTTCAATCAGTATTCTAGCTCCTGTTCTCACTTTTGCCTAAGGTGGAATGTGTTGATTGAAGTGTAAAAAGAGTAGAAATTAAGTGAATAAGTCGCATTTATTTTTTATCGGCACGTTTTAGACAGTGAGTGTTTTTCTTCTTTCCGTTTACATTTGTTAATACTAGAATGATTTTGCGACGACGAGAGTGTATAGGGGGCAAAGTAAACATCACTGTCGCCATATAAATATATAAATAATGTATAGACGTGAATGGCAGACATTTCGTTTTTTTTGTAACAGTGGATAATTTTACAACTAAGCATATTTTCACGTAATAATGACCTTTGAAGTCATGCAGAAGGTTTTTATTAGTTCAGATTATTTTATTTTTAGCTTTATTTTATTCCTTTACTTACCCCCCACCCACCCCCACCCCCAGTGGAACATAGGGTTTCAAGCTAGAGCGTTGAAGTTTCGATAGGAGTGGTGTTTGTTTTTACGGGATGAGGGTTGTTAACCTCATGCCCAACCTTCCCTGTTTACCGGCTTAGCGAGTTAAGGGAGTGTGTAGGCCAGGGATCGAACCCCGGACAACATGCATGGTTGACGAGCATTCTGCCGCCTTACCACTGACGTAGTTCAGTTAGGTGTATTTTAGGTTATTTAGTTCATGGAATAGGGCAGTTAACTTCTGAAGATTCCTCCATCATTCATTTTTTTACCTACCCTCAAGCTTTTGAAATTTTCTGTGCTGTTCGTGTGTTAAGATCTCTGGCTTCACGCTCAACTTTCTCTCTATTCTGAGCTTAAGATGAGCAAGTAAACTGGATGAGATTTGGGAGTGCTTCAGCTGAGGATTAAACTAGGACCTCCCATTTGGCTGGTAAGTATTCTAATATTGAACTACTGGAACCATTTTCTTCTAAGATGATCTTAGTGTGAAGTTAGCGCTGAAGACTTCATCAAGATAGACAATGGTGCCTTTAGGATGAAGTCATCAGGCTCAGATAGTCCAAGAATGCTTGAATGATCTTAATTTCATGAATGATTCTTATCCAGGAATAAACGACAAGAAGGAAACAAGTAGTTCACAGAATAAGCTCTTTTCGGTGATTGTACAACTACAGTAGATGAGTTCTTCGAAGAGAGCTTCTTCTCTAGAATGATCTCTGTTTGTACATCTATTATATATAAACAGAAATATACAAATAAAATGATAGTCGTTTCATTGTTATCTGGACAAGAAATGTAAACATGTTTCCCTTGAAAACTTAATTCCTCTTAAATCCACTAACAGCGGATTAAAGATTAAGCGATCTTAAAACTTTTTTTTACTGAATGAGAGGAGAAATTTTCGCCAAAGTTTATTTATGCTTAATATCTAGCATTATTGAAAGAAAGTTTTATCAAGGTAAAGGTATATTCACTACAAAATTTAGAAAAGGTTTTACAGAGAGAGAGATGCAGTAATTTGATGGGTGTTGACCAGCAGTGGAACTCATCAGGCACGTTCAGGCCTTTTATGTAGTCTTCATCTGGATATACCTGCGTTTTCAGTGAGTGATGACGTCCCCTGTGAGACTCGAGTCCAGCACCTACCGTTCGAAACAGTGAAGCGTTATCCACAATAGAAATTCAGGCCATGTGGACTTTGTATACGTAGAAGAAAAACATACACGGTAATCTGAGGCCTGATGATGAGTTGTATCAGTACGAGTGAACAAGAGGAATAACAAAATTATCGGAGACGTTGAATCACATCCAAGTTGAAAAAGGGTAGACGACCATTATACTCATGGAGAATTCCGGAAAAACCACTTCATATTGAAGTAAGTGCTAAAGATGATGCCTGGAAGGATAATGGAAGCTTTCTAACTAAATCACACTAACCTCAGCCGATATAGAGATACCGGAAAAGGTTTGGCGAATTACTAACTGATTTTAGATGTTTCATTGTAAGTCACCTTTAGACTTTGTAGGGACGATTTAATTCGATTTAGTAAAACAAACCAAATAATACTAAGTAGACAGTGCCCAGTAATTCATTATTAAATAGGAGCTTCTAAGATAAGTGTAGTAGGATTATGTCCTTAGAAATCAGTACTATGCGAACTGTCTGAGGTAATTTTTCATGTTTAGGCCTAACATGCAGACTGAATTTTAAGTCACAGTGGGCTTTTATCTGGAAGCGTCACACTTTTTGCTTTAAAACCGGTTTTCAAGTGTTGATTTACAAATATTTAATGGATAACATTAGGTAACACAATCAAAAAAACGTTAAATAAACTAACGAAATCAGGACAAATTACAAAACAAGATCAATGGTGAATGAAATCTAACGGACCTATTTTACCTCGATTCTATGGTAGACAGAAGCTACACAAACTAAACATTTCTTTACGACCAGAAACACCGACAAATAATCTATCTAAAGAACTTTTCAGGAAATTAAATTATCTAACAGAATTATGTGACCATTCTATCAATTCGTCAATCCAATTTTTAGAGAAAATCAAAAACATTCAAGTAGAAGACAATGAAATAATGGTTTTCTTTGATGTCACAGCATTATATACTTCACTTAGTCCAAAACTAGCAACAGAAACTATGCAACAATTACTCTATAGTGATGAAAACATAAAGACGCAATGTTCAACTTTTTAAAAAATGATGCCTTACAACATACTTCCAATTCAATACTCAAATATATGAACAAATAAAAGGAACACCAATGGGATCACCGCCTATATCAGGATTTATAGCTGAAGCCGTCATGCAAAGATTAGAATTAATAGCTCTACCTATAATTAAACCGAAAATCTGGACATGTACGTTACGTTGATGATACATTTGTAATAATCAAAAGAAATGATTTAGGATATACCCATAAATTAATAAACAACATATTTGAAGACATCAAAATCACCACGACAGAAAAAGAAAAATTAGATAACAAAATCCCATTTTAGATGTCTTAATCAGGAGAACCAACAAAAACAGGAAATTTAGAAACACAAGTATATACAAAGTCAACAAAAACACTTAGATCAAATACTCAACTATACTAGCAATAATCCAATTACTCATTCACAAAAGAAACTGTGTGCAGATATTGTTCACAAAAGGGTTCAAACACACTGTAGCACTCCAGAGTTGAAAAGCATGGAAGAAAAATACCTACTAACAGCCTTCAAAAAGAAAAATGGTTATAACAACGAAATTTCATCAAAAAGTGTTTTAAATCAAAAAAAAACACCAACAAGAAACCATCATCAAAGACCACAAGAAAATTCATCCTACCATACATGAAAAATATCTCTGAAATAACAGCTAGAATACTGAAACCGCTTGATATAAATATAGCACACAAGCCAGAAAATCAAATCACTTAATTCGATATTATGCAGACCGAAAGATCCACCCAACAGAAAAAGGAGATAAAATTAATACCATTTACAAAATAAATTGAAAATATGAAAAAAAATGTAACAGGCATTACATCGGCAAACAGAGTGGGCGTCCTCTTCGAATCAGAATTCAGAAACACAAATTAGCCGTGAAAAGACAAAATATATATTCTTTCATATCAGTGCATATAAACAATTATGGACATCAGTTTGATATGGATAATGTAGAAATCTTAGACAGAGAAAACACCAAAAGTGCAGTCAGGTAATTCCTAGAAGCCTGGTACTCAAACAAATAAGCAATTAACAAACGCGTTAATATAGACCAAATATACCAACTAATAAAAAGTAAATCATGTGACTAGAAGGTTTAAAATCCAAGTCAATAGAAAATGGTCAATCCAAATGTCAAGATGGTCACCGGGAGACGCAACTATATCACTCATGAAAAATTCATATCATTTCATTTTATGTTAAAAATTGCGCTAAAAGGGGATGTTGTCCAGGATGGGGGACGACGAAAGCTCTGCAACTAAACCAATCAGCTCAGAGAACACTATTAATTACAAAGGATTTAATTGGTTTCAAGTCGAAAAATGTATCTACTCCTCACTACATTGACTGACTACAGTATGAAGTCAACTGGACTGATAGCGGGTGTGAGAACACATACTCATTGATGATAGTGGCTGGCGTTGGAGATATATATGTATCACGAATTGGCAGGAGTCAGGTTTCATAGGCTACCGGATTCCATCCCATTGAGTGAATGGTCAATGCGATTGCCTTGTAATGTAAAGATCTTTGATTTTATCCCTAGTGAGGGGGTGGTTGGTGCGTACTGAGAAAGAGTCTCAAACTAATTCCATATTAGTTTGTTTATTAGATGTATAACACAGTGAGTGAAACAGTATTACTTACTGGATGACAAAGTTTCAAACAAAATTTATTGTCCATAATCATATCAATTGTAATCACACGATTTTGAAACTTAAGTTTTATAGTTTTCTTTGCCTTCTCCTTTTTGTCATCGTAAGGGTAGTAGAATTTCACAGATATCCGGCCGGATAGGTGTTGAATCATTCCTATTACACGTGTTTACAGTTGATTCGATAAACAAAGCTTCTGTTATCAATCTCTCCCTCGCTCCACCCTGTGACATTAAATTTTAAAACTGTCATCCTATCCCATCCGATTGTATTGTGGTGTGTAACTGCATGTCGTCAGTGCTATAGCTAAACTATTCTCTAGATTTCTTACCTTATTCGGGTCAATTAATCTAGATTTTGCTAGGTTTTTATGTTCAGCTAGTCTGAATGCTCCTGTTCTATTAATTTGAACTATGTATTTGACCTGACAATCATTCAGGCAGGGTATTAGATAAACTAAAGTGTTTTAAAGGCTCCACTGACAGGATTGATCCTTTAACCAACAAAGCTTTTTTCTAATTGAGTTTGTGGGTTTGAATGCCACTTTTTTGGTTAAAGGATCTCGTGGAGCCTTTAAAACAAAGAAATTTAGCTTATCTAGTACCGTGCAATGAATGTCAGGTCAAATGCATAGGTCAAACTTGTAGAACAGGGCCAGTCAGTCAGACTAGCTGAACATGAAAACTTAGCAAAATCTAGATTGGTTGACCCGAATAAGATAAGAAATCTAGAGAATAGTTCAGCTATAGCACTGACGACATGCAGTTACACACAACCAAATAGCAGGATGGATGGGATAGGATGACAGTTTTAAAATCAAATATCACAGGGTGGAGGGAGAGATTGATAACATTATCTTTGTTTACTGAATCAGCTGCGAATACATGTAACAGGAATTATTCAACACCCCTTCTCCCAGATATCTGGAAAATTCTACTACCACGCCAACGACGACAAATGGGAGAGAACAAAGAAAACTATGAAACTCAAATTTCGAAGTCGTGTGATCATAATTGATTGATATGATTATGAACCACAATAAATTGTGTTCGAAGCCTTGTCATCTAGTAAATGATACTGTTTCACTCACTGTGTGATACATCTAATAAACAAACTAATATGGAATTACTTACTACCACCACAGTGCCCAAGTTTTACACATATATTAAGTCTCAAACAATGACGAAACAATTGTAGAATACTCATCGGTATTTAACAGTTCTCTTTATTGAAATTATTTCATGATTAAAATTTAAAGCCAGTCTGCTGAACACAAAAACTTTTCCAGATAGTTTCATAGACATTTAATCAAAGTACCTGTTATATACAAAATTACTGAAGGCTATCTACCATGTGATAAACTATTCAGTGCGAATTAACTATAGGGTGCTGTGTCTACAAGGTCTACTGAAACAGAGCTACGAATAGATCTTGTTTTATCCCTTGCTTAACCATACACTAGGTGATGTTCAGAACATCATGCGTATTTGTGTTATGGCATTTTATATATATATATATATATATGCAAATGAAAATCTATAAGCTGGCAGAAGAAGCATCAAAGATAGGACTTCAGGTGAACATAGATAAAACAGAGGTGATAAAGATTAATGGCCAACAAAACAGCAACAACAACAGACAACAATCAGCCAGGATAAATGCGAGGAACCTGAAAGAAACAACCTATCCATATCACATTACTGAAAATTCCATAGATGTAGCAAAATACTGTGTGAAATCAAGCTATAATAATAACAAGAAAATAGTTTACTCTGATCTAAATCTGACCTACCGCCCTAAAAGCATCGTTTCAACTACAGGAGAACGGAACTGACGAGGATATCAAAGCCAGAATCATAAAGGCAAGACAAGGTTTCATTACTGTCAAGCCTGTGGGGAGGTCTACAGCTCTCAGCATGACAATGAAAATGATATTTGGATTTTCAACTCCAATGTGAAATCAGTGCTACTATACGGATCAGAGGCTTGGCCAGCGCGTCATAAAGAGCATCTCAAACAAATTTCAAACCTTCACTAACTGCTGTCTTCGCTCAATACTACTCAAGATCAGATGGCCATAAAAGATCAGCAACAGGGATCTCTGGGAGAGAACCATCTCAGGAGGAACCAATTGTGCAACAAATAGGCGGGAAGAAATGGAGATGGATTGGTCATACGCTGAGGAAACCATCAAGGGACATCACTAGACAAGCCATCGCTCGAGTGGAACCAGGCCGAAAGGGAAGCGAGTGGCGAGTTGGTCGTCAATGTTAGGGTGACTTGAAGGAGGTGATGTGAAGAGGAGATGAGAGCATTTGGGCAGACTTGGAGCGGGGTGAAAAAGTTGGCAGAAAACAGAAGGCAATGGAGACGCGTAGCTGAAGCCCTGTGTTCCTCTAGGAATTAAAGGATATAATAATAATTTTCTATTTAAATGGTCTTTGAGATGGTGGATTTTCCTGAAAATAATTGAATATATATATACACAAGTTAGAGACAAGTCGTTATCTGTCAGTTACAAGTTATTTTAAAAACTAACTGTCACTTCCGGCTACACAGAATAGGTGTTTAGCTCACATGATATACTATATGTATACATACATATATATGTAGCCTTTATATTTTCCACTTAGAGAAAATACATTTAAAGACAGGAAGCAACGCTCCACCTTGCAGAGATACTTATTTCAATTTATCTCTGTTTCACAGACCACTGATAAAGAATGTTGTAGTTATTTTTTTTTCCCAACGTCTCTTACTTTCTCTCATATTGCACGTGTTTAAAACTCTCTCTCTGCTGTAGTAGTAGTAGTAATTTAATAAGCTTACAATTTATCTCTTTAATTTTCTTTTGGCTGAATTCGATTAAATATTAGATAAGGTTTTATCAGTGTTCTGTAATCTGCCTACAGTGCTTTTTTCCTTTAGAATGAAACTTGTCTCAGCTTGTAGGCAGTTGTGATTTCGCCTTTGCCTTAGCTGAACCGAATTCGAACAAAGTAGAGACAACGGTACATACATAGTGAAGGATAAAATCAATCCGTTACTTTGTAATTTGTTTCTTTAGGATCTTATCAGGTAAATACAACCTCAATAATGAAATTTCATAGTTCTGTTGCAATTTTAACATGCCTCATTTAGTTCATTGTAGATTAAATCGGGAACAGCAATTCTGAACGTCCAGTTGAGCAGAAGAGAGGAATATTCACTCAAGAGAGATGCGTGTATAGAAAACCTACATCTGTAGGACAATATACGCATTTTTATTCAGTTTTGTACCAATCCGATACAAAGTCAATTTGGTCAGATGCTGCCTCATGAATAGAGCAACACATATCTGTACAGATGACTCCCTACAAGATGAGTAAGGATACATCCCAAATACACTGGTCCAAATGGGTTATCCTAGTAGTAGATTTGTAAAGAGACACATGAACACCAAGTACAATAAAGAGAAACTGACAACAGCTGAAAAGAAACAACTGTTCATGAAATTGCAATTTAATGGAGACGTTGCTAGCGAAGTCTTACATCTGAGATTATCGACAGCGAGAAAACGAACTTATACCGCCGCCACCCTTTGTTTGTTATTTTTCAGCCGGCCAATTATGACTGCTTAAGTGAAAGACAAGCTACTTAGCTGTGCCACATCTATGTGTATCTATAAATTTAGTTGCTTCTGTGGAGAGAGCTATATAGGGTGAACAACTAGACAGCTTAACAAACGCATGAATGAGCATTTCGCTTCATGGTTCGGAAAAGGTCAAAATAAAATCTATAAGAAGTTCTATTTCGGCTCATTTGATTGATGATAGTGGTCACCAAGTAGACAAAAGTAGTACCTTCGAAGTTATCTGTCGCACTCCATTAAGCCTTTCGAACGAAATTCGAATCCGTCTTTTACACATAGTCGAAGCTATGGGAATTAATTCGAGAGAACAATCCTAGTCTTTGCATACAACAAAAGAAGTTTGTTCTACCTTTGTCTCTCTCTCTCCCCTTGCTTAGCCTAGATGAATTCTATTCAACACCCTTCCACTCTTTCTTATCTTCCATCTCCTTCGTACTTTTATGACATTTATTTAAACTCTTATTATCTGTCTACTACACCTACCCTTAGCATTATGTAACTTTTAAGACTTGACATAATTTATTTATTTATTGAATTGTCTACATATACATATATTACTACCTTTGTTATTCTTATCGCCCCCTGCATAAACCTTATTATCAGTATTTTGGTATCATTATAATCATCGTTATTAAAGACGTTCAAAACATTTACCACATTATTATTATTACTATTATTTGATCCACAAAATCACCGTCATTGGTTAAAAATTTTCATACATATAAATCTACTTAAATTAGAGTAAATCCTGAAGAAGATCTAGTTGAAAGTACAATATTGTTCGTTTATATGTCTTGTTCTTATATGAAAGAATCAAGTGTCAGTTTACTAAGATATATAAAATATCGCGGTACTTATTTGTAAGTACGATGTGACCGGAGTTTTTCTAATAAAACAAAAAGTGGGGAACAAAGGTAGAAACAAGATATTGACGTAAACAAACTATAAGATTACGTAAGCCATCATATGATTAATAATACATAAATCAGATATGAGAATAATTGTAAGTTTTGCTTATTTAATTAGTTATCAGACATATGAGTTATTGTCATTGTGTTATTGTTCTCTTGAGTTCCGAGTGAAACAAGCGGCTTCAGCAACACATCTTCACTCACTTTGTTCTATTTTCTGCCGTCCTCTCTTCAGCTGGGTCCACGATTGCTCATAATCTCTCGTCTCCTTCATGTCACCCTAGGACGACCAACTCGTGACTTCCCACTTGAAATCCACTCAAGTGATGGCCTGCATTACGCACTGTCAGTAGGTGATTTCCTCAGTATATGCCTGATTCATTTCCATTTCTTGATACGTAGTTGTTGAGCAATCAGTCCTTGGTTGGTTTGTTACCAGCTGGATACACTTGTTGCTAATTCTTTCTGACCGGCCAGCCAGTATGGAGCAAAGGTAGCTATTGACGATAGTGTGCAACCTGTTCAAAATGCTTTTCGCTACACACAGTAGAAGTTTCTGATTTGTATAGGACTGACTTGACATTGGCATTGAAAATGCGAATCTTGTTTCCTATGCTGAGTTCAGAAGATTTCCAAACTGGTTTCGGGTTGATGAAGGTGTGTCCTACCTAATCGAATCCACCTGGCTTTAACATATTCATCCGTTCCGACTGTCTGTGGTTGAAACAGTACTTACTGTCTGCATAAGTGAAGGAAGTAACCTCAATTAAATCTCTCCCTCTGATGGTGATTGGTGCTGGTAGTTACTGTTGTTACGGTTCGTTGGCTATCTTCATCGCCTTCGTCTTCTCTACGTCTACCTGTAGTCCTGTCTTCTCTGTCTCCCTCTTCTGCCAGTTTGTTGGTTTTTGCCTACAAGTTTTCGAGTCTCCGTGATATTAGACATATACCACTTGCGAAATTCATATCTTCTAAAGTCTTCTCATCGGTGTTCCAAAGCACTCCTGTCTCCTAATTCCCCACAGTCTGATGCATAATCCAGTCTACCATAATTAATAATCCCATCGGTGATAATAGACATCCCGGTCTTAATTCTGTGTTCGCTTCAAATGCCTCATTGAATTTCCCATTCTGGATCACTTGACACGTGGCACTGTCATAAAGCTGTTGAATGAGGTTGACGAAGACTTGAGGTACACCGTAGTGTTCAAGCAGTTTCCACATTGCTTCTCAGTCAACGCTGTCTGTCGAAAGCCTTTTCGAAGTCTAGAAAGTTAAATTAGGGAAGGATTTGACTGCTATTCTATGCTGTGTTTAGTGATGACGATGCTTAGAGTTGCGGTTTGATCAGCACATGATTTGCCTTTCCTAAATCCAACCTTTTCCATGCGGAGTCATGACACTCATCAAATGAGATGGTGCAACTAAGAAAGAGTGAAAAGAAGGACATATAATCGACTAAAAGCAGCACAGATGAGAACGTCCAAGCGATGCAGGATAGGAAATGCAAGAAAACCCTTCAATAGTCCAAAATTATTCTGTTAATCTACTGCGCTCACCATATGGATGGAGGAAGAATGGGGTCTTCAACACTGATGTTAAGTCATTTCTCCAATACCGGCCAGAGATTTGATTTGCACATCATGGAAAGCATTTCCAACAGGCTTCAGATTTTTATTAACTGCTGTCTTCACTCCATAACTAAGATCAGATGGTTAGCAATGATTATCAACAAGGGACTCTGACAGCTAGTGAGCCGTTGAAGAATCTATTGCCCAGAAAATATGCTTAAGAAAATGGAGATAGATTGTAGATATTCTGAGGAGACTGTTTACTGATGTAGTGTGCCAGATCTCAGACTGTAGTCCCAATGGAAATCTACAAGTTGGGCGGGTATCCGTTGGTGACAGGAAAGAGATTATGTTAGGAGGAAGTAAAACTCCTATGGAATCATGGAACCGGCTATAGAGGATTGCACAGAACAAGATAAAGTGGAGATGTGTCGTTGAAGTCCTGTGTTCTACCCGGGACTCAAAAGAGTAATAATAGGTTAAAGATGACTTACCCAGCTGCAGAAAGACATACTGTATAAGTTAGGTTCTACTTGCATGATAGCGATGGTCTCTTAGAACTCCAGGAGGCCTTTGTTTAATTGTTTGTTTGTTATTTTTTAAGGAATTTAGCTTATCTATTGCATGTCTTGGGTCAGTCAGATTTCTCATGAAAGCGCTGCTCAAAGATTTGCATCCTAATTACTCCCAGGTGTTTTGGTATGTGTGTTCAAAAAATATAAGATAGACCCTTATTTCTGTCCTTCCAGTGTATCTGCTCTTGAAGCTACATGTTAGCTCATATACACAGTTGCAGCTAACAAATCCCTTAAGGGGAGTATGTGTATGAAACCGATAACTACATTTCACTGATTAACGTGATACTGACTAGTAATTTCGAGTTGGTAATCATGTTAAATCAAATTGAAAGTACACAATACCACACACACCAACCGGCAGTACTTGCTAACCAGCTATGCCGAAATGATCTAAATACCAGACGCCTGTTCCGCTCGGTTGCAACCGATTTGGCAGAGGATCCCGACGTTAAATGCTCTTATATGAAATTGGCTTTAAAAGGCTATCTGGGGTGTTTCTATGGCTCTCACCATTTTTTGTGGTCACAGAGTCAAGTGAAGATGGCTCATTAGCCTGTAGAATAGTACTAACTATAGTAGAGAAGCAAGATGAGGAAGGTGATGTGAGTAAAGGAGAATGATGCTCAAGAAGACTTGGTTTGCTTTTGGAAGTGTGTGGGCGATTGTTACTTCCCGGCTGCCCACACCACTGTGGAAGTTGATTGATTCTTTGGGTACCTGAAACACAGAAAGGGTTAGTGTTGCGTGACCGCGGAGCTCAGGGGACAACTGTTTGAGGCCGGTCACACACAGCATGTATGAACTGGTTTCCTCGTTTGGTTCGGTATTAGTAAACTTACCGCCGGTTACGGACAACAGTATGTGGGGTGAGTCGGGATGTACAATTTTTGGGCTCGACCATTTCTAATCCCCTCTCTCCAGAGTAGAGAGACAGCATATCTGGTGGGCATGCTGATTGTCTGAGGAAAACACCTCACTGCTGTAACACCCCTATTCCTTAGAAGTACGACTTCGCCCACAGATCCCCAGCATAGAGCAAGAAAGATTCTTACACTATTCCGGTAACTGCATTTAGTCTAATCGCTATCCTAACAACCTTCCTGGCGTGGTAGGACCTGCAGGAACATTGCTCTCAGCCAGTGTAGCTTGTTGGTGATATGTAGTCACATGATGTGTGTGTTTGTTTTTGACAGTCTGTTATATTTTGCTATGTGTATATGGATCGATATTCCATTATAACTGACAATATGCTTTTGTCTGTCCACTAACTAAATAAACATGTATGACCTTGTTATCATATGACATTACAACCAATCATGGTAAGATGACTGTCTATTGGTTCATGTGTATTAGCCATTTTCATATATACTTTGCATTGTACACTTTATATATATATTTCTTGTTCTCACGTTCGTACATTCGTACCATTTCACTCACACTCTTGTGTGACATTTGTTTTCCTTGTCTGGAAAATACAAGTATCATTGTAAACCTGGGTGGTCTTCTGATTTCCCTCTTCCCGCGTCAGGACTATATTAACTACTTGACGAGTACATAACATAATTGGCGACGAGGAAAACTCTAATAACTCACTCAGCAGCAGTACATAACAGTTGGGTCATCGCGATGTGCAAGCCCGACCACCACGTCAAGGTAGCAACTATCGGTGGGAAAATTCACAACAGTTAGTTCTACCCAGTCACGTAGGAAGGTGTAGACTTACTGACAGGTTGGGGTCCTTGGGATGGTAAAATACAACGGCTGGTGACAATTGGTGATATGACTCAAACTGATCGTTCTCAACAGTGCAGATGCATCCAATCCTTGTGACTTATGATTTCCAATGAAACTATATTGTTCTTTGTTATTATATTCCCTTATCTCACACCTCTGTTTACTGTCTCTAGTATGCATTTCCCCTACTTTCTTCTCTTGCTTTGTGTGCTACATGGAGGGAGTGTGGCGACTTCAACTGGTGCACATATGTGCAAAGTTCTATGTCGAAAATAGACAGACAGACAGCTTGCGACTAAGCTAATCAGCACTGTACGCATTTCCGTGCGCTTTCTTGATTACTGCATATTTTGATATGAATAATTTTGGTTTCCGAAATAGTCTGTGCTGAAATTTCGTCTCCCCAAACTGTCTAAATTGCTAACGGTTAATTAATTAATTTGTCATTTGCGAATATGACTTACGGTGTTGCCAGCTAGCCTAAGTAGCTTGCAAGAAATCAGGTGTTTTGAACTGATTCACTTGTCTGAGTTGAGTCAGACTTGGTCCGACAGTGATGTGTTAAATCCCAAACACCTATCTGCTGTTATATAGATCACCTCGATCTGGATAGTTGGCAAGGAGTGTCGGTTATTGTAAGTAGTATATAACTACTCATTTGAATCAGTCAGTAGTATAGGGTTTTACTTAATCATGGTAATAATGAGGCTACACTACGACTAAATGAAGCTGATCTATTCCGCCTACGGATATATCAGCGGGAAATTATAAATACATGTGTAAATCTTGGGCACTGTGGTGGTGGTAGTAAGTAATTCCATATTAGTTTGTTTATTAGATGTATCACACAGTGAGTGAAACAGTATTATTTACTGGATGACAAAGTTTCGAACACAATTTATTACTGTTCATAATCATATCAATCAGTTATAATCACACGACTTCGAAACTTGAGTTTTATAGGTTTCTTTGTTCTCTCCTATTTGTCGTCGTAGGCGTGGTAGTAGAATCTTCCAGATATCTGGGAGAAGGGGTGTTGGATAATTCCTGTTACATGTATTCGCAGCTGATTCAATAAACAAAGATAATGTTATCAATCTCTCCCTCGCTCCACCCTGTGACATTAAATCTTAAAACTGTCATCCTATCCCATCCATCCTGTTGTATGGTTGTGTATAACTGCATGTAGTGCTATAGCTGAACTATTCTCTAGATTTCTTATCTTATTCGGGTCAACCAATCTAGATTTTGCTAGGTTTTTATCTTCGGCTAGTCTCACTGACTGCACCTGTTCTACTACTTTGACGTATGCACGGTATTAGATAAACTGAATGTTTTGTTTTATTGGCTCCACAGGAGTGATCATTTGCCCGACGAAGCTTGTTTCTAATTAAGTTTTTGGTTGGTTTGAATTCCAGCCACTTTTATTCCTGCCTTGTTAAGAATTCTGCGTAAGGTTTCCGAGGTCCCTTCCTTGTATGGGATTACTACTGATGATTTATATTCCTTATTGTTGGTGTCGTCATTAATATTATTAATTATTATTATCACTATCACTGCTATCATTATTTATTTTATTTTTACATTTCCTAACATATTTCCTGACTAATTTATCAGGGTAATTATTAAGTTTCAAGTCTTGTCTTATATGCCTCACTTCCTGTCTTAGATTTTCCTTGGTACTACTTAGTTTTTGTGCTCTATTACTTAAATATTTCACCAACCCAATTTTTACTGATATAGGATGGGATGATCGGAAGTCCAAATATCTGTTTGAATTTGTGGGTTTCCTGTAAACACTATTCTTTAACTTCTCTTTTCTTTCCTTTTTACACTGCAATCTAACATTGGAAGTTCCCCTTCCTGACCTTCCAATTCATACGTGAATTAAATTACCTCCACCTTTGAGTTAATGTGTTCAAAAAATCTATCTATATCCTGTGAATATGCTATCTACATATATTTGAGGAACTTATAAATTCTACTGAGTTACATAAAACAAAGGACGTTCAGCGAATAATTACCTTTTTCAGCAACGTCATTCAAAAGCTGTAAAGTCGCATGTGGATAGCAGAATTTTTCTTAGCAATATAAGGAATATTTTCAGAAAGATGTGTCATTAGAATTGTAATTTCTAGATAATAAATTATATAGTACAAAAAGCGTTAATCAGGTAGAAAAAGAATTAAAATTAAATAAGTAAATCGATTGAGGCAATAAAATTGACGGAATTGAGTAGAACTTGATTAAAATTAAACGCGAGTCAAATTGATGACAGTGGTAACAAGGGAGAGAGATGTAATACAAGGTGGTAGAAGAAAATGATACAATTAAAAAACGGAAGATAGAAATTATGTACTTGGTGTTGAGACAGATCAGGTTCATTGTAGATTTAGTGACTGAACAGAGTTCTGGATTTAACATGTAAACCACCACTGCTTCTGTGGTTAGCAAGATTCCCGCGTATTCTGGAGATGATTCTGAAGTACCTTTATGGACATAACTTGGTGTAGAAATTTGATCAGGTGTTCCAGTATAGTGCTGCAGGCAAAGGGGGGGCGGATCTATTATCTCCTTTTATAAAACCATCAGGGTAAGTGTTCGATGACACGTTTAGATAGCATACACTAAGTACGATATGATAGAGAAGATTTGTAGTTCGGGTGGATGATTTTTATGTGGGTGTGTTCTCTGATCTTTTTTTTTTTCTTCAGTATAGATCTAGCGAAGACAGTTGTTGGTTGATAAAGGTCTTCAACAGACTGTTGTAAATATTAATTGTGACCCGCTCGTCAAGTTTCTGATCCGTACAGAAGAACTGACTGACTTGACGTTTGCATTGAAAATCCGACCGAATTTTGTTGTTGATCCTGGCTAAGCGACAAAGATTTCCAGATTGGTTTCAGGTCGATGAATGTGTTTCTCGCTCGCCTTCCCGATTGTCGCTCGATTTGACATCCTCGCCCATTCCGACTGCCTGTAGTTGAGACAATGCTCCCTAGATAAGTGAGTGAATGAAGTAACCTTTTTAAATCCCTCCAGTTGATGGTGATTGACGCTGGATGTTGCTGTTGTTGTTGTTGGTTGGTTGGTTATTTTCACAACCTCCGTCTTGTCTATGTTGACCTGGAGTCCTGTCTTCTCTGGCTGCTTCTTCGACCAGTTTGTCGGTTTTCACTTGTAAGTCTTCGCTTTGTGTGACGTCAAACATAAATCAGCCACGCGCGAAATTCAAGTCTTATAAGTTCTTCACGACGTTAGTATAGATTATTCTTTAAGAACATAAATAGATGGCTGGAACAAAGGTTAACTGGCAGCCTGTTTGACATCTGGGCTACCTTTTTCGTGCATCTACATATTGCATCTAATAAGTCATGTTTTCATTCCTAATTTTAATAAAATATGATCACAAATCGCATAAAATACAGTAATTCATTCATTAAACGTTTTAAACCATATGACTTTCATGCAACTAATAATGCATCTAATAAATCTAAGAGAAAACATCATGCTGGCTGGCAGCGTGCACTTAAACAGACACCTTTATATCGTACAACCATTCCTGTTATTGTCACTTCAAACTGCCGTTCACTTCCCAACAAAATTATGCATCTCCAGTCTCTCTTATCATCTGATACTTATCACAATACGGCGATTGTTGCATTACAAGAAACATGGCTCCATGAACTCTATGATGACAATCTGGTTTCCCTAAATGGTTTTACATTGTTTAGACAAGATCGACTATGCTCCAGAAAGAAAAGAGGTGGAGGTGTTGCAACTTTCATTCATTCTCAATGGTCAACTTCAAATAATGTATGTTTTTCTTACTCTAATGACTTTATTGATTGTATAACGGTCAAATGCCGCCCGAAACATTTATCCAAATTCAAATACGTCTTCATCTCTAACATTTATGTTACTCCTGGCTGTTCTGCATCTGATCTATCTGATTTTGCTGATGAATTCACTGAATTTGCCGTTACACATCTTGAAAACTCTTTATCAGTTGTCACAGGAGATTTTAACTGCTGTGATTGTTCTTTCCTCGTATCATTAGGTCATGCCAATATTGTTAAATTCCCTACTCGACTTGATAAAACCCTTGACCTGGTGTTCATTAATGATGAGGAAATATATGAAGTACGCCGACGTGCTCCTATCATGAACTCAGATCATTGTATTATTCGGATATTACCTAAGATATACAGCAGATCTCACTTTAATATCTTCTCAAATCTGTCCAAGAGAACACAGCAAAGGTGTTACTCACAAGAAAATATGCTCAAACTAAGATGTATGCTAAATGACACTAACTGGGAACTTTTCAACGAACACAAACTGGATGATACTATTTCCAATTTGACTGACTATCTTAAATTCTGTCTTGATATATGCTGTCCAAAACAGATAATTTTCAAAAGAATGGATCGTTTTTCTTCCCCTCATCTCAAAAAACTTCGTAGAGAAAAAGAGAAGCTGTACAAGACAAAGAATAAATCTGGTCTTAAGAAGATAAACACCCAAATTAAATCTGAAATCAAGAGACTAAACAACATTTATAATCAAACAATACTATCTTGTAAAACATCAGAAAACATATGGAAGCTTTTTAGAGAAATTACTGGTTGTGGTAAGCATAATAATTTTGCCTCTTCTATTGATGTAAATACTCTCAATAGATCTTTTATCCGCCCTCCAAATGTCCTTTCTGCCTTCAATTTAACTAATAACACGACCAGTGACTTTCATCGTTTCAATACTTCTGATGTTCTTAAATGTTTGAAATCTCTTAAACCTTCCCAGAGTCTAGGCCCTGATGGTATACCTGCCATTGTTTTAAAGAAATGTGCTGATATTTTAAGTAACCCACTTACAAGCATTTTCAATACTTCTTTTTCTAATAATAATGTACCTTCTCTGTGGAAAGATATTAAAATCATCCCTGTACCCAAGTCTGGTTCTGGAGATAGTGTTAAGTTTAGACCAATTGCCATTACCTCTCCTTTCTTGAAACTGATGGAGAAATTACTCTTACAAAAACTCATTCCCTCCCTAAGCTTCTCAAATGATCCAAAGCAGTTTGCTTACAAACAGGGTAGAAGTACTTTGGATGCTGCTGCAGTGTTTCATCACAACATTGTATCCTCCTTAGACAAAGGGGCCAAGTATGTCCGTTGTACTTTCCTTGATTACACATCTGCTTTTGACTCTGTACCTAGAGGCCTTTTGTTAAACAAGCTTAGCCTTACACAAACTGAGTCCTGGGCTATCAACTGGCTGCACTCTTACTTCTCCAATAGGATGCAGTACACGGTATATAATGGTGTAGCTTCCTCTCCTTTGCTTACTGAAGCTGGTGTTCCTCAGGGTGCTGTTCTCTCGCCGTTTCTCTTTTCCTTCTTCTTACATGACTTACCTCTCTCAGACGAAATCAACTTCGTCAAATATGCAGATGACCTGACTGTTTCGCTTCCCGTTAAGTCTCAGTCAGACTGCTTCAAATTAAATAGCTTCCTGTCGGACATCAGTCAGTGGTCTAAAATAAATGGCCTAACGCTGAATCCCTCAAAATGCCAGACTGTCGACTTCTCCTTTAGGCATAAACGAGATCTACAAACACTAGTAAGCACTCATGATGTCTGTAGAATCGAGGGGACTATAATTGAAACAAAGTCTAATGCAAAATACCTCGGATTAGTTATATCTTCCGACCTTACTTGGTCATCTCATATCCAAATGATTTCCAAGAAAGTGTTTCGTCTAACCTACTACATTAAGAAACTCAGACTAACTGGAGTCCCTCAACCTCTGCTTACACAATTTGTCAACTCTCGTATCCTACCTATTCTACTTTACTGTTCCCCGTTAGTCTTTCCTGGGTTACTGAAAAAGGATTATACCATCCTGAGAAGGATGTTGAAGGTAGTTAGCAGGACTAGCGGTGTAAAACTCAGTCAGCTCGTCACAACATTAGTGGATAAGCATCTGAATACATGTGAGAAATGGTCTAAAACCATACTCTCTGACCCCCAACACCCCCTCTATTCCCAACTCTCTCCCTGCATCTCATCAGGTAGAACCAGAAATCAGTATAAAATAATATATGCTCGCACAACCAAGTATAGGAACTCAACGATACCATATTTGGCCCGTGTTCTAAGTGACAGAGACAATGTTAGACGTGAAACCTATGACTTGCTTTGTTGTTAATAACATAATTTTGGCCCTTGTTTTTTCCCCCTTACACTCTCTTATTTGTACTCTATAGTGAACAACCTTCTTAAACATACTTAGCTGCTTAAAATTATTATCATTGGCTTACATTTTTATTCTTTATTCTATTCCTTCTTTGTACATCTACTGGGTCCGACTATATTATCACTATGATTATTAAAAATTGTCCCGTCATTAACCATCATGTAACATTAGTTTTGTGGTTGTTCTTTGTTCGGCACTATTTAACTGACAATCTTGTTTGTTATTGCCACTATCACCATCTTAAAAATTTTGTATTATGCATGATTCCTCACACTGCCACTACAAACAACCGCATTAGTACTGACAAAAAAAAACCTGAAATGTTTATCTTATGATTGCTTAGTGTTGTTCAATCAAATTAACTGATCATCTTGGCTATAAACATTTTTTTAAGAACATCTCATAATTTCCCGTATGATTATAGCTGTTACTGTTCACCACGCATACACATATCGTAGCTTCCACTAACTAATACTGAAATATTTTTTTTCATTATTTGTGTTCGTCTTCTTTTTTACTCAGTATTTTTATTTGCATTTTTTTTGGTTATTTCTGTTTCTTTTTTTTGGTTTTTATTATATTTTATTTTTTTTTATAATACTCCTTTTAAATGTACGATGAAATTAGATGCAATATTGTAGATATGTGCTGAAAATTCCACACTGTACCACAAGTACTGTTTCTGGAATAAAGCGAAATTGTTATGTTATGTTATGTTATGTCAATTTGCGAAGCTTTCATCGCCCTACTAGGCGACATCTTTACCGCATACTACTTCAATGTTGAAGTGAGCTTTCAGATTTCTCCACGAGTTTATTATTCCTGTCTCCTGGTGATCTTGGACGTGATTGGTGGTTTTTATGTGTTTTCACACCTTCTAGGCAACTACTTGTATTAGAACTGATTGTTTCTTTGACTTGAACTTTGACCTTGCCCTCTTGAACAGGGCAAGGACTCACTGAAGCACTCCCACCTTTAGGAAAATTGAAGAAAGATATCTCATGGACGTCTTCCAAAAAAATGGATATCCACGGAATTTCATCAAAAGACATATACCCCCAAGCCAACCTATCAAACCAAAAGCCCCCAAGGAAAGCACAAAGAAAATCGCCTTACCATATAAGAAGGATATCTCAGAAATCCCTACAAGACTCTTCAAACCTTTAGGAATTGACGTCGTATACAAACCAGCAAAGTCGCTTCACTCAATTCTATGTCAAACAAAAGAATCAACAGCGAAAGAAGATAAAACCAACATCATCTACAAAATAAATTGTAACAACTGCGAAAAACACTACACTGGCCAAGGTGGACGACGTCCCCTTTGTCTTCGTATCCAAAAACATAAGCTGGCGGTCAAATGACATGATATCCACTCCCTCTTATCACAGATATCAGTTCGACTGGGACAACGTTCAAATATTAGACAGGGGAAACAACAAGAATGCTAGAGAATTTTTATAAGCCTGTCTGGTATTCCAGTGAATCATCAATCAATAGACACATAGAGATCGACAAAATTTATCACACACAAAGGTTCGAAATTCAAGTCAAAGAAACAATCAGTTCCAATACAAGTAGCTGCCTAGGAGGTGTGAAAACACACAAAAACAATCGATCACGTCCAAGGTCACCCACCAGGAGAGATGATTAATAAACTCGTGGAGAAATCTGAAAGCTCACTTCATCAAATTGAAGTATGCGCTGAGGTGAGGATGTTGCCTAGTAGGGCGATGAAAGCTTCGCAAATTAAGTATCCAGCTCAGAGAACACAACCACGTTAAAATACACTGAGTACAGTCAATATACCTAGCTCAACACGAACAGTTGAATCGTTAGATACACACTGATGAAACAAGCATTTATAGTTTATCCTTCTTGTTCATGTGTATTCTTGGTTTTGTAGATTAAGTTAGTCGATGTTCAACCATGAAGACGGTTTTTATCAGTGATTGGGACAACCTGAGCATGATATCGTTAAAAAAGTGTTAACCTTCGCTGAAGGTTGTTCTTCTTAAATATGAATATATGGACTCAAATCAGAGATGGCTGTCCTAGGTAGCTCAGCAGCTAAGTGGATAATAATACTCTAGGTGCCGAATTTTGCCCTTTTTTGTGTGAACTGTTTCCTTTGTTGACGTTGTTCTCATTGTTTGTCCGTTATTTTTTGATTTTGAGGGGAGCAACCCAAAAAGTTGCTTCTCTCTAAACTTTTACTTAATGTAATCATTCTTTTCTCAGGCGTGAGGCTAGCAACCCCACCCTGTAAACAAAAATTGCTACAGAATCTTCAGTATGCTGAACCTCCTTGCACCAAAAGAAAAAGTCTGTGTAGGAACATGGAACGTTCGAACTATGTACGAGACTGGAAAAGCTGCCCAGATCGCCAACGAGATGAAAAGATACGGAATACAAGTGCTGGGAATATGTGAGAGCAGATGGAATGGGAGTGGACTCACCAAATTGTCAACAGGTGAGTCAGTGATCTACTCCGGTCACCCAGAAGATAACCACACGCACACCGAGGGCGTGGCTATCATGATGTCACCAACGGCAACGAAAGCCCTGATACAATGGGAGGCGATTTCGTCCAGGATAATGACCGCCAGGTTCAACTCCAAAGGAAGGAAAGTGTCAATCATACAATGTTATGCACCCACAAACAACGCAGACCTCGAGAAGAAAGAAGAATTCTACAGGCAACTACAGGCAACAATGGACAATACTCCAGCTGGCGACATGAAAATACTAATGGGAGACATGAACGCCAAACTGGGACCAGACAATACGGGAAGGGAACTCATCATGGGTAGAGAAGCTCTAGGAGAAATGAATGAAAACGGAGAACTCTTCGCCGACTTCTGCGCCTTCAACGAACTGGTGATTGGTGGCAGTGTATACAAGCACAAAGATATCCACAAGGCTACATGGGTGTCACCAGACGGGCAAACCAAAAACCAAATCGACTTCATCTCAATCTCAAGGAAGTGGAGGCGCAGCCTACTGGACACAAAAGCAAGAAGAGGAGCAGACGTTGGCTCAGACCACTATCTCGTACAAGGGACAATCCAAATCAAATTAAAAGCTTTCAGGGAATCAGGAGCTGCAGATAGACCACAAGCCAAGTTCAACACTCAAAAGCTGAAGGACCAGGCTACAAAGGACATCTTCATTGCAAGCATAAAGGACAAAGTCGAGACACAAATCAACACTAGCGAAGAGGTCGGCGTTGAAAAGCACTGGAACAACTTGAAAACGGTGTGGAGCCAAACCTGCATAGAAATTCTAGGCAGAAAAAAGAGACAGGACAAACAGTGGCTCACTATGGACACTTGGAAACTAATAGAAGAGAGAAGGACAGTGAAGCAAAAGATTATCCAGTGCACGGACGAGCAACAAAAACAGGAGCTGAATGCAAGCTACAATACACTGAACAAAAGAGTGAAGAAAAGCGCCAGGGAAGACAAAAGAAAATATTATGAAACCATGGCAAACGAAGCAGAACAAGCTGCAGGCAAAGGAGACCTCGCCACACTCTACCAAACAACTAGGCACCTATCGGGCAAACGTTCGACACAGATTAAGCCAATAAAGGACGACAATGGAAAGTCAATCACCAAAGAGGTGGAACAGAGAAAGCACTGGGTTGAACACTTCAAAAGACTTCTAAATCGTCCGCCACCTACAACACGTCCAGCAATACCAACAACGGAAGCAGAACTACCAGTGAACACTGACCCCCCGACGAAATCAGAAGTCCTGAATGCAATCAAGATGCTTAAAACTGGGAAAACACCGGGACCAGATGGAATCCCAGCAGAGGCTTTGAAAATAGACCCAGAGACAACAGCGGACTTGATGACACCACTACTGGAGAAGGTGTGGAAAGAGGGCAAAGTACCCGAGGATTGGAAGAACAGTTACTTATTCAAACTTCCAAAGAAAGGAGACTTAAGTCAATGTAAAAACTGGCGGGGAATTATGCTTCTGTCCATTCCAAGCAAGATACTAAGTCGCATCATCCTGGAGAGAATCAAACAAGCCCTAGATGAAAAACTTCGTCCGGAACAGGCTGGATTCAGGAGAAACAAATCATGTATTGATCAAATCGCCACTCTACGGATCATCATTGAACAAAGCTTGGAATGGCAGTCACCTCTCTATCTCAACTTCATCGACTTTGAAAAGGCCTTCGACAGCGTCGATCGAGAGGTCATTTGGAAACTACTTCGCTACTACGGGGTCCCATTGACAATTATACACCTCATCCAACAGTTATACGACAATGCTGCATGCCAAGTAATCCACAACGGGAAACTTACGGAAGCCTTCGAAGTGAGGACGGGAGTGAGGCAAGGCTGTCTACTATCACCAATGATCTTCCTGATTGCAATTGATTGGATAATGCGACAGACAACGGCAACCAACGAGGGAACAGGCATAAAATGGACTGACACAAAAGACTTGGAGGATCTGGATTTCGCCGATGATATATGTCTGATTTCCCATAAACTGGAAGATATGCAAATGAAAAGTAACAAGTTGGCAGAAGAAGCATCAAAGATAGGACTTCACGTGAACATAGATAAAACAGAGGTGATGAAGATTCCTTGCCAACATCAACAGCAACAACAGACCACAATAAGCATAAATGGGAAGAACCTGAAAGAAACAACCTCCTTCACCTACCTGGGAAGCATCGTCTCAACTACAGGCGGAACTGACGAAGACATCAAAGCCAGAATCGGAAAAGCAAGACAAGCTTTCATTACTCTCAAATCTGTGTGGAGGTCAACAGCAATCAGCATCAAAAATAAGATCCGGATTTTCAACTCCAATGTGAAGTCAGTGCTACTATACGGATCAGAGACTTGGCGAGTCATAAAGAGCATCTCAAACAAACTTCAAACCTTCATTAACAACTGTCTCCGCTCAATACTCAAGATCAGATGGCCAGAAAAGATCAGCAACAGGGATCTCTGGGAGCGAACCAATCAGGAACCGATTGTGAAACAAATAGGCAGAAAGAAATGGAGATGGATTGGCCATACGCTGAGGAAACCATCAAGTGACATCACTAGACAAGCCCTCGAGTGGAACCCGAAAGGGAGGCGGCGAGTTGGTCGTCCAAGGGTGACTTGGAGGAGGTCATGTGAAGAGGAGATGAAAGCATGTGGGCAGACCTGGAGCAGGGTGAAAAAGTTGTCAGAAAACCGAAGTCAATGGAGGTGCGCAGCTGAAGCCCTATGTTCCTCTAGGAACTAAAGGATACAATAATAATAATAATAATAATAATAGGTGCCGAATTTAAGTCTGACTAGAAATACTTCGATTCTCTGGGGAACAAGTACATTCAGCCTACAGGTCTTGAAAAGAGCAGAGCTTATTAAATATTATATATATATATATATATATAATAATGACAATTGCTTTCACACAACATCAAGTTTTCAGACGTATCATTGGCGGGGGGGGGGGGGTGAAAAATACTTTTTATCAAGGGTATTGGTTTCCATTGGTTGGAGATAAATTTCTCCTCAAAAATGTCACACTATATACGCATTCAAAATCTACACTGTTGTACTAAAGTATTTAGAATTGTGTTATTTTTTCCACTACTGGAAGCTTCAATACACATTTGGTAATCTCTTATATACTCTAGTCGTCTATAAAAGCTGACATCATTCATCACAGTGAAAATATAAAAGATTTTTTTATGCATAGTAATATCAAGATTATTGGTATTTTTAAGCAAATATGCAAAAAGTAAGTGTCTAGTGTACATAAATGCCAGTAGTTTCTAGCAGTATTTTTCATTGAAAGTAATTTTCAGTATAGGAAATACACACAAGACAGTGGAAAACATTAAAAAAAAGCCTTAATCTTTAAAATCAACTCACACTTTGTCAGATAATTCAGTCAGACATTAGTAAAATAGGGATTGTTTACTTTCTTCCCAGTGAGAATTTATATTTAGATACTCAGTATATACATAAGAAGGTAGAATATCTCCAGAATAAGTAATGGGACATTTACCTGGTGACTTTGTCTTATCTCTAATGTGTGTTTTATGACGTTTTCAGAAGAGGACTTGACTATTAGGTTACTCTCATATTATCATTATCCCCTTAGGTTGCGATTGGAATATTGGGCTTCAGTGGAGCACCGACACTTTCTTCTGTTCCCTGCGGTTCTCTATAGCTGGCTCTACGATTGTCCAGAGACTCTTATCTCCCCGAAACGACCTCCTCTATGCTACCCAACGTGTTGTTACGTCGTCTTGTTCGGGTTCCACTTTAGAGCCTGACATGAGATGTTACTAAACGGTTTCCTCAACGCATGTGTCTCATCCATCTCAGTTAGCATACATATATGGTATGTTAAAAACACGCATAAACTTAATATCCTTCTCCGTCCCATAAGGTCAGTGTGCAGATTTCCAACTCACAAACTTGCGAAGTAGCTAGTGGAAGTTTTAGAGCCTGTTATGAGTGGTTTCTGAAAGTTTGCACTGAAAGATATTTTTGAGTTAATAGATTATGTTCATAACACTGATATAGAGGAGAAAAACATGTTTTCCTTAGATGTTTATTCTTTATTTATAAATGCACTTCTGTTACACAGGGTTGACATTTTATGTGACTACATCTCTAACAACATTCAAGTATTGGTTTTTGTAGGGACTTTGTTCCATTGGTTGGAAGATTTCATCATGAGATGATATCAGTTAGAGAATCTGGGAGTACTGGACAGCTGTTTCGCCCTAGTTTAGGATTCTTCATCAGTACCCACCCACCCCCAAGGGTCGAACCGAAGACCTACTGGTTACAAGGCGAGCTTGTCGGTCATTAAGCCACTGAGACCCGATCCAGTGGCCAGTCCATGAATTCTAAATGCTGCCTATTCATGACATAGACCCACCAATGTCTTCTTCGGTGAGTTGCTGCCTCACCTTCAACCAGCTGCACCCTACTGGTCAAAGCTTCCCATAGAATCAATATCTGAAAATTGATCTGACGCTCACTAGCGACTGGCCCTATTCACTCAGTTAACCTGGGGTTCTAGTGGAAAGCCGTGACCAGCAGAGTGCAGCAGGTTGAAGGTGAGGCAATAACTCATCGAAGAAGACATTGCGAAATGGTCGCTCTATGTCACGAATTGGCAGAATTTAGAATTCCTGAACTGGCCACTGGATCTGCCCCCCGTGGATTAGTGGCCTACGATCTCTATCAACAATTTCTTATTACCATTGTCCTTATCTCATTTAAAAGGGTTACTAGTTTTTATGTACTTACAATTTTAAGTTTACGTCTGAGGGTGAGCGTTTCCGCCAGATCCATGGTATTGCTAGGGGAAGGCCCTTAAGTTTGTTGTTAGCTGATATGTACATGTTGTACACGTGGAGAACCTAGCTGAGGTAGTAGTTGGAAACTTTTATTTTTGTGAGAGGTGTGTGGATGATATCGTAGTTTCAGAATTTCATCATGAGCTTACATTAGTTAGAGAACCATTGGAAAACCAGCTGGAAGTACTGGACAGCTGTTTCGTCCTAGTTTGGGACTCTTCAGCAATACGCAACCACCGGGATTCGAACCCAGGACCTTCTGATTACAAGGCGAGCTCGTATGCCATTAAGCCACTAGGACCCGATCCAATGGTCCTTGAATTCTAACTTCTGCCAATTCACGACATATCGCAACCGCTAGCCAATGTCTTCGGCGAGTATTTGTCCTCACACCCGACCGGCTGCACCCTACTGGTCACGACTTCCCACTGGAACCCAGGTAACTACCTACCTGAATAGGGCCAGTCGCCAGTGAGCATCTTATTAGTATTCAAGTGATGGTTTTTAGGGATTTGATTGGTTTCAGAATTTCATCATGAGCTGACATTAGTTAGGAAACCATTGGAAAACCAGCTGGGAGTACTGGACAGCTGTTTCGTCCTAGTTTGGGACTCTTCATCAGTACTCACCCACAGGGATTCGGACCCAATGGTTCTCTAACTAATGTCACCTGATGATGAAATTCTGAAACCAATCAAATCCCTACAAACCATCACTTGGATATCGTAGTTATTTGTGATAAATCAACAGATGCCGCAGAAATCCTTAACCTGATAAACGGCATATCATCTACATACGTGAAATTAACTAATGACTGCTGCTGACAAAATGTTTCAATAAAACGATCTGTCTACAAATTTCCTATACGGACGGGATATTATCTAAATTATCATACTTTCTGTCCACTACAGCATAAAAAGGAGTTGGTTAAGTGTCTGTTCAGACGCATTCATCGTAAGTGTACAGCCGATACTATCGAAGAAGTAACACAACACCTCACCGAAATACTGTTGAATTACAACCATCTACTGAAACTATAATTGAGAGCACTAGACAAAGAGTTCTACCTATCCAGTCAGCTCTTAAAGAGGACGTTTACATATCTTTGTCGTTCAGGGGTGATCAATAAAGTCTGTTGCTAAACATAGAGAGAAAAATAGACCTATGTAGTGCTGTAAAGCCTCATAGCCTCACATCTTACTGTGTTTATCAGTTTACATGTATGTGTCGACATACACTTACATGGGTAGGACCCATCGGTCTCTGCAGGTTATGACTAAAGAACATATTTCAAAGTGGCTGCAACAACAAATAAAATAACCGGATACAACTGGTCGCGGAAATAGATGTCCGACATCATCTATAGCGAAGCATATCATGCAGACGAGTTGTAAGGTTGCCTTCACTAGTGCCTTCAAACCCATATATAAAACAAATTTGGGTCACAAACTTAAATTCGTTGAAGCTTTGGCCATAAAAAGACTTAAATGTCTTGTTCGTCAAAAAATTACTCATTACTTCAGACCTGCCTTGGTAATCGACTTTATAACCAAGGTTCGATTTACTTGATAATAAATTCCCCCTCTTATTGTTTCTTTTTTTCTTACCCACATCCTTAAGTCATCTTCCTAGCTGTTATTTCTGACCCTGATCTTCACACAATTTGACCTGTATTGCAATATTTCATGCTTTCTTGCCTTATATATAAATGTGTGTGACAAGTACGTGTATGATCAGAATGCCCAAAATTTGTTGCGCAAATACATTACACGTTTCAGTTAAACTACGTCTTCATATTGTTTTAATTCATAGATAATACCCACCCAGGCATTGAGGAAAAACGCTCAGTTCAACGAAGAGTCTCTTTTAGCCAGATTCATTTTTTAGCTGTATTATCACAAATATATATATATATACCACTGGAAGTAAGTAATGGTTGAGCTTTTGTACTTGCTAGTGCGAGCATACAGTTTTCTATATAGGCTTCTGGTCCTGCCTGATGAGATACAAGGGGAGAGTTGTGAATGAAGAGATCGGTGTAAGATAGATAGAATGGATTTGGCCAATTTTTCATTTGAGTCTAAGTGCCTGTCGACTAAAATATTAACAAGCTGGTTCAGTGGCACGTTGCTTACCCTACTGACAACCTTCACCAGTAGCCCTGGAAAAACTAAGGGGGAACAATAGAGAATAATAGGCAGGATGCGAAAGTTAACGAATTGTAGGAGTAAGGGTTGGGTTATACCAGAATGTCTTAACTTCTTGATGTAGAATGTAAGATGGAATATTTTCTTAAAAATCATCAAGATACGAGACGACCAGGAAAGATGAGGAGATAGAATGACGCCAAGATATTTCATTTCCGACTTGGTCTCTATTTCAATGCCATCTACGTTGCACACCTCATGAGTGCTAACCTAACCAGTTTGTTTAGGTCAGATTTATGCCTAAGGGTGAAATTGACTGTTTGACATTTAGAGGAATCTAAGGTTAGACCGTTTTCCTTGGACCACTGGCTGATTTCTGATAAAAAGCCATTTAGTTTAGAGCAGTCACTTTGACATTTGACAGGCAAAAATACAGTCAGATCGTCAGCATATTTGACAAGAAGATTGTCATTTGAAGATGGTAGGTCATGTAGAAAGAAAGAAAGAAAGAAAAGAGAAGTGAGGAGAGTACAGCACCTTGGGGAAGACCAGCTTCAGTGAGCACAGCAGAGAAGGATTTACCTTTGCATACAGTTTACTGCATTCTGTTTGAGAAGTAGGAATGCAACCAGTTAGTGACCCAGGACTCAGTTGTTCGGTTGGAGCTTTGTGTCCCACTCGGAGCCAAAGGGAATAATAATGGTGCTAATAACTACGACCTGTTCCACTTATATCATATTATATACACAATTATGTAACCATTTCTACATGCACATAACTGTACACGTAAATATGAAATCAAACATGCCAGCAGATTAGTTCCTCTATGGGTGGAAAGAACATCACTCACTTATTGCTAAGACTATTCTAATAATACAGTTCTCAACAATCAAATGCAAACGGCATCTAAGAATCTGTATATTCGAATCAATGAAAAGTAATCAAGTTCATGCCACAAACACTGAAAAATAGTCTCATTTAAAAGCTGTATGTTTTTGCATCCTTCACCCAGTTATTTGTCTTGATTCAGTTTCTCTAGGGTTAACAGTTAATTATTTTGCCCTATACCATTTTTGAACCACAATAGACTACCAGGATTCGCCATGCTATGTAAAAACTTTATTTATATATATAACATGGTCTCTTTTTCCTCTACTTTTATTCTGGATACATTCCTCAAAAAAAACAAAACTATCAAAAAAAGTTCTTAGTGGTGGCATGCGATACTGGAAAGTTTTCCACTGGTCCTACCTAATATTTGTAAAGCCATGTCGTTCAAATAAAACAAAAGTTATTAAGACTCACTGAGAATAGCTTCAACTTATTTTCTGAATACAGAAATCGAAAATAGAAATACCATCATTCACTGAGGGTGTATGAGCATATCCAGCTGGGGAGTCCCAAATAGAACGAAAGGTGATTCACCCAAATATCAACAAGTCATGTGTGAAGACAGCTGTTTGCCAATGACATTCGCTAGTGGTCTCGCCGTCTCGTGAATTGGAAGAAGTTAGAATTCATGGGGCATTGAGTCGGGTCCCAGTGGCTTAATGGTCCAAGAGCCCCCTCGCTCGCCTTGTTACCGGGAGTTCCTGGGATCGAACCGCGGTAGGTGAACACTGACGAAGGATCCCGAGCTAGGAAGAAATAGCTGGCCATCTAGTACTCCCAGGTTTTCTAATGGTACTCTAACTAATATCAGCTCATGATGAAATCCTGTAGCCATTCAAATCCCTGAAAACCAGCACTTAACAAAACCTTAAGTATTTCTTTCACAGCTTTAGTTACAGATGGCCTTATTTAGCTTGATGTTTAGACATTCTATTTAAGATCTTCTCTTAGATGGGCATTTCAAAATTTCAAGCTGGATAATGTTCCAGAATATGTCTGCGGACTAGGCGTTGTGTATAGCCGATATACTTTGCTCCACACGAGCAAGTAAATTGGTAAATACACATTGAAGTGGCCAAAAGCGGTATCTAGTCCTTAGCGTTAGACTAGATTAACTGTCTGCAGGAGAATGTGATACCTAGGATGGCTGTTGAAAATGTCTTCTTCGAACATTTAGAAAGGCGGTTTATGAGAATTTCCACTGCGATATCACTTTTGAATTCTAGGTTCATGAAGAGAGTCTTCTTAGGAACCGTTGCAATGTCTGACACCGGAGGCTTCTCCTTTATGTTTTTGTCGATAAATCTTGGTGGATACCCATTCTCTAGTAAGGTTTCACGTAATAAATTCAATTATTTCTCTACCAAGTCTTCCTAGCAGTTTTTTCTAATTGTCTTTGTGAACTACGAAGATGATGAGAAGCCGACAAAGCAAACGATGGTACCATCTTATTCTGCGTGTACCACTGTTTTGATTAATTCAAAATGGTTAGCATATGATCAGCCATAATCATAAGAAACGTAGGCAGTAAGGAAAAATTTCTTTCAAATATAAGCCTGCTTAGGTCACATACTCGTTAAACAATCTTTGAAATACCATTATGAAAAAACTCACTAAAATTAAGTCTCGATGTTATACAATAGGGTGCAGCAGTTCGGGTGTGAGGATAAATACTTGCCGAAGACATTCGCTGGGGGTCACGCTATGTCCTGAATTAGCAGAAGTTAGAATTCATGGGCCATGGGATAGGGTCCTAGTAGCTTAATGGTCTACGAGCCAGCTCGCCTTGTAGCCAGAAGGTCCAGAGTTCGAATCCCGGTGGGTGGGTACTGATGAAGAGTCCCAACCTAGGACGAAATGGCTGTCCAGTACTGCCACCTGATTTTCCAATGGTTCTCTAACCAATGTCAGCTCATGATGAAATCCTGTAACTGATCAAATCCCTAAAAACCAACACTTAAATAACAAGAATATTTACTGATGACCACGTTTCGAGCACAATTTATTGCTGCTCATAATCACATCAAGCTACTCACACAACCTTCTAACTTCGCTTAGATAATTCCGTTAGTTTTCATCTCTTGATTTGACTGGCAGTAATATTTTCCATATCTCTGGTATTGGTAATGAGTCATTCCCATTGCATGTGTTGTGTTGGGTATAGATTTCACGGACAAAGATTCGCTAATCAATCTCCTTCAGAATCTACCCATATTACTTTTTAGAATAGTAACTCTCTCTCCCAACCCATTATTATAATGAATATCATAAACCCAATGCCTAAATTTTTTCAAACTGTTAAAAGTGAGCTTGGTTTCAACATATGTAGAATACAATTCACATCTGAATCGGAAAATGAACAAGGAGAATAAGCTATGAGGTTAGATTGTAAAATAAAACAAATAGAAGAAGGTAAACTACACACTAGTGTTTATAGAAAACCAACGCATTCTAATATTGGATATTTAGACTTTAATTCATCTCATCCGTTATCTGACTGTGAAAGCAGGCTTAGTTGAATGTCTAACAAACCAAGCAGCAGTAATGAGGAAATAAAACAGATAGAAGAGGCGTCGGTGTTGAATGACTATCCTATAAAATTCATTAAGAAGATCAGTTATGGTCAAAAGCAAAATGAAAATAATAATGAAACTAATAGTGATATCATAAATAACAAAGAATACAAGGCATCTACAGTTTTCCCATATAACCCGGGGACATCTGAGTCCCTCTCTACGTAGGATTCGCAATAAAGCAGGTATGATGGTGGCATTCAAACCTACAAACTTCCTCCGGGATTCATCCAAGTAGGACAAGCTCTGTACGCTAAAGGACCTGGTGGATAGAAACAAAATAATATAATTTACAAAATACTCTGCAATGACTGTGAGTTAAGTCAACTAAATAGGTCAAACTAGTAGATCGGGAGTAGTCAGATTGTCTGAACATAAGAATTTCGCCAGGATTAGAATGATTGACCCCATGAGGATAAGTAATTTGAAAAAAACTACTTAGCAATTGCACTGCATGCATTAACACACACAACCACACTATAGGGTGGGGGAGAGTTAAAATTCTCAAAAGTATTATAGGTATATGGAGAGAGGGGTTTATTACTGAATCCTGGTTCATCGAGTGCACACCCAACACAACACATGCAATAGGAATGGCTCATCACCAATATCAGAAATATGCAAAATATTACTATTAATTAGACCAAGAGATGAGAAATAGTCGAACTATATAAACGAAGTTGGAAAGTTGTGTGAGTAACCTGATATAACTTTGAATGTAAGTGTAGAACTTGAGCACTGTGGTAGAATGCCATTCCATATTAGATAATTTTGTTTTTAAGTATTTCACAGCGATTCAGTGCTAACAACTGGATGACATTTCAAGCACAAAGTATTGCTCATAGTCAATATCATTTTGATATGATAAAATGTGCTCAAAACGTCATCACTAAACATTGCTGTATAACACTGTGTGACTTTATCAAATTAAATTTTATCCATAATGGAATTATATTCTATCACAGTGCCCAAGCTCTATTCTTATGTGAATTTCTGAAATGAACATATGGGTGGGAAGAGAATACTAAAATTCCCTCTAGACATTCCAGTTAAAACTTGTTAGTCACCTTTCACCAATGTAAATAAACAAAAATTTTGCGGACCACTTGAAATTTGAATTACCTGTTTGATACTGAAAGCCACTTGTCTGTTTGATGCACTCAAGTTGAAAAGAAGAAAAAGAGCAATATTTACAGAAATAAGAATCAAACCTTCATCACATAGTTCGATAAAATAAAGGAACACAATCATACATAAATTTCAAGATAGCAAATACACTGAAGAAATCATATTTAGTAGCGACCGCAGAGAAATATGAGTGAATAACCAACAAATCGAAAAAAAGTATTGGAAGGTATAATTCCATAGTAAATTATTTTTAGTGCATTTATCCCGCAAGGTGAGATAAACTGAAAGTAAAGAATAGACACCACAGTCAAATGACCTTGAACCAATCAAACAAATCACCCGAATTTGTAAATGGATGCTTTTCACGATCTTAGTTGGAAGTTTCAGCCTAACCTCAATCATAATTATTATTGTTCCCTTGGGGTCCTTGTGGAACATAGGGTTTCAACCGCACGTCTCCACTTGCTTCTGTCTTCTGCTGTATTTTTCACCTACATCCATGTTAGGCCATACTGTTTCAACTCCTCTTCACATGACCTCTTCCATGTCACCCTTGGACGTCCCACTCGCCGCTTCCCTTTCGGCCTGGTTCCAATCGAGCAATGGCCTGACGTGTGCGCGATGTCACCCAGTGACGGCTTCCTCAGCGAGTGTTCAATCCATCCATCTCCACTTTCTCCTGCATATTTGTTGGTTGGCGATTACTTTGTTCTTGTTTTGTTTGTTTGTTCGCATAGTTTCTTGTTGGTGGTTCTTTCCGGCCCGGTCATCTGATCTTCAATATAGATCCAGCGAACAGAGTTATTGGTTGATAAAGGTCTGCATGCAACAGGCTGTTGGAAATATTCTTTGTGACCAGCCCGCCAAGTTTCTGATCCGTATAGGAGAACTGATTGACTTGACGTTTGTATTGAAAACCCGACCGAATTTTGTTGTTGATGCTGGCTGAGTGACGAAAATTTCCGGATTGGTTTCAGGTAGGTGATGAATGTGTTTCTCGATGCCTTACCAATTCTCGCTCGATTTGACATCCTCGTCCGCTCCTTCTGTAGTTGAGACAATGCTCAATGATAGATAAGTGAGTTAATGAAGTAACCTCTTTCAAACATCTCCCGTTGATGGTGTTTGGCACCGGATGTTGCTGCTGCTGTTGTAGTTGTTGGTTGATTATTTTCATAACCTGCGTCTTGTCTATGTTCACCTGGAGTCCTGTCTTCGCCGGCTGCTTCTTTGACCAGTTTGTTGGTTTTCGCTTGTATGTCTTTGATTTTGTGTGACAACCTTAATCATAACCTAACCCAATCTTAATCCTAAATCAGGGTGAAACTTGCGATAAAGATTATGAAAAGCATCCATTTGTAATGCTTAGCGGTCTGATTGGTTGGGATTCCGAGTCAGTTGACTGCGGCGTCTATTCTTCACTGTTGCCTGAAACAGTACTAATTATTGTTCATAATCACGTCATAAATTATATCTACACTACTTCAAAACTTGAATTTTGTAATTCTCTTTATTTCTTCGCGTTTGTTGTAGGAGTAGTAGAATTTTTCAAATATCCAGAAGAGGTGTTTAACCCTTATTAGTGCACGTATTCTTAGGTGATTTGATAAATAAAGCTTCCGTTATTAACTTTTCCCTCCATCCTGTTATATTAGATTTAAAGACTGATACGGAAATCTCATCCTGTTGTTTGGCTGTGTGGACCGGATGAAGTGTTATAGCTGATTTATTCCGTAGATTCCTTATTTAACTAGGGTCAACTAGTCCAGATTTTGTCTTGCTTTTGTGCACTGCTAACCCGATTGCCCCCATCCTACCATTTTGGTCTATGTATTTTATCTCATAATTATATGAGGGTAATAGGGAAACTTAATTTTTTTTTTTAATAAGCTCCACGGAGTCTTTTAGGTGATATAATTTGTCTCAGAAGTGAACTTGTGGCTTTGAATGATACTTCTATTGTTGTTGTTTCTGAGGTCTATGTATAGGGTCTCAGAGGTTCCCTCTTTATATGGAGGTACTAGTGATGTTTTTCAAATTCCCTGTGGCTGAGGTTTTCATCCTTCTGTGTATGTTTGTCGTTTATGTCGCCCTTATTATCATTATTATTATTACTGTTAATAATCTCACTCTTAAAATTTCCTACATACTTGCAGATTATTTTACCCGGGTAATTACTAATTTTTAAAGCTTCTTCTACATTTCTCACTTTCTGTCTTACATTTTCTTTGGTACTTTTTAAACGTTTTCACCCTTTTACTGAAACATTCCACTAATCCTAGTTTTACTGACATGGGTTGGGATGAACCGAAGTTCAAAAATATTGCTTCGAATATGTGAATTTCCCGTAAGCGCCATTGTTGGACATCTTATCTTATTTCTTTCTTATAATGCCAGTCTAACAGTGAAAGTTTGCTCACATGACTTTCCATTTCATAAGTAAATTGAATTATACCTTTACCTGTGAGTTGATCAGTTAGAAAAATCTATTTCTGTCTTGTGTTCTCATTACTGTGAATGTGTCATCTAGATACCTTGTTATCAGACCAACTGAAAATACGAGCAAGAGGAATGACCCAAGACTTCTCCCAGATTACGGCCAGTAGAAAACTTTCCAGTATTGCGTGCCACCACTAAGAACTTTTTTCGATAGTTTTGTTTTTGAGAAATGTATCCAGAATAAAAGTAGAGGAAAGAGAGACCATGTTATATTTATAAATAAAGTTTTTACATAGCATGGCGAATCCTAGTAGTCTATTATGATGCAAAAAATGGTATAGGGCGAAATGATTAACTGTAAATCGTATAAAAGTGCAGAGTCGCTTACCCCAAGCTCAATCCTGCCATCTCTGTCGAGCTTGAAACCCGCTGGAAAATTATCGAGCTAGTAAACTAGGTGAGGATCTAGGAAACATCGTTTCAACTATAGGTAGCTAACATGGACGAGAATGTCAGAACCGGCAGTGATGTGATTGGAAAGACAAGTCAAAAACTTCATCAGTTTGAAATGTTTAGAAATCTGAACTCAGTATATTTTGTTTTATTTATTTTTTGATTACAGCTTGATTCTACATGGTATTTTTGGTACAGGTATGAAATTTTCAGCATGTGATATCGGTAGCCCAAATTTTGCAGGCCGACCATAGATATCGGGTGTGCGTCGGCACAGGATTTAACTGCAGACCATGTGCATGATCGACGAGATTCGGAGTTATCAAACGAATGGGCCGTTGAAGGCCTATTTTCCTCTCAGAACCCAAAGGCAACAATTTTAATAATACAATAATAAATAATCACAATAATACACATTTTTGCTCTTGTAATCAACATTATAAAACAGCCGCCAATACTTATGAAGTCGGTAATCCTTTTATCTTAAAACAAAATGCATTTATAACACTATTGCCAAGGCAGTTAATGCTTCTTTGTGAATCACACACACTTGACGCATAACGGGAGGCATTTCCATCCGATAGGTTTCGAACTTTTTAGACTTTTATCGACAACTGCTTTCTTTTCGTTAGTGAAGATCGAATGTCCACTGGAGAGAATTAGTAATAAGGAAGTCTGTCAGTGAGCGTCGGTGGCACAGTGGTTAGGACGCTCGCCGACCATGCACATCGTCCGGGGCTCGATCCTCGGTCACCGACGCACTCCTTTACCTCGCTAAGCTGGAAATAACGCTGGTAAATAGGAAAGGTTGGGCATGAGGCTAGCAACCCCATCCTATAAAAATAAACACTGCTACAGAAACTTCAAGCCACTAGCTTGAAGCCCTATGTTCCACTGGGAACGTGAAGGATATATATATATAAAAGTCTGTCAGTGCCCAACAAATAATATCGAAGAAAATAGGGATGGATTGCGTACACACTAAGGTGACTGTTTTGGTGACATTGTACGCAATGCAATGCTGTCAAGTAGAACCTTAGTGAAAAAAACGACGAGTTTGGCATCTGAAGGTGTGACATGCAACAGACAGTGTGAGCAAAAGACCAGAGTTTTTGGGGAATCTCGAAGCCGACTAAAGAAGACAGAATTGCAGATGTACACAGTTGAAGCCGTATGTTCCACTTGGAGCCCAAGGGAATAATAATCACAATAACTTGTAACTAGAATTTAATTTGTGGATGGTGACTAGCAGTGGAATGCAGGATGCGCATTTCACCTGTCATATTTAGGACTCGATAGCTGGGTGTACCTGCATTTCTTAGTGAGTGATGATGTTCCCACCGAGTGGATAAGGCTTTGGCGTTTGAAACTATGGACACTGGGTTCGAGCCTCGATGGGGGGAACATCATCACTCACTTGGAAATACAGGTACATCCAGTTAGCTGACGAGTCCCAAATCGGACGAAATGCATATCAAGCTGGATTCCACTGCTAGTCACCATCCACAAATTAAATTCTAACTAAATGCCCAGACATCGTCGAAGCATCTGCACAAGAAGCCAACAGACATGTCAACCTGAGACCGAGGAGCACTTCAGTGCAATCAATCCATGGGAAAATTTCAAATTCATTTAAAATAATAACTTGTTAATCTATATAATAGAAAATACACTCCGAAAAACAGACAAAAAGGGCGTTCAGTGTTTAATTATTATTATTATTTATCACTGCTATTATTATTGAGTAAATTTTTCATACTTCTACGTTGTCCTCCATTCAGTGTAGTCATTTTCATCGATTCCATTAAACTTCTATTACAATAATCCATTTTTAAACTTGAATATTTTACAGTTGATAATTTACGTGGGTTAATTTTATTTCGATTACCATCCAATTTATTACAACTTTGCAGAGTTTTCTTTTTATCCCCATGAATTGGACAGTTGGACATGATATGCTGACTTTTTATTGAATGCATTTTACACGATATATCAATACTACTGAGTACATCATTTTCGTCATTTACACCGCTTAGTCCATGAATTGGACATGGAAGATTCTCGCTGATGAATTTATCGCATTCCCCCAGTAGCATATCACACTTATCATACTGGTATTTAGAGGTAGTTGGTTCTTCAGATAGAGTATAAGTTAATCGTTCTGGTGTAGTTGGACTACTGAAAAGTGAATAAGTAGTTTGTGGTATTATTCTAACAGAATTTGTATTAGCCGGGAAATAAATTAATTCTGGTGAATGACTTCTCGACATAATGCCTAGTTTATAATAACTTTTAGGTTTCACTGATGATTTTATCGACGCAGCAGAATCTATATGATTTGAATTTGAGTTATATTCTGTTAGACTATCACAATTCTGGGAAGCATTCGATGTTAAATAACCCATATCACTACTTTGTGGTGACGGCGACTCTTGTTTCATTGAATGATGTGTTAATTTTGTTTGTAATGTATACTTAAAACTGTTATCATTATTATTTGGAATATTATAAATACTGAGGTCATTTATATTTGATAATTTATTATTTGTGTACGGTGTCATATGATTCATTTGTAAATGCGTTAAATTTTCATCAGGTAAATATGATAACATTGGTAAGAGATCACTTACTATCTCTGTATTATTATTATTATTATTAACAACAGGATCTAAATTATTCAATACATTTACTTGAGATATATTATCTATGACTGGAGTATAACTTGAAGTTATTGATTTTGTGTAGCTGACATTTAAATGTTCGATGTTGTCTTCCGTTGTTTTAATTAATCGATTTTTACTATGGTTACGCATATGCGCGCGTCTATTGTACACACATTTTAATATACACAAACCAATTATAATAAATGTAATATTAAATAAAATGATACCTATTGTAATTATAATTGGATTAAATAAATTATTATTATTAAATTGGCTATTTTTATGAAAATTATTATTATTATCATCATTATCGAAAAGTTTGAATGCATTAATTTGTTCATTTGACTTTTGAACATGTACATGGAATGTTGCCGATGCATAACCCTTATGATTACTTGTTTGACATTTATATTCTCCTTCATCTCTATTTTTATCCAAATGTTCAAAGTATAGTGTAGTGATAAATTTTATGCCAGGGCTAATAGTTTGTATAACACGTGACCAATGTGGTTGTATGAGTACACCATTATGAAACCATTGAATCTGCATTTTTGGTTCACTGATAAATGAACAAACTAGAGTTAAATTATGATCTTGAAAACCATAAACATCAATAGGTGTTGCATGATCAGTAAGATTTGAATTTGACTTGACAGGATGATTTCGATAAGATGACGTTGATGATGACGGTATTGTACTCATCAATTCTGGTTCACACTGTAATGAAGTTAAATTTATATACATTAATGGTATACTTTGATATTGTCCTGGAGAACCGCATTCACCGCCTGGTTTTAAACTAAAATGTGTAGCTTTTTTCGGCAATCGACTTAACCATCGACGAAACCATACTATCTGACAATCACATATCCATTTGACACCATCTAAATTAAAGTAAGAAAAGTGTTCAGGTGTCAATCCACGCAGTGCATCTTCCATTAGATTTGCAAATGTATTATTAGCTAAATTTAAATAATGCAGCTGATTTAATCCATAAAATGTATCCTGTTCAAGATGAATTCGTTTTGGTATTGAACTCATCTGGAGACGATTCAAACTTGCCCCGACATGATATAAAAATCTAGCCGGTAAAAATCCTAAAGCATTCCCCGATAAATCTAAGTATTCCACATGAATAAGTTGAGAAAATGCTGTCACTGGGAACGGGGCATGAATACTTGATGTCAGTTGGTTGAATCGTAAATCCAACCATATTAAAGTATCTGCAATAGGTAGAAAAGCACGTTCAGTTATTTTGTAAATCCTATTGTAAGCCAAAATTAATTTACGAATATTACGTAACCGAGTAAAACTATCCTCATGGAGTATTTCAAGTAGATTATAGGATAAATCCAACTCGCTAACACTTTCATGTATAAATCCAGGAATCTCGGTAAGATGTCTACCGGAACAGTTAAATATACTCGTGTTTATCTGTGAAGTACATACATTAGACAATGCACACTGTTTATTATATAGAAGGATTAATATTAACAATTTTGAAATAATAATAACTATCATGAAATGAGTAATCTTCAGGTCAACAGTGTAAGTCTGAAGGTCATTCTAAAGACAACCATTTTTAAACTTTTATTTGATGATGGTGACAGTGTTCCGCCTTCTTCATCTTCTTTCGTGATGAATATCGTAGCATCAATTGCATTTGTTATGTAATGTTGTTATCCTTCACAGGATAATAATCTTCAACATTCTCTAATATTGATTGATTTGACTACAAATTCCATTAGTCTGGAAAATAGACGTTTGTTGTAAATCCACCAATCAAAATGCTTTCATGGCATAGATGGATAGATAGACAGACACACCCACGCACATTAAGGTGTACACACACATGCGTATTGAGTCATTAAATAATAATAATAATAATAATAATAATAGTAATAAGAGTGATAATTATTATCATTTGTCTGAGCATCAGTTTTGTTCACCTACCTAGTCTATTCCGAAGAAAAAGAAGAGGCCATTCTGTAGTCTGGTTTCCAAGTCTTTTTCATGATGATATCATTATTATTATTACCATATAATATTATAGAAAGCTTTATCACATGACTGTAACATTTTTCACCATTATCCGAAATGATCTAATCTGTGTAGAAGGTTAAAAAAAAAAAAGAAATAGGGGGATTTTTAGACTTTAATAAAGAAATGAGGAGAAGGAAAATGTACTTTGGCCAGTTTCATTTTCCTACTCTGGGGAATTATTTTAGAGAGGAGGAGAGAAAGGTGTCTGGGAAATAAAATTATTTGAGTTTTGTTTTTCTTCAACAGACTGAATTATTTTCATGTAATCAACAAAAAGGGAACTCGCGTCTAACTATATATGAAGCCTGCGGATCTAGTCATATTTTGTCGACTTTGAAGAGTATATGTCATCCACTGTTATACCTTATAAGGAGGGGACATCCAAGACACCCCTACGTAGGATTCTTAATAAAGCAGGAATTAGAGTGCCATTCAAACCTACAAACTCACTCAGAGACAAGCTCTATAGGCTAAAAGACCCGGTGGACCCAATTAGACAAAGTAATGTAATTTACAAAATACCCTGCAATGACTGTCAGTCAGGTCAACTACATAGGTCAGACTAGTAGATCGGGGGTAATTAGATTGTCGGAATATCAGAATTCAGCTAAGACAAGAATGGTTGACCCCGAGAAGATAAGTAATTTAGAAAAAAGCTCGGTGATTGCACTACATGCATTAAAACACAACCACACAATATGGTGGGAGAGGGTTAAGATTCTAAGAAGTAATCTATGTAGGTGGAGAGAGAGAGAGATTGACTACTGAATCCTGGTTCATCATCGAGTCTACACCCAACACATGCAACAGAAATGACTCAATGCAAATATTAGAGATATGTCTCGGCCGAAAGCTGCTACCTTGACGTTGGTCGGGCTTGAACACCACAATGATCTATTCAAGCTATACTGGCTGAGACTTATTTCTCTTGAGGTTCTACCATGCCAGGCAGGTTGTTTGGATAGCGGTTAAACAAAAAGCAGATACCTAATCCAACATAATGATACATAGAAAACCACAAAATTTCATGCCGGATAGGTCGGGGCCCGGATTAACAACGACCGCGCTTCCTGCTGCCGTGTCACAGGGCAGGAGTGATAAGTATGCTACTGAGACACACCAAACAATAGAGAACGAACAAAAGCAGGCCGCGTGTGACCAGCCTCAAGCAGTTGTCCCCTGGGCTCTGCGGTCACGCAACCAACTTCCACGGTGTGGGCAGCCGAGAAGTAACAATCGCCCCCACAATCCGACATGCACACGAAACCTCTCTAATCCTTACTCATCTTTGTCTTCATCTTGATCTCTATCATCTTGCCTTCCTTCCACTGATGCAACTCCTCGACTTGATAGCTCTTCACTTCCTCTCCACTGTGCGTCCACTAAAAACGATGGAAGCCAAAAAACCACCACCGATAGTCTCCTAAAGCCACGCCACCAATTTCATATAGAAGCTTTTAATGTTAGGACACTTTGCCAAATAGGACAACAAGCATCACTAGCCAAGACTCTGGCATCACGAGCCATTGATGTATGCTGTGTTTCAGAAACACGCATACAAGACCCAAGTGTGGTTATTCACCTAACCCCACTTGGCCAACAGGACGAATCTGCAAAATTCACCTTGAGGGTGTCAGGAGATGCCACAGCTAGTTCACGAGGATTAGCTGGTGTAGGGATAGCTTTGAGTACTAGGGCAGAAAGGACATTATTTGACTGGATCCCGGTAGACAGCCGAATGTGTGCTGTCCGTCTGAACGGGTCAGTAAAAAGGAGAAAGGACTGCACTACTCGCCGATGCCTTTTCGTAGTCTCCGCCTACGCCCCCACTGACTGCAGTTCGGATGAAACGAAGGATGAGTTCTACCAAAAGCTATCTAGTTTGGTGCGAAAGGCTAAACGCTCAGATATAGTCGTTCTAGCTGGTGACTTTAACGCTCAAGTAGGGAAATTGTGTCAATCTGAGAAGGATGTCGGTGGCATCTATGGAGTTCCGTGCCAGTGAACCGACAACGGTGACCGTCTCCTACAGTTCTGCTCTGATAATCATTTGTTTCTTGTGAGCACTAACTTCAAACACAAGAAGAGACCCTGTTTGACTTGGAGACCCCCTTCATCAAACCAACGCTGGACACAAATAGACCACATAGCAATAAGCTATCGTTGGCGTGGGTCGGTAGGAGATTGTCGCTCCTTCTGGAACACGTGTGTAGATACCGATCACGCTGGCGGCAAAACCATCACGTCCGCAGCTAGATCAGGAAACTAAATCGGTATTTGAGGAAGAACTAGCTAAACACATATCTGTGTTCGACAGCTGTGCTCACCCTGAAGAAGCTTGGAAAAATATCCAGGCAGCCATAGATACAGCTGTAAAAGCTGTGAATAAGGTAAACCCAAAGGTGAGTAAAAACCACTGGATCTCCACCGCCTCATCCGAACTGATAGATGCTAGAAGACTTATTCCGGCGAGCTCCGAATTCAATGAGGAGCGAAAGCTGCACAAGAGGAAACTTACGAAAAGTCTCCGCAAGGACCGTGAACAGTGGTGGGCGACAAAAGCCAAAGAGATGGAGAAAGCTTCGAGGATAGGCAACACCAGGCAACTCTTTGGACTCATCAGGGAAACGGGTGGGAGAAGACAAATCATTAGTGAGACAATCTCGGAAAAAAATGGCACTATAATTAGCTCCCAGGATAGACGACTGGATCGTTGGAAAGAGCATTATGAGGAGCAGTTTAATTTGCCCACAGCCACGCTCAACCTTCCGAGCATCCAACACCTCCCTGAATGGGATATAGACACAGGTCCTCCGTCCTAAACTGAGGTTACTAAAGCTGTCACCAATCTGAAACTAGGCAAAGCAGCGGGACCTGATGGAATGACTCCAGAGGTATTTAAGTACGGTGGAGACAGCTTACTGTCGGGATTAACTGAGGTACTAGGCAGCGTCTGGGAATCAGAAGAAGTCCCATCGGGTTGGTGTAAGTCACTGATTATCCCCATATACAAGAAGGGAGACAAGTCTTCCTGTGATAATCACAGAGGGATTAGCTTGACTAATATAGTATCTAAAGTCTTAGGCTCAATAATCATGCGTAGACTGAGTGGTGCTCGGGAAGCACAAACACGAGAGAGCCAGGCAGGCTTTAGACCAGGAAGAGGGTGTATTGATCATATCTTCACCCTCCGACAGATTCTAGAACATAGGCATTCCTACCGGCGTCCAACAGTCATTATATTTCTTGACCTAAAGGCAGCATTCGACTCTGTCGATCGGAAGTTCTCTGGAGATGCTTGGCTGTAAAGGGAATTCCGAGAAAATATATTGCACTGATTAAGGCACTCTACTCGTACTCATACAGCCAGGTGAGGGCTTACGGCGAGCTGTCATCTGAACTGATGACGACCAGTGGTGTCCGTCAAGGATGCCCATTATCTCCTTTTCTATTCAACTTCATCATAGATGTGTTAATGGACTTAACCCTAGGTGACTTCAGCGACTCAGGGATTGACTTGCTACCGGGAATAATCTCGTTGACTTGGAATATGCAGACGATATAGTCCTTCTAGGCGAAGACGCTGACGAAATGCAGAGTCTTCTAAACACCTTGAGCCGCAATCTACGAATGTTTGGCATGCGATTCGCTCCCGCCAAATGCAAGATGATGTTACAGGACTGGACTACATCGACGCCTAGTTTAAAAATAGGAAGTGAAGTGGTAGAGCACGTTGACCGCTTCACTTATTTGGGAAGTACCATCAGCCCCAACGGGCTGATCTCTGACGAAATCTCAGCACGAATACAAGGGGCTCGTTTCGCATTTGTTAGTTTACGCCGACTCTGGCGTAGACGAGATGTTCGACTATCGACCAAAGGGCGGGTGTACTGCTCATCAGTCCGCTCCGTCCTCCTTTATGGTTGTGAGACCTGGCCACTGAGAGTGGAAGACATGAAAAGACTAGCTGTCTTTGATCATAGGTGCCTGCGTTCTATTTCCCGTGTAAAGTGGCATAATAAGGTGAGCAACATGGAGGTTAGGCGTAGAGTTCTAGGTAAACAGGGGAAATCAATCGACGAAGTCGTGAAGCTACAAAGACTGAGATGGTTAGGACATGTGTTACGTATGCCAAGCCATCGCCTCCCTCGACGAGCAATGTTAGCGGATATAGGGTCAGGCTGGAAAAAAGCTAGCGGCGGTCAAACAAAAACTTGGCATCAGTCAATGAAATCCACAACAGTTGGTCTAAGCCACGTAGGAAGGTGTAGACTTCCAGGCTGGGGTCCTCGGGACGGTAAAAATCTATGGTTGGAAACAATTGGTGACATGGCTCAAAATCGTTCTCAGTGGCGCAGATGCATCCACTCCTTGTGACTTATGATTTCCAATGAAACTGTTTTGTTCTTCTTTATTACTCCTTTGTCTCACACCTCTGCTCACTGTTTCTATTATGCTTTTCTTGTACTTTCTTCTCTTGCTTCGCGTGCTACACGGAGTGTGGCGACTTGAACTTCCGCACATTTGTGCAAAGTTCTATGTCGAAAACAGTCAGACAGAGATATGTGTGGAAGATATTATTACCGCCAATCAGTCAAATCAGAAAAGGATAATAAATAATCTCAAAATTCTATTTCAGTTCAAGGACATCACTACATTCTAACAAGTTACTTATTATGACTATATAAAAACACTCGTCTTATTTCCCATCTGATTGTAATTGATCAATAACCGTCATATTATTATTTCTGAATGTACATTATCTTATACTGATTTTTATTCAAATATCTAGTCAGTTCCACACATGTATATAAATGAAGGAAAAAGTTGTGTGAGTAGTGCCTTGATATGATTATGAGTGGCAATAATTTGTGTTCGAAACGTGGTCATCAGTTAATATTACTGTGTTACACACTGTGTGACTTATCAAAATAATATCTTATCCATAATGGAGTTATACTGTACCACAGTGCACAAGTTTTATACTTATATCAATTAAAATGAACTTCCGTGCATCGGTGGCACAGTGGTTAGGGCTCTTCGCCAACCATGCAAATGTTTGATCCCCTAACCACGACGCACACCTGATATCAATTGGTCGGCCTGCAAAATTCCGGCTGCCGATACCGCATGCTGAAAATTCCATACTTGTTTCAAAAATACGGTGTGGAATCAGGCTATAATAAAAAAATATGTATATGTAGTAACAAACATTTCTGTACAAAATATTCGTTAAAAACAAATTTCACGGTCTTGTCAAGAATCTTAACTCTCGAGATGGTTATCCGTATCTTAACCCATTCAACTATTATTATTACTATTATTGATATTCAGTTTACAACCCCTGATATTTTCAATTTCTTTTCTTGATAACTAATTGTATATTGTAGTGATGTAACCGGAGCGTAGTCAATTATAATTTTAATTTAATCCTTCTCACATCCTATTGGCTTCATCTGTCAGAGCTTGACCTATAAAAAATTTGCACCTGTCGTTTTGTATGATTGATTCGCTATAGTTTATTTATTTGTCAGTCATATATATTCTAGTGTATTTCTAATTATATATATATATATATATATATATATATATATATTTATATACAATTAGTCCCTTTGATAAATTTGAATAAGGCGTTTAAAGGATAAATTACGCGAGATGATCATATTCATCCGAAATCTGAGGGACTTCCAAACTAGAATCGAATAACAAACTCGGCTTCCTGGATATTACAATGACCAGGAGAGATTATGGGACGATTCAACGATCTATTTTTTTTCGCAAACAGACATGGAATGGACAATATCTTCATTTTACTAGTTTTGTTCCTACCCAGTATAAACGTTCCCTAGTGAAATGTTTGTTCTCAAGGGCTCGAAAAATATGTACGAGTGACACATTGATGGATGAGTTTCGACATATACATTCAGCTTTATTAGCTAATGGTTATCCGGAAAACTTTAGCACTGGTCACAGTAAAGCAAGACCAGATTCTGTACCAAAGGAAGCTATCTTTATTAATCTACCATTCAAGGGCGACCAGATTATGCAGTTGACACCTCAAAGACGTCGGTCAGCCATCAAACGCATATTCTACACTGCATCTCTTTTCCTCACATGCCCAACATTTCCCATCCCTGTATCTATGATTACAGGGTGACATTCTATGTACTCTACTTTAAACTGTATCTAGAAGTTCACCTGCAGTTATGGTGACACCTATATAGGTAGAACCAATAGAGTGTTCCAATGTCATCGAAAAGAACATCTTCCAAAATGGTTATTAAAACATATAGGAAATCGCAATTAATCTTAATAGAAATCCAGCATCATCCATTGGAAAACACTTAATAATGTCAGGTCACAAAATCAATATCAATAACTGATTCGCAATTATTTCACCACATAACTCTAATTCAAGATTGGTTCCTGAAAGTGATGGAAGCACTTTTGGGGATTAATCACATACAGTCTAAACTGTGTGTACAAAGAGAACACAATAGACTTCAATCTTCGCCTACCATGGACTACATGACCTATCTAAATATGATTGGTCATTAGTATGTACTTTGTTTTTAATATAACTGAGTAATTGTCATGATATTGAAGTGTTGGTTTGAAGGGATTTGTTTGAATGGTTACAGGATTTCATCATGATCTGATGTTGGTTTGAGAACCACTGGAAAACCATAACTAGAGTACTGGACAGCTGTTTCTGTCGTTCCAGTTTGGGACTCTTCATCTGTATGCACCCAACGGGATTCAAACCCAGGACCTCCTGATTACAAGACGGGCTCGTATACCATTAAGCCACTAGGACCCGATCCAATGGCCAGCCCACGAATTCTAACTTCTGTCAATTCACGACACGACTGTTAACCATATTAGTTGTAAAACGGTTGTAAAGAAACTAAGAAATGATTCCATCATCTCGCTAAGTTTGTCTTCTAAATGCCTTGTTCAAATATATATATATATATATATATATATATATATATATATATATATATATATATATATATATATATATATATATAACAGTATTTAGAGTTTTCAGCTGAAAAGTTCAATCGAAATTTGATGAATTCATCGAATCCTGTTTTGTTGCTTATTTTAGACATTTTTCAGCTTAACTATTTCTAAATAGTACAACATTACACTTCATGAGTATGCCCTTCAACCTTCAAGCTTGGTAAGTTTAAGTAGAACCTATTCAAACTGCCATCCCAAGAAACCCTGTTAGACACAATGGGAGATAACAATCTAGGTTTTATTGTAATCCTTCACGTTTCAAAAGCCATTTCATGTACAGCTTGGATAATTTCCATGATGTAGATCTAGGATAAAGCCAAAAAAAAGATCGTCTAGATATGAGCATTTTACTATAAGGAAAAAGAGCTTTTCTGTACTCCTGTTGTCATACCATTAAGTAAATGTTGCATTTTCGACTTGTCCTCCTTTCCCAATTTCTTTTGTTGACATTCTAACTAACTTTCAAGAGTTGGTTTATAAGGATTAGATTTGTTTTTCTTTACGAGTTTGACCACGAATTAATATCAGTTAGAGAAGCAGTGAAAACCAGTTGGGAGTACTGGACAGTTGTTTCATCCCAGTTTGGAAATCATCATCAGCACAACAGGAAACTTACGGAGTCCTTCGAAGTGAAGATGGGAGTAAGACATGCTGGCTGCCTACTATCGTTAATGATTTTCCTGATTGAGATAGATCGGATAATGCGACAGACAGCGGCGAAGAGTGACAAAACAGGCATAAAATGGACTCACAAAAAACTTGGAGGATATGGACTTCGCCGATGATATATGTTTCATTTCCCAAAAACTGGAAGATATGCAAGTGAAAAGTAACAGGTTGGAGATAGAAGAAACGTCAAAGATAAGACTTCAGGTGAACATAGAGAAAACAGAGGTGATGAAGATTCCTGGCCAACAGCAACAACAGCAACAGACAACAGTGAGAATAAATGGGAGGAGTCTGAAAGAGACAACCTCCTTTACCTACCTGGGAAGTATAATTTCAATTACAGACGAACGGAATTGATGAGGATATCAAAGCCAAAATTGGGAAAGCAAGACAAGCCTTCATTTTTCTCAAGTCTGTGTGAAAGAGATCAGCAGCACTCAGCATAGAAAATAAGATCCGGATTGTCAACTCCAATGCAAAGTCAGTACTATTATACGAGTCAGTGACTTGGCGCGTCATAAAGAGCACATCAAACAAACTTCAGACCTTCATTAACTGCTGTCTTCGCTCAATACTCAAGATCAGATGGCTGGTCAGAAAAGATGAGCAACAGGAGGGGGATCTCCGTGAGTGAACCAACCAGGAACCGATTGTGCAACAAATAGGCAGGAAGAAATGGAGATGGATTGGTCATACTCTGAGAAAACAAACCATCAAGTGACATCACTAGACAAGGTATTGCTCGAGTGGAACCAGGCCGAGAGTGAAGCGGCGAGTCGGTCGTCGCTGTGAGGATGACATGGAGAAGGTCATGTGAAGAGGAGATGAAAGCATGTGGGCAGACTTGAAGCCGGTGAAAGTTTAGCAGAGTACCGAACGCAATTAAGACGTGCGGCTGAAGCCCAATGTTCCTCCAGGAATTAAATAAAATAATGATAATAATCAGCACGCACCCACCGAAAGGTAGAGGGTTCGAACCCCAGTGGATGCCTACTACCGATGATTCGTAAACTAGGATGAACAGAGCTGTCCAGTAGATCAATGCTGGTTTTCAGTGGTTCGCTAACTGATATCAATCCGTGGTAAAACTTGTAAAAACGAGTCTAACTAACTTTTAAGTATGTCAGATTTTACAAATATTTGTAATAAAAGTAAAAATCATCTCATCGTTTACTAGTATTATGATACCTTTTATAGTATTGTAACAACAAAAGACAAGGACCAGGCAACAGATCCTTTATTAAGGAAATCAACACATATTTATATATTTTCATGTACATTATTATAGATTATTGTTAGCAGAAAAACAGAGTCTTCTGATTGGTGGTTTCTCGCTGAACGTTAATCTTTCATCTCTTTGTGACTGTTTCTTGAATGTCAGATCACCTATATGTTAACTGTATCCGCCTACGCAAAGCCCTTGTTCTCATTTCTCTCACGACCAATATTGGGGACATAAACATTGACGTAAATTACTGTCCATCAATTTTGACTAACAGCCAGCTCTCACCACAGTATGAAATATTTGCGAAATATTTCCTCCAAACTTATAAAGTTTTGCTAAACACCTATTGTAACGGAACAATTATTTGAAAAATCCCTCCTGAACGATTATAATTACAATATTGATAGTCATTTGGACGTTTCAGTTAACTTTGTAACTGTATTCCGTTTTCCTCCAAGACTGCATATCATTGTTCTTACTTTTGCATATCCTTGTTATTTGTCTTTGTTCCTGTCGAAACTCTGATTTAATTGCATCTCATTGTGGTTGTGCGATACATTCAACATGGTCTTCTTTTATTATGATGTGATTTTTGTTTGACTGAATTAAGGTCATTCTGAACTTGGACTGTCGGCAGGAATAGTATAGTTGGTGTGTTATTCATATGGACAGAGGTTTTCATCCCACCATGTTGGGACTATTCAACATGATATTAAGGTACCTGCTAAAGTTGAATTTCGTTTAACTAATTTCATTTCACAGTATTTGCTTTTTAATACAAAAAATTCGAGTGACTATATAGCTAGCTGTCTATTGGTATTGTAGAGGTAATTTTTAGTTTTCGGTGTTGTTGTAATTGTTGTATAGCAGCATCATATAGATCTAACCACGAATAACTGTTTATTCATAGTCTTTGGAGCGTTTTGTGAGTTTACGTATCTCCAGGATGTTTCGAAAGCTACAGAGTTGGGTGCGAAGATCAGTTTCAGACTGATATGTATCCACATATATATATTTATGTGCGTGTGCATGTTGGTCTCTCTTTCTGTTTGCTCGCTTAGTCTGTGACCACTTCACTTGTATGGACTTGTCTCCTTTAATAATGTGTATTCTCCTTATATTATATTATATATAATATGAGTGTTTGTTGACAGTCCGTTGCTTGGTGACATATATCCATATATGTTTGTTGGCATGTCTGCTATATTCGCTATGTATAATTGGATCGACACTCCATTATAATTAGCCATTCATGTTAAGACTGTCTAATGATTTTCCCACGCTTGTCTGAATTATTTATATATATTCGCATTCACAATTTGTGTGAACTACTTTACTTTACAACTACTTGACTTGCTTACCACTTTGGTGTGAGACCATTTATTTTCGTCTCCTTGTGTTTGGACAATAGAAGTATCATCGCAAACCTAGTGGTCTTCTGATTTCCGCCTTCTCGCGTCAGGACTATTAGTTTCTCGACCAGTCCATAACAATAACTTAGCGACGAGTACATAACAATTTGGCGACGGGGAAACAGAACATAACAATTTGGCGACGCGGAAAACTAGTACATAACAATTTGGCGACGGGGAAAACTACTATTAACCACACAGCAGCAACAACATAACAATTTACTATGGATCCTATTAAATTGGAATTATTGTTTGAACGACAAATGAAATTAATGGAAATGTTCGTCAACCAACAGACTGGTCCAGCTCCACCTTCAAGCAATCCCAATCATACCATGCTACCATCTGTCGACGGAATTGTGAACAGCATTTCACAGTTCAATTATGACCCAGAGGCTAATGTCACTTTTGACACATGGTATCAACGTTATGAGGATTTATTCACTGTTGATCTCGCCTCACAAGACGATGCCTGGAAGGTGCTTTGTCTGGAACATTCATATATATTTCGCATTCACAATTTGTGTGACTACTTTTACTTACTTACCACTTTGGTGTGAGACCATTATTTTCGTCTCCTTGTGTTTGGACAATAGAAGTATCATCGCAAACCTAGTGGTCTTCTGATTTCCGCCTTCTCGCGTCAGGACTATTAAATTCTCGACCAGTCCATAACAATAACTTAACGACGAGTACATAACACAGACGTTCAGAGAAAAAGGAGTCAATGTTTACATTACGTCAATAACATTTATATTAAAGGTTCACTATTTAAATGAACATTTAGCTTTATGCTGACAATTTTGAATATTTGAGGTGGTAAACATGGAATTCAACCAACTGAAATACAGAAGATAAATTAAGAAAAGAATCAAAATAAATTACAAAAAGAATATAATACCACCAAGAAAACACAAGAGAATATAACATGAATAAATTGAAATAGACACACGTGAAACACAAAAGATGAATGAAAACACAGAAAACAAGTTGAAAGATAGTAGATAAAAATGGAAACTAAAAGAATTCACTAAAAAATTCCACAAAAAATATCAAAAGGATTACATTAAGGGAAAAAAGAAGGAGAACAGAATCAATAATTACGTAGAAAATTCTAAAACAAGAAGACTGACAACTGATACCTATCCAGTCAGGAGGTATATCACACCATGGAATAAGGTGAAGTGTTGTCACAAGTCACATATATCAGTCAAAAATCGCACAAAACAAGGTTATCAAAGATTCGAGTCTAGTGGGTGTGTGAAGATGATGAATACAAAAAGAGATTTACAACCTAGGAAATGGAGAAGTATAATGAAGCCTAAGAAGTTGAGTGCGGGGAACACACAGGCATATACAAACTTAAATATCATTCTAAAGAAATAAAGAAAAATAGAGTAAAACACAAACAAAAACAGTAAGTAAAATCATTCAAAATTACACCTCAGAAAGAACGCGAAGATTCGGGGTCGCCTTTGTCGAAATACGTATGCATTAGTGCACACACAAAACCCCTGCTGAAGACACGCACTTCAACGCACACCTGAGAACACACAGACTTGTGTTCACGGTCGGCGAAACACGCAGGCAGGCACGTACACAGATACATTCAGACAGACAGGTTGACAGCGAACGATTTTGGAGAGTGCAGTCGGGATGCATTCGCCGACTAAAATCCGTGCTCCGAGAGAGGCTCGAACTCTCGACCTCCGCATTATAAGTACGGCGCTCTAACCAACTAAGCTACCGGAGCACGTCCGGTCGGCCGACAACCCTCAACACACATCCATCCACCAATACAAACACAAACACAAACACAAACCACTAAACATCACAGCTAACAACAAAACACAACACTACATCCAACGCCAAACACTAACCACAAACAACACAACACACATTCACATTACAAACATCATCACACATTAACTAACTAACTAACACCCAGCTACAGGATACAATACACTTTTGCACAACACCTGAATCTCATAACAAGACAGCACCACCACACACTGACACTCTCCTCGTCGTCTTCATACCCTCAAATCACTAGTCACAACAGCGTCACATCCCTGGCCCACCCGGAGAACAACTCACACGGAAAATCCTTCCATCTCTTGCTTCTTGTCTTCTCAGCCGACCAATTCACACTGGCTGACTACCTACCATTGGTCAACTCATCTCATACCGGTAATCATCCAGATCCATGTGTGCTTCTGCTCATCCTGAATCCCCGAGGATCCTAGTAGATCGGAGGAGCAACTGGGAGTGTGATCCTGATGACTCGCATGACTAGATTGATGCAGGCGTGTCCACCGACTCCATGCTAACTAGTTGGTCGATGAACAGCTCACACCGAGAATATCACTGTCCCACTACAATCGAACAATTCCTCAATTTCCACCCGCCCACTCCCCACACAAACGCAAACACACACGAACACACACATCACATCACATCACAGCACAACACAGCACAGTACAGCACAGCACAACACAGCACATCACAGAACAACACAACACAACATAACACATACGTGCGAATTCACCACACTCAACCACTGGCGCTACAATGTCCTTCTCCACATCCCCTACACTGTCAATCTGCTCATCCATTATCTTCACACACCCACTAGACACGAGTGGTCGACACAGGTGTTTAGTGGGATTCTGGAGAGATGGGAGTGACTGGTGGGAACACTTCACCATATTCCATGGTGTGATTGCTATGCTGCCTGACTGGATGGATTTCAGTTGTCAGTCGACACAAGGTAGAAATGTCTACAGGAGGGTTGATGTCACCGCTCCGAGCTGAAGTGTCACAACTCACTTACACCGAGGTGACAGGCAGAGCTACTCGAACCCAGACACATGCTCACAATCCTCCATCCAACCACACATTCATCTATCCTCCACGCAACACGCCCACAGACACACGTATATAGATACATGAATTCATGCATACTTACACACATACATGCATGCAATCACACATACACTAACACATACACGCATACATGCAGAAAATACTACAAACTGAGACAGATTCACTCACCTTCACACTGTCAACCGAAGGTACTCAAACAAAGAAACAGACAAACAAACACACACAGACGACAGACACGCGCACACAGAAGGAGATGGCTGGTCAGAAAGACACATGGGTAATTAGAAAGCGAGCGAGCGAGGGAGAGAGAGAGCTAGAGAGCGTGAAGGAGGTAGAAAGAGGGAGACAGCGAGAGGGGGAGTGGTAGAAGGGGGGAAGAGAGAAAGAGGGAAGTACACTGCGGCACAGGAACAATCCAACTCACAGAGAAGCACGTGGATGGACACACGAACGCACCTCTCAATTCGTATTCGCTGGCACAGGGACACGCATATAAGCAGAGTCAGACACACACAGACCCTCATACCCTCACACACACACACACACACACAGAGTCACACTCATTCACTCGCTCGCTCACAATCAGCCGGGAATGAACGCGAAGACTCAGGGTCGCCTTTGTCGAAATACGTATGCACTAGTGCACACACAAAACCCCTGCTGAAGACACGCACTTCAACGCACACCTGAGAACACACAGACTTGTGTTCACGGTCGGCGAAACACGCAGGCAGGCACGTACACAGATACATTCAGACAGACAGGTTGACAGCGAACGATTTTGGAGAGTGCAGTCGGGATGCATTCGCCGACTAAAATCCGTGCTCCGAGAGAGGCTCGAACTCTCGACCTCCGCATTATAAGTACGGCGCTCTAACCAACTAAGCTACCGGAGCACGTCCGGTCGGCCGACAACCCTCAACACACATCCATCCACCAATACAAACACAAACACAAACACAAACCACTAAACATCACAGCTAACAACAAAACACAACACTACATCCAACGCCAAACACTAACCACAAACAACACAACACACATTCACATTACAAACATCATCACACATTAACTAACTAACTAACACCCAGCTACAGGATACAATACACTTTTGCACAACACCTGAATCTCATAACAAGACAGCACCACCACACACTGACACTCTCCTCGTCGTCTTCATACCCTCAAATCACTAGTCACAACAGCGTCACATCCCTGGCCCACCCGGAGAACAACTCACACGGAAAATCCTTCCATCTCTTGCTTCTTGTCTTCTCAGCCGACCAATTCACACTGGCTGACTACCTACCATTGGTCAACTCATCTCATACCGGTAATCATCCAGATCCATGTGTGCTTCTGCTCATCCTGAATCCCCGAGGATCCTAGTAGATCGGAGGAGCAACTGGGAGTGTGATCCTGATGACTCGCATGACTAGATTGATGCAGGCGTGTCCACCGACTCCATGCTAACTAGTTGGTCGATGAACAGCTCACACCGAGAATATCACTGTCCCACTACAATCGAACAATTCCTCAATTTCCACCCGCCCACTCCCCACACAAACGCAAACACACACGAACACACACATCACATCACATCACAGCACAACACAGCACAGTACAGCACAGCACAACACAGCACATCACAGAACAACACAACACAACATAACACATACGTGCGAATTCACCACACTCAACCACTGGCGCTACAATGTCCTTCTCCACATCCCCTACACTGTCAATCTGCTCATCCATTATCTTCACACACCCACTAGACACGAGTGGTCGACACAGGTGTTTAGTGGGATTCTGGAGAGATGGGAGTGACTGGTGGGAACACTTCACCATATTCCATGGTGTGATTGCTATGCTGCCTGACTGGATGGATTTCAGTTGTCAGTCGACACAAGGTAGAAATGTCTACAGGAGGGTTGATGTCACCGCTCCGAGCTGAAGTGTCACAACTCACTTACACCGAGGTGACAGGCAGAGCTACTCGAACCCAGACACATGCTCACAATCCTCCATCCAACCACACATTCATCTATCCTCCACGCAACACGCCCACAGACACACGTATATAGATACATGAATTCATGCATACTTACACACATACATGCATGCAATCACACATACACTAACACATACACGCATACATGCAGAAAATACTACAAACTGAGACAGATTCACTCACCTTCACACTGTCAACCGAAGGTACTCAAACAAAGAAACAGACAAACAAACACACACAGACGACAGACACGCGCACACAGAAGGAGATGGCTGGTCAGAAAGACACATGGGTAATTAGAAAGCGAGCGAGCGAGAGGGAGAGAGAGAGCTAGAGAGCGTGAAGGAGGTAGAAAGAGGGAGACAGCGAGAGGGGGAGTGGTAGAAGGGGGGAAGAGAGAAAGAGGGAAGTACACTGCGACACAGGAACAATCCAACTCACAGAGAAGCACGTGGATGGACACACGAACGCACCTCTCAATTCGTATTCGCTGGCACAGGGACACGCATATAAGCAGAGTCAGACACACACAGACCCTCATACCCTCACACACACACACACACACACAGAGTCACACTCATTCACTCGCTCGCTCACAATCAGCCGGGAATGAACGCGAAGACTCAGGGTCGCCTTTGTCGAAATACGTATGCACTAGTGCACACACAAAACCCCTGCTGAAGACACGCACTTCAACGCACACCTGAGAACACACAGACTTGTGTTCACGGTCGGCGAAACACGCAGGCAGGCACGTACACAGATACATTCAGACAGACAGGTTGACAGCGAACGATTTTGGAGAGTGCAGTCGGGATGCATTCGCCGACTAAAATCCGTGCTCCGAGAGAGGCTCGAACTCTCGACCTCCGCATTATAAGTACGGCGCTCTAACCAACTAAGCTACCGGAGCACGTCCGGTCGGCCGACAACCCTCAACACACATCCATCCACCAATACAAACACAAACACAAACACAAACCACTAAACATCACAGCTAACAACAAAACACAACACTACATCCAACGCCAAACACTAACCACAAACAACACAACACACATTCACATTACAAACATCATCACACATTAACTAACTAACTAACACCCAGCTACAGGATACAATACACTTTTGCACAACACCTGAATCTCATAACAAGACAGCACCACCACACACTGACACTCTCCTCGTCGTCTTCATACCCTCAAATCACTAGTCACAACAGCGTCACATCCCTGGCCCACCCGGAGAACAACTCACACGGAAAATCCTTCCATCTCTTGCTTCTTGTCTTCTCAGCCGACCAATTCACACTGGCTGACTACCTACCATTGGTCAACTCATCTCATACCGGTAATCATCCAGATCCATGTGTGCTTCTGCTCATCCTGAATCCCCGAGGATCCTAGTAGATCGGAGGAGCAACTGGGAGTGTGATCCTGATGACTCGCATGACTAGATTGATGCAGGCGTGTCCACCGACTCCATGCTAACTAGTTGGTCGATGAACAGCTCACACCGAGAATATCACTGTCCCACTACAATCGAACAATTCCTCAATTTCCACCCGCCCACTCCCCACACAAACGCAAACACACACGAACACACACATCACATCACATCACAGCACAGCACAACACAGCACAGTACAGCACAGCACAGCACAACACAGCACATCACAGAACAACACAACACAACATAACACATACGTGCGAATTCACCACACTCAACCACTGGCGCTACAATGTCCTTCTCCACATCCCCTACACTGTCAATCTGCTCATCCATTATCTTCACACACCCACTAGACACGAGTGGTCGACACAGGTGTTTAGTGGGATTCTGGAGAGATGGGAGTGACTGGTGGGAACACTTCACCATATTCCATGGTGTGATTGCTATGCTGCCTGACTGGATGGATTTCAGTTGTCAGTCGACACAAGGTAGAAATGTCTACAGGAGGGTTGATGTCACCGCTCCGAGCTGAAGTGTCACAACTCACTTACACCGAGGTGACAGGCAGAGCTACTCGAACCCAGACACATGCTCACAATCCTCCATCCAACCACACATTCATCTATCCTCCACGCAACACGCCCACAGACACACGTATATAGATACATGAATTCATGCATACTTACACACATACATGCATGCAATCACACATACACTAACACATACACGCATACATGCAGAAAATACTACAAACTGAGACAGATTCACTCACCTTCACACTGTCAACCGAAGGTACTCAAACAAAGAAACAGACAAACAAACACACACAGACGACAGACACGCGCACACAGAAGGAGATGGCTGGTCAGAAAGACACATGGGTAATTAGAAAGCGAGCGAGCGAGCGAGCGAGCGAGAGGGAGAGAGAGAGCTAGAGAGCGTGAAGGAGGTAGAAAGAGGGAGACAGCGAGAGGGGGAGTGGTAGAAGGGGGGAAGAGAGAAAGAGGGAAGTACACTGCGACACAGGAACAATCCAACTCACAGAGAAGCACGTGGATGGACACACGAACGCACCTCTCAATTCGTATTCGCTGGCACAGGGACACGCATATAAGCAGAGTCAGACACACACAGACCCTCATACCCTCACACACACACACACACACACAGAGTCACACTCATTCACTCGCTCGCTCACAATCAGCCGGGAATGAACGCGAAGACTCAGGGTCGCCTTTGTCGAAATACGTATGCACTAGTGCACACACAAAACCCCTGCTGAAGACACGCACTTCAACGCACACCTGAGAACACACAGACTTGTGTTCACGGTCGGCGAAACACGCAGGCAGGCACGTACACAGATACATTCAGACAGACAGGTTGACAGCGAACGATTTTGGAGAGTGCAGTCGGGATGCATTCGCCGACTAAAATCCGTGCTCCGAGAGAGGCTCGAACTCTCGACCTCCGCATTATAAGTACGGCGCTCTAACCAACTAAGCTACCGGAGCACGTCCGGTCGGCCGACAACCCTCAACACACATCCATCCACCAATACAAACACAAACACAAACACAAACCACTAAACATCACAGCTAACAACAAAACACAACACTACATCCAACGCCAAACACTAACCACAAACAACACAACACACATTCACATTACAAACATCATCACACATTAACTAACTAACTAACACCCAGCTACAGGATACAATACACTTTTGCACAACACCTGAATCTCATAACAAGACAGCACCACCACACACTGACACTCTCCTCGTCGTCTTCATACCCTCAAATCACTAGTCACAACAGCGTCACATCCCTGGCCCACCCGGAGAACAACTCACACGGAAAATCCTTCCATCTCTTGCTTCTTGTCTTCTCAGCCGACCAATTCACACTGGCTGACTACCTACCATTGGTCAACTCATCTCATACCGGTAATCATCCAGATCCATGTGTGCTTCTGCTCATCCTGAATCCCCGAGGATCCTAGTAGATCGGAGGAGCAACTGGGAGTGTGATCCTGATGACTCGCATGACTAGATTGATGCAGGCGTGTCCACCGACTCCATGCTAACTAGTTGGTCGATGAACAGCTCACACCGAGAATATCACTGTCCCACTACAATCGAACAATTCCTCAATTTCCACCCGCCCACTCCCCACACAAACGCAAACACACACGAACACACACATCACATCACATCACAGCACAACACAACACAGTACAGCACAGCACAGCACAGCACAACACAGCACATCACAGAACAACACAACACAACATAACACATACGTGCGAATTCACCACACTCAACCACTGGCGCTACAATGTCCTTCTCCACATCCCCTACACTGTCAATCTGCTCATCCATTATCTTCACACACCCACTAGACACGAGTGGTCGACACAGGTGTTTAGTGGGATTCTGGAGAGATGGGAGTGACTGGTGGGAACACTTCACCATATTCCATGGTGTGATTGCTATGCTGCCTGACTGGATGGATTTCAGTTGTCAGTCGACACAAGGTAGAAATGTCTACAGGAGGGTTGATGTCACCGCTCCGAGCTGAAGTGTCACAACTCACTTACACCGAGGTGACAGGCAGAGCTACTCGAACCCAGACACATGCTCACAATCCTCCATCCAACCACACATTCATCTATCCTCCACGCAACACGCCCACAGACACACGTATATAGATACATGAATTCATGCATACTTACACACATACATGCATGCAATCACACATACACTAACACATACACGCATACATGCAGAAAATACTACAAACTGAGACAGATTCACTCACCTTCACACTGTCAACCGAAGGTACTCAAACAAAGAAACAGACAAACAAACACACACAGACGACAGACACGCGCACACAGAAGGAGATGGCTGGTCAGAAAGACACATGGGTAATTAGAAAGCGAGCGAGCGAGCGAGCGAGAGGGAGAGAGAGAGCTAGAGAGCGTGAAGGAGGTAGAAAGAGGGAGACAGCGAGAGGGGGAGTGGTAGAAGGGGGGAAGAGAGAAAGAGGGAAGTACACTGCGACACAGGAACAATCCAACTCACAGAGAAGCACGTGGATGGACACACGAACGCACCTCTCAATTCGTATTCGCTGGCACAGGGACACGCATATAAGCAGAGTCAGACACACACAGACCCTCATACCCTCACACACACACACACACACAGAGTCACACTCATTCACTCGCTCGCTCACAATCAGCCGGGAATGAACGCGAAGACTCAGGGTCGCCTTTGTCGAAATACGTATGCACTAGTGCACACACAAAACCCCTGCTGAAGACACGCACTTCAACGCACACCTGAGAACACACAGACTTGTGTTCACGGTCGGCGAAACACGCAGGCAGGCACGTACACAGATACATTCAGACAGACAGGTTGACAGCGAACGATTTTGGAGAGTGCAGTCGGGATGCATTCGCCGACTAAAATCCGTGCTCCGAGAGAGGCTCGAACTCTCGACCTCCGCATTATAAGTACGGCGCTCTAACCAACTAAGCTACCGGAGCACGTCCGGTCGGCCGACAACCCTCAACACACATCCATCCACCAATACAAACACAAACACAAACACAAACCACTAAACATCACAGCTAACAACAAAACACAACACTACATCCAACGCCAAACACTAACCACAAACAACACAACACACATTCACATTACAAACATCATCACACATTAACTAACTAACTAACACCCAGCTACAGGATACAATACACTTTTGCACAACACCTGAATCTCATAACAAGACAGCACCACCACACACTGACACTCTCCTCGTCGTCTTCATACCCTCAAATCACTAGTCACAACAGCGTCACATCCCTGGCCCACCCGGAGAACAACTCACACGGAAAATCCTTCCATCTCTTGCTTCTTGTCTTCTCAGCCGACCAATTCACACTGGCTGACTACCTACCATTGGTCAACTCATCTCATACCGGTAATCATCCAGATCCATGTGTGCTTCTGCTCATCCTGAATCCCCGAGGATCCTAGTAGATCGGAGGAGCAACTGGGAGTGTGATCCTGATGACTCGCATGACTAGATTGATGCAGGCGTGTCCACCGACTCCATGCTAACTAGTTGGTCGATGAACAGCTCACACCGAGAATATCACTGTCCCACTACAATCGAACAATTCCTCAATTTCCACCCGCCCACTCCCCACACAAACGCAAACACACACGAACACACACATCACATCACATCACAGCACAACACAGCACAGTACAGCACAGCACAGCACAACACAGCACATCACAGAACAACACAACACAACATAACACATACGTGCGAATTCACCACACTCAACCACTGGCGCTACAATGTCCTTCTCCACATCCCCTACACTGTCAATCTGCTCATCCATTATCTTCACACACCCACTAGACACGAGTGGTCGACACAGGTGTTTAGTGGGATTCTGGAGAGATGGGAGTGACTGGTGGGAACACTTCACCATATTCCATGGTGTGATTGCTATGCTGCCTGACTGGATGGATTTCAGTTGTCAGTCGACACAAGGTAGAAATGTCTACAGGAGGGTTGATGTCACCGCTCCGAGCTGAAGTGTCACAACTCACTTACACCGAGGTGACAGGCAGAGCTACTCGAACCCAGACACATGCTCACAATCCTCCATCCAACCACACATTCATCTATCCTCCACGCAACACGCCCACAGACACACGTATATAGATACATGAATTCATGCATACTTACACACATACATGCATGCAATCACACATACACTAACACATACACGCATACATGCAGAAAATACTACAAACTGAGACAGATTCACTCACCTTCACACTGTCAACCGAAGGTACTCAAACAAAGAAACAGACAAACAAACACACACAGACGACAGACACGCGCACACAGAAGGAGATGGCTGGTCAGAAAGACACATGGGTAATTAGAAAGCGAGCGAGCGAGCGAGAGGGAGAGAGAGAGCTAGAGAGCGTGAAGGAGGTAGAAAGAGGGAGACAGCGAGAGGGGGAGTGGTAGAAGGGGGGAAGAGAGAAAGAGGGAAGTACACTGCGACACAGGAACAATCCAACTCACAGAGAAGCACGTGGATGGACACACGAACGCACCTCTCAATTCGTATTCGCTGGCACAGGGACACGCATATAAGCAGAGTCAGACACACACAGACCCTCATACCCTCACACACACACACACACAGAGTCACACTCATTCACTCGCTCGCTCACAATCAGCCGGGAATGAACGCGAAGACTCAGGGTCGCCTTTGTCGAAATACGTATGCACTAGTGCACACACAAAACCCCTGCTGAAGACACGCACTTCAACGCACACCTGAGAACACACAGACTTGTGTTCACGGTCGGCGAAACACGCAGGCAGGCACGTACACAGATACATTCAGACAGACAGGTTGACAGCGAACGATTTTGGAGAGTGCAGTCGGGATGCATTCGCCGACTAAAATCCGTGCTCCGAGAGAGGCTCGAACTCTCGACCTCCGCATTATAAGTACGGCGCTCTAACCAACTAAGCTACCGGAGCACGTCCGGTCGGCCGACAACCCTCAACACACATCCATCCACCAATACAAACACAAACACAAACACAAACCACTAAACATCACAGCTAACAACAAAACACAACACTACATCCAACGCCAAACACTAACCACAAACAACACAACACACATTCACATTACAAACATCATCACACATTAACTAACTAACTAACACCCAGCTACAGGATACAATACACTTTTGCACAACACCTGAATCTCATAACAAGACAGCACCACCACACACTGACACTCTCCTCGTCGTCTTCATACCCTCAAATCACTAGTCACAACAGCGTCACATCCCTGGCCCACCCGGAGAACAACTCACACGGAAAATCCTTCCATCTCTTGCTTCTTGTCTTCTCAGCCGACCAATTCACACTGGCTGACTACCTACCATTGGTCAACTCATCTCATACCGGTAATCATCCAGATCCATGTGTGCTTCTGCTCATCCTGAATCCCCGAGGATCCTAGTAGATCGGAGGAGCAACTGGGAGTGTGATCCTGATGACTCGCATGACTAGATTGATGCAGGCGTGTCCACCGACTCCATGCTAACTAGTTGGTCGATGAACAGCTCACACCGAGAATATCACTGTCCCACTACAATCGAACAATTCCTCAATTTCCACCCGCCCACTCCCCACACAAACGCAAACACACACGAACACACACATCACATCACATCACAGCACAACACAGCACAGACAGCACAGCACAGCACAGCACAACACAGCACATCACAGAACAACACAACACAACATAACACATACGTGCGAATTCACCACACTCAACCACTGGCGCTACAATGTCCTTCTCCACATCCCCTACACTGTCAATCTGCTCATCCATTATCTTCACACACCCACTAGACACGAGTGGTCGACACAGGTGTTTAGTGGGATTCTGGAGAGATGGGAGTGACTGGTGGGAACACTTCACCATATTCCATGGTGTGATTGCTATGCTGCCTGACTGGATGGATTTCAGTTGTCAGTCGACACAAGGTAGAAATGTCTACAGGAGGGTTGATGTCACCGCTCCGAGCTGAAGTGTCACAACTCACTTACACCGAGGTGACAGGCAGAGCTACTCGAACCCAGACACATGCTCACAATCCTCCATCCAACCACACATTCATCTATCCTCCACGCAACACGCCCACAGACACACGTATATAGATACATGAATTCATGCATACTTACACACATACATGCATGCAATCACACATACACTAACACATACACGCATACATGCAGAAAATACTACAAACTGAGACAGATTCACTCACCTTCACACTGTCAACCGAAGGTACTCAAACAAAGAAACAGACAAACAAACACACACAGACGACAGACACGCGCACACAGAAGGAGATGGCTGGTCAGAAAGACACATGGGTAATTAGAAAGCGAGCGAGCGAGCGAGCGAGCGAGAGGGAGAGAGAGAGCTAGAGAGCGTGAAGGAGGTAGAAAGAGGGAGACAGCGAGAGGGGGAGTGGTAGAAGGGGGGAAGAGAGAAAGAGGGAAGTACACTGCGACACAGGAACAATCCAACTCACAGAGAAGCACGTGGATGGACACACGAACGCACCTCTCAATTCGTATTCGCTGGCACAGGGACACGCATATAAGCAGAGTCAGACACACACAGACCCTCATACCCTCACACACACACACACACACACACAGAGTCACACTCATTCACTCGCTCGCTCACAATCAGCCGGGAATGAACGCGAAGACTCAGGGTCGCCTTTGTCGAAATACGTATGCACTAGTGCACACACAAAACCCCTGCTGAAGACACGCACTTCAACGCACACCTGAGAACACACAGACTTGTGTTCACGGTCGGCGAAACACGCAGGCAGGCACGTACACAGATACATTCAGACAGACAGGTTGACAGCGAACGATTTTGGAGAGTGCAGTCGGGATGCATTCGCCGACTAAAATCCGTGCTCCGAGAGAGGCTCGAACTCTCGACCTCCGCATTATAAGTACGGCGCTCTAACCAACTAAGCTACCGGAGCACGTCCGGTCGGCCGACAACCCTCAACACACATCCATCCACCAATACAAACACAAACACAAACACAAACCACTAAACATCACAGCTAACAACAAAACACAACACTACATCCAACGCCAAACACTAACCACAAACAACACAACACACATTCACATTACAAACATCATCACACATTAACTAACTAACTAACACCCAGCTACAGGATACAATACACTTTTGCACAACACCTGAATCTCATAACAAGACAGCACCACCACACACTGACACTCTCCTCGTCGTCTTCATACCCTCAAATCACTAGTCACAACAGCGTCACATCCCTGGCCCACCCGGAGAACAACTCACACGGAAAATCCTTCCATCTCTTGCTTCTTGTCTTCTCAGCCGACCAATTCACACTGGCTGACTACCTACCATTGGTCAACTCATCTCATACCGGTAATCATCCAGATCCATGTGTGCTTCTGCTCATCCTGAATCCCCGAGGATCCTAGTAGATCGGAGGAGCAACTGGGAGTGTGATCCTGATGACTCGCATGACTAGATTGATGCAGGCGTGTCCACCGACTCCATGCTAACTAGTTGGTCGATGAACAGCTCACACCGAGAATATCACTGTCCCACTACAATCGAACAATTCCTCAATTTCCACCCGCCCACTCCCCACACAAACGCAAACACACACGAACACACACATCACATCACATCACAGCACAACACAGCACAGCACAGCACAGCACAGCACAGCACAACACAGCACATCACAGAACAACACAACACAACATAACACATACGTGCGAATTCACCACACTCAACCACTGGCGCTACAATGTCCTTCTCCACATCCCCTACACTGTCAATCTGCTCATCCATTATCTTCACACACCCACTAGACACGAGTGGTCGACACAGGTGTTTAGTGGGATTCTGGAGAGATGGGAGTGACTGGTGGGAACACTTCACCATATTCCATGGTGTGATTGCTATGCTGCCTGACTGGATGGATTTCAGTTGTCAGTCGACACAAGGTAGAAATGTCTACAGGAGGGTTGATGTCACCGCTCCGAGCTGAAGTGTCACAACTCACTTACACCGAGGTGACAGGCAGAGCTACTCGAACCCAGACACATGCTCACAATCCTCCATCCAACCACACATTCATCTATCCTCCACGCAACACGCCCACAGACACACGTATATAGATACATGAATTCATGCATACTTACACACATACATGCATGCAATCACACATACACTAACACATACACGCATACATGCAGAAAATACTACAAACTGAGACAGATTCACTCACCTTCACACTGTCAACCGAAGGTACTCAAACAAAGAAACAGACAAACAAACACACACAGACGACAGACACGCGCACACAGAAGGAGATGGCTGGTCAGAAAGACACATGGGTAATTAGAAAGCGAGCGAGCGAGAGGGAGAGAGAGAGCTAGAGAGCGTGAAGGAGGTAGAAAGAGGGAGACAGCGAGAGGGGGAGTGGTAGAAGGGGGGAAGAGAGAAAGAGGGAAGTACACTGCGACACAGGAACAATCCAACTCACAGAGAAGCACGTGGATGGACACACGAACGCACCTCTCAATTCGTATTCGCTGGCACAGGGACACGCATATAAGCAGAGTCAGACACACACAGACCCTCATACCCTCACACACACACACACACACAGAGTCACACTCATTCACTCGCTCGCTCACAATCAGCCGGGAATGAACGCGAAGACTCAGGGTCGCCTTTGTCGAAATACGTATGCACTAGTGCACACACAAAACCCCTGCTGAAGACACGCACTTCAACGCACACCTGAGAACACACAGACTTGTGTTCACGGTCGGCGAAACACGCAGGCAGGCACGTACACAGATACATTCAGACAGACAGGTTGACAGCGAACGATTTTGGAGAGTGCAGTCGGGATGCATTCGCCGACTAAAATCCGTGCTCCGAGAGAGGCTCGAACTCTCGACCTCCGCATTATAAGTACGGCGCTCTAACCAACTAAGCTACCGGAGCACGTCCGGTCGGCCGACAACCCTCAACACACATCCATCCACCAATACAAACACGAACACAAACACAAACCACTAAACATCACAGCTAACAACAAAACACAACACTACATCCAACGCCAAACACTAACCACAAACAACACAACACACATTCACATTACAAACATCATCACACATTAACTAACTAACTAACACCCAGCTACAGGATACAATACACTTTTGCACAACACCTGAATCTCATAACAAGACAGCACCACCACACACTGACACTCTCCTCGTCGTCTTCATACCCTCAAATCACTAGTCACAACAGCGTCACATCCCTGGCCCACCCGGAGAACAACTCACACGGAAAATCCTTCCATCTCTTGCTTCTTGTCTTCTCAGCCGACCAATTCACACTGGCTGACTACCTACCATTGGTCAACTCATCTCATACCGGTAATCATCCAGATCCATGTGTGCTTCTGCTCATCCTGAATCCCCGAGGATCCTAGTAGATCGGAGGAGCAACTGGGAGTGTGATCCTGATGACTCGCATGACTAGATTGATGCAGGCGTGTCCACCGACTCCATGCTAACTAGTTGGTCGATGAACAGCTCACACCGAGAATATCACTGTCCCACTACAATCGAACAATTCCTCAATTTCCACCCGCCCACTCCCCACACAAACGCAAACACACACGAACACACACATCACATCACATCACAGCACAACACAGCACAGTACAGCACAGCACAGCACAGCACAACACAGCACATCACAGAACAACACAACACAACATAACACATACGTGCGAATTCACCACACTCAACCACTGGCGCTACAATGTCCTTCTCCACATCCCCTACACTGTCAATCTGCTCATCCATTATCTTCACACACCCACTAGACACGAGTGGTCGACACAGGTGTTTAGTGGGATTCTGGAGAGATGGGAGTGACTGGTGGGAACACTTCACCATATTCCATGGTGTGATTGCTATGCTGCCTGACTGGATGGATTTCAGTTGTCAGTCGACACAAGGTAGAAATGTCTACAGGAGGGTTGATGTCACCGCTCCGAGCTGAAGTGTCACAACTCACTTACACCGAGGTGACAGGCAGAGCTACTCGAACCCAGACACATGCTCACAATCCTCCATCCAACCACACATTCATCTATCCTCCACGCAACACGCCCACAGACACACGTATATAGATACATGAATTCATGCATACTTACACACATACATGCATGCAATCACACATACACTAACACATACACGCATACATGCAGAAAATACTACAAACTGAGACAGATTCACTCACCTTCACACTGTCAACCGAAGGTACTCAAACAAAGAAATAGACAAACAAACACACACAGACGACAGACACGCGCACACAGAAGGAGATGGCTGGTCAGAAAGACACATGGGTAATTAGAAAGCGAGCGAGCGAGCGAGAGGGAGAGAGAGAGCTAGAGAGCGTGAAGGAGGTAGAAAGAGGGAGACAGCGAGAGGGGGAGTGGTAGAAGGGGGGAAGAGAGAAAGAGGGAAGTACACTGCGACACAGGAACAATCCAACTCACAGAGAAGCACGTGGATGGACACACGAACGCACCTCTCAATTCGTATTCGCTGGCACAGGGACACGCATATAAGCAGAGTCAGACACACACAGACCCTCATACCCTCACACACACACACACACACACACAGAGTCACACTCATTCACTCGCTCGCTCACAATCAGCCGGGAATGAACGCGAAGACTCAGGGTCGCCTTTGTCGAAATACGTATGCACTAGTGCACACACAAAACCCCTGCTGAAGACACGCACTTCAACGCACACCTGAGAACACACAGACTTGTGTTCACGGTCGGCGAAACACACAGGCAGGCACGTACACAGATACATTCAGACAGACAGGTTGACAGCGAACGATTTTGGAGAGTGCAGTCGGGATGCATTCGCCGACTAAAATCCGTGCTCCGAGAGAGGCTCGAACTCTCGACCTCCGCATTATAAGTACGGCGCTCTAACCAACTAAGCTACCGGAGCACGTCCGGTCGGCCGACAACCCTCAACACACATCCATCCACCAATACAAACACAAACACAAACACAAACCACTAAACATCACAGCTAACAACAAAACACAACACTACATACAACGCCAAACACTAACCACAAACAACACAACACACATTCACATTACAAACATCATCACACATTAACTAACTAACTAACACCCAGCTACAGGATACAATACACTTTTGCACAACACCTGAATCTCATAACAAGACAGCACCACCACACACTGACACTCTCCTCGTCGTCTTCATACCCTCAAATCACTAGTCACAACAGCGTCACATCCCTGGCCCACCCGGAGAACAACTCACACGGAAAATCCTTCCATCTCTTGCTTCTTGTCTTCTCAGCCGACCAATTCACACTGGCTGACTACCTACCATTGGTCAACTCATCTCATACCGGTAATCATCCAGATCCATGTGTGCTTCTGCTCATCCTGAATCCCCGAGGATCCTAGTAGATCGGAGGAGCAACTGGGAGTGTGATCCTGATGACTCGCATGACTAGATTGATGCAGGCGTGTCCACCGACTCCATGCTAACTAGTTGGTCGATGAACAGCTCACACCGAGAATATCACTGTCCCACTACAATCGAACAATTCCTCAATTTCCACCCGCCCACTCCCCACACAAACGCAAACACACACGAACACACACATCACATCACATCACAGCACAACACAGCACAGTACAGCACAGCACAGCACAGCACAACACAGCACATCACAGAACAACACAACACAACATAACATGTACGTGCGAATTCACCACACTCAACCACTGGCGCTACAATGTCCTTCTCCACATCCCCTACACTGTCAATCTGCTCATCCATTATCTTCACACACCCACTAGACACGAGTGGTCCACACAGGTGTTTAGTGGGATTCTGGAGAGATGGGAGTGACTGGTGGGAACACTTCACCATATTCCATGGTGTGATTGCTATGCTGCCTGACTGGATGGATTTCAGTTGTCAGTCGACACAGGGTAGAAATGTCTACAGGAGGGTTGATGTCACCGCTCCGAGCTGAAGTGTCACAACTCACTTACACCGAGGTGACAGGCAGAGCTACTCGAACCCAGACACATGCTCACAATCCTCCATCCAACCACACATTCATCTATCCTCCACGCAACACGCCCACAGACACACGTATATAGATACATGAATTCATGCATACTTACACACATACATGCATGCAATCACACATACACTAACACATACACGCATACATGCAGAAAATACTACAAACTGAGACAGATTCACTCACCTTCACACTGTCAACCGAAGGTACTCAAACAAAGAAACAGACAAACAAACACACACAGACGACAGACACGCGCACACAGAAGGAGATGGCTGGTCAGAAAGACACATGGGTAATTAGAAAGCGAGCAAGCGAGCGAGCGAGAGGGAGAGAGAGAGCTAGAGAGCGTGAAGGAGGTAGAAAGAGGGAGACAGGGAGAGGGGGAGTGGTAGAAGGGGGGAAGAGAGAAAGAGGGAAGTACACTGCGACACAGGAACAATCCAACTCACAGAGAAGCACGTGGATGGACACACGAACGCACCTCTCAATTCGTATTCGCTGGCACAGGGACACGCATATAAGCAGAGTCAGACACACACAGACCCTCATACCCTCACACACACACACACACACACAGAGTCACACTCATTCACTCGCTCGCTCACAATCAGCCGGGAATGAACGCGAAGACTCAGGGTCGCCTTTGTCGAAATACGTATGCACTAGTGCACACACAAAACCCCTGCTGAAGACACGCACTTCAACGCACACCTGAGAACACACAGACTTGTGTTCACGGTCGGCGAAACACGCAGGCAGGCACGTACACAGATACATTCAGACAGACAGGTTGACAGCGAACGATTTTGGAGAGTGCAGTCGGGATGCATTCGCCGACTAAAATCCGTGCTCCGAGAGAGGCTCGAACTCTCGACCTCCGCATTATAAGTACGGCGCTCTAACCAACTAAGCTACCGGAGCACGTCCGGTCGGCCGACAACCCTCAACACACATCCATCCACCAATACAAACACAAACACAAACACAAACCACTAAACATCACAGCTAACAACAAAACACAACACTACATACAACGCCAAACACTAACCACAAACAACACAACACACATTCACATTACAAACATCATCACACATTAACTAACTAACTAACACCCAGCTACAGGATACAATACACTTTTGCACAACACCTGAATCTCATAACAAGACAGCACCACCACACACTGACACTCTCCTCGTCGTCTTCATACCCTCAAATCACTAGTCACAACAGCGTCACATCCCTGGCCCACCCGGAGAACAACTCACACGGAAAATCCTTCCATCTCTTGCTTCTTGTCTTCTCAGCCGACCAATTCACACTGGCTGACTACCTACCATTGGTCAACTCATCTCATACCGGTAATCATCCAGATCCATGTGTGCTTCTGCTCATCCTGAATCCCCGAGGATCCTAGTAGATCGGAGGAGCAACTGGGAGTGTGATCCTGATGACTCGCATGACTAGATTGATGCAGGCGTGTCCACCGACTCCATGCTAACTAGTTGGTCGATGAACAGCTCACACCAAGAATATCACTGTCCCACTACAATCGAACAATTCCTCAATTTCCACCCGCCCACTCCCCACACAAACGCAAACACACACGAACACACACATCACATCACATCACATCACAACACAACACAACACAACACAGCACAGCACAGCACAGCACAGTACATCACATCACAGAACAACACAACACAACATAACACATACGTGCGAATTCACCACACTCAACCACTGGCGCTACAATGTCCTTCTCCACATCCCCTACACTGTCAATCTGCTCATCCATTATCTTCACACACCCACTAGACACGAGTGGTCCACACAGGTGTTTAGTGGGATTCTGGAGAGATGGGAGTGACTGGTGGGAATACTCCACCATATTCCATGGTGTGATTGCTATGCTGCCTGACTGGATGGATTTCAGTTGTCAGTCGACACAGGGTAGAAATGTCTACAGGAGGGTTGATGTCACCGCGCCGAATTTCTTTATGGGAGCGCGCATACACCGTTTTTACGCGGAGAGCTACTGTTACGCAGACGGATGCCGACACTCGTGTATCCTACCAAGCATTCAACTCTCAGTTTTGTATATCCTCACGCAGAACCCAAGATATACACTTTTATTGATACTTGATTTAATGCTTACTCACATACATGCATTCATACATTCCCACATTTTGAAACTACCGGAAATCTAGACAGATATCCTTTCATTCCTTTAATCTTTTCTTTTCGAATTCTTTTTGACTAATCAGCTAATTCATTTGGTTCTATTATCAATTTTATTGCTTTGTAACTATATCCTACATTATGTGATGCTTAATCACACTAGTTTCTCACATTATTGTGACTTACAGGGCTTTTGTTTAAAAAAATATTATATATATATATATTACGCGCGCTTTTCGACTATTACGCTACATTTTGGTCATAAATAAAATATCTTATTACTCTAAAATTTTATGCAAAGTGTTTGCGGAAATTATCACAATTATTAACCTTTCGAACACTGAATCCAAAAAATACAATCTTATTGACAGATAATACACATAACTCACTGTTTGGATTTGTGGAATTTTTAAACATAAACACATCTATAATTGTATATATTGTTGGATTTATATGTTCAAGTTGCTCCAAGTCAGTGAGTTTATGGTTAAGATATCATTTTAGTTACATGTACTGAACTATATTGCATGTTGTCTTATTGTATAGTTGTCGTCGCTTTTTGCCCTTTTTTCTGTGAACTGTTTCCTTTGTTGATGTTGTTCTCATTGTTTGTCCGTTATTTTCTGATTTTGAGGGGAGCAACCCAAAAAGTTGCTTCTCTCTAAACTTTTACTTAATGTAATCATTCTTTTCTCAGGCGTGAGGCTAGCAACCCCACCCTGTAAACAAAAATTGCTACAGAATCTTCAGTATGCTGAACCTCCTTGCACCAAAAGAAAAAGTCTGTGTAGGAACATGGAACGTCCGAACTATGTACGAGACTGGAAAAGCTGCCCAGATCGCCAACGAGATGAAAAGATACGGAATACAAGTGCTGGGAATATGTGAGAGCAGATGGAATGGGAGTGGACTCACCAAATTGTCAACAGGTGAGTCAGTGATCTACTCCGGTCACCCAGAAGATAACCACACGCACACCGAGGGCGTGGCTATCATGATGTCACCAACGGCAACGAAAGCCCTGATACAATGGGAGGCGATTTCGTCCAGGATAATGACCGCCAGGTTCAACTCCAAAGGAAGGAAAGTGTCAATCATACAATGTTATGCACCCACAAACAACGCAGACCTCGAGAAGAAAGAAGAATTCTACAGGCAACTACAGGCAACAATGGACAATACTCCAGCTGGCGACATGAAAATACTAATGGGAGACATGAACGCCAAACTGGGACCAGACAATACGGGAAGGGAACTCATCATGGGTAGAGAAGCTCTAGGAGAAATGAATGAAAACGGAGAACTCTTCGCCGACTTCTGCGCCTTCAACGAACTGGTGATTGGTGGCAGTGTATACAAGCACAAAGATATCCACAAGGCTACATGGGTGTCACCAGACGGGCAAACCAAAAACCAAATCGACTTCATCTCAATCTCAAGGAAGTGGAGGCGCAGCCTACTGGACACAAAAGCAAGAAGAGGAGCAGACGTTGGCTCAGACCACTATCTCGTACAAGGGACAATCCAAATCAAATTAAAAGCTTTCAGGGAATCAGGAGCTGCAGATAGACCACAAGCCAAGTTCAACACTCAAAAGCTGAAGGACCAGGCTACAAAGGACATCTTCATTGCAAGCATAAAGGACAAAGCCGAGACACAAATCAACACTAGCGAAGAGGTCGGCGTTGAAAAGCACTGGAACAACTTGAAAACGGTGTGGAGCCAAACCTGCATAGAAATTCTAGGCAGAAAAAAGAGACAGGACAAACAGTGGCTCACTACGGACACTTGGAAACTAATAGAAGAGAGAAGGACAGTGAAGCAAAAGATTATCCAGTGCACGGACGAGCAACAAAAACAGGAGCTGAATGCAAGCTACAATACACTGAACAAAAGAGTGAAGAAAAGTGCCAGGGAAGACAAAAGAAAATATTATGAAACCATGGCAAACGAAGCAGAACAAGCTGCAGGCAAAGGAGACCTCGCCACACTCTACCAAACAACTAGGAACCTTTCGGGCAAACGTTCGACACAGATTAAGCCAATAAAGGACGACAATGGAAAGTCAATCACCAAAGAGGTGGAACAGAGAAAGCACTGGGTTGAACACTTCAAAAGACTTCTAAATCGTCCGCCACCTACAACACGTCCAGCAATACCAACAACGGAAGCAGAACTACCAGTGAACACTGACCCCCCGACGAAATCAGAAGTCCTGAATGCAATCAAGATGCTTAAAACTGGGAAAACACCGGGACCAGATGGAATCCCAGCAGAGGCTTTGAAAATAGACCCAGAGACAACAGCGGACTTGATGACACCACTACTGGAGAAGGTGTGGAAAGAGGGCAAAGTACCCGAGGATTGGAAGAACAGTTACTTATTCAAACTTCCAAAGAAAGGAGACTTAAGTCAATGTAAAAACTGGCGTGGAATTATGCTTCTGTCCATTCCAAGCAAGATACTAAGTCGCATCATCCTGGAGAGAATCAAACAAGCCCTAGATGAAAAACTTCGTCCGGAACAGGCTGGATTCAGGAGAAACAAATCATGTATTGATCAAATCGCCACTCTACGGATCATCATTGAACAAAGCTTGGAATGGCAGTCACCTCTCTATCTCAACTTCATCGACTTTGAAAAGGCCTTCGACAGCGTCGATCGAGAGGTCATTTGGAAACTACTTCGCTACTACGGGGTCCCATCGACAATTATACACCTCATCCAACAGTTATACGACAATGCTGCATGCCAAGTAATCCACAACGGGAAACTTACGGAAGCCTTCGAAGTGAGGACGGGAGTGAGGCAAGGCTGTCTACTATCACCAATGATCTTCCTGATTGCAATTGATTGGATAATGCGACAGACAACGGCAACCAACGAGGGAACAGGCATAAAATGGACTGACACAAAAGACTTGGAGGATCTGGATTTCGCCGATGATATATGTCTGATTTCCCATAAACTGGAAGATATGCAAATGAAAAGTAACAAGTTGGCAGAAGAAGCATCAAAGATAGGACTTCACGTGAACATAGATAAAACAGAGATGATGAAGATTCCTTGCCAACATCAACAGCAACAACAGACCACAATAAGCATAAATGGGAAGAACCTGAAAGAAACAACCTCCTTCACCTACCTGGGAAGCATCGTCTCAACTACAGGCGGAACTGACGAGGACATCAAAGCCAGAATCGGAAAAGCAAGACAAGCTTTCATTACTCTCAAATCTGTGTGGAGGTCAACAGCAATCAGCATCAAAAATAAGATCCGGATTTTCAACTCCAATGTGAAGTCAGTGCTACTATACGGATCAGAGACTTGGCGAGTCATAAAGAGCATCTCAAACAAACTTCAAACCTTCATTAACAACTGTCTCCGCTCAATACTCAAGATCAGATGGCCAGAAAAGATCAGCAACAGGGATCTCTGGGAGCGAACCAATCAGGAACCGATTGTGAAACAAATAGGCAGAAAGAAATGGAGATGGATTGGCCATACGCTGAGGAAACCATCAAGTGACATCACTAGACAAGCCCTCGAGTGGAACCCGAAAGGGAGGCGGCGAGTTGGTCGTCCAAGGGTGACTTGGAGGAGGTCATGTGAAGAGGAGATGAAAGCATGTGGGCAGACCTGGAGCAGGGTGAAAAAGTTGTCAGAAAACCGAAGTCAATGGAGGTGCGCAGCTGAAGCCCTATGTTCCTCTAGGAACTAAAGGATACAATAATAATAATAATAAATATATTTTTTTATAGATTACTACAGTAGACAATGTGGAACCAATCTGACGAATGTGAACTTGAAGCACGTGAAGCCATACTCCAGCAGAATGTCTCAAGCAAGCCAAGCAGACCAACATATACATATATATTGAAAGTTCAACAGAAGTTTCGCATTTTTTAAAATTTATATTTTTGTTTTATTTCAAAGAAATTTTTCTTTTTTTGAGAGAGGGATTTTCATATATTTATGTGTGCATGTATGTATGATAAAAGTGTACACTGATAGATATAGTTGACAGGTTACCTAAAATATATATAAAGACCTTAGAGATAGTAGAGGTATTTTTGAGCTTAAATTGATTGTTTAGTCATTATTATGAATTTATTTTCCTGGGGGCAGCATCGTGTATTTACACGCTTTATATCCATATATAGGTGTGAGAGTGTATTACAAATCATTTAATTTTAAGCCTATTTATGTATATATAAGAAATGTTAGAAATACGCTTATTTTAATTGTGCTGACAGACACCAATTAAGTCTAGAGTCTAAGGTACGTGCACAACGTCGTAGGGTATAAATATCCCGTGCAGACATTATAATAACATATTGTAAAAAACCACACCATGGCAGTTTAGAATAAATCTCCAGATCACATTTATATCGTTCACAAATGGCTTTAATACGTCGATCATCAGGATCGGCGAGAATCTCTTCAATATTAGCACTTTCAGGGATAAAAAATTTACGACGAATTAATTTTATACGTGATGATGGTATTGGTGTTGGCGGTGTTAAAGCCTGTGAAGGATTATTAATTGATGTGAAAGGCGACAGATTGGCGGCTATTGGTTCTCTTGAGGCAGTTAAAGGTCTTGATATCGGCTTTTGTAACGGTGCAGAAGATATACTTTCATTTGATAATCTTCTGTGTAGAACAGGTAGATTAGTTGGTGGTGAAGACATGGTAGACCGATTACTCTGGTTAATGAGTTGTACTTTTAAATCATTCGATGTATCTGAATAATTTATCGTAGATATTGAATTTACCTGCAGTAGTAATTCTGGGGGTTTTAAATCACTGTAGTCAAAACCTGACTGTATCATTAGTGATTTAGTGTGTACATTCTGTGCAATAGGATTTTTATCCCATGCTTGTGATGTTGGAGGAGTTAAACTCTTAGTTGCAAGGAATTTTGACCTAGGACGACTATGAGCAGTCCGAGTGCGATTCTTAAAGTTACCGTTATCGTCATCATCATCATCATTATTATTACTGTTTGACTTATAATAAGTTCCACGAAAATATCTAGGTTGTAGGGAATAAGACTGACGCTTACGTCTTATTCTAGAGTGATGTGATTTTGTTGACTGTATGGTGGAGTTATCTCTTGGGTAGATTACTTTTTCAAGTGATCTACTCTGCCTTTTTTGTAAACTACTTTTGACATTTTCTGGTTTTTCATTGTCATCTATCTTTATAGTATTCGCTTCAACTGAATTATCCATATTAGAATTAGTTTGACTAGATGAGTTAACCTCCGCAAGATGTGGATCTGTTTTGATGTCAAAGGGTAAAGTCTCAGCGGCATCGTAGTTCCTTTGTAGTATTCCTGATTGATCCATAGTATCAGCTCGTAGATCTGTAGTTTTAATTGACTGATTTGCCTTTAATTGATGAGTATTGAGTTCAATTTTTTGAATAGATGGCGGTCGATATATTGGTGAAGGCAGAATAGTCTTCGGGATTGGTATCCTAGATTCTTTCAGTGGCCGGCTACTTGGTACAAAAATCTGTGTGTTCTTTGTATCGGGTGATGATTTCGAATCTTTCGGTTTATTCGAAATATCATTAGACTGATGAGTTGTAGAATTAACATAAGTTGAATTTAATAATGTGTTTTTAAAGCTATTTGGTAGATTACTTTTTGGAGTATACTGTTTTCCCACGTGTTCATGAACATTTGATTTCAAGTTTACAGGTTTTTCACAAATTTTAGGAGTAATTTTATTAGTAGACGATCCATTGCTCGTCTTCTGAGAATTTAAGCCTGGTGTCAGAGATTTATCGAACTCTTCATGTTTTGGCTGATTTAAAGAACCTTCTTCGCTTTTTTCGGCATTTAAATGAGGTTGTTCTTTAGGTAAAGAATCTATGCTAACTTGATTAGTATTCAAACCTTGTTGGATATGACTAGGTGTTGTTGTTGGACAATTTTGTAAAGTAGATTTTATAATTTCATGTTCATTATTTAAATTAATTTGTTCTAATGAACTGACAGATGAAGCATTTGTAAAAGAACCACCAGATAAATCAATATGTGAACTAATCTCCACCTGTGGTCCTGGTATGTAATAACTTTCTGATGGATGACACTGATGTTTACTGTTGTGAATGTGATGGTTCGGCTTTTGTGAGCCTGTGGAAATTAAACATTTTTGATTTTGCTTTATCGTAGATGATGTGAGTGGATGTAGAGAGTCACCAAAAGCTGAAACATCTGTCAATGGAACATAATAATTGGGGCAAGGAATTCTGTTTTTATTTTCTTGTCTTTGTTCTCCAGACTGCCTCAAATCACCAGTGGAGGATTTTGAACGTTTGCACTGGCCATTATCTTTAGTGTAACTACTATTACTACCACTACTATTATTATGATTATAATAATTGGAATTGTCGAATACACTCGACTGACATTTCATTTTATCCTCACATTCTCCTTCATAAGTAAGCGGATTTATAGATTTCGATGGGAATGTCGCCGAAAGACTACCAGTATCACAATTATCATTACAATCTGTAGAATCCTTTACCATTTCATGATTCTCATCTTTCGATGTGTATTCAGCCTTTCTGTAACAATCACCATGTGGTATCCCTTCAAATTTACTATTTGATTCAATCATTCTTATAGGCGGTGTAACACTGGAACACCGTTGTCCAGACAATGAACTAACATCAACAGACCATTCTGATACTGAATTTAACAAGTTATTCGAATGATTTGTTAAAATATCTACACAGGGTAAAAATGCCTCATCGTCATGTATTCCAGTTTTAGACAAATAATGACTTGTGGAAATTTTGGTTTGCTTTCTATCCCATTGACATTGTGATGCCTTGTCAGCTATTTTAACGGGTATATCTGATTTCAAATTCTTATTGGGATCATACTTTTCATGAATACTACTCCCATTGTACTGATAATGATGTTGGTGTTGGTGATTACATAATATCTCTTGATAACTATGATTATTTGACATTGTCATTTCTTTTCTAGTCTGTAGCTTTTCTGATTGTTCTTCATACTGTACAGCACGTGAAATAACAAATTTTCGACAATTTGAAGCATAATTTTGACTTCTTGTCAGGTGTCTATCAAAGTTTGGTTTTTGACAGTGATATTCACATGTAGACTTTAAATTATCCGGCATACAACAAACTGTATTTCCCATGGATAATTCATGTGAATTTGTATTGCATTTACTATTTGATATTTTAACTTTTGTAGCACCGGGTGTTATATTATCCTCTTCACTGTATAATTTGTTTAAGTCCTTTGTCAAATATTCAAGATTAGAACTGTTTGACTTTTGTTTTGGGATATTTGAACCTGTTGATATATGATAGGTTAAAATAGAATCAGATTTAATAGGTAGTGTATAGCTGTTATTCTCTAAACTGATATGTTCAGTTTTACAATCTGAACAGTCAGAAGTATCACGAGATGGTACAGTGCATACATCAGCTACAAATTCAACACAATATTTCGGCATAATTTCCTATTCATGTTTTTTTAGATACACACCCTTATGGCGTTTAAATGAATGTCGTTATTATTATTATTAGTAGTATTATTATATTTATCATCAACCTGTAATTGCCGATCGATACAATTCGATCAATAAGCTTACTGACATTTAAAACACAATGGGTTGATAAAATGTAAATTGTTAGTTCATATTATTATTATTATAACTGAGACTTTCCTTCCTTTGGAATTGAATCTGGCGGTCATTATCCTTGGCGAGATTGCCTCCCATTGCATCAGGGCCTTCGTTACCGTTGGTGACATCATGATAGCCACACCCTCAGTGTGCATGTGGTTGTCTTCTGGGTGACCGGAGTAGATCACTGACTCACGCATTGACAATTTGATGAGTCCATTCCGTTCCATCTGCTTTCACATATTCCCAGTACTTGAATTCCGCATCTTTTCATCTCGTTTGCAACCTGGGAAGCTTTGCCAATCTCGTACATAGTGCGGATGTTCCATCTCCCCACACGGACTTTTTCTTTTGGCGCAAGAAGACTCATCGTGCTGAGGTTTCTGTAGCAACTTCTTTTATAGGGTGGGGTTGCTAGCCTCATGTCTCAGAAGGGGGGTTGTTACATTAAAATATAGTTTACAGAGAAGCGACCTTGTGGATTGCTTCCCTTAAAACCAGGAAAACAAGGAATAAAACAATCAGAACAACACCAGCAAAAGGAAAATAATTCACAGCAAGGAGGGCAACAAGCGACAACAACAATAATAATATCACAGGCACAGTTAACCAAAATGATACCAAAGTCATAGACTCACTGACTTGAGCCAACTTGGACATGTAAATCCCTCAACATATACAATTATAGATAATAGTTGGTGTTAGACAGTCACAAAATGGTAAGCAGATAGTTATAGGTATTATCGGTCAACAAGATTATATCCACAGATTCAGTTTTTGGAAGGCAAATAATTACACTAATTTCTGAAACTTTTTGGCAAGAAATTCCACAGAAACCAGAGTTTTATGTAACTAAGTAACCGTAACGTAGTAATCGAAAAGCGCGTCAAGGTCGTATTATTAATTCACATATTATTATATTTTTATCATTATCTTTTGGTTCCCAGTGGGGTTTTGCGGCTTCAGCAACACATCTCAACTCTGTTCTATTCTCTCCTGTCCTCTTCTTCAGCTGGCTAGCTCCACGATTGCCCATAATTTCTCATCTCCTCACCACCACACAATCTCCTCCATGTCATCCTCGCGCCGATGACCCACTCGTCGCTGCTTCCCATCTGGATTCCACTCAAGTGATGGCCTGCATTGTGAGCGATGTCGTTCGACAACCTCCTCAACGCACACCCGGTCTATCTCCATCGGGATAGAAATATGAGGAAATTTTCAATAAACCATAAAAAAACTGAGTAATTCTGAAAAAAATCTCAGTGGTGATAAGATAGATAATGACACATGACGTTGAAAATCATTGTCTCCGAAGGAACATGAGTTCCTTCAAGGTTGTAGATAAGCGTCACCCAACTGGTGAGTGCCAATTAGCAAGAAATCCAGGTCAAGTAAGCCTTCCTGCCATTTGCCTCCAAACATTTAATATCAAAATTGGCGATATGTCTCAAAACATCAAAAATACACTAAAATTGATTAATTTTCGCGTTTTATTGTCCCTCCTACATTTGTCTAACTAATTTCATTTTTAAAATAGTTTAAGTTTTTATTTATTTGGGTGTTTTTAGAAAGTTCCAGTGCAAGGGGAACTGTGTAAAAGAACTTTTACTGCTTCAGAACTGCACCACAGTTAGATATTCAACCAGACCGATGTTGACACATAGTGCACTAGAGATCAATTTCCAACTATGGAAACACCAGTTTGCATACAAAATTTAACAACTCCTTTGAAGCTAGTAATTTAACATAACATAACAATTTCGCTTTATTCCAGAAACAGTACTTGTGGTACAGTGTGGAATTTTCAGCACATATCTACAATATTGCATCTAATTTCATCGTACATTTAAAAGGAGTATTACAAAAAAATAAAATATATAAAAAAACACAACAAAAAAACCAAAAACAGAAACACAAAAATAAAAAAACAAAAGAAAAAAAATGCAAATAAAAATACCAAGTAGAAAGGAAGATAAACACCAATAATGAAAAAAATATTTCAGTACTGGGTAGTGGAAGCTATGATATGTGTATGGGTGGTGAACAGTAACAGCTATAATCATACAAGAAGTTATGAAATGTTCTTAAGAATGTTTATAGCCAAGATGATCAGTTAATTTGATTGAACAACACTGAACAATCATAAAATAAACATTTCAGCTTGTGTTTTTTTTATTGTCAGCACTAATGCGGTGTTTGTAGTGGTAGTGTGAGTAATCATGCATAATACAAAATATTTTAGGATGGTGATAACGGCGTTCACAAACAAGATTGTCAGTTAAATAGTGCCGAACAAAGAACAACCACAAAACTAATATTACATGATGGTTAGTGACAGGACAATTTTGTAATACTCATAGTGATAATATAGTCGGACCCAGTAGATATACAAAAGAAGGAATACAGTAAAGTACAAAAAAGTAAGCCAATGATAATAATATTAAGTAGATAAGTATGTATAAGAAGGTTGTTCACTATAGAGTACAAATAAGAGAGTATAAGGGGGAAATAACAAGGGCCAAAATTATTTTATTAACAACAAAGCAAGTCATAAGTTTCACGCTTAACATTGTCTCTGTCACTTAGAACACGGGCCAAATATGGTATCGTTGAGTTCCTATACTTGGTTGTACGAGCATATATTATTTTGTACTGATTTCTGGTTCTACCTGATGAGATGCAGGGAGAGAGTTGGGAATAGAGGGGGTGTTGGGGGTCGGAGAGTATGGTTTTAGACCATTTCTCGCATGTATTCAGATGCTTATCCACTAATGTAATGACGAGCTGACTGAGTTTTACACCGCTAGTCCTACTAACTACCTTCAACATCCTTCTCAGGATGGTATTGTCCTTTTTCAGTAACCCAGGAAAGACTAACGGGGAGCAGTAAAGTAGAATAGGTAGGATACGAGAGTTGACAAATTGTGAAAGCAGAGGTTGAGGGACTCCAGTTAGTCTGAGTTTCTTAATGTAGTAGGTTAGACGAAACACTTTCTTGGAAATCATTTGGATATGAGATGACCAAGTAAGGTCGGAAGATAGAACTAATCCGAGGTATTTTTCATTAGACTTTGTTTCAATTATAGTCCCGTCAATGCTACAGGCTTCATGAGTGCTTACTAGTGTTTGTAGATCTCGTTTATGCCTAAAGGAGAAGTCGATAGTCTGGCATTTTGAGGCATGAGGCCATTTAGTTTAGACCACTGACTGATGTCAGACTGGAAGCTATTTAATTTGAAGCAGTCTGACTGAGACTTAACGTGAAGCGAAACAGTCAGATCATCTGCATATTTGACGAAGTTGATTTCGTCTGAGAGAGGTAAGTCATGTAGGAAGAAGGAAAAGGGAAACAGCGAGAGAACAACACCCTGAGAAACTCCAGCTTCAGTAAGCAAAGGAGAGGAAGCCACACCATTATATACCGTGTACTGTATCCTATTGGAGAAGTAAAAGTGCAGCCAGTTGATAGCCCAGGACTCAGTTTGTGTAAGGCTAAGCTTGTTTAACAAAAGGCCTCTAGGTACAGAGTCAAAAGTAGATGTGTAATCAAGGAAAGTACAACGGACATACTTGGCCCCTTTGTCTAAGGAGGATACAATGTTATGATGAAACACAGCAGCAATGTCCAAAGTACTTCTACCCTGTTTGCTCCATTAGCTTCAAAAAAGGAGAGGTAATGGCAATTGGTCTAAACTTAATGCTATTTCCCGAACCAGACTTGGGTACAGGGATGATTTTAATATCTTTCCACAGAGAAGGTACAACATTATTAAAAAAAGAAGTATTGAAAATGCTAGTAAGTGGGTTACTTAAAATATCAGCACATTTCTTTAGAACAACGGCAGGTATACCATCAGGGCCTAGACTCTGGGGAGGTTTAAGAGATTTCAAACATTTAAGAACATCAGCAGAATTGAAACGATGAAAGTCACTGGTCGTGTTATTAGTTAAATTGAAGGCAGAAGGGACATTTGGAGGGCGGATAAAAGATCTATTGAGAGCATTAACATCAATAGAAGAAGCAAAATTATTATGCTTACCACAACCTGTAATTTCTCTGTAAAGCTTCCATATGTTTTCTGAGGTTTTACAAGACAGTATTGTTTGATTATAAATGTTGTTTAGTCTCTACATTTCAGATTTAATTTGGATGTTTATCTTCTTAAGACCAGATTTATTCTTTGTCTTGTACAGCTTCTCTTTTTCTCTACGAAGTTATTTGAGATGAGGGGAAGAAAAACGATCCATTCTTTTGAAAATTATCTGTTTTGGACAGCATATATCAAGACAGAATTTAAGATAGTCAGTCAAATTGGAAATAGTATCATCCAGTTTGTGTTCGTTGAAAAGTTCCCAGTTAGTGTCATTTAGCATACATCTTAGTTTGAGCATATTTTCTTGTGAGTAACACCTTTGCTGTGTTTTCTTCGACAGATTTGAGAAGATATTAAAGTGAGATCTGCTGTATATCTTAGGTAATATCCGAATAATACAATGATCTGAGTTCATGATAGGAGCACGTCTGCGTACTTCATATATTTCCTCATCATTAAGAAACACTAGATCCAGAGTTTTATCAAGTCGAGTAGGGAATTTAACAATATTGGCATGACCTAATGATACGAGGAAAGAACAATCACAGCAGTTAAAATCTCCTGCGACAACTGATAAAGAGTTTTCAAGATGTGTAACGGCGAATTCAGTGAATTCATCAGCAAAATCAGATAGATCCGAGGCAGAACAGCCAGGAGTAACATAAATGTTAGAGATGAAGACGTATTTAAACTTGGATAAGTGTTTCGGGCGGCATTTGACCGTTATACAATCAATAAAGTCATTAGACTAAGATAAACATACGTTATTTGAAGTTGACCATTGAGAATGGATGAAAGTTGCAACACCTCCACCTCTTTTCTTTCTGAAGCATAGTCGATCTTGTCTAAACAATGTAAAACCATTTAGGGAAACCAGATTGTCATCATAGAGTTCATGGAGCCATGTTTCTTGTAATGCAACAATCGTCGTATTGTGATAAGTATCAGATGATAAGAGAGATTGAAGATGCATAATTTTGTTGGGAAGTGAACAGCAGTTTGAAGTGACAATAACAGGAATAGTTGTACGACATACAGGTGTCTGTTTTTGATGTGGTTTTGTTCTCTGAGCTGGATGGCTAGTTTGCGAAGCTTTCATCACCTTACTGGGTGACATCTTCAGCGCATACTTCAATTTGAAGTGAGCTTTTAGATTTCTCCACGAGTTTATTAATCATCTCTCCTGGTGACCTTGGACGTGATTGGTTGTTTGTGTGTTTTCACACCTTCTAGGTTACTTGCATTGGAACCGGTTGTTTCTTTGACTTGAACTTCGACCCTTTGTGTATGAAGTTTCTTTCTTATTGATTGATAAATTTTGTCTATCTCGATGTGTCTATTGATTGATGATTCACTGGAATGCCAAGCTTCTAAAAATTCTCTAGCATTCTTGTTATTTCCTTTGTCTAATATTTGAACGTTGGTTGACCCAGTCGAATTGATGTCCGTAGTTGTCTGTGTGTAGTGATATGAGTGATGGAGTGGATATCATGTCTTTTGACGGCTAGCTTATGTTCGTGGATACTGCAGCACTCCCACCTTTAGGAAAATTGAAGAAAGATATCTCATGGACGTCTTCCAAAAGAATGGATATCCACGGAATTTCATCAAGAGACATATACCCCCAAGCCAACCTACCAAAGCAAAAGCCACCAAGGAAAGCACAAAGAAAATTGCCTTACCATATATAAAAGATATCTCAGAAATCACTACAAGACTCTTCAAACCTTTAGGAATTGACGTCGTACACAAACCAACAAAGTCGCTGCACTCAATTCTGTGTCAACCAAAAGACTCATCAGCGAGCGAAAGAAGATAAAACCAACATCATCTACAAAATAAACTGTAACAACTGCGAAAAACACTACATCGGCCAAAGTGGACGTCCCCTTCGTCTTCGTATCCACGAACATAAGCTAGCCGTCAAAAGACATGATATCCACTCCATCACTCATATCACTACACACAGACAACCATGGACATCAATTCGACTGGGTCAACCAACGTTCAAATATTAGACAAAGGAAATAACAAGAATGCTAGAGAATTTTTAGAAGCTTGGCATTCCAGTGAATCATCAATCAATAGACACATCGAGATAGACAAAATTTATCAATCAATAAGAAAGAAACTTCATACACAAAGGGTCGAAGTTCAAGTCAAAGAAACAACCGGTTCCAATGCAAGTAACCTAGAAGGTGTGAAAACACACAAACAACCAATCACGTCCAAGGTCACCAGGAGAGATGATTAATAAACTCGTGGAGAAATCTAAAAGCTCACTTCAAATTGAAGTATGCGCTGAAGATGTCACCCAGTAAGGTGATGAAAGCTTCGCAAACTAACCATCCAGCTCAGAGAACAAAACCACATCAAAATCATCCACCTGAGTTACAAATCTTCTCTACCATATCTAAATGTGTCTGTTTAAGTGCACGCTGCCAGCCAGCGTGATGTTTTCTCTTAGATTTATTAGATGCATGAAAGTCATATGGTTTGAAACGTTTAATGAATGAATTACTGTATTTTATGCGATTTGTAATCATATTTTATTAAAATTAGGAATGAAAACATGACTATTAGATACAATATGTAGATGCAGGAAAAGGTAGCCCAGGTGTCAAACAGCCCGCCAACGTCAAAGTTTAGCTCATGCTTAGAGGAATTTATCTTCATGCACTCATAAATATGTCCTACTGTGCCTTGGAAAAGGTATAATCAAACCAATAAGTAGTGTTTGTTACCTTACATCATCTAGTGGAAAATAGTGGCTATAAATACATTAGTTCGACCATAGAGAAAAAAACTCTAGAAGATCTGGATTTCGCAGATGATTTATGTTAAATATCACACAAACTCAAAGAGTTGCAGGAAAAATCCAACAAACCAGCTGGCTGAAGGAGCCTCCAAGGAAAACATCACTTCAGGTGAATAAAAAGAAGACGAAGGTGATGAAGTTAAACCAACCAACCAGCCAACCAACCGACCAACCAACAGTGACAACAACTAGCACCCCAATCACCATCAACGGGAGACACTTTACAGAGGCCTACTTCTCTCACTTATCCTCTAGGAAGCAAAGGTTTCAATCACCGACAGTCGGAACGGATGAAGAAGTTAAAGCCAGTCAGAATCGGAAAGGCAAGATACGCCTTTATCAACCTGAAATCAGTTTGTGAATCTTCTGTACTGTACTCAGTTAGGATGAAGAACAAGATTCGGACATTCAACACAAATGTGAAGTCAGTCAGCCAGTCACTTCTCCTATACGGGTCAGAAACTTGCACTGTGTGTCAGTCACCAAAAAAAGGATTTCCAACAACTTATATAGACCTTTATCAACAGATACTCCATAGTAAAGATCAAATGGCCAGCCAACCAGCCCACCATAAATAATTAGCAACACGAAACTCTAGCTGGGAACAAATCAACCAAGAGCTGATTGCTCAACAAATACGTAGGGCAAAAGGAGATGGATGGATCGGAGATACGTTGGGGAGGCTGTTGAATGATATCGCGCACAGTGCAGGCCATCACTCGAGGGGAATTCCAAAGGGAGAAGAGAAGTAGGTCATCGGTGCGAGGGTGACATGCAGGAGGAGATTGTCTGGTGGTGAGGAGGAGGAGATGAGAGATTATGGGCAGTCGTGGACCCAGCTTAAGACGACAGGGGGAAATAGAACAGAGTTGAGATGTGTTATTGAAGCCGTATGTTCTATCTCAAAAACCCAATGGAATAATAAATAATAATAATAATACCACTGAACTATCGATTCATATTTTATCTTCTATTCTAAATGATTGTATACTTTAAATGCATTTATTTAATAATGTTAACTAACGGACTATTGTCATTCTACCTTATGCTGGTTCCCCTATACAGTTTCTGATGTAGTTTAGCCAATTAGATAATGGTTATCGAGGACAGTTTTTTTCGTTTACTAGGCAATAAGGCAGAGATTGTGGGGGGGGGAGGGTCAGCCATACTATCCCGTTGCTCAGACTAAATTTAGACTAACTGACTGAATGATTGAATTGAATTTTTGATTTTCCCGTCGATTGATTGGACCGAAGTGCTCGGTCTCAGGTTGACATGTCGGCTTCTTGTACAGATGCTTCGACGATACAATTGTATCCTAACTAAATGCCCGGACATCGTCGAAGCATCTGCACAAGAAGCCGACATGTCAACCTGAGACCGAGCACTTCGGTCCAATCAATCGACGGGAAAATCAAAAATTCAATTCAATAATTAATATATGACCCGTTGCACAAAAGGTGGCTCTCGTGGCCCAAGTGGTCTAGTGGATAACGCTTTGGCGTTTGAAACCACGGGCACTGGGTTCGAGCCTCAGTGGGAACACCATCACTCGCTGAGAAATGCAGGTGCATCCAGCTGACGAGTCCCAAATAGGACGAAATGCGCATCCTGGATTCCACTGCTAGTCACCATCCAGCAATTGTATCCTAACTGACTGAATGATTGAAAGTCGAGTTTTGAAATAATAGAGATTTTTAGCTTAGGGGGTTAATTTTCGATTTAGTTGTTTTCGCTGAGCCGCTTGGTTTAACTGCGAAGATTTCATTGTCATCTAGACAATATCTTCAACACAGGACTTAGTATGACAAAGTCGCTCTGTTAGTTGGTTTGAGGCCAAAACACACATAAACCCAGGTCTAGGACTTCCTGCTTGCTGATTGCCTCTGACCATGGAAAAAGCAATAATTTAGAATGTACCATGATGGTGGTCGACTTAGTATGCTATCCACATTGCAAACTGGGCTGGTAGAATTTAGTCTACAGTGAACAAAGGACTCAACGCATGACGCCAATTTACCACCCTAGTGTCCAATAAAACTAAAAGTTGAGCGTTAGTGATGTAGTCTCTAATCGACTATCTATTAAAAGATGGTTTCGTTAACCGAAATTTTTCAACACAGTGACACTACAAAATATTCCTGTTCGAGATAAAAGTCTACTCTATACTCATGACACTAATTTTATTAATAAAATTATATTTGTAAAATCTCAGCGAAATTGAAATGATTAATTCCAACGTTTCGTTCGGAAATCTGGTCCGAACTTCTTCAGGGAAATTAATCGAAATTAATATAACAGAGGCTCCAGAGACCTTTGCAGACTTGAAGAAGCTAAAAAACAACTCAGCGATTGCACTGTGTTCTATAGAAACGGGACATAAAATCGACTTTGATAAGACTAAGGTTTTACAGAAAGGTTTTGGTTCATATAAAAAAAGACTGACTGCAGAAGCCCTACATATATGGGTGAATCCCAACAGTTTGAACAGACGTGAAGATGTGATGCTAGCTGATGTATGGCGAATCCTGACTAATAAATAAAATTGGATAAATATCAACAACTAGTCACACGGTCAAATTCCCGATTATCTACGTCTTCTTATGGAGAAAATAACAAATGTTTTATGACTATTCATCCACACATACATACACACACCACTATATACTACATTTACACATATATTTTAACAAAAGTAGACTAATTGGTGACGAGTCCCAAATAGGACGAAATGCGCATCCAGGATTCCACTGCTAGTCACCATCCACCAATTAAATACTAATTAAATACCCAGACATGTCAACCTGAGACCGAGCCCTTCGGTCTAATCAATCGACGGGAAAATCAAAAATTCAATTAAAGTGGACTAATTTTGAAAGTCTGAGGTCAAATTCTGATGACAGTTCATACAATTTTTGTTTATAATACCTGTTGATACCCGTTTCATGATTCATATGACAGGACAAACAATTTAAAACAAGAGATATCCTTTTATAAATAAACATACAATTTTGTTTATTTTACATGTTTATGCCTGTTTCATGGCTCCTGATTGGATAAAGTTTCAAAAACAAGAGATGTCCCCCTTTTTATATATAAACCTCTGTTATGTTAATTTCGATTAATTTCCTGAAGAAGTTCGGACCAGTTTGCCGAACAAAACGTTGGAATTAATCATTTCAATTTCACTGAGATTTTACAAATATAATTTTATAAATGTCTACTTCTCATTCGGTGCTCAATTATTTTACAACTATCCGGTCAAATCTTGATCACAGTTCATATGAATAATTTTATTAACTTTCAATAAAGCAATAAGGTGACGAAGTTTATCTGAAATGTGTAATGTATTTGCACAGCACATTTGGGAATTCTGATCACATATGTACCTGTTACACGCAGTTATACAGAAGAAGGCAAGAAAGCATGAATTATTACAATACAGGTCAAATTCTATAAAGGTCAGGATAAATAACTAAACGACAAGAAGATAACGTAAGGGTGTGGGATATGAAAAAATAGAAGGAAGACGGTGAAAGTAACATTAAGTTAAAATTGAACTTTTTTTGTTTGTTGATAAAGTCGATTACCAAGGCAGGTTTAAAGTAAGTAACAAGTAATTTTTCGACAAATAGGACAGGTTTAAGCCTTTTTATGGCCAAGGCTTCAGTGAATTCATTCAAATTCATAAGGGGGAACTAACTGCTTTATATTAGTTTTATAATTGGAGTTATTGAGTGATGGATGCTATCATCGATTGAAGTAACGAGAACTATATATTTCTGAATTTACTATGAAGCCTATACTCCTTATGAGTAGAATATGAGAAGTTGTATGCTCTCATTTTTCGATTACAATTTCCATATTATGTGCTTAGAATTGATGGAATTATGGTTCTCACTTAAGCCAAATAGGTTTGATAGTTCATGACGAACATGCTTCTATAGAAAGGAAAATAAAGCGAAATACAAACAGGAAAGGAAAACATGAGTAAAAATAAAGAGAAAGTTCGGATAAAAAAAAAACAAATACCTGGTAACAACTGTTGAGGAGATGGACTATTTCTGATGACAGCGGTAAAGACAGAGGCTGGACGTACTTCTTCGGGATGATCGACTGACTGACTGGTTTCAAGGTAGGACTTTGCATAGATGTGCACCAGTTCCAGTTGCTACTCTTTCCCCCCCCCCCCCCATGTACCTCTACAAAGCAAGAGAAGAAGGTAAAGAGCGATTCAGAAGACAGATAATAGACAGAAGTGTGAGTAAGGGAAAAATGTGGAAGAACAATAGAGTTCTATTGGATATGGTAAATCACATGGAGTGAACGCATCTGCCCCAGTCATTAGGAATGAGGATTTTGAGCCATATCACCAAGTGTCTCCAGCCTTCATTGGTTTTTACTATCCTGGGAACCTCAACCAGGAAGTTTACACTTCCCTACACCTTCTTTGGGATACCCAGTATTGGCATGGATTTTTGGATCCCTAATTCTCCTGTTATGTCTATTTGTCTTCGTCTCACTTCCTTTGAGAGTTTAGAAAGGATATTGTTTAGGTCTTTGAAGGATGAATGTTTATACATCTACTAAGAAAAGCATTATAACACTAATTATTTTATGAAATCTATAAACCTCTGACCTAAAGCCTCAGATAACCCTAATTTCTGAGTTTACTGAACACAGTTATGACTGACTGTTTTGTTCATAGTCATTTTTTTTCCTTCACGTTCCCAGTGGAACATAGGGCCTCAAGCTAGCGGCTTGAAGATTCTGTAGCAGTGTTTAATCTTACAGGATGGGTTTGCTAACCTCATAGTCAACCTTTCCTCTTTACCAGCATTATTTCTGGCTTAGCGAGGTTAAGGAGTGCGTCGGGCGGGAATCGAACCCCGGACGATGTGCATGGTCAGTGAGCGTCCTAACCGTTGTACCACTGACGCACCCGTTTTGACTGACTGTTGGAAAATAAGTTTAAAAAATTATACTACTGAATATTTGTAAGTAGTCAAAATAATTACAAAAAAGTCAACGTAGATTCTGTCATGTACCGGCGTTCGTGGAAGAATTATTGAAAATTCCTTTGAAATTAATTAGAATTGGGAGACTGCAGCATCTGAATTAAGAAAACAATTTTGTTTTCGTTGTCCATAGTCTACTGAGGTTTCGCTTCCAATTCAACACTCACATAAACTATTATTAACGCTGAATTTTAATCAGAGTACTCAAAAACTTAATCACCTTCATTATATTGGCAATATTAATATTATTATTGATATTCCCTTGGGTTTCCGCTGGAACATAGAGCTTCTACAGCAGGTCCCAATTTTAGCCCATTCTTCACAATCCTCTTTATCTGGAGCCAAGATCGCCCCCTAGTTCCCATCTTCACCTTAAACTGCGTCTTCCTCAATTAATACCTTGAACGTCGTTTAATAAACGTCAGAACTCCTCAATCAGTTCCATTTTTGAGAACAGATATTTAAAATTCAATTAAATTAATATGACCCATTGCACAAGAGGTGGCTCTCGTGGCCCAAGTGGTCTAGTGGATAACGCTTTGGCGTTTGAAACTATGGGCACTGGGTTAGAGCCTCAGTGGGAACATGATCACTCGCTGACAAATGCAGGTACATCCAAATGATGAGTCCCAAATAGGACGAAATGCGCATCCTGGATTCCACTGCTAGTCACCATCCACCAATTAGGTATCTTGATATACTCCGGAATATCTTCATCATCAAAATCTGAGTATCCTGATAATGCCTTATTCCTGAAGTCTGTCTGGTTGGAAACTTCATAACTGCGCAACTAAAAACATTGAAACTGTTTATTACACTCTGTTCGCTGTTAATGGCTCAGTCTGTAACAAAATACTGTATGGTAGAAGTAGCCGTGTGAAGAACAATTTACAGCTAATAGGTTTTTAGATGTCAGTAGGAGTGGATTTCGTGAATCCTATGGAGTTGACAAAGGTTAAACTGATTGTTTGGAAACTTGTTCCGCCAAGATTTAACCGTTTCCAAAATGAATGGATACTGAACAAAGAGTACTATTTTCGATAACTTCAACATCAGGCTCTACAGTTATATATCCATCCATAATAGTGAATGAATGAATTAGTGCTATGAACAACATTAATGTTGCTTTAATAACATCGAATCAATAATATTGATAGATTACAGTTCAAAACCATCAACATAAAGTAAACTGAATGTCAGAAAAATTAGGAAAGATAATATTACAAATTCATGAATGCATAGTCTCCACTGAAGGCCGACCATGGCAGAATTAGAGGCTGGACTTGCTTCTTTTGAACACAGAGCACTGGTTGTTTGAGGCGAATTGCAATAGCCTCTGTTGTTTGTAGCATGCAGTGCTTCGACGATTTTGGCAATTTATTAGACACCTGGTAGATGATGAAAGAGAAGGATTCCTCCACGCTGACTGGCTTTGTGACCGGTTTGCACTAGATTGTCCAATATTCAACTGTTAATGGTTTTCACTACACCTTTACTTAGCCATACTGGGAGATGTTCTCGAGTGAGCACGAAAAATCAAGTTCCTAGAGCAGCGGTCAATATAACTCGCTCCACTACAAGTGCAGTTGAATTGGTAGATGCAATTTGAAGTGGCTAGTCTAGGTACTTCATCTTTCAATGGAGGAATAACCATCGGTCGTGTAGAGAATAAGACGTGTAGTTCACCAGCATTAAAAGTTCTTTGAACTGATTATCTCAATTTCCTCTTAATTATCTCATTTGGTATATCGATGGCCCTTGAATTGTACTCGTATATAAAGAGGCTTTTTGCTTACAGATAGTGAGTGGTCCCTTTGCGTTTTCTTTGTCATGTGTTTCTTGATAATTTTGTCGGTATATCTATTTTCGACCAAAGAATCATATGCAATGCTTAATTCATCTTCAGTTACTTCTTCTGAGCATATAGCTCTTACTCTCTGGATGGCGGTCTTCACTAAATTTCTTTTGTACTTGATAGGAACGAAGCTGTGAAAATGTGTATATTGACTGTCCTGTCCAAGTGCTTTTCTATGCAAATTTCTTTTTATGCTACCATCTGGTTTTCTTGTAAGTAGGACATTCAGGAAGGCAATTGTGTCTTGGGATTTCTCTTCGCATGTGAATTTCATAGCCGAATGTACTTCATTGAATTCAGTAATTATTGTACTCCTATCAGAACCATTATCACAAAGAATGAAGGTATCATCCATATATCGGCAATAAAATGAGAGCTTACTGATAAGGTTGTTCAAAAGTCCATTTTCTAGCTTACTTAGAAAGAAATCAGCCAGAATTGGACCCATTGGAGAGCCTATCACTACCCCACCCCATTGCCTGTAAGGCGTGCCGTCAAATTTGAAGTTTACATTCATGGTACACCTTAATAACAATTCCTCTTGGATTTCATTACGGATGACAATGTTTATCGACTGGTTATCCACTTGTTCACATATGTAGTTAACTGTTTCTATGACAGGTACATTTGTGAATAACGATGTTATTTCCATTGATATCATGGTTTTGTCTTTGCTATTAATCTTTTATTGTGTCTACGAATTCAAATACATCTTTGACGCTATATTTCACTATCTTCTCATGAAAAGGTTTGAGAATATTTACTAACCATCTAGCTGGAGCATGCATGGTAGGGTGAATTTTGCATATCAAGTATTGGTCTTAACGGTACCCCTGGTTTATGTGTGCACTTTAGGTAAGCCATACAATCTTGGCGTATACGTGCCCGTTGGTCTGATTTCTTCACATAAACTTTCAGAAAATATCTCCTCCACCCTTAGTTTCTTCAAACGTCTGGTTAATTCATTCTCTATTCCGTTATTAAATTCTTTCTTCTCCTCAAGTTTTTGAAACTTTTGTGTGTCCTTTAATACATCATTCATCTTTTTAACATAGGCACTTCTCTCAAGGAGGACTACTCCTGATCCTTTATCCAAAAAGGTTATTATTTAGTGTAAAAGAGTTACTGAAAAAGCTAATAAAAAAACATTAACATCAGATTACAGTTTTAAAGGAGTCAAAAGTCTCTAACTATGTAAGGGTTTCGAGTTTATTTGATTAGATAATTAACACGGTTTGCAGAATACATGGATATTTTTAGGTTTTTGACTACAAGTGAATTTTTAGTTGTATGTCGGATACCAGGGAAATCTGTGCATATTGGGTCTTTGATTCCGTCTGTGCCCAGCTCCGTGACTTCACCGATATCGGAAACGGTGGGGGTGGGGTTCTGAGGAGAGTTCTCTTCTTTGTTAAGAGTGGAACTACCTCCTGGAGTCGGCTTGTCAGAAGGTAGAAGGAGGTAGCCTTCGTAAAGCACTATCCTTCCTATGATGTCAAAATGCTCACATAGCCACTTGGGAATCCTGGCCAGGCAGTATAATATTCACTGTAGGCTACATTAATATCCATTGAGAGCTTTATGGGTTGCCTTCGGTTGCTATTGAGCTTAGGATTGTATGCTGGCATTATGCCTTTAGTTGATCTTTTTGGATGCTTAGCTCAGACAAATCCTCCTCCTCCTCCAGGTTGTTTAAAGATGATCAGAATGTTGTGGTTTGTAGGCCAGGATGTAATCAAATGTTTGAAGGGAAGTCAAATCCTGACTGAAGTGTGAATGACGATTGATTAGAGGCCGGTTACAGCTAGGTCCTGGCCTGTATTCAAAAAATGAAAAAGTTTGTACATCGAAAAGGGCAGGTGGCTATAAAAGGTCGATGAACAAAATATACATATCATAAGAATAAAGATAATTCCTATGATTTTTAAGGGCATAAAGTGGTAGTAGATTGATTAAAAAATTCTAATCGATTATTAAATAAGTGAACTGCCTTTAAAATTTCCAAATTAGGTCAAATGTTGTCAAGAATTACAAGTGCGATGACGACAACAGTAACGAAGATGAAGATGAAGTGAATTGGAGTGGATTCGACTGATGAAACTTGAAAAGGCTAAGTTAAACTTTAATCACCACTAACTACCAATCAGCGAATGACCTCGAATGTTCCAATGAGGTTCATGCACGCGAGTTCAAGGTTATATAGCACTTGATTCGTATCAAACGAAGTTACGCTTGCAGTTAGATGAGGATAAAGTTTTGCAGGATTGCCTGGATTTGGAGTTGCTTAGGAAGGACAGATATCGCCTCATGGAAAATGGAGAGAATTACTTCGTTGTTAGGCGGAAGAGGTATCGTCGTACACGTGAACGAAACTGCATTACTGAAGAAAAAATACAGCCGTGGTCGTGAGCGAGCCCACAATGTTTGGGTGATCAGTTTATATGACACCTTCCTGTGAAAAGGATTCATGGAGAGAATATCAGACAGAAGGTCCACTACCTTAGTACCTACTGTCACTCGAGTTGTGAAACGGGAATCCATTGTACATACTGATGAGTGGAGAGTTTATAACTAGCTGTCATCTCTTGGATATGTTCATCACACAGTGAACGATTCTAGGGATTTTCTGGATCCAATTACAGAGGCACACATGAATTCTATTGAAGGATTTCGGGGATGATTAAAAAATAGGAATGGGGGCTATAAATGGGTCTCATTTATAGTCATTTGGATGAATATATGTAAAGAATGGGGTGTAAATTTTTTATCGACTCTTCTATGCTAAACTGGGAGGTGTTTCTGTCACATGTTAGAGAAAAATACCCTATGTAACGTTTTTATGCAGTTTTTATGCTTTTTTCCATAAATATACGTTTTCCTCAATCATAAGTCCCTCTTCCTTGTGATTGTTCCTTTGAAAGTCATTCTCTGATTGGTAGTTGCTGGTACTTGAAGTTTAAATTCGCCCTTGAAAATTCTTAACTTATTGGAACCGTTGGGCATTTGATATTTATGGTAAATACGTAGACGACACTGATATTGACACTTTCGTTACTTTTCGATAATAACGAGATTCTTGATGATGTCTTGTTCGCTTTCAACAACTGCCAGCCCTCTTTCCTATTCACCATACAAAAGAAATCCTTAAACTAAGCATACCCTTTCTTAATGCATGCCTTAGTAGGCGCAATCACGGATCTCTCAAAACACACATCCACACGAAACGTACATAAAATGGAAAACTAACTAATTTTTGTAGTTGGATTCCTATCTCCAGGAGAAGGAATCTAATCCACCCTCCGTGTTTTAGGATAAGAAACATTTCTACTTCCGATTGAGCTGGTTTAGAACATGCCTTCTTTAAAGCCACGCTAACAAAGAGCGATTATCCAAGCCGATTTATTGAGAATAAGTAACACGAACGATCAACAGTCCGAACTGGTCATCGCCTCATTTGTGCTCAATAACCGTCTCTCCGAATCATCCACTAAGAAGTTCTTTGCTGCGAAATTATAAATGACGTTCACCAGCCACAAGTTTTTTTCCACCTCTGCAAGAGATAAGTTCCCTCGTCTGGCCACCTCCATGTGCATCTATCAGTTCACCTGCTCTTGTGGAGCAAGGTATACTGGCCGTAACCAGCGGACACTTTCCACACGGATATGAGAACATATTCCAGCCACATGGTTTTACAAGAAAGAAAGGAATTATGTGCGAAGCTCTATTCTAAAACACCTGATCGACTCCTCTCACTCTACCAAACTTGAACATGATTTTCCGATCATCATCAATCAAATTCATGCTAACTTGCCGCGTTTTCTTTGTCATAAAATTCTAAAGACAGCGAAGATCTTACCCATTCATGAATTTTAGTCAAAACTTTGTGTACAAAAGAAGTATGTATAATTCCTACTTCTGCCATGAATGTAGAGGAATAGACTTTTGTTCATTTTGTTTATTTAGTTGTTCCATGTACTTCTCCCTCATTACTACGATTATTATCATTATTATTACTATTCTAATTTTGAATTGTTTCCACTTATCCAACCGGAGTTGCGTGTTCAAAAGAAACTGGTTCAGTTACTAGTGTCCAATCAAAATACCGCTACAGTCCTACAGGAGGTCAGTCGCTATCCAGCCCGACAGCTCAGTGGTAACGTCTCCGACTGCAGCACTGGGTGACGTGAGTTCGAATCCCAGAAGGGGCATGAGTTCCTTCAGGGTTGCAGAAACTCCTTGCTGATGAGTGCCAAACTAGCACAGAACCTAGGTCCAAGGCTTCCTGCCGATTGCCTCCAGCTATCTATTATCATCAAATCGAAATGCACCGTGATGGAGAGCTACCTAGAATGGTGGCCACATTGCAAACCTGACTGATAGAATTCAGTCTGCACCAAAGAAAGGACTAGACATGTCACACTAGTTACTAATGTTCAATCAAAAACTGGTTCAACCCCTACATTTGCCATGGATCTGATTCGATTTATCTCCTTTGGCCCGGTTTTTTCATTCCTTAATTCCTCTGTTTTCAATTTTAGAATTGCAATTCTTTCAACTGATTCTCGTGTTCATCCCATTCACACCTTTAGTCATTAAAATAAAACTGTTTTCTGATCCTGTATAATTTTGTTACCAAGCCACCTGTAGTCTATATTCACATCTCGAAACTTTCACGTCAAACTGAAAATTATTACGTATCTGTAAATGTAAACTTATGTATATAATTGTGATTGTACAGCTTTTGATAATGAAATCGCCGAAAAGACAGATATCTTTACTGCTAAGCTTCTTGTTGTTTTGTCTGTGATGTCCAGGTGGGTGTTTTCCTCGATTTAGAAGTTTCTACTTCCCACACACTTCCTCTCTCCTTTGTAAAACCATGTGGCCGGAATATGTTCTCATATCCGTGTGGAAAGTGTCCGCTGGTTACGGCCAGTATACCTTGCTCCACAAGAGCAGGTGAACTGATAGATGCACATGGAGGTGGCCAGACGAGGGAACTTATCTCTTACAGAGATGGAGAACAACTTTCGGCGGGTGAATATCATTTGTAATTTTGCTGCGAAGAATGTCTTACTGGATGATTCGGAGAGACGGTTATTGAGCACAAATGGGGCGATGACCAGTTCGGACTGTTGATCGTTCGTGTTACTGTCATTAAATCAGTTTGGATAATCGCTCTTTGTTAGCGTGGCTTTAAAGAAGGCATGTTCTAAACCAGCTCAATCGGAAGTAGAAATGTTTCTTATCCTAAAACACGGAGGGTGGATTAGATTCCTTCTCCTGGAGATAGGAATCCAACTACAAAAATTAGTTAGTTTTCCATTTTATGTACGTTTCGTGTGGATGTGTGTTTTGAGAGATCCGTGATTGCGCCTACTAAGGCATGTATTAAGAAAGGGTATGCTTAGTTTAAGGATTTCTTTTGTATGTTGAATAGGAAAGAGGGCTGGCAGTTGTTGAAAGCGAACAAGACATCATCAAGAATCTCGTTATTATCGCAAATGACGAAAGTGTCAATATCTGTGTCATCTACGTTCTACATATAATCATCTGAGGAAACAACGCTTTAGATATGTGAAATCCCTTCGTAGTAAGCAATATTCGATCATTGACACGTTTCAACCAAGCGGATATTGACTTGGATTAAGGCTGTTTATAGACCTTTCGCTACAAAGCAAGGTCCTTTCATCATTACTTTTCACTCGGGTGACTTTATTCTTCTTCTGCTTGCATTGATCAATTAAAGGGGGAAATATGATGTTCTATAATCAAAAGGTACAATTCTCTATTCTCCTAGACAAAATAAAGCGGGAAATAGTCAGCAAAATTTTGTTCCTCAGCTGGAAAAATAAAGAATAAACTTGTCGCTAACACTTTTTCTTCACAAATATCGATTTATTATTTCCCCTTAGGCTTTCCTCTTCTTCTTCTGTGAGGCTGAAAACAACAAAGCCTAACAAAATTTATAAAGTCCTCATTTTGATGGTTAGAAATGTACCCAAAAAAATGTGTTTACAAATATTAAAAATCGCTAAACACACTTAACATTTCATGAAGTTTCTTAAAAACTGTTACTTTATCGGTAGGTGGTTAAAAGTTCGCAGTGATTTATTTGTAAAGTGAGAGCATACATAATTTATCAGCATTCTTCTCCGTATACATTAAATGAGTTTTTCATCTCATGTTACTTGTAACTGCTTTCATAAATTTTGGAGAAATGCTTTAAAGTGCATGCACAAAGAGAAGTGTTATCCTCTTCTAGGTCAATCAGGAGAGCTTTGTATGCTTATCAAAATGTGTAGGAGGTTATTGCAGCCCGACTCCTAACATCGTGTCGTGTAAGTTGATTTCTTCTTGGAGCACATGAAACAGAAAGAGCATTAGTTTCGCTCGATTGAAAAGTCCAGGTGACAAGTGTTTGACACCTGTCAAACATAGTCTATAGAAAAAAACGGTTTTTGGATTTATATTCGAATTAAGATGTCACTGTCAGCTATAGACGACTGCAGAGTAACTCGGGATGTACAACTTTGAAGCTGACCTTTAACGCCACTCCCTCCGACAAATTTATATATATATATATATAATTTCTTTTAATTCTTAGAGGAACATAAGGCTTCAGCCACGCGTCTCCATTGCATTCGATTACCTGCTAGAGTTTTCACCTGGCTTCAAGTCTGCTCACATGCTTTCATCTCCTCTTCACATGACCTCATCCAAGTCACTCTTGCACAAACGACCAGCTCGCCGCTTCCCATTCTGCATGGTTCCACTCGAGAGCTTGTCTAGTGATGTCACTTGATGGTTTCCCCAGAGTATGGCCAATCCACCTTCATTTCTTCCAGCCTATTTGTTGCCGAATCGGTTCCGGTTGGTTTGCTCCCAGAGATCCCTGTTGATGATCACTTCTGGTCGGCCATCTGATCTTGAGCAAAGTGTTGAGCGAAGACAGCTGTTCATGTAGGTCTGCAGTTTGTTTGAGGTGCTCTTCATGACGCGCCAATTCCCTGATCCATCCGTATAGTAGTGTGGTGAGAGCAGGCTGCTAGCCAATTGGTTGACATTAATCTACATCAATGTCTAGGTCACTAATATTGGCCGTGAGAAAATATGAACAAGGCTGATTCAACAACCAATCACAGCAAACTTAACGTGGGCAAATATGATTCGCAGATAGATGGCTCCACTTTTCGATGATTACCGAAAACAACCAATCAAAAGCCTGCGTTTGTCTGCTTAACTTCCGAGAAACAACCAGTCAGGAGACTGCGTTTGTCTACTTGCATAAGCTATAATATATATATATATATATATATAAATACGTGTTGATTTCCGTAATAAAACGATCTGTTGCCGGGCCTTGTCTTCTCTTGTTACAATTGGTGTCGCTGCCTCCAGAAAATGAAGATCCCATGGCGAACTGCGTTTGAAGAAGGAGACATGTGGAGCTTCTTACGTGACTTCGAAGCCGTTGATCAGTTGGTGGGTGTCAAGGAGCAGGCGGTGAAGGCGGTTGTCCTGGGGACGCTGTTGAGAGGCCGAGCGAAGGCGTCATATGACAGCGTAGACAGGTCAAATGGCACAGCGTCTTGGAAGAAATTGGTTGAACGATTGGTGTCGGAGTTCGACAGCGCAACAGACAGACAGCTAGCAATGCAGCAGTTCCGTTCAACGAAGCTGGGACCTGATGGAGACCCTCTAGTGTTGGCGGTGAAACTGACGAATCTACTTCGACGTGCGCTTCCCACTTTAGATGAAGAATCAGAAGCGCAGTTACTGTCTTCCCAATTCATCGAGAGTGTCCCAGACCACATTTCTCAGCGATTACAACTGGTTAACGCAACGCAGCCGATGGATATTAGAGAGCTGGCGAAGGTGACCAGACAGCTGCTGAGCACAACGGTAGCCGCTATAGACCAACCAAAACCAAACGAATGTGAGCAGAAAATTGAAGCATTGCAGCGGGAAGTGGCGGCGTTAAAGTTGGCTGATAGAAAAGACCGGTGTTTTGAATGCGGTAAGCCGGGACACTGGAGAAGATACTGCCCAGAAAGGCGAAAAAGAAAAATTTCAGACGGTATAATGCTTGTTCTTTCTCTCGTATGAACCTAGATTTAGTGGGGGCTATTGAGAAAGGTACTCTGTATTCGAAGTTGCGAGTGAATGATCGAGAAGTAGTATGTTTGATAGATACAGGAGCGGCCGTGTCGTTAATAGATAAGAATTTATGTAAGAGTGTTAGTCCGTGTTCATTGACAGTACAAACAGTAGGCGGGTATGTGTTGCGTATCACGGGTAGATCGAACTGTACGGTCGTTGTTGGTGGCTGCGAGGTGACGTTTCCTTTCATTGTTGTACCCGAACTACAGCGAACGATATTAGGAGCGGATTTTCTGCGTGAGATTGGTGCGATAATCGACACGCAAGCGAACGTGGTGATCACGAAATACGGGCATATCAACATGTATGAGACCAGCGAGATAGCAGCGATTAAGCTGTCGACGGTACACAATGTGACAGAGTTAATTAATAAATACGATCATCTGTTCACTGGAGATGGCGACCCATACGGTTATTGCGATAAGGTGAATCATGAAATTCCGTTAAGTGATCCGAAAGTAAGGTCATTTACAACGCGAAGAGTTCCATGTCATCTGGAAGGCGAAGTGGAGCGACAAGTGCAAGAGATGTTAAAAGACGATATTATTGAGGAAGCTGATAGCCCGTACAACTCTCCAGTGCTGTTAGTAAAAAAAGCGAATGGGAAGTATAGATTCTGTGTTGATTTTCGACAGTTAAACAGTATGACAGAGTTAAGACCGTGTGCCATGCCAACAGTGGTAGAAACTTTAGATCGCCTACAAGGTGCGAATGTGTTTTCGGTTCTCGATCTTCGCTCAGGATACTGGCAGATACCGATAAAACAAGGTGATAGAGATAAGACGGCTTTCATCGTGGGTCAGACACAATATCGATTTAAACGCATGCCGTTTGGACTAGCAGGTGCACCGTTTACGTTCAGACGACTGATGAAGCTATTACTTAAGAACTTGAAAAACGTGGAGGTTTATGGTGATGATCTCGTCATATACAGTCAAAACGAAAACGATCACGTCAACCATGTAGAAGCCGTGCTGCGACGCATCGAAGAGTTTGGACTACGCGTCAACAAAACCAAGTCCCAGATAGCCAAAAAGAATGTTACTCTGTTGGGACATAAAGTGGGAAATGGTGAGATTAAACCACTGCCGGAGAAAATTTTGACGATTAAAACGATTCCAGCCCCGAATTCAAAGAGAAGAGCAGCGTTTTATAGCCGCTTCGTGAAGAACTTCAATGAGATAGCAGCCCCTCTATACAGGCTACTAGGTGAGCCAAAGTTTGTTTGGTCGGAAGAATCGCAGAGGACATTCGACAGAATTAAACAGCTGCTCGACCACCAACAAATGACGCTAAAACTACCTGTGCCAGGAAGACAGTTCACAGTGTGCACAGATGCCAGTGACTACGCTATAGGTGCGGTCCTAAGACAGGACGAGGGAATCGTTGAGTATGCCAGTAGGGTTTTGACACACACAGAGAGAAAGTATTCAACGATAGAGAAAGAATGTTTAGCAATGGTATGGGCAGTCGACAAATGGAGACCTTATTTACTCGGCCGGCGGTTCCACATCGAAACTGATCATAAGCCGCTACAATTTTTGAAGACAGCGAGAGACCCACGGGGGAAGTTGTCACGGTGGATGTTGCGTCTTCAGGAGTACGATTTTACGATCTCACACGTTCCTGGAAGTGAAAATGTCTTGGCAGATTTGTTATCGAGACCAGAAGATGAGTCTGAGTTGCCCGAGGTCGCTTACGGAGTGCATGCAGTAGAACAAGACCCACTAAGACTTGCACGTAGGCAGAGGTTGGACGATACGCTGAATACAGTAATACAGGTGATCACCAACGGAATAGAAGTGGATCAAACTACGGCGAGTAAGGAGCTAACCACACTACTCAGACAGAGGGATCGACTCAGAGTGAATGCCTACGGGACTCTGACCTGGCGAGAGAACGACGGAAGCTGGCTGGCTGTCATACCTCAATCGTCGCGCCACGACATGATAGAAGAATGTCACCAGCTAGCGCATACAGGCGTGGCCAGAACGACCGACCTCCTAAGACAAAGTATGTACTGGCCAGGTATGAGAGAAGACGTAGCAAGATACGTACTTGGATGTCCACGGTGCCAGCTGATGAAAGGTGACCGGTATACGACCACCACTTCAGTCGATTCCAGTTACCGCGATAGGTGACTTGTGGTCCGTAGATGTCATGGGTCCATTTCCTCAGACATCCAATGGTAATCAGTACCTCTTGGTGATGACGGAACACGCGACACGATGGGTAGACGCCGTAGCAATCCCAGACCAACGTGCAAGAACCGTGACAGATGCAGTAGTTAGACACATTGTTGCAGACCACGGCGTACCGAAGACAATACTGACAGACCAAGGTCCCTGTTTCGAGAGTGAAGAGTTTACTTCCCGTTTGCAACAGCTGGGCATCAAGAGGATCAGAACGACCCCATACCATCCACAAACGAATGGCCTAACGGAGAGAAACAACCGTGGCTGGCCTCGAAGGGCGGGAACTGGGAAACGGAGCTTCCACTGATTTTACTAACACATCGTGCTACCACTCAGGAAACAACGAAGAAGTCACCCTTCCAACTGATGTATGGTAGAAAACCACGATTGCCGATACACAATGAGACCTGGCCCATGCACCAAAAGTGGAGTACGACGAAATTAAAAGCAGAGCGGAAAGAGGCAGTCAAGAATGTAATGCGGAAGCAACGGAGTGACGTCGCGAAGTCTCAGCTTAAAAAAAGGACTCAGTGCATTACCTTTGCACTCGGGGACCAAGTAAAGTGTAGAAACAGAAGATATACAGTTCAATGCGGGCCAGGTTCACGGAAACTCCTTCTCCAAAGTCGGAAGGACCATACACAATCACAAAAAGACGGGGTCAAGCATATACCATCCTTGACCTTGACCTTAGCGGCCTGTTCGAAGTTTTGGGCCAGCTACTATAATATCTACATTTTGCATCCAGTCTACTGTTTACCAACGTTTATTTATCGCCTAAATATGAATTCTAACAGAATCATTTACTCTCGTAACTTTATTAATCATTTACGACCAAATGACTTTCATATTCCAAAGAAACCAAGGAGGAAACATCGTAGTGGTTGGCAGAGAGCTCTCAAACGTACACCAATACACTTAACTACGGTCCCCGTCATAATGAACACAAACTGTCGCTCTCTGCCAAACAAGATAATGTACCTACAATCCTTGATGTCAACTGATACGTATCATAACACCGCCATAATCACATTACAAGAAACGTGGTTGCATGAACTGTATGATGACAATCTTATCTCACTAAAGGACTTTATTTTATTTCGTCAAGACCGTCAATGTTGTAATAAGAAAAATGGTGGTGGCGTTGCAACTTTTATTCACTCCAAATGGTCTGTCTCAAATAACGTCTGCTTCACCTTCTCAAATGACTTCATTGACTGTATTACTGTCAAATGTCGCCCCAAACATCTCCCCAAATATAAACAAATCTATATTACAAACATGTACATTTCCCCTAGTTGCTCTCCATCTGATCTATCTAATTTTGCTGATGAATTCACCATGTTTGCTGCTGCCAACTTCGACAACTCTCCGTCTATTATTACTGGGGACTTCAACTCCTCAGATTGCTCCTTTCTTGAAGCTCTTGGTCACACAAACATAGTCAAATTTCCCACTCGACTTGACAAAACACTCGATCTAGTTTTTACTAATGACGAAGGAGTATATGAAACACGTAGACGTTCACCGATACTTAACTCCGATCACTGCATTGTCCGCGTTTTGCCAAAAATATACAGCAAAACACATATTAAAATCTTCTCACACCTGTCTACGAAAGCACAACAAAGATGCTACACATCTGACAACCTACTCAATCTAAGATGCATGTTAAAAAATACTAACTGGGATTTATTCTATGAAAGTACATTAGATGACTCAATCACCAATATAATGGATTATCTTAAGTTCTGCCTCGACATATGCTGTCCCAAACAAACACTGTTCAAACGCCTCGACCGCTTCTCGTCTCCCCATCTCAAACAACTTCGCAGGCAAAAAGAAATGTTATATAAATGCAAAGACAAGTTAGGACTTAAAAAGATTAATGCTCAAATCAAATCTGAAATCAAAAATCTTAATGCTATCTATAACCAAACACTTTTATCATGCAAATCTCCTATCAGCATGTGGAAATTTTTCAATGAAATTACTGGCAATAGTAAGCGATGTAATGTTTTTCCCTCTTGTGATGTTAATGCTCTTAATCTGTTTTTTATACGCTCTCCTTCTACTATAACCACTTCTAACGTTACTAATCTTGTAGCTGATAACTTCCAGGACTTTAATACTCTCGATGTTTTGAAATGTCTTAAAACTCTTAAGCCCTCACATAGTCTTGGCCCTGATGGCATACCTGCATATGTTCTAAAACAATGTGCAGATGCTTTATGTTTTCCTCTAATATCCTAAATGCTTCTTTCTCCGAAAACGTTGTACCTGTTCCATGGAAAGACATTAAAATAGTCCCTGTCCCTAAACCTGGAAATAGCAAGAACGTAAAGTTCAGACCCATCGCCATCACTTCCCCGTTTCTAAAGCTCATGGAAAAACTTGTACTTCTTAAAAGCTTCGAAGACCCCAAACAATTTGCCTACAGACAGGGTAGGAGTACTTTAGACGCTGCAGCCGTCTTACACAACAGTATTGTCTCATCATTAGATAAAGGTGCCAAATATGTCCGCTGCACGTTTCTTGACTTCACTTCTGCTTTCGACTCTGTACCTAGATGTCTCTTGCTAAATAAGCTCTCCATGACACAAACCGGGTCCTGTGTCATGATTGCACTCAAACAGAATGCAGTACACCGTATACAAAGGCGAATCCTCCTCTGCTGTGCTCACTGAAGCTGGTGTCCCCCAAGGTGCTGTACTCTCCCCACTTCTCTTTTCTTTCTTTCTACATGACCTACCATCTTCAAATGACATTAACTTTGTCAAATATGCTGATGACCTAACTGTATCTTTACCTGTCAAATGTCAAAGTGACTGCTCTAAACTAAATGGCTTCTTATCAGAAATCAGCCAATGGTCCAAGGAAAACGGTCTCACCTTAAACCCCTCCAAATGCCAAACAGTTAATTTCACCTTTAGGCACAAATCTGACCTAAACAAACTGGTTAGCACTCACGAGGTGTGCAACATAGATGGCACTGAAATTGAAACCAAGTCGGAAATTAAATACCTAGGCGTCACTCTATCTTCTGATCTTTCCTGGTCGTCTCATATCTTGACGATTTCCAAGAAAATATACCGTCTTACCTTCTACATCAAGAAGTTAAGACATTCTGGTGTAACCCAACCCTTACTACTACAATTTGTTAACTCCCGTATTCTGCCTATTATTCTCTATTGTCCCCCCTTAGTTTTTCCTGGGCTATTGAAGAAAGCCTATAACTTATTACGCAAGGTGTTAAAGATTGTCAGCAATGTAAGCAACGTGCCACTTGACCAGCTTGTTAATATTTTGGTCGACAGGCACATGAACTCATGTGAAAAATGGGTTAAAGCAATCCATTCTATCTAACTCACACCACCCTCTTCATTCACAACTCTCCCCTTGTATCTGATCAGGCAGAACCAGAAGCCTATATAGGAAACTATATGCTCGCACTAGCAAGTACAAAAACTCAACCATACCGTACCTACTTGGCTCGTGTTCTGTGCGATAAAGAAAGCATTAGGCGTGATACCTATAACTTATTAAATAGTCAGTAGAACAATTGGATCGCGTCTTTCCAACTCACATCATTTACAGGTACAACGTTTTCTCTCTACCTTTTTTTCCTTCTCTATTTATTTTTGTTATGTGCTGTTTGTTTCTCTCTTCCTTACAAACTCTATTAAAACATTCTTGTTCGTTCTTTCACACTCTGTATATCTCGACCATTTTGCTATCGCTTACGCCAGTAAATATGCTAGTAGTATCTACTTTTCTAACACCTTCAAACACTCTGTTTAATTTTAGCTTTGCTACCGACATGCTAATATGTTGTTGTCAAAACTGACTGAGATAACTTTAATCTATGTAGAATTTTATTTATTGAATGATGTAATCACAGGATGCAATATTGTAGTAAAATGCTGAGAATTCCATTCTGTATCACAAGTACTGTTTTGGAATAAAGCTATTATCTTATCTTATTTTACCCGAAGAGGTGACAAACAGAAAGGAGTTAACGCCAGTCAGCTCCAACGATGCCTACAGTAGGACAAGCCGGTCAGTAACAATCCCCAACTAAAGGATGTAGAACCCAGAAGGTCGGAACGTCTGCGCACGAAGCTATTTGACGGGGGACGAATGTGGTAAGAGCAGGCTGCTAGCCAATTGGTTGACATTAATCTACATCAATGTCTAGGTCACTAATATTGGCCGTGAGAAAATATGAACAAGGCTGATTCAACAACCAATCACAGCAAACTTAACGTGGGCAAATATGATTCGCAGATTGTACAAGTATAAAACTTGTGCACTATGGTACAGTATAACTCCATTATGGATAAGATTTTATTTTGATAAATCACACAGTGTTACACAGTATTATTAACTGATGACCGCGTTTCGAGCACAAATTACTGCCACTCATAATCATATCAAGTTACTCACACAACTTTTCCTTCATTTATATACATGTGTGGAACTGACTAGATATTTAAATATAAGTCAGTATAGGATAATGTGCATTCATAAATAATAATATGAGTGTTATTGATCAGTTACAATCAGATGGGAAATAAGACAAGTGCTTTTATAGTCATGATAATAAGTAACTTTTTAGAATGTTGTGATGCGCTTGAATTGAAATAGAATTTTGAGATTATTTATTATCCTCCTCTGATTTGACTGATTGGCGGTAATAAGATCTTCGACACCTCTGGTATTTGCATTGAGCCATTTCTGTTGCATGTGTTGTGTTGGGTGTAGACTCGATGATGAACCAGGGAGGATTCAGTAACCAATCTATCTCTCTCTCCACCTACATAGATTACTTCTTAGAATCTTAACCCTCTCCCACCCACTATATTGTGTGGTTGTGTGCTAATGAATGCAGTGCAATTTCTGAGCTTCTTTTCTAAATTACTTACCTTCTCGAGGGACTTCAGTACTCCAGTACTACACACAATTGTCTAGCACTCTGTGTACATTATTATGCATGAGAGAAACAATAGTCAAACTGAACAAAAATTTTCCACAATGGTTTCCTTCTCTTTTAACTGCATCTGCTTACTTGTTATCAGGGGGAGAAACTTCAAATTACCCATATAACACTAAGAGTTCTTCGCTAAGTAACATGTAACTCACACATTTTCTACTCACTCATATATAAAGTTTCCATGTTCATTATTAGCAATAATAGGCAGGATTACAAGTAAAAATAAAATTCTATAAGATATTAGTTAATCACTGACGAATTTTCAGTTCTTAGTCTTAAAGAAATCAATACGTACTTGTTATCCAAACGCCTCCCCCCGCCCAAATTATTTTGATTTATGATAATGAAAGTGGTCTGAGTAGCATTCGCTTACTTTAGTGCTTCACTGGGTAAGTCCTTTAAATCCCAACATTAATCATTATTGTCAAACAAGAAGTGATCGAAAAATCTATGCGTAAGTAAATTGGATATATTTTAAAATACTTTTGAAGCTTATTCAAGTATTAGTTTGTTGGGATTTGAGAGATTGGCTACAGGATTTCATCATGAGCTGGTGTCGTCTAGAGAATCATTGGAAAACCACTAAAGAATAATGAACTGGACAGCTGTTTCTCCCTTGTTTTGGAAGTCTTAATCAGCACGCACCCATCACACGGGGGGGGGCTGTCGAAACTAGAAATTCATGTGCCGTTGAGTCGGGTCCCAGTGGCTTAATGGTCTACAACCTCACCTAGTCCTGAGTTCGAACTCTAGTTGGTCGATTCTAATGGAGGGTCCCGAATTAGGGGGACGAAACAGTTGTCCAGTACTCCCAGCTGGTTATACAATGGTTCTCTAGCCGACGTCAGCTTATGATGAAATCCTGTAGCCAACCAATCAGATCCCTGCGAACCAACACCTGAAAATTATGGGATAATTTCACTTCGGATTATTTTTGTAGTTAATTTCCTGAAAGTTAAATCAAATTCTTCAGTTGACTACTGTGATATGGACCATCTTTCACCTTATTTAAATCCTTCTTCAGACAGATTCTATGAAACATCGATTCAGTAGAGTCTAGAATGCGTAGAGTGTGCTTGTTAAGTAATATGTTTGTGAATATCTACCAGTATTGAATCATGTTCTGAGCAAATTGCAACTCCATCATCAGAGAACAAAGCATGGAATGGCGATCAAACCTCTACCTCAACTTCATAGACTTTGAGAAGGCCTTCGATAGCGTTGATCGTGAAGTAATTTGGAAACTACTCGAGTACTACGGCGTACAGTGCCCCAAATATTCATCAACCTTATTCAACAGCTGTACGACAACGTCACATGCCAAGTGATCCACAACGGAAGACTCAGCGAGGCGTTTGGAGTAAACACAGGAGTCAGACAAGGGTGCTTAATATCACCAATGAATGATATTCATAATTGTGGTGGACTGACTGGATTATGCGTCAGACAGTGAGTGGGAAACGAGAAGATAAGGATATCATGGACCGACGTGAATGACCTAGAAGACCTGGATTTCATACGTGGATGATGTATGCTTGATGTTACACAAAATAGAAGACTTACAAGCGAAAACCAACCGACAAACTGGTCGAAGAAGCAACCAGCGAATACAGGACTCCAGGTGAACATAGACAAGACGGAGGTTATGAAAATAACCAGCTAACTAACAACAACAACAGCAACACCCAGTGCCAATCACTATCACCGGGGGGGGATTTGAAAGAGGTTAGTTACTTCATTCACTCACTTATCTAGCATAGAGCATTGTCTCAACTACAGGAAGTCGGAACGGACGAGGATGTCAAATAGAGTGAGAATCGGGAAGTCATCAAGAAACACATTCATCAACCTGAAACCAATTTGGAAATCTTCGTCACTCAGCCAGCATCAACAACAAAATTTGGTCGGATTTTCAATACAAACCTGGTCGAGTCAGTCAGTTCTTCTATACGGATGAGAAACTTGGCGGGCGTGTCACAAGGAATGTTTTCAACAGGTTGCGATGCAGACCTTTATCGACAACTGTCTTCGCTCGATCTATAGTGAAGATCAGATGGCTGGGCCGGAAAGAGTCACCAACTATTAGAAACTATGGGAACAAACAAAACAAGAACAAACCAATCGCCCAACAAATATGCAGGAGAAAGTGGAGATGGATGGATTGAACACTCGCCCGCTGAGGAGGCCGGGCCGCTGAGTGACATCGCGCGCGCGTCAGGCCATTGGTCGAGTGGAACCAGGCGGAAAGGGAAGCACGCGACGAGTGGGACGTCAGTGCAAGGGTGAGTGGGATCGAGGAGATCGTGTGAAGAGGAGTTGAAAGAGTATGGACCGACGTGGATGCAGGTGAAAAGTACAGCAGAAGACAGTAGCAAATGGAGACGTGCAGTTGAAGCCCTATGTTCTACTAGGAACCCAAGGGAACAATAATAATAATAATTGAAAGTAGAGTGTCAGTTTAGTTATTTTCACATTAACATAAATGTTTATAAGCGGGCTTGTGTATGGAATAATAGATTTTACTTGAAAGACAATTATCGTATTCAATACATAGAATACATACGTTCAGGTTTAAGATGCCTCATACTAATGGAGAATTTCCAAAACTTCCGGCGGTATCAATTGTTAACATAACATGCTTTATGTGGCGGTCCGCTTAAATCGCTGCGCTAACTAAATTGCTTGCCACAAAAATCCTTCATTTTATTTGGATTTATCATCATTGTTTTAATCATTCAGTTAAATCAAATGATCTCCTTTACATAAACTTGCACGCTGATTTAACTTGATTCCAAGTAAACACTGTGTAATTCTTCAACGAAATGAAGGCATACTTCAGATTATTATTTGACATGTAAATGCTGTAAGAGTTCGTCAGTGCCATAGCGATTAGAATGCTCACCGACCATGCACATGGTCCGGGGTTCGATTCCCATCTGACGCACTCCTTTACATCGCTAAGCTAGAAATAAAGTAGGTAAAGAGGAAAGATTGGGCATGAGGCTAGTAACCCCATCCTGTAAAAAGAAACACTGCTACAGAAACTTCAATCCACTAACTTGAAGCCCTATGTTCCACTGCGGAAAGTGAAGGAAAAAAATGCTGTAAGGAGAAAGAAATTTTAGAAGTAAATACGCTGAAAAATTTTGTACCACATGCTCGCATACCGTCCGATATAAAGCCCTATTATTATTATTACTATTATCACGAAAAACTCATCTATCTAATTTCATGAAGCTGCCTTCAGTTCGAGATGTTTTCAATCAACAGGTTACATTTATACAACACGAAATAATTTCATACTGCAACCTCTTAATCGTTTGCAGCAACTGGCACAAAATCATGTTTGCACACTAAACAAATCTTTGATACATTCACTCACAAATGTCGAACAAGTGCTAATGAAACCTCCTCCCCTGGTTTCAATACAAATGATGTTCTAAAATGTCTTCAGTCTCTGAATCCTTCTTTTAGCCTAAGTCCAGATGGTTTGCCTAGTATTATTCTTAAAAGTGTGTAGATATCCCGTGTTATCCTCTCATGGACATATTTAATGAATCTTTTTCCAGAAATGTCATGCCAGCCGTTTGGAAGGACATCAAAATTGTTCCTATACCTAAGTCGTCGACTGGAACATGTTTTAAATTTAGACCTATTGCTGTTATCTCCACTTTTCTAAAAGCTATGGAAAAGTTACTCTTACTTAATCTTCAGCCTTCACTTAAAACCTTTAACGATCCCAAACAATTTGCTTATAAACACAGTAGGAGTACTTTAGATGCAGTTGCAGTCTTGTACCATAACATTGTCTCTAGCTTAGACACGGGGGCTAAATTTGTTCGCTGCAACTTCCTAGTTTACACATCTGCTTTCGGCTCAGTACCTAGGGACATTTTGTTAAACAAGCTTGCTGAAACTCAAACTGACTGTTGAGTTGTCAAATGGCTGCATTCTTATTTCTCAGGAAGAAGGCAGTACACTGTATGTCAGGGAAGTCGTCCACTTCGTTGCTTACTGAGGCTGGTGTCCCTCAAGGTGCTGACCTTTCTCCTTTTCTGTATTCTTTCTTCTTGCATGACTTGCCTCACTCTGATAACGAAATGAACTTTGTTAAGTATGCCGATGATCAAACGATTCCAATGTCTGTTAACTCCCAGCTTGATTGTAGTCAGATGAACAGCTTTCTATCAAAAATTAGCAAATGGTCTTCGTCTAATGACCTTAAACTAAATCTTCCCAAATGTCAGACTGTTAATTTCAGTTTCCGATGCAAACGAAAGTTAAATGAAGTCGTTGGTTCCTATGATCCTTGCAAAATTGATGACACTGATATAGAAATCAAATCTGAAGTTAATTATCTTGGATTAATTCTTTCTTCTGACCTATCCCGGTCTTCCCATGTCTTAGCGATTTCTAAAAGAATATTCCGTCTGACTTTTTACATTAAGAAGTTGAGGCACTCAAGCTTAACCGGACCACTCCTCCTCTCACAGTTTGTCAACTTGTGCATCTTATTTATTCTTCTTTACTGTTCACCCTTATTCTTTCCTGGATTGCTTAAAAAAGACCATGTCACACTTCGTAGAACTCTGAAGACTGACAGTAGGACGAGTGGTGGCATCCCATTGGGCCATATAGTTGACACTGTCACTGATAGGCACTTGATGTCATGTAACAAATTTGGTAAAGGAATTTTGCCAGACTCTGAGCACCCACTCTACGCGCAGCTCCAACCTTGTGTCTTTTCAGGTAGAACAAGAAGTCTTTTCAGAAGACTTTATACACGTACGTTTAGGTATAAAAATTCCACTATACCATATTTGGTGGCACGTACTTTATGTGATGAAAATCGTGTCAGGCATGAACTGACTAACCTTCTTTGCACTAGTAAATTAACCATTTCCTCCACGCTTACACCATCAACCTTTATTGTTATTGTATTTCTCATATTTACAATTCTCTCATTTTTTTCATAAGTGTGAATATCATTTAAGCTGTGTTATAACTGTTAATTTTGTATTTCCCCTCACCGCTATACTATATCAACAGAACATTAGATTCAATAACCTTTAACATGCTAAACTTTCCAAATTGAATGGACAATACTGTTTGAAACAAACTCACTGTTATTGTTATATTTAAAACTCGCAATTCGTGCTTCGAATATTTTTGACTTTATATCGTGAATGTGGACAAATTCCTCTGGTTAATTTTGTTTTAATTTTTAATTTTGTTCATATTTTGAGTAAATCAGATGCAATATTGTGACAAAGACTGAGAATTCCATTCTGTATTACAAGTACTGTTTTTGGAATAAAGTAGATTATTATGACTATTATGATTCAGTTCACGTTAAGCATAATTTAGAGTATCTTCATCCTGGAGTGACTAGAAAGTGCTCTGAGTGCAAATCCTTCGCCCGGAAAAAGCCGATTTGAGGGAAAGCGAATCATACGGGGATCGCATTGTGAGGCTAAGCAACATCACAGAATTTGTAGTCAAGTCTCCAACTCACATAATTACGTCTACTTTCGGTAGCGTTGACCATGAAGTAATTTGGCAGTTGTTTCAACACTGTGAGGTGCTTCAAATCTTATATCAGTCTCATCAAACTGCCATACGACTATGCCTCCGAAGTGAGAAGGGGAGTAAGTCAAGCATATCTAGTGATATTTGTGATTGTGGTGGAATGGATCATACGACAAATCACGGAGATTATGAAGAGTATGCATCACAACACAACGGAAGATGTGGAGTTTGTGGATAATGTTGCAGAAACTGGAAAATTTATGAACGAATACTGGAAAGCTGGTAGATGTAGCAAGGACGGGTGTTCAAGTGATAACAGAGAAGACAGAGACGATGAAGATAACTGACCATCACTAGCAACAACACACACCAACTGCCATCAATGGGAGTAATTTGTAGCAGGTCACCTCTTCCACTTCTCTAGGCAGCATCAGTATTAAAATGTACTACGTTCAGTACATCTTATCCAACAGTTCTACGACAATGCTGCATGTCAAGTAATCCACAACGGGAAACTTATGGAATCCTTCAAAGTGAAGACGGCTGCCTACTATCGCCGATGATTTTCCTGATTGCAGTAGATTGGATAGGACTCCAGGTGAACATAGACAAGACGAAGGTTATGAAAATAACCAACCAACCAACAACAACAACAGCAACACCCAGTGCCAATCACTATCACCGGGAGGGATTTGAAAGAGGTTAGTTACTTCATTCACTCACTTATCTAGCATTGAGCATTGTCTCAACTACAGGAAGTCGGAACGGGTGAGGATGTCAAGTCGAGCGAGAACCGGGAAGGCAAGCGAGAAACACATTCATCAACCTGAAACCAATCTGGAAAATCAATCTTCGTCACTCAGCCAGCATCAACAACAAAATTTGGTCGGATTTTCGATACAAACAACGTCAAGTCAGTCAGTTCTTCTATAGGGATGAGAAACTTGGTGGCCGGGACACAAAGAATGTTTCCAACAGGTTGCGATGCAGACCTTTATCAACCAACAACTGTCTTCGCTCGATCTATACTGAAGATCAGACGACCGGGCTGGACAGAATCGCCAAGAAGAAACTATGGGAACAAACAAAACAAGAACAAACCAATCGCCCAACAAATATGCAGGAGAAAGTGGAGATGGATTGGACACTCGTTGAGGAGGCCGGTTGCTGACATCGGGCGTCAGGCCCTCGAGTGGTAACCGAAAGGGAAGAGGCGAGTGGGACATCCAAGTGTGGCATGCAGAAGTTCATGTTTTGAGGAGTTGAAAAAGTATGGACTAACATGGATGCAGGTGAATAGTACAGCAGAAGACGGAAGCAAGTAAAGACGTGCAGTTGAAGCCCTATGTTCCACTAGGAACCCAAGGGAACAATAATAATAAAAAAAGTAGACTGGATAATGCGACAGACAGCGGGCAATCAGGAAACAGGCATAAAATGGACCCTCACGAAAAACTTAGAGGATCTGGACTTCGCCGATGATAAATGTCTGATTTCCCACAAACTGGAAGATATACAAGTGAAAGCAACAAGTTGGCAAAAGAAGCATCAAAGATGAGAGTTAAAGTGAACATAGAGAAAACAAAGTTGATGAAGATTCCTGGCCAACACCAACACTAACAACAACAACAGACAACAATCAGCATAAATGGGAGGAACCTGAAAGAAACAACCTCCTTTACCTACCTACCTAAAATGTGTCGTTTCGACCACAGGAGGATGGAACTGACGAGGATATCAAAGTAAGGATAGGGAAGGCAAGACAAGCTTTCATTACTCTCAAGTCTGCGTGGAGGCCAACAGCACTCAGCATCAAAACTAAGATCCGGATTTTCAACCCCATTGTGAAGTCAGTGCTACTGTACGGATCAGAGACTTGGCGCGTCATAAAGAGCACCTCAAACAAACCACAGACCTTCATCAACATTTGTCTTCGCTCAATACTTCCCTCAATATCAGATGGCCAGCCAGAAAAGATCAGAAACAGGGAGGGATCTCTGGGAGCGAACCAACCCAAGAGGAACCGATTGTGCAAAAAATAGGCAGGAAGAAATGGAGATGGATTGTGCATACTCAGAGGAAACCATTAAATGACGTCACTAGACAAGCCATTGCTCGAGCGGAACCCGAAAGGGAAGTGGCGAGCTTGTCGTCATTACGATGGTGACTTGGAGAAGGTCATGTGAAGATGAGATGAAAGCATGTGGGCAGACTTCGAGCCAGGCGAAAACGTTGGCAGAGAACCGAAGGCAATGGAGACGTTTGGCTGAAGCCCTATGTTCATCTAGTAATTAAAGGAAAAAATAATAATATAATCAGTACAAGAAAAAAGAATTGGACTTTCATCAATGACGTCAAGTTGACACTTCTGGAGTGTCGTGAACAACATCTCCAACAGGCTGTTGCATACTCTTCTCAACAGTTGCCTTTGCTGGCTCCATACTGACAAAAGGATTTCCATAAAGGAATGCCAACAAGTGAACAGACAAGTAACCAACCAATAACCTGTCATCCAACAAATATACCTAAGGCAATGGAAATTACACTGAAAGTACTCCTCAACAGTTGTGTTTATTCCAGAGTGAACGTCAGACAGTCGGTTAGAAAGGATTAGCAATACAGAACTCTGACAAAGACTCAACGAAGAACTTATCACCAAAAAAAGTTATGTAGAAGAAAGTGGAGATCAGCTGAAATTACTCTGAGATGACCGATAATTAACATCACACATCAGGCCATGAAGTGGAACTCGATTAGGAAACAACCCGTCGGGAGTGTATCCAAGGTTGATATGGAGGAGATCATGTAAGGCAGCCATGTAAAGAGGACTGTGCAGGATACACTGAAATGAGAATGTGTTTCATTCATAACCAGTCAAGATAATAATATGGCTTGTTTCATATCTGATATTATTTATTATCAATGTGAGTGTCGGTGGCTAAGCAGAAAAACACCTGCTAACCAGTCACACGACCCAAGCTTCGATCTTCGGCAGACGCACTACTAAACCTCGCTAAGTCAGTAGTGAAGATGGTAAAAAGGGAAGATTTGGTATGAGGCTAGCGACCCTACCCAGTTAAAGTGAAACCAGAGTTACCGGAATTTTAAAGCTGTAGCTTGGAGCCCTATGCTCCACTCAGGATATAATAAGCGGAATATTATGAGTCACTGTGAATACATATTTACTTCATCATAATTCAGATTTGTTTTAACCAAATGGATCTGAAAACAGTTTGAAAATCTTCTGTACTGCATTCAGCATAAAGAACAAGATTTGCATTTTCAACACTAATATGAAGTCGGTTCTTCTATACTGGTCAGAAACTTGCACTGCGTATCACGGAAAGGATTTCCAACAGGCTTGTTCAGACTTTCATCAACACTTGCCCACTTGCTGGCTGGTTTCATACTGAAGATCAAATGGCTGGTCGGCCAGAAAGAATTAGCAGCAAGAAACTCTTGCTGGGGAAAAACCAACAGGTAAGAGCCGGTCGCTCAACAAATATGTAGGAGAGAATAGAGGTGGATCGGGCATGCATTGAGGGACCGTCGAATGACATCGCTCAGAATGCAGACCATCGCTCGATTGGAATTCAAATGGGAAGCGAGGAGTTGGTCGTCGGTGAGAGGGTGACATGGAGGAGATTGTGCCGGGGTAGAGGAGGAGGTGAGGGATTGTGGTCAATCGTGGAGTTAGCTAGCTGAAGACGACGGCAGTAAAAAGAAGACAGTGGAGCCTTATGTTCCACTTGAGACTCAAGGGAATAATAATAATAAAATGAATCGACAAAGCACACAAAGTTCGATTCATAAAAGAGAAAGTCAAATATATATGAGAATTACTCACTCACATCAGAAATTGTTATTATCATTATTATAATTACTGATTTCATATACACAATTTTTCACAATACATGTATACATATGAAAACGAAAAAAGACAAAGTTATAATAATAATAATCGCACTGATAAATAAGTCGTAAAAATTTCTCATGATACAATTATACATCTGTGGATAAAAGTATACACAAGTTAATGAACTAAACCATTAGCGTATCCAATCGAGAATAAAAATAATGATCCAATGGTAGTTGATTTCATATTTCATTTTTAAAAACCGCGCTCCGCGTAATCGATCAGTTAAGAGAAATTACAAAAACAAATACGAAGGCTGACACAAAAGAAGACGTCGCTAGCCTACTACATTGATATATTTAAAACCCGTGAATGGATGCGGAAAAGGATATGCCATGCACACATATACACCAAAATTAAGGAGAGAAACAGTTTTTAGGATATTGAATCACAGTGTGCTACAATGATTATTGATTAATTAATTAATTTATGTGCAGTGAGATGATAGGTGAGATGATAGAAGTGATAGGTAAAGTTAGAATACATTATGTGCTATCTATCTATGTGTGTGTGTGCTAATAAATTTCTGAACAAGAGATTGTGTGCACATTCTGGTGCATGTTAGGGGGCCGGTGGGTGGGTGGTTGCGTGGGTATTTTATCAAAGATGTGTATTTCAAAAATGGAAAAACCCCTATTTATTCGGTAAAAAAAGTTGGTTTTTGTCTTTTGAATATAATTCTAAGTGGAATCATGATTACAGTAAACGATTGATTGAATAGGTTCATGAACGCCACACCGACCTAAAAAGGAATGAGAAGAAAATACATCATGAACACATGCAATTTTCAACTTCCTAGAATATGCCTTTGCAACGGTTAGAAATCGGATATGGAGAAAAAATGATTACGAAAAAGTGTTCTTAAAAGCATGAGTTCAATTAGATCTTCTTCAGGCTTTACACTAATTTACATGGATAAAACAAATGTTTTGAACGTAGTCAATAACGATAATTATAATGATAACAAAATATTGATAATAAGGTTTATGCAGGTGGCGATATGAATAACAAAGGTAGTAATATATGTATATGTAGACAATTATGTACCACTCCGATAAAAAGTCAATTTGGTCAGACGCCTCACGAATACAGCAAGACGTATCTGTACAGATGACTCCCTAGAGAATGAGCTAGGATGCATCCAAAATACGTTGGTTCAAATGGGTTATCCTAGTAGATTTGTCAGGAGACACATGAACAACAAGTACAATAAAGTGAAACTGACAACAGTTGAAAAGAAACAACTGTTCATGAAATTGCAATTTAATGAGGACATGGCTAGCGAAGTTTTACATCTGAGATTGTCGACAGCGATAAAACCTACTTATACTGCCACCACCCTCTGTTTGTCATTTTCCGGCTGCCGACCAATTATGATTGCTCAAGTGAAAGATAAGCTACCTAACTAACTGTGCCACTTCTATGTGTATCCATAAATTTAATTGCTCCTGTGGAGAAAGCTATATAGGCCGAACAACTAGACAGCTTAACAAACGCATTAATGAGTATCTCCATTCACTCATGGTTCGAAAAAGGTCAAATAAAATCCATACGAAGTTCTATTTTGGCTAATTTGATTGATAGTGGTCACCAGGTGGACAAAAATAGTGCCTTCAAAGTTATCTATCGCATTCTATCGAGCCTTTCGAACGGAATTCAAACCAGCCTTTTACACACAGCCAAAGCTATGGGAATTAATTCGAGAGAACAATCCTAGTCTTTGCATACAACAAAAGAAGTTTGTTCTACCTTTGTCTCTCCCTTGCCTGGCCTAGGTGAATTCTACTCAAAACCCTCCCACCCTTTCTTATCATCCCTCTCCTTCGTACTTTTATGATATTTATTTAAACTCTGATTATCTAATAAAGTATAACTATATTTTAATAGTTTACACACAATGATAAGTTTTGTTATTGGTAATATTTCGAGCAAAATTACCAATAACAAAACTTATCATTGTGTGTAAACTATTAAAATATAATTATACTTTATTTGATCTAATCCACAATGCTCAAACTTTTTGCTGATATTAACTCTGATTATCTGTCCACTACATCTACCTTTAGTAATACGTAACTTTTATGATTTGACCTAATTTATTTATTTATTGAATTGTCTACATATACACACATATATACATATACTACCTTTGTTATTTTTATCGCCACCTGCGTCAACCTTATTATCAATATTTTGTTATCATTGTAATCATCTTTATTAACTACGTTCAAAACACTTACCACATTGTTATTAAAACAATTAGTCCCTTTGATGTATGTACTTTTGTTTTAATTTAACTGAGTAATTTTCATGAACTTTATTTTATCATTGTTAACCATGTTAGTTGTAAAACGGTTGTAAAGAAACTACGAAATGATATCATCTCGCGAAATTTGTCTTCTTAATGCCTTATTCAAACATTATTATTATTTGATCCACAAAATCACCGTCAATGGTTAAAATTTTTTATATATAAGTTTATGTAAATTAGAGTAAAGCCTGAAGAAGAGGATCTAATTGAAAACAATATTGTTCTCGTATATGTCTTGTTCTGAAAGTTCACTGGTGGTGATGTAATTCAGTGGATGTCGAGTTGGTCTATGACTACTGTTTCCTACTGACCTAATGATGCTAGAAACACTTTTAGTGTAATAAGAACCTTCTATAGTTATATTTCAAAAAAAGTTTTGTAAAAAATATCTTGAAGTATTGGGATTCACCTTGACTCGATAACACTGTGATGATAGCTGGCTGCTAGCCAAACTGGTAGACAGTAATTTACGTCAATGTTTACGTTTCCAATATTGGTCGTGAGAAAAATAAGAACAAAGACTGACTGATTCGACAACCATTCACAGCAGATTTTTCGAAGGCGGATACAATTAGCATATGGATGATCTGACATTCAAGAAACAGCCACAAAGAAATGAAAGATTAACTTTCAGTGAGAAACAACCAATCAGAAGACTGCGTTTTGATGCTAACAATAATCTATAATAATGTACATGAATATCTATAAATATCTGTTGATTTCCTTAATAAAAGATCTGTTTCCTGGCCCTTGTCTTCTGTCGTTACAATACTACTATGGAAAAAAAGAACATCTGAAACCTTAAGTAGGATTCTTGATAAGTTATGTACAGATGGCGTATCCGAAGTCCCTTTGTCCGATATTGAGGGACTCTGTGTAACACTGTGAAGCATTCATGTGGGGGTGCTCGATGTCCGGAGATGACAAGGTGTTCGAGGATACAGCTGTTGCCATTCTTTTTTTCTCCTCTGGCTAACCAGGCCGGACAGTGTTCTAGAATATGTTTGTGGACTTGACGTTGCGTACGGCCAATATACTTTGCTCTACAGGAGCAAGTAAATTGGTAAATACACACTGAAGTAGCCAAAAGCGGTATCTTGTCCTTAGCGTTAGACTGCATTAACTGTCTGCAGGAAAATGTGATACGTAGAGTGGCTGTTGGAAATGTCTTCTTCAGACATTTAGAAAGGCGGTTTCCGAGAATTTCCGCTGCGATATTATCTTTGAATTCTAGGCTAATGAAGAGAGTATTCTGAGGAACCGTTGCGATGTTTGATACCGGAGGCTTCTCCTTCATGTTTTTGTCGATAAATCTTGGTGGATAACCATTGTCTAGTAGGCTTTTACGTAATAAATTTAATTCTTTCTCTACCATGTCTTCCGAGCAGGTTTTTCTAATCATTGAACGCAATGTACGTACCAGGTTTCTCTTTCGGACCAGTGGGACAAGGCTCTGGAAGTTGATAAACTGTCCAGTCCATGTTGGCCTGCGGTATATCGATCTTTGGATCGTACAATCGTGTCTTCTGGTGAGTAGTACATCAAGGAATGGAAATGCATTGTTCGACTCGCATTCTAAGGTGAATCTTATTCATGGATGTGCTGCGTTGAAGGTTTTGAGCAGAGAATCTAAATCACATTTTTCATCACAGATTATAAGCGTATCATCTGCGTATCTCTTGTATAATTGCAGTTGACTTATCAAGGGATCGAGGATGTTGTTTTCAAGACTCGCCATGAAGCAGTCAGCTAGGAGTGGACCGAGAGGAGATCCCATGGCTACCCAATTTTCTTGTACATAGAACTGTTCATTGAATTTGAACTGGATATTGGACGTACATTTGAGAAGAAGTTCCTTCAGGTAGTTTATGGGCAGAGGAACTTCTAGGTTGTTGGTTTCGATGTAATTACAAATGAAGCATATTATTTCGGTTAGAGGTATACTTGTGAATAGAGAGGCGAAATCTAATGAGATCATTTGTCTTTCAGACATGTTGACATCCTTCGCTGAGTCGATGAAGTCAAATGTATCTCTGAGGCTATACTTTGTCATAAGTCTTTTAATATGTCTTTTGATAAGCGTCAAGTCACTTAGGTTGGCACTTAAACTAACCATCCAGCTTAGTCAGAGACAAACGCTCGTTGATTAACTACGCAAATGGAAGCAATAATATATTTAGAACAAGACATATTAACAAACAATATTGTTTTCAATTAGATCTTCCTCAGGCTTTACTCTAATTTACAAAGACTTATATATATATAATTTTAACCAATGACAGTGATTCTGTGGATCAAACAATAATAATCATAATAATAATAGCAATCATAATAATCATAATGATAATAATAATAATGTGGTGAATATTCGAACGAAGTTAATAACGATGATTATAATAATAACAACAAAATATTGGTAATAAGGCTTATATAGGTGGTAAGAATAACAAAGTTAGTACACGCATATATGTAGACAATTCAATAAATAAATAAATTAGGTCAAATCAAATGGAACGATAATCAGAGTTTAAATAAATATCATAAAAGTACGAAGGAGAGGGATGATAAGAAAGGGTGGGAGGGTTTTGAGTAGAATTCACCTAGGCCAGGCAAGGGAGAGACAAAGGTAGAACAAACTTCTTTTGTTGTATGCAAAGACTAGGATTGTTCTCTCGAATTAATTCCCATAGCTTTGGCTGTGTGTAAAAGGCTGGTTTGAATTCCGTTCGAAAGGCTCGATAGAATGCGATAGATAACTTTGAAGGCACTATTTTTGTCCACCTGGTGACCACTATCAATCAAATTAGCCAAAATAGAACTTCGTATGGATTTTATTTGACCTTTTTCGAACCATGAGTGAATGGAGATACTCATTAATGCGTTTGTTAAGCTGTCTAGTTGTTCGGCCTATATAGCTTTCTCCACAGGAGCAATTAAATTTATGGATACACATAGAAGTGGCACAGTTAGTTAGGTAGCTTATCTTTCACTTGAGCAATCATAATTGGTCGGCAGCCGGAAAATGACAAACAGAGGGTGGTGGCAGTATAAGTAGGTTTTATCGCTGTCGATAATCTCAGATGTAAGACTTCACTAGCCATGTCCTCATTAAATTGCAGTTTCATGAACAGTTGTTTCTTTTTAACTGTTGTCAGTTTCACTTTATTGTACTTGTTGTTCATGTGTCTCCTGGCAAATCTACTAGGATAACCCATTTGAACCAACGTATTTTGGATGTATCCTAGCTCATTCTCTAGGGAGTCATCTGTACAGATACGTCTTGCCCTATATGATTCACAAAATCACCGTCATTGGTTAAAATTTTATATATATAAGTCTTTGTAAATTAGATTAAAGCCTGAAGAAGAGGATCTAATTGAAAACAATATTGTTCGCTTATATGTCTTGTTCTAATATTATAGTTTTCCAAATACTAAGCAATAACTATCAATTCATACTAGTTGACCAGGGTCAGTTATACTACTGTAACATGGAAATTTAGCCATATCTAGAATGATTACCCCACATTAGTTAAGTAATTCAGAGTAAAGCTTGGGCACACAACAGTATGGAATAAAGTGAAAATAATAATAAAAAGAAATATAGTTAGATGAGGGGATAGGTTAACGGACAAAATCTTTGTTCATCCAGTCAGCGTCAAACACCGTGCAAACAAAATGACGCAATGACTGTGTACTGAATTTATGTAAAACTGCAATTAAAAAAAAGGAAGGAAGGAAAGCAAAACAAGTACAAAGCAAATTATGAAACTGTGAGAATACACTGATATGTTTAATGAGCACCAAATTGTGCTCGAAATGTTATCCAGTTAGTAATACTGCATCAAACTGCTTACTGTTTCAAACATATCTATCCAATATGGAATTATATCCTACCAAAGTACCCCAAAAATTTTACCCTTATACTTAGAATTATAGCCCCAACTAAAATGCATAGGGTACAGTTTATTGTACACCTTTCAGAAACACTATAAAGTCTTAATGTTAAACTGCTTTAAAAGTTCCCATTCAGTCATGTAAGTGAAGAGACGTTCAGGGAAGAGTCTCTATTCCATGTGTGATTTGTAATTCAAGTATTGGTTTGTAGGGATTTGACTGATTTGGTTACGGGATTTCACCAAGAGCTGACATAGGCTAGAGAACCATTGGAAAACCAGCTAGGAGTACTGGGTAACTGTTTCGTCCGCCTAGTTTGGGACTCTTCATCAGCGCGCGCTCACTACCAGGGTTAGATAGAACCCAGGATCTTCTGGTTACAGTTATTTGCATAAAACTATATTATCATCCCTTAAACTGTTTACATTGCTAACTAATTTACAGATTTTGAATTTCATTTATGCTTTGTAATTACTTATTTATTGTATTTTTGATTACAGCTTGATTCCATACTGTATTTTTGGTACAAGTATGGAATTTTCAGCATGGATATCGGTAGCCCAATTTTTTCAGGCCGACCATAGATATCAAGTGTGTGTCGGCAGGGGTTCGAACCTTTGACCATGTGCATGGTCGGCGAGAGTCCTAGCCACTGTGCCACCGGTGCACTGCTAGTCTCCTTAGGCACACATGTGTAGAGTCCTGAGTCCGAAAGCCTGACTGAATCGAGTTGAACAATAACTGACTCAGTTGTATGATTTGTTGTGATCAGGAATTCTGATCGAACGAGTGATCGTGATGAGTTGTTGCTGGCTTGGTGGTAACAGATAATCTGAGTGTCAGGTTGAGACGTTCTGAAGCGACCAAACATTTTCATCTGTCCACCCAATTTCACTGTGGCTGACCACTCGATGGGAAGTTTAGTCAGACGGAAATCAATCTTGGCGCACTCACTCACACCCAGTGTGACTGCAGAAGCCTCACTCTTCCCATCATCTCTCATCCACTGCTTCAGGTTGTTCGACACGTGGTTTCCGAAATTTTCTTGAAGTGTTGTTCTGTTCACCTGATCAGTTTGACAACCAAAAACGATGAGGAGATCGGTGAATGATGATGATATCATGCAACAGGCCCTTAAATGAAATGCAAATGAGAAATGACGAATTAGACATCGACCGAAGACTGACATGGAAGAGATGAATGCTAATGAACAATTAATTGTGGAGCCAGCTAATGCAGACAGACTTCAGAGAATAGAGTGATATAAAGATGCTGTGCTAGTGAAGCCCTGTGCTGGACAACAAAAATAATAATGCCCGAAAACTGGAGCTGCAGGTCCCACTCCACAACAACAGTTAGCTGAAACCACCACGTAGACAGGTGTGGGCTTCCTAGTTTGGGGTCCTTGGGGACAGTAAAAATCAATGAAGGCTGGAGACATTTGGTGATATGGCTCAAAATCCTCGTTCTCAATGACTGGAGCAGATGCATTTACTCTTTTGTGATTTATAATATTAAGTAACGCTCTATTGTTTTTCCAGATTACTAGCCTTTTTGCCCCATATTTCTGTTTATCATCTGTCTTTTGAATCTCTCTTTCCTCTCTTCTGTTACCTTATGTGCAAAGTGAAGGGAGTGTTGAAACTGTGTTGAAACCACTTGGTCAGTCAGCCATGTATATATGTATATATAAATCACGGAATATACACATTGAATCATAGGAATTAATAAAAAGACGGTTGCAGCGAAAGAAAATTTTCTTTTCGATGAAGTCAACATCAGCTAGGCTATAAATTCGTGTATTTATAACAAATGGATCCGAAAGTTCCAGAATAATTTCCGGTTAAGGGTCAAATTAGTAAAATTACAATTAGGAATTAAAATGTCATAATAAACAGGGGGATGGATAAAACTCAAACAAAGTAGCTTCATAAGTACTGAGAAGATTGACATATTATGCTGGACGTATGCAAAAGGTCAAACCCAAGCTATGTATCCAAAAGAAATACGTTCAGCCCTTGTCCGTGCCATGGCCATCACAACACAGATAATTCTTTTAATAGTGACTATCGCATTGACTTTCTTATCCAAACTTCTTGTTTATTCATGTTATTTCTAAGTTTTTCTTAATCTCTATTTACACTACCGTATTTTCATATCCAAACTTCCTGACTATTTTGTCGTATTATTATTTCTGCATATTTAATCCCCAACTGCATAAACAATTATTCATCACATTAGTTATGATCCCACTAGATTTTGTTATCCAAACATCCTGTCTATTGTTGTTATTTCTACATTTCTAACCCCCAAATGCACAATCGATGTCAATCTTCTCGGTAATTATGATGCTACTGTGTTTGAGCTTTATCCGCCCCCTGTTTAATTCCTGATTGTAATTTTATTAATTTGACCCTTAACCGGAAATTATTCAGAAACTTTCCCATCCATCTGTTATAAATACATGAATGTACAGCCTAGGTGACGGTGACTTCAACGAAAAGAAAATTTTCTTCGCTGCAACCGTCTTTTTATTAATTCATATATATATATATATAGGCATGAGATTCGTTAATGTCTGAATAAAACAACATATCAGGAGATGTAATCTAGTAGCTTGAATGGCAACAGACTCGTTTATAGGTCACCATATTTACTTACTTGAGATATTGTTCAAGGGAATTCTGTGTATTTATAAAACCAGTTCCCTCAGTGTGGTGCGTTAATGATCAGATCTGTGTTATTGTTATTATTACTATTATTATCTAATAGTTGAGATGTTTGAAGTAAGTCTATATTGAATGCAAATTGAGATGGTGTTGTATTACTATTATTATTCGATGGAATATCGTGATACGTCTTCACTTCTTGTTGTTGTTGCTGTTGACGTGTCATTGTTAAATTACCAAGTATTTCATTCGCGCTGTAAGTATTAATGTCGGGTGGAGGTGGTGGATTTCTAAACGATGAACAACGTCCACCTAGGTTTGTGTTATTACTATTATTATTATTATTACATAACAAGTATTTATTGGAATTTGTACAAGAAAATGAACCAGCCCCAGTACTATTTTCCGATGAATATAAACAATCACAAAAGCTGATACACGATGATTCATTGATATTGTTTTGTTGTCGGCATGACTGTTGCGATTGCTGTTGTTGTTGTTGGAGTTGTTGGTGTTGTGGAAGAGACTTTTGTTGTTGTTGTTGTTGATGTGGCGAATAAAGGTGATCTGGCATGAAAAAAGCAAAAATAAACAGAATAAGGTGATGGATGATATTTCATGAAGTTCTCTTCATCAGTCATTATAAAAAATAGTCGTTTTAAAACACCTCTAAAGGTGAATTACATCAAAAATTAAGTAAAAACTGTAGGGTGCAGCAGGTCGGGTGTGAGGACAAACATTCACCGAAGACATTGGCTAGGGGTCACGCTATGTCATGAATTGACAGAAGTTAGAACTCATGGATTGGCCATTTGATCGGGTCCCAGTGGCTTAATGGTATGCGAGCTCGCCTTGTAACCAGAAGGTCCTGGGTTCGAATCCCAGTGGGTGCGTACTGACGAAGAGTTCCAAACTAGGACGAAACAGCTGTACGGTACTCCCAGGTGGTTTTCCAATGGTTCTCTAACTAATGTCAGCTCATGATGAAATCATGTGACTAATCAATCAAATCCCTACAAACCAACACTTGAAAAAACTGTCCAGATTATGAGTCTTTATAGGGATCTGGATTAACTCTAAGGTAGATATCGACAAGGACCAACACTAGCGAACACTGGTCAGCTGTTTCGTCAGCCTGGTTTCGGAGTCTTCATCAGTTTGCACTCACCATCAGGGTTCGAGCCCAGAGCCTTCAGGTCACCCATGGAATGGCCAGCCCATGAATTCCAACTTCTGCCAATTCAGGATATAGCTTGACCACTAGCCGATGTCAGCATGGGCGAGTATTTGATCCCACTTCACACTTCACCTGCTGTACACCACTGGGCACTACTTCCCGCCAAAACTCAGGTAACTGCTTACCTAATTAGGACCAGTCGCTAGTGAGCATCTCATTGATATTCAAGTGTTGGTTTGAAGGGATTTGATTGGTTACATGACTTTATCATCAACTGACATAGGTTATAGAAGGCCATTGGAAAACCCACAGGAAGAATTGGACAACTGTTTCTATCTAACCTGTTTTGGGACTCTTCATCAATCAGTATCCATGACAGCACTAGAAACTGAACACGGAATATTCAGGTTACGAGACCAAGTTGGTTGATCATTCAGTCACTTAAGGAGGAGTTCACTGACTTGTAAACCCTTTATCTGTTAGTTAATGATATAGCGCTAATTCCACGCTAACATGGTGGACTCCATTAGTCACGACTTCTCCGCACAGCTTGAGGACGTCCATTGTGTAGCCATCAATAAGCTTAAGATTGTGTAGGGAACTGGATTAATTTCAATGTGGATGATTCACCTACGAGCCAACATCAGTTAGAGATAAAGGCGACGTGGATGTTTATCTATGGCAGTGGTTGACAGTACTGCTATATGATGACTGAACAAGGATTTCAAAGACAGTATGTACATTAAAAAAAAATAACTTTGATGTTATCAGATAATTGGAGGCAAATTGGAGGATGTGTGGCCTGATCCAGGGTTTCATGCTTTCTGGCACTCACAAATCACTCACAAGGCGTATCTGCAACCTTGAAGGAACCAAGTCCCTTCTGCAGCACAGGGCTCGAATCTCAGAAGGGACATGATTCCCCTAAAGGTTGTACGGTACTCCTTGCTGACTGACTGGTAAGTGCCAGCTAGCATGAGACCTAGGTCAGGTGCGGCTTCCTTCCAATGTTGCCTCCAACCATCTAACACATCATCAAAGTGCACCGTGGTGCCAATCCACCTAGTATGCTGGAAACATTGCAAATTTCACTCAAAGAATTCAGTCTGCAATAAACAAAGGACTAGACGCGTGACACCAGTTCAAATGTCCAATCAAACAAATCTTTGGCATTTTAATTTTGATTATTTCACTGAAGAAGTTCAAAGAAGTGGTTACCTGAACTAGACAGAACTTACTAATTTCAGTTCCGCTGAGATGTACACTAAAACAATTCTTAAATATGTCTACTTTTTAATCATTACCAGTTATTGCACTGTAACAATAGAAGGTAAGGGCTAGGCAACATATCGCTTATTAAGGAAATCAACGTATATTTATAGAATTTCATGTACATTATTATAGCTTATTCAAGCAAACAGACACAGTCTTCTGACTGGTTGTTTCTGACAGTAAGTTAACCTTGCATCTCTTTGTGACTGTTTCTTGGATGCCAGATCATCTCTATGTTAAGTGTATCCACCTACGCAAAGCCTTTGTTCTCATTTTTCTCACGACCAATATTGGGGACATAAACATTGACGTAAATTACTGTCCACCAACTTTGGCCAACAGCCAGCTCTCAACACAGCTGAACTGTTAGGTCAAATCTTGATGAAGTGTCGTACGAATTGTATATACATATGTATAAATATATATGCGTTGGTGGTGCAGTGGTATAATCCTCCCCAACCACGCTTGTGGTTCGGAGTCTGACCCCCGGCCGTTGCACTGCTATATCTTGGTAAGCCGGTAGATAATAGGATCAATAATGGGAGGAATGTTAAGCATGAGGGATCCTCACGTCCTAAAAGTAAACATTATCGCTACTGAAACTTTCAAGCTCTCTCTGAAAGCCCTATGTCCCCATGGGAACGGAAAGAAATAAAATAAAAAGTATATATATAGAGAGAGGGAGAGAAAGATTACAGACTTTTGAAGAAGCTTTAAAGTACTGCTTAACCTCCTACTGTGTTTTTTTGTTGTTGAGAAGTGTTAACGCATCGATGAATGCCTTTGAAAGTGATTTTACACATGCGTGCACCTTTTTTCATTTATGACTCTTCGGGTGATAACTTAAAAAAAAAATATCTGATAGGACAAGAAAATACTGAGTGAACAAAGTACAATAACAGCTGTTTTCTCAAAAACGAAATTAATAAGTTTATTAATAAGAACAACAGAATTTGGAGATATGTTAAATGAACTGTGCAGACCTTTCTCTTTTCACATCTTGTTACATACAATTTTGAATTTTATTCATTCAAAAATAAATGAATAAATGTTTAGAACAGAGGTGGATAGGTCATGCTGGGCGAGTTTATAAAGAAAGTGTTTGTTTATATTTTCAGAAAATTTCGTAACACATGTAGGTAGTCATAATAAAGTCTGTTTAGAAATGCATCATTCATTGAGAAAGAAGAATAGCCGGAAAAAAAAACGAAGCACACCTAAAACATGCTTGTTTGAACTTAGCAAGTGTATAAAATAAACAAATAAATAAATGTTTCCCTTTTTTTGGTTAATGGATTTATTTTTTTCCATTTACCAAAAAAAGGCGGCCTAAATAAAATATATTTAATAAAAAATGTGTCTAAATCTTCCTCTAAAAAATTGTTATTAGTTCTCATTGGGAAGTGAAATGACTGTGTCAAGTCAACTTGAGAAGTGAAGAATTTACCGCTGTTAAAAGTTAACCGTTCTAAAACAACTACATGATTTCTGAATTATATAGGGTATTTTTCTAGAGATTTCATCATGAACTAACGTCGGTTACAGAATCAATGAAGGAATGACCAACAGGAAGCATTTAGACAGTTGTACTGTCCTAGATCATGATTCTTTATCATTGAACACCTACGACCCCAGCTCCCCTTGGGATTGAATTCAGGATCTTCACTTATGTGGAAATAGCTCATGGATACACAGTACTGAAGAGCATTAAAAACTGGGATGAAACAGCTGTCCAAACACTTCCCACTGGTCTTCGTTGATCCTCTATCTGATGTTGGTTTATGATGAAATCTATAGAGTAAACTACTTCATCACATATACTTTTACGGGTTGACCACGGATTGATACCAGTTAGAGAACCAGTGAAAACCAGCACTGGAGTATTGGACAGCTATTTCATCCCATTAGTTTGGGAAACATTGGCAGTACACACCCACTGCCAGGATTCGAACCCAGAACCTTCTGGTTACAAGGCCAGCGAGCTCGTATACCATTCAATCACTGAGACCTAATTCCATAGCTAACATATGAATTCTAACTTCAACCAATTCGTGATGCATTTAGCGCGATACCAACCTTCGTCGTAGGCGGGACATCCATCCGCTCATGTGACATCTAATTGGACCTCACTGGTTATAATACATAATCACATGTAACTTAGTCATAGAGATATTATAAACAACTTTTACCAAATATAGATTTACAGGTGAGTGTATAAACTGTAGTCAAAGAAATTTACCTTCCTCCTTAATATGACAGAGAAGAGACAATTTGAAGGCACGACTGGAATTTCCTTTTGCAGTTGATCTTTGATTATGTTTTGTGTTACATGGTTAGAGGAATGTTCTAGTGATGTCAAATTTTGCGTTTAGGTGTTTAAAAAGGTGTCGTATTTTTTTTTACTTCTTTATCTATCGTGACGCGTATCATGTATGCTATTGCGCGAAAACACTCCGTGATTACTTTAATCCTTACTGAAAGCGAGAAAGACCTACTGTGTAGGGATAAAATGATGTCATTCTATTTGATTGGTTCTTTCTTGTCAGCTTCCCACAAACATGCACAAACTACACATCAACGCATCGATTTCATAACCTCTGTATTAAAAAGGTGGTGAGCCGGAAATTCTTTCTTCTGCTCGTTCATTGCCTGTGCTTTCACACCTACATGTTAACCGGTATATGCATTTGGAAGTAACACAAAAAAGGGACTTGTCAACCTTAGATTATCTCAGTGAGCATGTGATTCGGCAAACTGTGAGTAAACTGTCAACTGGATACATTATCAGCTTTGAACCCAATGAATAATAAAGACTGATTTATTTTTATACTCCATAAAATGTCGCTTTGGTATCTATCCTCTTGTGCTTATCGGTAAACTTTTGAGGATGTCCACCGTGTCATTAAGTCTACGTACGACGTCATTTTATGCTGCACAATACGCTCTTCTTGCTATCTCAATTATGGATAAGGTTTTATTTTGATAAGTCACACAGTGTTACACAGTATTATTAACTGATGACCACGTTTCGAGCACAAATTACTGCCACTCATAATCATATCAAGTTACTCACACAACTTTTTCCTTCATTTATATACATGTGTGGAACTGACTAGATATTTAAATATAAGTCAGTATAGGATAATGTGCATTCATAAATAATAATATGAGTGTTATTGATCAGTTACAATCAGATGGGAAATAAGACGAGTGCTTTTATAGTCACAATAATAAGTAACTTTTTAGAATGTTGTGATGCGCTTGAATTGAAATAGAATTTTGAGATTATATATTATCCTCCTCTGATCTCACTGACTGACTGGTGGTAATAACATCTTCCATATTTCTGGTATTTGCATTGATCCATTTCTGTTGCATGTGTCGGTTGTAGACTCTATGAAACAGTCAGGATTCACTAATCACCCTGTCTCTCTCCACCTACCTAGATTAATTTTTGGAATTTTGACCCTCTCCCATCCTATTGTGTCGTTGTGTGCTAATGCATGCAGTACAACGCAGTGCTGAGCTTTTTTATAAATCACTTATCTTCTCGGGGTCAACCATTGTTATTTTAGATAAATTCTTATGTTCCGACAATCTGACTACCCCTAAACGACCTACTGGTTTGACATATATAGTTGACCTCACGGTCATTGCAAAGTATTTTGTAAATTATATTATCTTGTTGAATTGGGTCCACCAGGTCTTTTAGCCTACAGAGCTTGTCCTTCCCTCCTGAGTTTGTAGGTTTGAATGCCACCCTCATTCCTGCTTTATTCAGAATCCTACACAGGGCCTCGGATGTCCCTTCCTTATATGGCATAACAGTAGATGACTTATATTCTCTCTTATTTATATTATCATTACTAGTTTCACAATTATTTTTATTTTGCTTTTGGCCTTATCTCATCTTCTGAATGAATTTTATAGGATAGTTATGCGATACCAACGCTTCCTCTATCTGTTTTATTTCATCATTTAGGTCTTTTTTTGTGCTACTTAGTGCTACTGCTCATCAGTTTCTATGCGTCACATTCTTCCTACTTTTATGTGCACCTTAAGGAAGTATAACAACACAATGTAATGGTATGCTTCCACAGGCATGTTTTACTTTTTTTCAAAAACTGTCATCCAGTCAGTAGACTTTTTCTATGTTTACCTTTTACGGGAAATATATAAATAAAATCCGGAGTCGCATCATCCTGGAGAGATTAAAAAACGCACTGGAGACAGAACTCCGACCAGAACAAGCTGGATTCAGGAAAGTCAGGCAAATCATGTACTGACCAAATTGTAACTCTACGCATCATCATCACAGAACAAAGCATGGAATGTCAATCAAACCTCTACCTCAACTTCATAGACTTTGAGAAGGCCTTCGACAGAGTTGACCGTGAAGTAATTTGGAAACTACTCGAATACTACGGCGTACAGTGCCCCAAGTATTCATCAACCTTATTCAACAGCTGCTGTACGACAACGGCACCTGCCGGGTGATCCACAACGGAAGACTCTGCGAGGCGTTGGAGTAAACACAGGAGTCAGACAAGGATGCCTGCCTATTATCACTAATGATATTCCTAATTGTGGTGGACTGGCTAGATTATGCGTGAGACAGTGGGAAACGAGAAGACAGGGAGAGATATCCTGGACCGACCGACGTGAAGAACCTAGAAGACCTGGATTTCACGCGTGGATGATTTATATTTGATGTCAAACAAAATCGAAGACTTACAGGCAAAAACCGACCGACAAACTGGTCAAAGAAGCAGCCAGAGAAGACAGGACTCCAGGTAAACATAGACAAGAAGGAGGTTATGAAAATAACCAACCAACAACAGCAACAACATCCAACGTCAATCACCATCAACGGGAGGGATTTGAAAGAGGTTACTTCATTCACTCACTTATCTAGGGAGCATTGTCTCAACTACAGGAGGAGCGGACGAGGAGTTCAAATCGAGCGAGAATCGGGAAGGCGAGCGTGAAACACATTCATCAACCTGAAACCAATCTGGAAATCTTCGTCACTCAGCATCACCAGCAAAATTCGGATTTTCAATACAAACGTCACGTCAGTTAATTCTTCTATACGGATGAGAAACTTGGCGGACGGGTCACAAAGAATATTTCCAAAAGGCTGCAGACCTTTATCAACCAGAAACTGTCTTCGCTGGATCTATACTGAATATCAGATGGCCGGGCCGGAAACAATCACCAACAAGGAATTATGGGAACAAACAAAGCAAGAACCAATCGCCAACCAACAAATATGCAGGAGAAAGTGGAGATGGATCGGACACTCGCTGAGGAGACCGCTGGGTGACATCGCGCGCCAAGCCCTCGAGTGGAACCCGAAAGGGAAGCGGCGTGTGGGACGTCAGTGCAAGGGTGACATGGAGGAGATCGGGTGAAGAGGAGTTGAAAGAATATGGATTAACATGGATGCAGGCGAAAAGTATAGCAGAAGACAGAAGCAAGTGGAGACGTGGAGTTGAAGCCCTATGTTCCACTAGGAACCCAAGGGAGCAATAATAATAAATCTGAAGCTGATGTGTTAGGTAGCGCAAGGCATATCAACTCATGCTAGTGTTTTCAAAATAAAAGTGGTGTATGTGTGTATGACAGAAATGTCAAGAAATAAAGCCTAGTCAGGTGTACTGACATCCTGAAGCAAAAAAAAATAGACGACAAAATGAGTCGTCTAACCATTCTGTCTAATATGTGTAGCAATCAGTTGGGTTAGTTTGGGATTAGACACCTACAACAATATTACTCACTCTCTCTCTCTCTCTGCACACATATATATTTCTGTCAGAGAATATAGGCACTTCAGTGATGGATAGAAGGATGGATGGATGAGACAGTTAGAAGCGTTAACGTTACTTCAGTTAGCAAATAACTAGAAAGTAGTGGAAGGAGAATACAGTAATGAATACAATCCGATGTACGCAGAATGTACTTTTGTTTCCTTATAGTAATCATTAAAAACCAAAAAAAGAAAAGAAAGAAGAAATCTTTTAGTTTCCTATATAGACAGGCAGATTTCAATTTCCGCATTTCATAATACACATTTATATGTACGTCGTATCTAGCTATCTATCTATCTAGCTATCTATCTATCGTAGTAGACATTGATTTAGCATAGTAAGATTTTATTTCCTCCTCTGTCGTCATGGTATTTTATAAGTTCCGACTTAAAAATCAAGGAGTAGGTTGAAATCTGCAAGTGTATGTGAATAGTAATAATAATCGCAATAATATTTATTAAATGTAAAATTTTGCAAAACTGATAACATCAGAAAAGTTGTAATTTTTAACGTAATATATATGCATATGTATATATATATGCGTATAGTGTTATACATTCCCTTATTACTCTTAAGAAAGGAGACTTCTCTGATATGGAAATGATGAATTGTAATTAGTATAAAATTAATTTAAGTACTCACTGCACGTACAACTACTATTTTATCATTGATTTAATGAACATTTCTTTAGAGAAAGACAAGTAGACTTAAACTGCTATATATATATATATTTACGAGTTGATCAAGGATTGATATCAGTTAGCGAACCATTGAAAACCATCCACAGAAAGTACTGGAAGTTTCATCCCACTAGTTTGTGAATCATCGGCAGTACGCACCCACAGCAGAGGTGTTCTAACACCGGACCTTCCGGTTACAAGACAAGCTGGCTCGTATACCATTCAGCCACTGGGACCCGACTCCTCAACGACCAACCCATGAATTTCAACGTCTACCGATTCGCGTTTTAGCGTGCCTTTCACCAACCAATGTCGTCGGTGGGACATCCATCCTCACACATGACATCTGGATGGATCTCACTGGTCACGACTTCTCACTAGAACTGACTCCAGGAAACTCCATCCTGTAGCAAGTCAGTCACTAGCTAGCATCAGATAAATTTTCTATAGTTTGGTTTGGGTGCGTACTGCCGATAATTCCTAAACTAGGATGAAACAGCTGTTCAGTACTCTAATGACGGTTTCCAATGGTTCTCTAACTGATATCAATCCGTGATCAACTCGTAAAATCAAAAAAACTAACCCTTACAAACCAAACTATAGAATATATATATATACTAACTGACCACTATCCGCTCAATGTGACAATTTGGGGCTATAGATTGTTTTTGTCTAACTTTCGCCAAACCACGATGAAAGATGTTTCAATAACACTTTGTCTAAGCTGTCTAGTAGTACACTCAAAATAACTGTTAACGCAGGTATAGTTGAATTGATAAATGCAAATAGATGTCGTATAACTATCTAGTTTGCATCCAAATCATTCGTCAGTTAGAGAACGAGAAACATGCGTTTGCTGAGTAAAACATTCTTCGCATACTCCTTAAAAGTCTATGGAACAAAATCTGACTTGACAAACCACCATTGAATTGTGATGATCAAATCGCAACTCCACGCATCGCTGCCATCGGATGAAGAATAGAATAACATTCAAATTCCTCACTTCCTCAAATTTACTGACTTTGAAAAGGTCTTCGACAGACAGCGTTGATCGAGAAGTAATTTGGAAACTACTTCAACACTATGGCGTTTAGTGTCCAGGTCTGCATCAACCTTGATCAACAGCTGGCTATGTGACAATGCCACGCGTCAGGTGATTCACAACCGAAAACTCAGCCAGGCTTTTGAAATGAATACAGGAGTAAGACAAGGCTGGCTATCTATTATCACCGACACACACACACCTGATATCTATGATCGGCCTGCAAAATTTGGGCTACCGATATCACATGCTGAAAATTCCATACTAGTACCAAAAATATGGTGTGGAATCAAGCTGTAATCAATCTGTTAACTGTGGTGGACTGGATTATGCGTCACACTGTGCACTGGGAGTGAGAAAACAGGAATACGCTGGACCACCGATAATACGACTTCAGAAGATGATATATGTTTAATGTCACACAAATCCAAAGGCTTACAGGCAAAAACCAACAAACTGGCTGAATATAAATAGGCAGTGAAGACAGAATTGCAGGTAAACATAGAGAAGAGGGAGGTGACGAAGGATAACCAACCAACAGCGACAACGAACCGCAGGTGGAATGGATGAAGATGTCAATGCTGACTAGGAGAAGAGAGACAAGATGCAAATTTACCAATTTGCAGTCTGTTTGGAAATCTTTGTGCACTGCACTCAGCATCAAGAACAGCATTCAGATTTTCAAAACAAACGTGAAGTCAGTCAGTTCCTTTATACTGGTCAGAAAGTTGCACGGAGTATCTGGAAAAGCACTTCCAATAAGCTAGAAGCTTTCTTCAACAGCTACCCACTTCGCGGGCTCCATACTGAAGGTCACATGACCAGTGGGCAGGCCGGCCGGTCAGAAACAATTAGCAGCATGAAACTCTGACTGGAAACAAACCAACCAAGAGCAGATTGCTCAACGAATATGTAAGAGAAAACGGAGATGGGTGGAGCATACGCTAAGGAGGCTGTCGAGTGACATCACGCACAATGCAGGCCATTGTTCAGGTGATACCCAGTGGGAAGCGACGGGTGGTGACAGAGAGATCATGTGGCATGCAGGGGACGGAAGATTATGGGCAGTCTTCGACCCAATTGAAGAGGATAGTAGAAAAAAGAACAACATGGAGATGTGTTGTTAAAGCACTATGTTCAACTCGGAACTAAAGGGAATAATAATAGTAATAATTCAAGCTTCATCACTTTGGACAGTGTTCAAGAAGGCGATGGTGGGCCTGATGATTCGTTCTACCTATGTAACTGTCTCCACAAGAATAGTTAATTCTATAAATTCACACTGAAGTGGTCAGACTTGATAGCTGGAATCACACACACACACAGTGACTAGCGAATTTTAAACATATTATTACGGCAAAGAATGATTAAGGGTAATGTTTTTCGTAGTTTCGATGCCGGTAACCCAGTGTTCACATCTGTTTTGGACGGTGAAGTCATATATAGACAGGCACTTCTATCTGTTCTCATCATGAAAACTCAAACAAACTTTTCTGGATGCCCATTCTCACAGTGAGATAAATTTTCTCTTTCTTCTGCCTTATTCCATCGTGAAGATTGTAGATTTTTATGGCAAATTTTTTTATTATTATAGTTTCCTTTAATTCCTAGAGGAACATAGGGCTTCACCTGCGCGTCTCCATTGCGTTCATTTCTCTGCTAGAGTTTTCACCTGGCTCCAAGTCTGCCCACATGCTTTCATCTCCTCTTCACATAACCTCCTCCAGGTCACCCTCTCACTGACGACCAACTCCCCACTTCCCTTTCGGGTTCCACTCGAGCGATGGCTTGTCTAGGGATGTCACTTGATGATTTGTTTCCTCAGAGTATGGCCAATCCATCTCCATTTCTTCCTGCTTGCACAATCGGTTCCTGCTGGGTTGGTTGGCTCATTGCCAGAGATTCCTGTTGCTGATCTTTTCTGGCCGGCCATGTGATCTTGAGTATTGAGCGAAGACAGTTGTTGATGAAGGTCTGTAGTTTGTTTGAGGTGCTCTTTATGACGCACAAAGTCTCTGATCCGTATAGTGAGTAGCACTGACTTCACATTGGGGTTGAAAATCCGGATCTCCTTTTTAATGCTGAGTAGAGCTGTTGACCTCCACACAGACTTTTTCTGGCATAAAACATCAGCGTATTCAACGATGAGATTTCGTCTGTTGGCAAGAGGAACAAACGATTTGAAATGGGGAGTATTGTTTCCGGAAAAAGTCCACTTCTTGCATTCTCTACGAGTCAACTGAGCCAATCCCTGAGACTGTTATATTATTTTCTGCTTTGCGAGTGAACTCATCAAATGAATTAGCTATCAGATGAGTAGACGATGATGCATGTGGATATGATCAACGTAGAATTTATAAAATTACATGTAGTATACACACATCAAAATATGTACCAATAACATTGTTAGAGAAAAAGGAGTAGGGATTTTGTAGAAAATCTTATACTCGAAAACTAGTAAATAGCTAATGTTTTTTTGCTGTTGTTATGATTATTCCAAAAATATATTTTGTGTTAGTCAATCTCTTGTACATAGGGGTATTTAATAAAGCTAATTGTGTCATATATATATGTATGTCGTCTACATAGATGAGAACGATTAGTATTTCTGTTTTTTAAGTATTTATTATTTTTTTTCATGAATGTTGCCGGTTGGAGAATAATTATGACGCAAGAGGCATATCAGTATGCCAGTTAACTTAGAGAAAAAAAATTACTCGATAATCTCGACTAAAAAATATTCGAATCTATTAGTCCAACATGTAATTATCAGTTGCATATAACGAAAGTAAATAAGACATATTTCACTGATGCCAAAATAAAGATATAAGTCTAGTTTAATCATAATATGATGTTTTAAGTCCTCTGTTTCATAACTAAAAATTACTATATACATATATATATATATATATATATAATTTTTCCATCACTTTCCCAGTGGAACATAGGGCCCCAAGCTAGTGGCTTGGGGTTTCTGTAGCAGTGTTCATTTTTAATTTTACAGGATGGGGTTGCTAGCCTCATGCCTAACCTTTCCTCTTTACCAGCATTATTTCTGGCTCAGTGAAGTAAAGGAGTGCGCCGGCCGGGGATCAAACCCCGGACTATGTGCATGGTCGGCGAGCGTCCTAACCGCTATACCACCGACGCATATATATATATATATTCAAGTATTGGTTTGCAGGGATTTTCGATCCGTGGAAGGATTTTATCATGAGCTGACATCAGTTAGGGAACTATTGGAAAACCAGCTGGGAATATTAGACAGCTGTATCGTCCTAGTCTGAGGTCCTTCACTAGAATGCATCCACCAGAGGCCGAATCCAGGACCTTCTGGTTCCAAGATGAGCTGGTAGAGCATTAAGCCACTAGGATGCAATCCAATGGCCAGCATATGAATTCTAAATTCTGCCAATATATAGACATATATAATATATATATGTTAATGTATGTAAATAAATTTTCTCGACAGACGAAAAGCGACAAGTATGGAGGAAACGATGGTAACGATGACGGGACTCTAAGTGAACATAGAGAAAACCAAGATGGCGAAGATACCCAACTGTCGACAACAGCAAGCACCAGCCACCATTTAATCGAGCTTACTTTTTTCACTTACCTCGCTACAACTGCATACATCACGTATGAGAATATCAAAGCGAGTTGACATCTAAAAACCAACCTGGAAATTAGTGTGTCAGTTGTCAGTATACAGCATAAGGGACAACGTCTAGGATTTCAACACAAATGTCACTTTGGTGATTCTGTACTGTCTAGAGACTATTCCAGACTTTCGTAAACAGCTAAATTCACTGGCTCAATACTGAAGATATCAGATGGCCAACCAAAATGGACAAGCAATAAGGAACTATGTTAGAAAATGAACCAGTCGAAAGCCCACTACCCAAAACATATGTTGAATAAAACGGAGATAGAATGGACATGAGCCTAGAGAACCACTGACGGACATCAAACATAAGATAGGTTGCTTACAGGATTTCGAATGTGTCCAGTGGTGACACGGAAGAGATTGTGTCAGAACAAGATGAGAACTTACGGGCAATCATCAAGCCAGCTAAATATGAATTCCATTAAGTTCAGGTAATGGTTTGTAGAGATTCGATTGATTGGTTACAGGATTTCATCATGAGCTGGCATCGGTTAGAGAACCATTGGAAAAAAGCCAGCTGGGAGTACTGGACAGCCGTTTCTGCCCACCATTTCTAGACTCTTCGTCAGTACGCACACACCCACCGGAGTGCGAATCCATGACCCTCTGTTTACAAGGCGAGCTCGTAGACCATTGAGCAACTGGGACCTGACTGAATGGCCAGCCAGTGAATTTCAATTTCTGCCGATTCACGACAGAGCGCGACCACTGGCTAATGTCATCCGAGGCGAGTATTTGTCGTCACACTCGACCTGCTGCATCCTACTGGTGACGGCTTCCCACCGAAATTCGAGGTAAGCAACTACCTGAAGAGGACCAGTCGCTAGTGAGCAGAAAATGTTATTTCTATCTCAGTGTTTTACAGTAATATTTACTAAAGATATTACTGTGTATCACAGTGAGATTTTATCGAAATAGGATTTACTCCATAATCGAATTATACACTACCACAGTGCCCAAGTTCTATTCTTATGGCTAAAGGGGAACTCAGAGAAGAGATTAAAATGCAGATATGCTCTTGCAACCCTATGCCCCACGGGGAATCTAAGGGAATAATAATAGTATATATATATATATATATATATAAAATTAACAACTAACCACTACAAAGTTTGTGTGCAAGAGGTTAGATGAAAAGATAATGATATGATCTAGTGAACAGAACTCATAAGGTTGAATATGAAGCAGTAACTCATCGAAGAAGACATTGCGGAATGGTTGAGCTATGTCGTGAATTGGCAGAAGCTAGAATTCACGGGCCGCTGGATTGGGTCCCAGTGGCCCAATAGTATACGAGCTCGCTAGCCTTGTAACCAGAAGGTCCTGGGTTCGAACCCAGGTGGGTGCGCAGGGATGAAGAGTTCCAAATTGAGACGAAAAAGCTGTCCAATACTCTCAGATTTTCCAGTGGTTCTCTAACTAATGTCAGCTCACGATGAAATCCTTCATCCAATCAAACTAAATCCCTACAAAACCAATACTCAAAAGAAATTATCTCTTATGGAAGTCGAACAGATGAAACAAGGTGAGGGGGTTGTTGAAAAGATAGATGAATTAATGAAGTTATAAGATCAAGAGTTATTAAGAGATGAGTCGTCAGGGTAACTGGAGTCCAACAACAACAATTTTTGATCTTCTCTTATCTAACTATGTAATCTTAATTAATTTTTTGTTACCATCTTAACAACAAACTTGTCAATTCATTTTCTAAAAACTTCTCTCTAACAAGATATATATATTCCTGAAGGTTCGAAGAGTCTTGTAGTGGTTTCTGAGATATGGCAGGGCGAATTTCTTTGTGCTTGCCTTGGGAACTTTTGGTTTGATAGGTGGGCTTGGGAGTATATGTCTTTTGATGAAATTCCCTGGATATCCATTCTTTTTTGGAAGACGTCCATGAGATATTTTTCTTCAATTTTCCTTAATGTGGGAGTTCTGTAATGAGTCCTGGCTAACACTCTTGAATAGTGTTTGTATGCAATTCCTTTTCTGTGTTATTAGATTGTTGCTGTTGGAATTCAGGATTTGGTTAGTGTGAGTTGATTTTCTATAAACTTGGGTTTCTAATTTCCCTGTGGTTGTTCGCTTGACTAAAACGTCTAAAAATGGGATTTTGTTCTCGGATTCCTCTTCTCTTGTGAATTTGATGTCGTTGAAGACTTTGTTTTATTAAGTTGTGAGTTTTATCTAACTCGTTTCTTTTGATTATTACAAATGTGTCGTCGACGTAACGTATCCAAATCTTGGGTTTGATCTTTGGTACGATTATGTTTTCTAGCTTTTCCATCACTGCTTCTGCAATCAAACCTGATATTGGCGATCCCATGGGTGTTCTTTTGACTTGTTCATATATTTAACCGTTGAATTGAAGGTACGTTGTTAGGCATAGGTTTATTCATTCCATCCAGCTTGTGCGTTGCCTTTTTGGTTGTTGTGGGAGGTCTTCGCAGTTGCTGAGTAATTGTTCTATAGTCTCCTTTACTAGCTTTTGTCCGATTGAGGTATATAATGCTGTGACGTCAAAGGATATCATTATTTCTTGTTCATCTACTTGGATGCCTCCGATTTTCTCTACAAATTGGGTAGCGGAATTGATGGAGTAATCACAAGATTCCTTTAGGTGATTCAGTTTTCTGTATAATTCTTTGGATAAATTATATGTTGCAGTTCCTGAGATTGATACAATTGGTATATATATAATACTTACACTTCAGCTACCTTGTCACCCTGATGATTTACCTCACCGAGACACTCTTATAATGTGCGTGTTGATGACGAAAGTATGTTACACTTTATGCTGACTTTTATTCATTAAAGATTGTAGGTTGCATGCAGCTGATGAGAACTAACTAACTAACGAAGTAAAATGGATCTATGTTGTTGTGCACCAATGTTTGCTCTTTCTTTGTTCAGATCCACCAAAAAAGGGAATTCTTGTGTAAAAATACCTTAGAGTTTATGGAACAAAACACCAAGTTTTTAAAAAAAATAAGCAACCTCAATAAACGTCAATAGTATTACTTACTTATGTTTAAATGAGACTGTTCATCTTCACATTCAACAGCTGAATGATGCTCAGATGTATTCATAGAATTGAATGGATCTAAGTCTATTCGAAGTGTTTTACTTTCCCATTTTGGAAGGATTACCGACGAAACGGGTAGAATAGGTAGAGTATGTGTTAAATATTGTGATGAATCATTTAGAGAAGGATTATTGTAATTATGTCGACAGTTTTCAACGTATAATTTAGTTTTATTCTAAAAAAGACAACAACATGATTTATAAACAACACATTATTGGTGGATAAACTTGTACAACAGAAACTCAATATGTGCACGTAATTAAGTGAAATGAAGCGTAAATGAATATAATATATATATATATATATATATATATATATATATATATATATATATATATATATAACAAACTACCAAAGAAAGGCAACTTAGGACTCTGCAAGAACTGATGAGGAATCATGCTCCTGTCGACACCAAGTAAAATTCTGAGTCGTATCATCCTGGAGAGAATAAAGGACGCACTGGAGACAGAACTCCGACCAGAACAAGCTGGATTCAGGAAAGTCAGGCAAATCATGTACTGACCGAATTGCAACTCTACGCATCATCATCACAGAACAAAACATGGAATGGCAATCAAAACTCTACCTCAACTTTATAGACTTTGAGAAGGCCTTCGACAGCGTTGATCGTGAAGTAATTTGGAAACTACTCGAGTACTACGGCGTACAGTGCCCCAAATATTCATCAACCTTATTCAACAGCTGCTGTACGACAACGGCACCTGTCAAGTGTTCCACAACGGAAGACTCAGAGAGGCGTTTGGAGTAAACACAGGAGTCAGACAAGGGTGCCTACCTATTATCACCAATGATATTCCTAATTGTGGTGGACTGACTGGATTATGCGTCAGACAGTGAGTGGGAAACGAGAAGACAGGGAGAGATATCCTGGACCGACCGACGTGAAGAACCTAGAAGACCTGGATTTCACGCGTGGATGATTTATGTTTGATGTCACACACAATCGAAGACTTACAAGCGAAAATCGACCGACAAACTGGTCGAAGAAGCAGGTAGTGAAGACAGGACTTCAAGTGAACATACACAAGAAGGAGGTTATGAAAATAACCAACCAACAACAGCAACAACATCCAGCGCCAATGACTATCACCGGGAGGGATTTGAAAGAGGCTACTTCATTCACTTATCTAGGGAGCATTGTCTCAACTACAGGAGCAGCGGACGAGGATGTCAAATCGAGAATCGGGAAGGCGAGCGAGAAACATTCATCATCAACCTGAAACCAATCTGGAAGGAAATCTTCGTCACTCAGCCAGCATCAACAACAAAATTCGGTCGGATTTTCGATACAAACAACGTCAAGTCAGTCAGTTCTTCTATACGGATGAGAAACTTGGTGGCCGGGACACAAAGAATATTTCCAACAGCCTGTTGCGATGCAGACCTTTATCAACCAACAACTGTCTTCGCTGGATCTATACTGAAGATCAGATGACCGGGCTGGACAGAATCGCCAACAAGAAACTATGGGAACAAACAAAAGAAGGAGAGCCAATCGCCCAACAGATATGCAGGAGAAAGTGGAGATGGATGGATTGGACACTCACTCGCTGAGGAGGCCGCCGCCGGGTGACATCGCACGCGCGTCAGGCCATTTCTCGAGTGGGACCAGTCCAAAAGGGAAGCGGCGAGTTGGTGGTCAGTGCAAGGGTGAGTGGCATGTAGGAGATCGTGTGAAGAGGAGTGGAAACAGTATGGACTAACATGGATGGATGTAGGTGAAAAGTAGAGCAGAAGATATAATTAAGTGGAGACGTGCACTTGAAGCCGTATGTTTCACTAGGAACCCAAGGGAACAATAATAATATAATTACAGCTGATATCAATCTGTGATTAGACTTGGAACAAATCAGAAAGTTCCTGCAAAGCAATCAATTCTCATAAAAATGATTATTTCAGTTATTCTCCAAGCTAGTATTTTATTTGGATGAGAAATTTTAATGACATTCTAGTTGTAACTTTTAGTGTGTACTTACACACAGGTATTTTACCACATAATATGAAAATCAAGCACAATAATGCCATAGAATATCAACTATTGTAAACATCGTTATTCAGTCAGCCTTCCGAATTCAATCGCCAGTGTTTATGATCTCTCTGAAGTCTCTGCCAATGATGTTGTCTAGAATGACAACTAAAACATTCAGCATAGAGAATGCAGCCATATCAATAAACGATTCGAGTAAAGTTGTTATTAATTTTTTTTTTGAATAGGCATAAAGATAATAACAACTAGAAGTTCATTTGTAGTTCTGTCAGGCAGACAGCACTCTCCAATCGGGAACATTATTCTACCACGGATTTTGCAGAGTTTCCGCTGAAAACCACTTTGGCATTGGAGATCCAACATCTTTTTATTACCTTTCCTTTGTCAAGGTCATTAATTAAGTTGTTTTCAAAAAAAACAAAAAAGCAAACAAACAAATTTAGTGGATAATACATACAAATCTATTTTAAAATTTGTTGAAGGAGGGTAGCCATGGTGATTTTCATTAATAAACAAACAAATCTGAACTGAGAAAATACAAATAAACCTCAACTATTTATTTACCGTTAGTTTGCAATTTGGATTTTACACGTCAAGAGGAAATCTGACCACAAAATTTCCTTCAGAGAAACCGGAGTTATTCGGATCACACACAATACGTGGTCTGCTCAATAACGTAAATGACATTCAAGAGAAGATAAGCATGGGTGTATGGAGCTACACCTTGCTGACTGATCAATACGAGTAGTTGATTATTGCTCAAGTAGCCAGTAGAGCTTTCCAGCTAACCAGACAGAGGTTACCTGAACACTGGACGGCTGTTTCACTCGATTACATTCGAGCTCTTCAGTGGTGTACCCAGTATGACTCAGGTCAGACACTCAAATTGTGGATAGCTACTTGGACGGATGGTTGAAACGGTCACTCGTTGTTAGAATCAATCTGATTTGGCTATCAGACGTTACTGGTTGCTGTGAGTGGTGTTCATACTACGCACATAAAGGAGATTAACCTTCCTTCAATAATCACAAGAGACTGGTCTGACTATTGTAGGACCTACATTTCGTTTTGCAAATGTCAAATGCAGCTTGAGAATAACAAGCCAGACAAAACCAAGTTAGGCTTCCGGCCTGAAGGATATTCCGCTGGTCATATTTTACAACTTATGACACCTTTAGGAACATAGATACAAATTCCAGCTTCCCATCACATATGTCTAAACTTGAAGGCGACTTTTTATTCTGTCAACTGAAGGTTACTACAGCGATAAATGTCTGTGAAATTGGTACCAAGAAAACTACATTGTGGTAACCATGGCAGTCTGTTGAAACTTACGTAGTTTTTTCTGGCTCTTAGTTTAGAAATAGGGAGTGATGTGGTGGAGCACGTTGACCGCTTCACTTATTTGGGAAGTACTATCAGCCCCAACGCCAACGGGTTGATCTCTGACAAAGACTCAGCACGGATACAGAGGGCTAGTTTCGCATATGTCAGTTTACGACGTCTCTGGCGTAGACGTGATATCCGGCTGGCTGTCGACGAAAGGGCGGGTGTACTGCTCAGCAGTCCGCTCCCTCCTCCTTAATGGCTGCGAGTAAGACCTGGCCATTGAGAGTGGAAGACATGAAAACGCTCGCTAGCTGTCTTCGATCATAGGTGCCTGCGTTCTATTTCCTGTGTGAAGTGGTATAGTAAGGTGAGCAATATTGAGATTAGGCTTCGGTTGAGTGCTAGGTGAGAAGAAGGGGAAATCAATCAACGAAAATGTGCAGTGACATCGACTGAGATGGTTAGGACATGTGTTACGTATGTCTAGTCATCGCCTTTCTCGACAACAAATAATGTTAGCGGACAGAGAGTTTAGGCTAGAAAAGAACTGGCGGCGGTCAAAACAAAACATGGCTTTATCAGCCAATGAAATCCGCAACAGGTAGTTTAAGCCAGTCACGTAGGAAGGTGTAGACTTCCTGATTGTTTGGGATCCTCGGGACGGTAAATACCAATGAAGGCTGGAGACAATCAGTGATATGGCTCAAAATCGTTCTCAGTGGCACAGATGCATCCACTCTTTGTGACTTATGATTTCCAATGAAACTACATTGTTCTTCGTTATTACTATTCCTTTGTCTCACACCTCTGTTTACTGCCTCTATTGGGCATTTATTCTACTTTCTTCTTTTGCTTTGTGTGCTACATAGAGGGAGTGTGGCGACTTGAACTGCTGCACATCGGTGCAAAGTTCTATGTCAAAAACAGAGAGACAGACAGACGTAGTCATTTAAAAGCCTAATGGAGAGCTGTGATTTAAACAGAGGACAACTATTGCTACTCATGAATAATCTCCAGTATCATCAGTTTTATTTGATTTTATTGTAGATTTTCTAATGCGAGGACCGTGACTGAAATCGACTTCTCAGGGTTTGACTTGTTATTACAGTAATGTATATGTATTTATTATCAAGTTACCATAGGTGAAGGGCTGATAAAATACAGAGCCATTCGAGTTGCCTGACCACAACCTTAAATTCGCTTGGTATGTAGTTTTGTCCTGTCAAATGAAAGATGATGCTGCGAAAATTGTTTGTACTGGATTCCAGTTTAAAAATAAGAGTTGAAGTAGTTAAATAATTCCATATTAGTTTGTTTATTAGTTGTATCACACACACAGTGAGTGAAACAGTATTAGTATTTACTGGATAACAAGGTTTCTAACACAATTTATTGTGGTTCATGATCATATCAATTGTAATCACACGACTTCGAAACTTGAGTTTTATAGGTTTCTTTGTCCTCTCCTATTTGTCGTCGTTGGGGTAGTAGAATTTTTCAGATATCTGCTTGGACAGGTGCTGAATCATTCCTATTACACGTGTTTGCAGTTGATTCGATATACAAAGCTTCTGTTATCAATCTCTCCCTCCACCCTGTGACCTTAGATTTTAAAACTGTCATCATATCCCATCCTATTGTGTGGTTGTGTTAATTGCATGTAGTGAGCGCTATGGCTGAACTATTCTCTAGATTTCTTATCTTATTCGGGTCAACCAATCTAGATTTTGCCAGGTTTTTATGCTCGGCTAGTCTGACTTCCCCTGTTCTAATAGTTTGACCTATGTATTTATCCTGACAATCATTGTAAGCAGGGTATTAGATAACCTAAATTGTTTTGTTTATGTTAGCTCCACTGGTAGGATCCTTTAACCGACAAAGCTTGATGCCAATTGAGTTTGTGGCTGGTTTGAATCCCAGCCACGTTTATTCCTGCCAGCCTTGTTAGGAATTCTGCGTAACGTGGTTTCCGAGGTTCCTTCCTCGTACGGAATTACTACTGATGATTTAGATTCCTTATTGTTGGTGTCGTCATTATTATTATTATTATCACTATCGCCATCATCATTATTTATTTTATTTTTACATTTGCTTACATATTTCGTGACTAACTTATCCGGGTAATTATTGATTTTCAAGGCTTCTTTTATGTGTATCAACACCTGTCTTAGATTTTCCTTGGTATTACTTAGTTTTTGTGCTCTATTATTTAAACGTCTCACCAATCCTATTTTTACTGACATAGGATGGGATGATCGCAAGTCCAGATACCTATTTGAATGTGTAATGTAACAGGAATGATTCGACAACTGTCCAGGCAGATATCTGAAAAATTCTACTACCCCAACGACGACAAATAGGAGAGGATAAAGAAACCTATAAAACTCAAGTTTCGAAGTCGTGTGATAACAATGGATATGATCATGAACCAGAATAGATTGTGTTAGAAACCTTGTCATTCAGTAAATACTAATACTGTTTCACTCACTGTATGTGATACAACTAATAAACAAACTAATATGGAATCACTTACTACCAACGCAGTGCCCAAGTGTTACACATATATGAAATAGTTAAATGTTTTAATAAACTCTCCCCCCATTGGCAAAATTGCATCAACCTGAATGGAGTAATTGCTGATGTTGTCTTAACATGGATGAACAAAAATGCTCTCGGTGTAATTGTCATACAGCGTCTTCTTTGGATAAGGAGTGATATTCATCTGACAATTCGTCGATATGTATTATTTATTATTATTGCTCCCTTGGGTTCCTAGTGGAACATAGGGCTTCAACTGCACGTTTCCATTTTCTTCTGTCTTCTGCTATACTTTTCGCCTGCATCCATGTTAATCCATATTCTTTCAACTCCTCTTCACACGATCTCCTCCATGTCACTCTTGCACTGACGTCCCACACGCCGCTTCCCTTTCGGCCTGGTTCCACTCGAGGGCTTGGCGCGCGATGTCACCCAGCGGTCTTCTCAGCGAGTGTCCGATCCATCTCCACTTTCTCCTGCATATTTCTTGGTTGGCGATTGGTTCTTGCTTTGTTTGTTCCCATAATTCCTTGTTGGTGATTCTTTCCGACCCGGCCATCTGATCTTCAGTATTGAGCGAAGACAGTTGTTAATAAAGGTCTGCAACCTTTTGGAAATATTCTTTGTGACCCGCCCGCCAAGTTTCTGATCCGTATAGAAGAACTGACTTTACGTTTGTATTGAAAATCCGAATTTTGTTGGTGATGCTGAGTGACGAAGATTTCCAGATTGATTTCAGGCTGATGAATGTGTTTCACGCTCGCCTTTCCGATTCTCGATTTGACATCCTCGTCCACTCCTCCTGTAGTTGAGACAATTCTCCCTAGATAAGTGAGTGAATGAAGTAACCTCTTTCAAATCCCTTACTTTGATGGTAATTGACGTTGGATGTTGTTGCTGTTGTTGGTTGGTTATTTTCATAACCTCCGTCTTGTCTATGTTTACCTGGAGTCCTGTCTTCTCTGGCTGCTTCTTCGACCATTTTGTCGGTTTTCGCTTGTAAGTCTTCGATTGTGTGTGACATCAAACATAAATCATCCACGCGTGAAATCCAGGTCTTCTAGGTTCTTCACGTCGGTCGGTCCAGGATATTCCCGTCTTCTCGTTTCCCACAGTCTGACGCATAATCCAGTCCACCACAATTAGGAATATCATTGGTGATAATAAGCACCCTTTTCTGACTCCTGTGTTTACTCCAAACGCCTCGCTGAGTCTTCCGTTGTGGAACACTTGACAGGTGACGTTGTCGTACAGCTGTTGAATAAGGTTGATGAATATTTGGGGCACTGTACGCCGTAGTACTCGAGTAATTTCCAAATTACTTCACGATCAACGCTGTCGAAGGCCTTCTCAAAGTCTATAAAGTTGAGGTAGAGTTTTGATTGCCATTCCATGTTTTGTTCTGTGATGATGATGCGTAGAGTTACAATTTGGTCGGAACATGATTTGCCTGACTTTCCTGAATCCAGCTTGTTCTGGTCGGAGTTGTGTTTCCAGTGCGTCCTTTAATCTCTCCAGGATGATACGACTCAGGATTTTACTTGGCGTCGATAGGAGCATGATTCCTCCCCAGTTCTTGCAGAGTCCTAAGTTGCTCTTCTTTGGTAGTTTCACGAGGTAACCTTTCCTCCAGTCAGTAGGCACCTTTCCCTCCTTCAAGCCAGACCTTTTGCAATAATGCAGTCGATATGTATACAACGATACAAATCTCACCGTCCAATTTTACCGCCGTAAAAATTGGTAGCTGATGAAAAGACTGACGGTTTTCAGTCATGCATATCTGCATTGATCCTCTTTATTTTTTTCAGATGACTCAGCATAATCACAGATAATGAGAATAAAGTTAGATAAAATGGGGAAGTTAATCGACGGGGTTGTGAATCTACTTCTAGTAAGATGCTTAGAGTCTGTGTTACATATCTAAAGTAAGATCAGATTACAGAAAAGTTAGGGATAGCAACATGAAGACATGGCACGAATGTATAAAATCTCTGACTACTGCCCAAGTCACTTAGGCTATTTAGAAGTGTGTCACTCCTCTGGACTAGTGCTCTTGTTTGTGAATTTCTATATTGATAAGCCACTCAGTCAATATTTTTGTGAACGTGAAAGTGAGCAAACATTTTGTGTGGGATAAAATAATCGCAAAATAGCCCTAATTTTTAGAAAATAGAGAACTTACATTCGTTATCGGTGTACTCGAAGGCAGTAGACACCTGCTTGACAGTGTGCCTCGATCATTCATTCGTGAATTGCAAAGGTAAGCGGAATTCGCACTGGTCTTTATTTGTGACGCAGTACTTGCAGTTAAATCAGTATGATTTACATAAGTTGTTGCAGTGGTCTTTGGCAGTGGTTTACCACAATTGCCATTCTCTGATTTACGATTACTGTAGGTGGGTGAGAAAACAGTTGTATGATTCAACAGGGTAGATGGCTTATCAGCAGGTTTATTGACGAGGGAAGAACAACACCGACATGATTCAGAATAGCATGAAACTGAATTGCTTGGTTTTGATAAGCAAATATTTACAAGGAAAATGGATAGGAATGCCAACAGTAGACCAGATATGATCAAATCCAATAACTCAGCTGGAATACAATTGTAAAATAGGTTGGAACAATAATAATAATAATAATAAAGTAGAATTCCTATATATATTTAGAGATAGTTGAGAAAACAGTAAGAGTAATCTTAAAACGTATGCACACACACATACACATATATCTTAAACAAAAGTTAGACAGTCAGTTTTTCAATGATTGAAAAGGGCGTATGATAAAAGTGAACTTCAAAGATGCTGGTTTTTTCTGCAGGTTGGAGGTAGGCGGAATAAACTGTTATTCAGAATAGATGGGTGGGAGGTAACTGACGTCAATAAACAAGAGACTATTCAACTTGTTTCCTGTTATTTTGACGACTCTTCAGTTAAGCAGGAATGCTTCAAGCTCTCTAGGTTTCATTGTAAGAAAACACTTTCATTTTAAGTATTGGTTTGGCAGGGATTTTGTCTGATTGCATGGAGGATTTCATCATGAGCTGACATCAGTTAGAGAATCATTGGAAAACCAGCTGGGAGTACTAGACAACTGTTACGTCCTAGTTTGGGACTCTCCATCAGTACGTACCCACCTGGGTTCGAACCCAGGACCTTCTGGTTACAAGGCGAGCTGGTAGACCATTGGGCCACTTGGACACGACCCAATAGTCCTTGAACTCTAACTTCTGCCAAATCACGACATAGCGCGACAAATTCGCAATGTCTTCTTCGATGAGTTACTGCCTCATATTCAACCTGCAGTAACCTACTGGTCACGGCTTTACACTAGAACCCCAGGTTAACTGCCTGAATAGGGCCAGTCACTAGTTAGCATCAGATGAATTTTCAAGTATTGGTTTTGTGGGGATTTCATTTGATTGCATGGAGGATTTCATTTCATTACTAGTGGGAAACCGTGACCGGTAGGTTACTGCAGTTTGAAGATGAGGCAGTAACTCATCGAAGAAGACATTGCGAAATGGCCGCGCTATGTCATGAATTGGCAGAAGTTAGAAATCAAGGACCATTGGATCGCGTTAGTCCCAGTGACTTAATGGTCTACGAGGTCACTTGCCTTGTAACCAGAAAATCCAGAGTTCGAACTCTGTCGGTGGGTGCGTACTGCCGAGGAGTCCCAAACTAGGACGAAACAGATGTCTAGTATTCCCGACTAGTTTTCCACTGGTTCTCTAACTAATGTCCACTCACGATGAAGTCCTCCACTTTCATTTTGATCACTGTTTAGATAAAAAACAAACCTGTGAAGTTCCACTGTTTATAGTTTTTTCACCACAGCTTTCAACAGAAATTTCAAAGATGTGTGAGTCGGTGTGTCAGGTGGGTAAGCGCTAATTTCACACAAACTAGAAGATCTACGGGCAAAATTTGACAAGCTGGCAGAAGGCAGAGGCGGCTGATGTGAAGATATCTGACTACAAATAACAACAAAAGGCACCATTCACCATTAACGGAAGAAATCTAAGGGAAGTTACCTCTTTCACTTACCTTACTCCTGACAGTATCGTCTCAACTACCAGCAAGAATGAGGATTTCAAAGCTAACCAGCGTTGGTAAAGTAAAAACGAAATACCTTTAATACTGTTAAATCAGTAAACAAATTCTGTTACAACCAGCATTTTGAAGAAAATTTGGCTTTTCAGAACTAATGCCAGTCATTAAGAGACATTAAGAGACTTTTAATGTGCGTCACATGAAAAGCGTTTCCGACAAGCTATCGCAGACTTTCGTGAAGATGAGTTGGCCGAAGAAGAATCAGATTCGAGGAATTCTAGGAGACAACGAACTAACTGAGAACCTATCACTCAGCGAATGTCTAGAAGGAAGTGGGGATAAATTTGGACATGTTCTGTGAAGACTATTAAGTGAAATCACGCAATGGGTCCTAGGGTGGAACCGGTGGTTTGGGAAACGATAAGTTGGATCTGGATCTCATGAGATGGCTTTAAGAAGAAAGAAAACATTATGCGTAGCCAATGAGCCATCTAAAAAAGACTACAGATTACTGGATGTAACGGTGATATGTTCTGCTGAAGCCCAATATTCCACTCGCAACACAAACGAATAGTAATAATATAATTTATAGGACAAAATACTACTAATAATAACAATTTCGATAACATACACTCTAATCCAGTGGTTAGAGCATATTCTAAATTGACAAGTATTTAGTGGAACTATTCCATGTGTTAAAGACACACATATGCACTTAAAAAGTGGGTGTGAGAAAATCTCTTTCTAGACGTATTCATATCAAGAAACGCTGATAAAGACTGTGAACTCCATATCTATCAAATAACAAGGAAGAGTTGCGGATGACGACGTTCATTATATTGATCAAAATCTGCAGGACAATTCTTGAGGGAAGAAGATCACATAAAATGAAGGTGAGCTTAGTGACAATCAGCAAAGGACAATTACTCTTGTAGATATCATAATTTAAGTGCAGTGATCAGAATAAAAAATTCATTCTTAAACGAAACAGTTCCATTCAGAGAATATATAATATTATTTATTATTATTGTATTATTAATTCCTAGAGGAACATAAGGATTCAGCCTCACGTCTCCATTGCCTTCGCTTCTCTGACAACGTTTTCACCTGGTTTCATGTCTGCCCACATTCTTTCGTCTCCTCTTCACATCACCTCCTCCAAGTCACCCTTGCACTGACGGCCAACTCACCGCTTCCCATTCGGGTTCCATTCGAGCGATGGCTTGGCGTGTGATGCCTATTGATAGTTTGTTTTCTCAGAGTATGGACAATCCACCTACATTTTTCCTGTTTATTTGTTTCACAATCGGTTCCTGCTAAGTTGGTTCGCTCCCAGAGAATCACCCTGTTGCTGATCTTTTCTGGCTGGCCATCTGTTCTTGAGTATTGAGCGAAGACAGTTGTTGATGAAGGTCTGTAGTATGTTTGAGGTGCTCTTCATGATGCGCCAAGTTTCTGATCCGTATAGTAGCACTGACTTTACATTGGAGTTGAAAATCCGGATCTTATTTTCATTTTCATGTTGAGTGCTGTTGACCTATACACAGATTTGAGGGTAATGAAAGCTTGTCTTGCTTTCTCGATTATCGCTGCTTTGATATCCTCGTCATTTCCGTTGGCCTGTAGTTGAAACGACGCTTTCCAGTTAGGTTGGTAGGTAAAGGAAGTTGTTTCTTTGAGGTTTCTCCCACTTATGCTGGCTGATTGTTGTCTGTTGTTGTAGCTGTTGGTGGTAGTGTTGGCCAGGAATCTTCATCACCTCTGTTTTCTCTATGTTCAGAATGTGTAGAACAACTCATATCTCTTAAATGAGCGATCGTGCTGAGTTCCGCTAAATTTATCCCTTTGGATATTCTGGACCAAAGCAGATGCTCTAGTCACTTTTTACGGAATAAAAGATTTTCACTACACAGAAGACTTTCGTCTTTAACGACCTAGCGAAATGATTTCCAGTTTTAACAAGATACGTAAACTTTTACATTGGAATTTCTGCTTGCATATGCTATTTCTAGTGTGCTACTTTTGTTTTCCTCTAACGTTTTCCATACTGTTCATAAGAACATTCCATTAATCTTCTTCGCTGCGTAGCTCAGTGATCAGTTATTGAAGGTTTTTTTGTGGGACATATCACATACAATATACTACTCATAGGTTATTGTCAGTAGTACACGCCATACATCCAAGCAGTAGACCGTAATATGCGTAGTTTGAACTGATTTATCTACCTTAGATGATTCAAACCCAGTTCATCAACTGACTGTCCCAATCCTGAAGGAGCGAAAGGGCTGTTCAGTGTTTACTTCATTTTAATCTGGTTGGTGAGTGGTGTGAACGGTATCCAACTACTCATACTTGCCAATAAGTAGTATACGAAATCAAAATGAATTTCTCTGCTTACTGGTTTTAGGTTTAGCAAACACCCACTCATTACAGTATAGACTTTTTAGTTGTGGTCTTCACAATATCCTATATTTTAAACTAGCGTCATACATATTCAATAAAGAATAGGACTGTAGGTAGGACTCGTTGGTTGCTTAGCTGTAGAATGATCGCCAACTACGCTTGTGGTCCAGGGTTCGGTCCTCAGCAGACAGAATTCTTTACCTTCCTAAACCAGTAATAAGATCGGTAAAGAAGGAAGGTTTGACATGAGTCTAACAGCCCCACCCCATAAAAGTAAACACAACTACTATAAGAATAGAATTTGTGCACTGTGGCAAAAGTATAATTCCGTTGTGTGTTATACAGTAATTTTTTTTCCTTCACGTTCTCAGGGGAACATAGGGTCTCAAGCTAGAGGCTTGAAGTTTCTGTAGCAGTGTTTAACTTTTACAGGATGGGGTTGCTAGCCTCATGCCCGACCTTTCCTCTCCACCAGTTTTACTTCTGGCTGAGTGAGGTAAAGGAGTGCGGCGGCCGGGGATCGAACCCCGGAACATGTGCATGGTCGGCGAGCGTCTTAACCGCTATGTCACCATTACACGGTAATATTTTGCTGTATTTACTTTCGGCAAATATTACTTTGTAACATTGGAAGATTTCATCAAAATAAATTTTATCCACAATGGTAAACACCTCCGCTACCGAAACTTCAAAGCTCTAACTTGAAACCCTATGTTCCGCAGGGGAACACCAAGGAATAAATTAATAAATAAATAATCACTAGGTAGGGTGAAACAACCTGTGTGTAGATTACTCAACGCAAGAAAAAAGTATACTGTGATCGAAAGAGATGACAACTGCCAACTGCCATATTTGCAGATAAAAAGGCGGAACGGATAAGGATGTCAGCGTCAGCCAACTAGCATCGCGAAAGTAACACAGAACTGCATTAATCTGAAATCGGTGTGGAAATCTGCTGCACTCAGTGCATTAACGTAACGCTTCGGAGACTTGTTGCGCCCCAGGAAAAGTCGTCCTTACAGGCCAGCACAGACTTTCGTCAACAACTGCCCTGCTGAATACTGAAGATCAGATAGGCATACTGATGACCTCTCTGTTTCTATGCCTGTTAACTCTCAGTCAGATTGTTCCAAATTATATAACTTTCTGTCGGAAATTAGTCAGTGGTACTCTTCGAACGGTCTTAAGCTGAATCCATCTAAATGTCATGTAGTCAATTTCACTTTCAGACGGAAATGTGACCTACAGCAACTAGTTGGCTTACATGGCCCCACTATCATTGACGGCATACAGGTTGAAATTCCTCCGATCTTTCCTGGTCCTTCCACATCTTGCTAATTACTAGAAAGAAGTTTCGCTTAACGCTCTATGTTAGGAAGTTAAGACAGTCTGGCATAAAGCAGTATTTGCTTTCTCAGTCGGTCAATTCTTGTATTCTACCCATCCCTCTTTACCGCTCCCCATTAATTTTCCTGGACTACTTAAGAAAGACTTTGATTTGCTGAGAAGGGCACTAAAAGCCGTTAGTAGGGCAAGTGGGGATATCGTTAAACCAACTGGTTAGCACTATTATGGATAGACATATAATGTCATGTGAGAAACTAGAGAATACTGTATTGTTAGACCTCTAGGATCCTCCCTATACTCAACTGTCTCCTTGCACTTCATCTGGTAGAACTATAAGCAGCTATATGAGGCTATATGCTAGGACTACCAAGTACAAAAACTCCACAATCTGATTCCATATCTGACACAGCTGTTATGTGATGAGAAATCCGTTAGGTATGAGACGATCAACTTACTGCGACACTCTAACAAATAGTCCCATTAGTTTTTGTTTTCCTTTCTTCGTTACTATTACACTGTTGTTCACATCTTCTATTACACACTAATTTTATATTTTATATCATGTGGTGCATTGTTTAAAATGTAAACGCAACGCTGTTGTTTTTTTTTTTTTTTTTATTTATCTTATTTTGGGTGTTGCTTTTTGATTTTAAAATCTTATAAAACTTATGAGGTAATTAGATGCAATAAATTGTAATGCACGCTGAAAATTCCATACCTCTACCACAAATACTGTTTGGAATAAAGCTGTTATTATTATTATTAGTAGTAGTAGTAGTATAACTGGCTGAAGGCGGCGAGTAACAAGGAGTTCTTGCAACAAAGCAATCAAGAATCTATCATCTAACAAATATGCCAGAAGTAGTGGAGATTAATCAGCGCGGGGAGAGTTGAGTGAATGAAATCAAGTGTCAAACGCGAGATTGGAAGCCAAATGTTAAACGACTAGTTTGGCTTTCCAAGAATGTCATCCAAAATGAGAAGGGCTTGTACTCAATCATGAAGCCAGTTAGAAAGAGACTGCAGAGAGCAAAGAGAAACTTAGGTGTGTGCTGCTGATGCGTTATGTTCTATTCAAAACTCAAGGGTATATCATCAACAGCAACAATAAGAAACTATCGGAACAAACAAAACAAGAACAAATCAATCGCCAGCCAACAAATATGCAGGAGAAAGTGGAGATGGATGGATTGGACACTCACTCGCTGAGGAGGCCGCCGCTGGGTGACATCGCACGCACGTCAGGCCACTGCTCGATTATAACCAGTCCGAAAGGGAAGCGACGTGTTGGTCGTCAGTGCAAGGGTGAGTGGCATGTAGGAGATCGTGTGAAGAGGAGTGGAAACAGTATGGACTAACATGGATGGGTGCAGGTGAAAAGTACAGCAAAAGACAGAAGTGGTAAGTGGAGACGTGTAGTTGAAGCCGTATGTTCCACTAGGAACCCATTGGCACAACAATAATAATAAATATCATCAATGCACAATCATTTAATTTTAAAAGTGAGATGTTAGACAAAGAACAAATCTCTGCCTACAATATACACAACATAGATAGGTGTAAAAAGCACTTACCTATAGGACTGTAGATTGCTTGTACTGACTCCAGCCGTATAAGACGATTTTTGTCTTGTGTCAATTGTATTGTAATAGTAACTAATCTATTTGTTGATGTTGTTTATTGGACGAATTGATTATTCGTTTAATCATTATTATTGTTATTGAAATTATTGAATAATGAATTAATTAGATTTCATTTATTATTAAAAGTAAATACAGTCAGAGTTGTGTTTTTTTGAATGTTGTATGGCGTGTACAATGGAGATGCAGTATAGAAAAATACAGTGGGGAAAATTAAAAAAAGCGAAAGGGAGAGAGAGAGAGAGAAAGATTAGAAAACACCAAGAGGCAAATAAATAAAATCAGTTAATTAGAATTTTCAAGAAAAACTGCGGTAGAAATTCACTCAACTCATCCTGATTTACTTTCTTATTATAAAAATAAAGAAAACTAACCAGAAAACAACTGTAATTATTGGTATTATTATTTTCATTAGATAAAAAGATGTCTGAGACTTTCCTGATAAAAATGAATTATACATATATTTATTCAATGAGTAGTCCTCAGTCAGGCATTCATGACACAGAGAGACTTTTATTCGGATTCACTTTCCTTAGCTGGCCAGTCACAATTTTATTTGGTCACAGGATTTCATCATCAGCTAAGAGTACTGCCAGACAGCTGTTTCGTCGGCCTAGTTTGGAACTCTTCAGTAGTACGTATTCACCACCAAGGTTTGAATTCAAGAACTTTCAGTTACAAGGCAAGCTAGCTCGTAGACCATTGAACCACTAGGATGAGATCCATTGGCCGATCCATGAATTCCCACTACTGCTACCACTAGCCAATGTTTTCGGTGAGTATTCGTCATCATATCCAACTTGTTGTACCATACTGGTTACGACTTCTCACTAGAACCCTAGGTAACTACTTACCTGAATAGGGCAAGTCGCTAGTGAGCATCTCATTGATATTCAAGTGTTTGTTTGTAGGGATTTGATTGGTGACAGGATTTCATCATGAACTGACATTAGTTAGAGAATCATTGGAAAACCAGCTGGGAGTACTGGACAGCTCTTTCGTCCTAGTTTGGGACTCTTCAACAGTACGCGCCCACCGGGATTCGAACCCAGGACCTTCCGGATACAAGGCTAACGGGCTTGTATACAATTAAGCTACTGGGACCCGATCCAATGGCCCATGAATTCTAGCTTCTGCAAATTCACGACATAGCGCGACCGCTAGCCAATGTCTTTGGCAAGTATTTGTCCTCACACTCGACCTGCTGCATCCCAATGGTCATGACTTCCCATTAGAACCCCAGATGACGAAATTCTGTAACTAATCAATCAAATCCCTACAAACCAACACTTGAAAGTTACATTTATATTTATTTTCACAAAACGGAATAGTAAAAGAAGTGATGAGTTGTCTACAAAAGCCTGAGATACAAGATCGTACGCATGACTACTTCTATGCGCGTGTATTAATTCGCCTGTTTTTGTAATACTAGGTGTACTGGTAGTTCAACCAGTATCCTGTCTATCTAAAAGAGTTGAAGAACAGCATGCCGCATATTACAGATAGGTACCAATTAGGAGTGCAACAACTGCACATCTTGTCAACACTGGTTATTCTATCTCAACAAACTCCTCTTTCAGAGTAAAGAATTATCTTTCACAGACAATACACTTTCGTCGTCTTAGCATTACTGAAGCTACGGGCAGTCCACTTGCTCTATCTTACCAGAAATCTTCATATTCAACCTTAAGAGAAGAAAGTTTTAGCACGCGATCTACGAAACAACTACTTATTGTCGATATGTTGATGACACATTTGTAGTGTGCCACAATGAAAGTCATGCTTCCTACCTACTCAGATTATTCAACGATGCATATACCAATAATTAATTTACTATGGAGCATGAAAGTGATGGAAAGTTCCATTTCCTCGGCATTGCTATGCAACACTTAAAAGATGGTAGTCTCCAGAAGTCCATTTACCGAAAACCGACATAGAATGGACAATACCTACATTTTACTGGTTTTATCCAAATATCTTTAAAAGAGCAGTAGTCTAGACCCTATAGTATAGAGCCGGAAGAATATGGTCTACCTACAAATTAGACGAAGAATTTCCGATTCTCGAAAAGATGTTGAAAAACAACGGTTACCCTCAGGGTTTCATTAATAATTACGGCTTACCTGAAGGCTCAAATGTCAAGCAAGTGCGTCGGTGGTACAGTGGTTAGGACGCTCGTCAACCATGCACATAGTCCAGGGTTCGATCCCCGGCCGACGAACTCCTTTACTTCACTGAGCCAGAAATAATGCTGGTAAAGAGGAAAGGTTGGGGATGAGGCTAGCAACCCCATCCTGTAAAATAAACACTGCTACAGAAACTTCAAGCCCCTAGCTTGAAGCTCTATGTTCCACTGGGAACGTGAAGGAACAAAAATATGTCAAACAAATAATGGTGGGAAAAAAGCCAATCTTCAATCAAATTTACTTTAAAGGTGAAAATATTACATCATTCGCCGAAAAAAGATTAAGGGCGTCACTAGGCATAGCCTATTCTGCTGCTAAGCTGGTTCCCATCTACCGAATAAACTTGCTCTTTGGTGCAATGTATCTGTAGGAGCAGTTACATTGGAAAGACAGAGAGAAGGGAATATCTACGATTTTCTGAACATGTACCAAAAAAGCCTATCTCTAAAGAGAATAAAGGCTTTAAACAGTGCCATCATCAGGCATCTACTGAACACGGGTCATGAAGTGGACGTCACAAGATCGTTTAAAATTATCACTAGGCAAAAAAAAGTTCAATTCTCTTCAAGTTTTCGGAAGCGATCTCCATCAAATGCCTGAAACCTGACGTTTGCGTTCAGAAAGAAGTGGTTATCAGTCTTTCATTGTCATTATTGTTCGGAATAGTGACTAATATTATATATATATATATATATTATTATTGTTTGCATATATTGATCGATTGATTTTTGTTTAAAAATGAACTCTGTGTTCAAGTATGTTAAAACTGTTTCTGTACATTTATACTCAGTAACGACTTTAGCCTGTAAACAGCTGATGAGAAGGATAACGAATTTAGCAATGATGATACCTTTTTTTGATTTTGCAAAAGTCACTGTTGTTCTTGCTTTGTTCACAAATGTAAAAACAATTTATCCACCAGCCGCATTTTTCGTAACATCACTCAGCATAATTAAAAAAAAAGAGGCGTCGGGGTATTTTTCTGTTTTTCAAACTGATATTCAAGCCAGTGGTTTTTGTTATGCATCATTTTCTTGTTCCACTGAAACCTATTTTGTTTGACAAAAAATTTATTTCCCAAATTTTTCAGAAAAAAAAGAAAAGAGAAAATGTTTCTCACAGGAAACTAAATCAAAAATTTTTAGTATCAAGTTCGTTAGCAAAATTATTTCTGTCGACCAAAACTGTAATATAAATAATAACCAATTTTTGTTTTTGGTAAACTTACCCTGTTTCAACGCTGAAATATTTTGCCAGTGAGATGATTGATTTCAAAACCAAGCGAGAAAAAAGGAGAGACGAAACAAGATTTGAGTTAGTAAGAAATTTAGAAGAAAAAAAAGTGTCTTAAGACATAAAATATAAGTCGATTTGATGTGAGAAAACAACATAATATTTCAACTGAAGCGTTTAAGTTGAGTTATATAAGGCAATAAAACAACCGAAAAACAATCCTCTAAAGTTTTGGTTTTGCGGAGATTTAACCGTTCATGGTTTTTATAACGAGGTGATAACTGTTAGGGAATAAACAGGAAGCTGAGGGGCACTCTACGTCTGATCCGTCCGTATTTAGAGTTGACCACCAGCACTCGAACCCAGGACCTTTAGTTACAAGGTGACCTCATGAAATACTCAGTGCCCCATGAAATCCAGTTTCCGCCATTTCGTGATACGCCCGTTGTAACGTTTAGCCAATGTTATCAGCGAGCAACTGTCCTCCAATCTAACTTGGTAGATCCAGCTGGTGATCACACCTGTACCCAATCAAATTCCTTGGAAACCAACAAAACAAAATTAATCTGATGCTCCATAACAGGAATTCACCTGGAGTTTCAGTTAAGGAAACGTCAATAACGAGGTCCATCAAGTCACATAGGAGGACAGTTACGAGCCTGTGACAATATCTGGTGGTTGAGCTATATTATTATTTTATCCTTTAGTTCCTAGAGGAACATAGGGCTTCAGCTGCGCGTCTCCATTGCCTTCGGTTTTCTGCCAACTTTTTCACCCCGCTCTAAGTCTGCCCACATGATTTCATCTCTTCTTCACATGACCTCCTCAAAGTCACCCTTGCACTGACGACCAACTCGCCGCTTTCCATTCGGCAGGGTTCCACTCGAGCGATGGCTTGTCTAGTGATGTCATTTGATGGTTTTCTCAGAGTATGGCCAATCCAATCCATCTCCACTTCTTCCTGCCTATTTGTTGCACAATCGGTTTCTGCCGATTTGGTTCGCTCCCAGAGATCCCTCCCTGTTTCTGATCTTTTCTGGCTGGCCATCTGATCTTGAGTATTGAGCGAAGACAACTGTTAATGAAGGTCTGAAGTTTGTTTGAGATGCTCTTTATGACGGGCAAAGTCTCTAATCCATACGTATAGTAGCACTGACTTCACATTGGAGTTGAAAATCCGGATCTCGTTTTTCATGCTGAGTGCTGTTGATCTCCTCTACACAGATTTGAGAGAAATGAAAACTTGCTTGTCTTGCTTTCCCAATCCTCGCTGCTTTGATATCCTCGACAGTTCCGTCAGCCTGTAGTTGAAACGATGCTTCCCAGGTAGGTAAAGGAGGTTGTTTCTTTCAGGTTCCTCCCATTTATGCTGGCTGATTGTTGTCTGTTGTTGTTGTTGGTGGTGTTGGCCAGGAATCTTCATCACCTCCGTTTTCCCTATGTTCACCTGAAGGAGGTCTTATCTTTGATGCTTCTTCTATCGCCAACTTGTTGCTTTTCACTTGCATATCTTCCAGTTTGTGGGAAATCAGACATATATCATCGACGAAGTCCAGATCCTCCAGGATTTTTGTGTGAGTCCATTTTATGCCTGTTTCCTCATTACCCGTTGTCTGTCGCATTATCCAATCTACTGCTATACGTTTCACCAAATAAGGATTTTTTTAGAAAATTACACTTTAGTCTCAAGCGAGAGATAATGAATGATTTGTAGGAGGACTAGACAAAGTTTAGGCGTGCGTCTGCCGGGTAGTGAATTGACTTAATCGGCATCCTACCATCAAACCACCAAAGCATTCCTCTTTATTTTCTTTCTTTGTAAAGTACCTCCATAAGTTCAATTGTGTTCCATTGAAACTTATTAGCACTCGTTGAGAAACTCCATGTCAACTCTATGGAAAGTAGAAGACATATTTTGAGTCAGTATTGATGTATGTGATGTAGAAATCAGATATTGTTAGGCGTTACATTAATGGTAAGAGCTGAACTCAAAACTTCGTTATTATTCTCCCTGAAACTATACCATTTCTACATACATACAAGTATGAAGCAAAGCTAGTTAATACAAACCACCTCTTGAGGCATTATTCTAATGCTTGTTTGTGACTGGTTAAAGAACGAAGTTCCCCTGGAGTTCTAGTGAGAAGTCATCATGACCAGTAGTGTTCACGAGGTCGAGTGTGTGCAGAATTGTTGGCTGATAGTCATACTAAATTCATGAATTGACAGAATTTAGGATTTTTATGAATCACCGGATTCCAGCTGAGGTGACTGATAAAACAAGTGATGACAAAAACTAAGACCTTATAGATAGTGACAAAGATCTTTTCCGGAGTAAGTTTACACTATCACTCAAAAGATCCATCCACCGGAAACGTACATGGAATGAACGGACAGCTAACTAATTTTTATAGTTGGATGCCTCCTCTCATTCTCTCGGCTTAAGAATATGAAATATTTGCACTTCTGATTGCGTTGACTCAGAATTTCACTTCTTAAAAGCTACGCCTTACAATTAAAATTAATTTATGCTTTTCGTACACCTAACTAATGACATGTTTTTTAGAGGTAGTTAGATAACTACTGAGTCGATGTTATATAGTACTGACTGAGTTCTCTGAGTGGTCGGATACCACTTACATTAATGATTTATGCTCACTAGTCAGATCTAAGATGTGTGTGTGTGTGGCATCTAACTATCCGTACCAGCCAATCAGTAGTATAATAGATCATGCATTTCTGTTTACTTTCTTGATTACCGACATTTACGGGATGTCAAGCAGACCACGTACTCTGATCTGAATAATTTTGGTTATCAAAAGATAATTTGGTGAATTTTCACCTCTCTCAGAACTGTGTAACTTTTTAATCCACGAACTTATTTGTGAATTGAACTGAGAATTTGAATAAATAGTTGAAATGTTTGGAAAGCGTATGGGGTTCAGAAAATCTTTGGGCTTATCTGTCGTCTTAAGACAAGTTTATGTATGTTTAGAATCTCTGAATGATCTGTAGGAAACTGAGCAGTTCACATTATTAATAATAACATCTTTATTCTGCATAGTATTTGTTAAATGTACCGAATTTCCAGAAAAGTATATTTTCCTTTCGTACAATATCTTCAATTAAAACATTAATTGACAGTATATTCTTTCTGTGACACACAGCTGTCTCTGAACTGAAGCACAAACCATTTCATTATGATGTATCTGCTTTGTCTCTTTCCAGAAATCCACGATATCTAGATGAAAGCCAATTGTAAGATGTTCAGAAGTCCATTTTGACATCCAAGGAGATAACTAAAGAACAATTATCTTATGTATTGAAACTCATTTCCACCGCCAATCCAGACACTCCTCAAGTAAAGTAATAACTTGTGAATAAGCATCATTACAAATCATATCATATCGACTAGCAAAAACCGACAAACTGGTCGAAGAAGCAACCAGCGAAAACAGGACTCCAGGTGACCATAGACAAGACGGAGGTTATGAAAATAACCAACCAACCAACAACAACAACAACAGCAACATCCAGTGCCAATCACCATCAACCAGAGGGATTCGAAAGAGATTAGTTACTTCATTCAATCACTTATCTAGCATTGAGCATTGTCTCAACTACAGGAAGTCAAAACGGATGAGGATGTCAAGTCGAGCGAGAACCGGGAAGGCAAGCGAGAAACGCATTCATCAACCTGAAACCAATCTGGAAGGAAATATTCGTCACTCAGCCAGCATCAACAACAAAATTCGCTCGGATGTTCAATACACACAACGTCAAGTCAGTCAGTTCTTCTATACAGATCAGAAAGTTGGCGGGCGGGCGAGTCACATAGAATATTTCCAACAGCCTGTTGCGATGCAAACCTTTATCAACCAGAAACTGTCTTCGCTGGATCTATACTGAAGATCAGATGGCCGGGCCGGAAACAATCACCAACAAAAAGCTCTGACTGGGAACAAACAATCAAAACAAGAACAAATCAATCGCCAGCCAACAGATATGCAGGAGAAAGTGGAGATGGATGGATTGGACACTCGCTCGCTGTGAAGGCCACCACTGGGTGACATCGCGCGCGCGTCAGGCCATTGCTCGAGTGGAACCAGGCCGAAAGGGAAGCAAGTGGCGAGTTGGACGTCAGTGCAAGAGTGGTTGACATGGAGGAGATGGCGTGAAGAGGAGTATGGACTAACAGTATGGACTAATATGGATGGATGCAGGTAAAAGTTACAGCAGGAGGAAGACAGAAGCAAGTGGAGACCTGTAGTTGAAGCCGTATGTTCCACTGGGAATCCAAGGGAACAATAACAATAATAGTAATAACAATAATACGGGTCGTATCTTAATCGATGAAAGCAAACCGAACTGAAGAAAATATGGGAAATAGAGAGATGGAATATTTTAGCAGGTCAAGTTTTAGTATTTTTTTCCTGGTTACAAAGAACCTTAAAATCAATCCTTGTTGAATTAGCCTAATTATTAAAATAATGCGATTCGAAAAGAAGACCTTGCAGTCTACGTGATGGATTGAGCATGAAGGATTCATCATTGATTCATAAGATGTTATTAAAATACCATGGTCTGAAAATACGAGCTGATAATTATAACTGATCCAGGAAAATGCCGGATAGGCTATAAAAGACAAGTTATTGTATCTTTTCAAGACTAAAGATTCACCTCGACACTCTTCTTCGCTAAATGAATATTTTCTTTTAGCACAAAATAAGTACTCATTCGACAAAAAGGATAATAATAACAACAGCTTAATTATGGACTATTATTATTTTATTTTTTATTTATTTTGTTTTTATTATTGTTCTTATTGTTCCCTTGGATTCCCAGTGGAACATACGGCTTCAACTACAGGTCTCCACTTGCTTCTGTCTTCCTCCTGCTGTAACTTTTACCTGCATCCATCCATATTAGTCCATACTGTTAGTCCATACTCCTCTTCACGCCATCTCCTCCATGTCAACCACTCTTGCACTGACGTCCAACTCGCCACTTGCTTCCCTTTCGGCCTGGTTCCACTCGAGCAATGGCCTGACGCGCGCGCGATGTCACCTAGTGGTGGCCTTCACAGCGAGCGAGTGTCCAATCCATCCATCTCCACTTTCTCCTGCATATCTGTTGGCTGGCGATTGATTTGTTCTTGTTTTGATTGTTTGTTCCCAGTCAGAGCTTTTTGTTGGTGACTGTTTCCGGCCCGGCCATCTGATCTTCAGTATAGATCCAGCGAAGACAGTTTCTGGTTGATAAAGGTTTGCATCGCAACAGGCTGTTGGAAATATTCTATGTGACTCGCCCGCCCGCCAACTTTCTGATCTGTATAGAAGAACTGACTGACTTGACGTTGTGTGTATTGAACATCCGAGCGAATTTTGTTGTTGATGCTGGCTGAGTGACGAATATTTCCTTCCAGATTGGTTTCAGGTTGATGAATGTGTTCCTCGCTTGCCTTCCCGGTTCTCGCTTGACTTGACTTCCTCATCCGTTCCGACTTCCTGTAGTTGAGACAATGCTCAATGCTAGACAAGTGAGTGAATGAAGTAACTAATCTCTTTCAAATCCCTCTGGTTGATGGTGATTGGCACTGGGTGTTGTTGTTGGTTTGGTTGGTTGGTTGGTTATTTTCATAACCTCCGTCTTGTCTATGGTCACCTGGAATCCTGTCTTTGCTGTCGGTAATTGCTTGTAAGCCTTCGATTTTCTGTGACATCAAACATAAATCATCCACGCGCGAAATGCAGGCTGTTGTAGGTTCTTCACGTCGGTCGAGGATATCCCTGTCTTCTCTTTTCCCACTGTCGTACACATAAATCAGTCTACCACAACTGGGTTAATTTACAGCATAATATATTTTCTTCATCAAGGACTTTCAAGTGAAATAGCCATCTATAGTATATCATGTAACGGACTGCTGTTCTATCTGAAGCAAAAACACTTCCTTCTTCTTGGAGAAATGCACACCCTGTAGTCTGAAAACCACTTTTTTTTTATAAAAAAACAATTTGGGTAATTTTACTCTGTTACTCAAGGATTAGGAATTCAGGCAGCCTACTGATTCAAGCAGGCTGCCGTAAGACGTGTTGAAAACACCAGATACCGCGCTTCCAATTTAAAGTTTAAGGCACGACTATGAAGAAGTGCTCATAATCTCTGTTCACAGTGAAAATAAGTTATACTTATAAAAGATATGAGTAGTTGATTTATGACAAATTGTATTCCGTAGAACAGAACTATATCACGCCATTTTGGTGTTGCCATGCCCCTTGCTTTACAAAGCGTCAATGTGCATATTACCTCACTAACCTCCACTTTGAAAAAAAAGATACACGAATGTATAGTATTGAAACCCACATTAAAAAAAACAAACTCATGTGCTACAGCGAGTGGAAGTTAACAAATTAATTAATTACCTACCCTGATAAACTTTCTGGTTTCGAATTCAGACTAGCTCGATCAATTGGAAGAGCTTCAATTAATTCACGATTATCAGAGACTAATTTTGAAAACACAGTTCTCAATTGTTTGAATTGAGAATCAGTAGCCAATAGTACAGCTTGTAAGCTGGCTATATCTTCACTGGCTACAATTGGCTGGGATTGTTTCAACTGATTTTCCCAACTGGTATCATTGTACATCAGTTCATTGCTGCTTTGTTTACACAGATGAGTTTTACGTTGTAAGTCAAGCATTGTTACATCAGAAAATAGATCATTATGTAATAGTTGGTTAGCGAGACGATCAAGCTCCTCAACGACACGTAGAAAAAACAAACGTACTAAGTGTATATGAAAATCTGATCCTGGAACCACTGAGATATCTCGAAATAAAATGCTCTGTCGAAATAGACGTACAAATTCTTTGCCAAGTCGGCTAACTCTTTCTAGCATACGTGAATGCTCCTCACTATCCATACATAATCCATTTGAAGCTTGTTTATTTGTTGATAAACGTTCACCATCCCAAAGCATAAGATCGCTTGGCTCTAATTTTAATCTATGCTTTCGATGAACTTTGTAAACTGTACGTTCAACTGTCTGTAGGTCTAAATCTAAACTTTGAAGTAAGTGGGATAATTGCCTAAGCTGTTCAAATGCTGTACGATTGGCTTCACGTAAAAATGCCCATGTTTGAAGTAGTAAACCCTCCTAGAAAGAAGAAAAGAAGCTTTGAGATTATATCATAATAGATATTTCATAAATAAATGACATAAAACAATTATATGCTGAAAGATTTATTCATACGTATCTTATAAATTTTGAGGACCTTTAGGAGTGCGGGGAGAGGGGGCAGAAGGAGGACATACGTTTAACTGACGAAAACCATCAAGTTGGAAGAAGAAGAAGAAGAAACAGTGAAGACAGGAGTTCAGGTAAGCACAGAGAAGATAAAGGTGGTGAGGATACCTAACCAACGACAGCAACAAGCACCAACAACCATCAACGAGAGAAATCGGAAGAAAGTTACCTCTTTCATTTGAGTGATTTGCAAAGCATCGTTTTAACTGTGGAAAACTCGGACAGAGCATGAAAAAAACAAGCCAGACATTTATTACTCTGAAATCTCTTTGGAAGTCTACTGAATTCAGCATTAAGAAGAAGATTCTGATTTCCAACACTATTGCCATTTCAATCGGTGCTTCTATATAGTTCAAAGACTTCTTGCAGGCTTCACGAAATGCATTTTCGATAGGTGACTGCAGACTGTCAACAACAGTTACCATCGCCTAATACTAAAGATGGTGCGTTCGCAAGGGACAAGCTTTAAGGAACGAATGTTGGTAAAAAAACAACTAAGAACCTATCACCTTACAAATATGTAAAAGGAAATTGAAACAGATTGGATTTACGGTATGGAGACCGTATAAGTGGGAGTGTACATGAGGATGACAGAGAGGAGATCGTATGAAATGGAGATGAAGTTTTATCATCAGTTGTTGAGCCTGCTAAAAAAAGAGAAGTGCCGTTGAAGTACAGTGCTCCATTCAGAACTCAGTGGAATAATCATAGGGTAAAAAACTCTTTACTCTGAGTAATGGTGAGAGATAAATTAAAATTCCAAGCTGCTCCACCAGGCTGAACCATCATTGTCCTTACTGCACAGTAATTTTTGGTTTAAAGTGTTGAAAAAACGCATTTACTAGGAATAGAAAGGTTGTGTGTTACGAGTCTGTATACAGTGACTGCTTGAAAACTAAGCGTGTGTTTTATGTGCATTAGGAAGTAAATACGAATTTATTAACCGAGATTGGAGACAAGACAGTGAGACACCCCACAAAAATTTAGTGCAGTATATTTCGGAAGGGTGGGGCAGGGACAAATAATTGATCTCTAAGCAGCTGTGTCGTAGAAAAAACACAGGTGATGAAGATTCCCGGCCAACAGCAACAGACAACAATCAGCATAAATGTGAGAAATCTGAAGGAAGGAACCTCCTTTACCTACCTACCTACCTGCCTAAAAAGCATCGTTTCAACTATAGATGGACGGAACTGACGAGGATATCAAAGCAGCGAGGATTGGGAAAGCAAGACAAGCTTTCATTACTCTCAAGTCTGTGTGGAGATAGCTCAACAGCACTCAGCATGAAAAACGAGATCCGGATTTTCAACTCCAATGTGAAGTCAGTGCTACTTACTACACGGATCAGAAACTTGACGCATCATGAAGAGGACCTCAAACAAACTACAAACCTTCATCAACAGCCGTCTTTGCTCAATACTCAAGATTAGATAGCCTGTCAGGAAGGGCAGCAACAAGGAGGGATCTTTGGGAGCAAACCAACCAGGAATCAATCGCACAACAAATATGCTGGAAGAAATCGAGGTGGATTGACCATACTCTGAGAAAACAAACCATCAAGTGAGTGACGTCACATGCCAGGCCACTGCTCAAGTGGAAGGCGAACGGGAAGCGGCGAGTTGGTCGTCGGTGTAAGAGTGACTTGGAGAAGGTCATGTTAAGATGAGATTAAAGCATGTGGGCATGAGCCAGGTGAAAACATTGGCAGAGAACCGAAGGCAATGGAGACGTGAGGTTGAAGCTGTGTAAAAATGCTACGCAGTCATCATTATTATTATTTTTATCTCCAAATACGTTAAAGTAGACAACTGTGGATTAAGTACATGGACGCGCAACTGGTTGGTTGTCTTCATTCATTTATTCAGAAGACCACACCTTTTACTGACTATGTTTCTGAAGATTATTTCTGAAGTCAAACTTCTACAGTAATTAGGTTCTCTGTTAACCTGGTGTGGTTTGCTAGTCAGTTCTAAGCTTAGAAAAGATTGAGGTTAAGCATGAGAATAACAACCTCACAGTTTTTCTCTAAATGATTAAATTGAATAAAGCAAGAACAAAGTGGGGTTTGTGCAGAATAAGGTGATACCATCATTGCGTATTTCTTTGGCTTCTCATGAGTGAAATTCAGCCTGAAGAAATGAATTAATTTTATGTACAGAATAATTTGTAAAATACTCGCCGAAGACATTGGCTAGCGGTAGCGCTATGTCGTGAATTGGCAGAAGTTCGAATTCAAGGACCATTGGATCGGGTCTCAGTGGCTTAATAGTATACGAGCTCTCCTTGTAGCCGGAAGGTCCTGGGTTCGAATCTCGGTGAGTGCGTGCTGATGAAGAGTCCCAAACTGGGATGAAACGGCTGTCCAGTACTCCCAGCTGGTTTTCCAATGATTCTCCAACTAATGTCATTTTATGATGAAATCCTGAAACCAATCAAATCCCTACAAACAAACACTTAAATACCAATGAGATGCTCACTGACGACTGGCCCTATTCAGGTAGGTAGTTACCTGGGTTCCAGTGGGAAGTCGTGACCAGTAGGGTGCAGCTGGTCGGGTGTGAGGACAAATACTCGCCGAAGACATTGGCTAGCGATCGCGGTATATCGTAAATTGGCAGAAGTTAGAATTCAAGGACCAGTGGATCGGGTCTCAGTGGCTTAATGGTATACGAGCTTGCTTTGTAACCGGAAGGTCCTGGGTTCGAATCTCGGTGGGTGCGTGCTGATGAAGAGTCCCAAACTAGGACGAAACAGCTGTCCAGTACTCTCAGCTGGTTTTCCAATGGTTCTCTAACTAATGTCAGCTCATGAGGAAATCCGGAAACCAATCAAATCTCTACAAACCAACACTTGAATTTGTAAAATGCTTGTAAATGTTACATAATGCCAGTTGACAGGAGGCTATAAACTTGATAAACAGTGCTCAGAAAATTGCACCTATAAAGGTTTCATTCAATGGTAAAGAAGTTAAGCAACAAAAAGAAGAGGTGAATAAAATGATGAGTAAGGTTAAGGTGAATTCAACTCAAATCATGGAAACAAGAGACAAAAAAAGTTACATTATATCAAAAGGGTGGGGGGGGGTAGAGGTTAAGATCACGGATTATGTAAACTAATGAAATGAAGAGATTAAAACCGTTCAGTTACCACAGCAGGGAAAGACTAAATGAATTAGAAATTATTACAACACCAAGAATTCTTTAGAACGGCTGTAAAAAAATTTCTTTTTCATTGAACTTTTTATAAACACTGACCAGATTATTTAAAGCTACGTGAAACTAGTTATTTTTCCTTCACGTTCCCAGTAGAAGGAATATAGGGCTTCAAGCTAAAGGCTTGAAGTTTCTTTATCAGTGGTGATTATTTTTACAGGATGGGGTTGCTAGCCTCATGCCAAACCTTCCTTCTTTGCCAGTTCTATTACTGGTTTAGCGAGATAAAGGAGTGCGTCGGCCGGGGATCGAACGATGGACTATATGCATGGCCGGCGAGCATTCGAACCGTTGTGCCACCGACGCACACGTGAAACTATTACAGTTAAATATATTTACTAGTGTTATTAGTTATCCTTAAAATACTTATGTAACAATTTTCTTAAATGAAATATTAGTAGTTCAGCATCCTCAAAAAATGCATTCCTTGTATAATTTTTCATATGGCCCTGAAAATACTGAATGTCACATCAGTGCTTCCTGCTGTGAATACTCATTGTGAGTGAGGTCTTTTATTCATCGGGTACTTAGATTATGCATATACTTTCAGTATTCTCAGCGATTACCTTGCATCTTCAGTCTCTGACATTAACAATAGTCGCAAAAATAAACTGTGCGAATGTAGGTTATTCATAAAAAGTGTGAAAAATTAATGGTCTACAAGCTTGTTGTGTGACTGGAAGGTCGTGGGTTTGAACCACAGTGGTGGAAGCGTACTGATGAAGAGTCCCGAATCAGTGGAACGAAACATCTGTCCAGTACTTCCAGATTTTCCAGTGCCTTGTTAACCAATGTCAACTTCATGATGAAATCCTGTAACCCACCAAGTCCCTATAAATCAAAACCTAAATACTTTAAGACGCACTGGATGCAGAACTCCGACCAGAAAAAGCTGGATTCAGGAAAGGCAAATCATGTTACGACCAAATCGCAACTCTACGCATCATCATCACACAACAAAGCATGGAATGGCAATCAAACCTCTACCTCAACTTCATAGGCTTTGAGAAGGCCTTCGACAGCGTTGATCGTGAAGTAATTTGGAAACTACTCGAGTACTATGGCGTACAGTGCCCCAAATATCCATCAACCTTATTCAACAGCTGTACGACAACGGCACCTGCCAAGTGATCCACAACGGAGGACTCAGCGAGGCGTTTGGAGTAAACACAGGAGTCAGAGAAGGGTGCCTGCCTATTATCACCAATGATATTCCTAATTGTGGTGGACTGAGTGGATTATGCGTCAGACAGTGAGTGGGAAACGAGAAGATAGGGATATCATGGACCGACGTGAATGACCTAGAAGACCTGCATTTCACACGTGGATGATGTATGTTTGATGTCACACACAACCGAAGACTTACAAGCGAAAACTGACAAACTGGTCGAAGAAGCAGCCGGTGAACATAGGACTCCAGGCGACCATAGACAAGATGGAGGTTATGAAAATAACCAACCAACCAACAACAACAACAACAGCAACATCCAATGCCAATCAACATCAACCAGAGGGATTTGAAAGAGATTAGTTACTTCATTCAGTCACTTATCTAGCATTGAGCATTGTCTCAAATACAGGAAGTCGCAACGGACTAGAATGTCAAATCGAGTGAGAATCTGGAAGGCGAGCGTGAAACACATTCATCAACCTGAAAGCAATCTGGAAGGAAATCTTCGTCACTCAGCCAGCATCAACAACAAAATTCGCTCGGATTTTCAATACGCACAACGTCAAGTCAGTCAGTTCTTCTATACAGATCAGAAAGTTGGCGGGCGGGCGAGTCACATAGAATATTTCCAACAGCCTGTTGCGATGCAAACCTTTATCAACCAGAAACTGTCTTCGCTGGATCTATACTGAAGATCAGGTGGCCGGGCCGGAAACAATCACCACCTATGGGAAACTGTGGCTGGAACAAACAGAACAAGCACCGATCACCCAACAAATATGCAGGAGAAAGTGGAGATGGATGGATTGGACACTCGCTCACTGAGAAGGCCACCACTGGGTGACATCGCGCGCGCGTCAGGCCATTTCTCGAGTGGAACCAGACCGAAAGGGAAGCAAGTGGCGGGTGGGACGTGAGTGCAAGAGTGGGTGACATGGAGGAGATGGCGTGAAGGGGAGTATGCACTAACATGGATGCAGGTAAAAGGTACAGCAGGAGGAAGACAGAAGCAAGTAGAGGCGTGCAGTTGAAGCCGTATGTTCCACTTGGAACCCAAGGAAACAATAATGATAATAAATATTTTATTCCTAATGGTTAAATTAATTTAAGAAATGTTGCAAATCATTCGACGGTGGGGGCAACAATTAGCAGTGAAATCCAATGATGCACATTTCATCCCATTTGGAACTCGTCAGCTGGATATACTTATATTTTCCACTGATAATCCATCTCAGTGATCATCTTTTCAAACGCCAGCAGAGACTGAACACTTCAGTCCAATCAATCAATCAATCAATCAACGAGGAAACCAAGAGTGAATTAAAAATAAATATGACCGTGTAACAAAATAGTTTTAAAATCAGACTGCAATTTTTATATCTGTTAACTGTGTTCAAGAAATCCAGCTTATTGATTGACGGAAGTAAATGTGGAAATGTGTAACAACTTTTTTACACAAAAGCAAAAACCAAAACCAAAATGCCACGATCAGTTAGTTAAACTAACGGAAATCGTCATTTAAAAATAACTGGAATTCTTTCACTCTTACTTTTCTGTTTCACCTGCCTGAATCCCTCACTCACTCACTAGGCTATCTGAATTTCTCTCCAGCACAATGCTTTTCATATTTTCTTTAATTCTTTTTTTTAATTATTTTAATTGTTTAATTATGCTCTTGAGTCGCAAAGTGTACTCAAAAACGCTTTTAATTGACTTTTGTACTACCGGTGAGCGTTTTTTGAAGAGAGGAAGGAAAAATATGAGAGACAGAGAGAGAGAGAGAGAGATAGGGCATCTCAGCCTATGTCTGTTTCAGATCGAAGAGCATTGTGTCACATGATATACACTATAGATTTCTGCTTTACTTGAAGATTCTTGTTTAGAACAAAATACTCTACATTAAGTTACTCTGAGAATTCTGGGCAGTGTGTCCAAAATAAAGCTGTTATTATCATTATTATTTTATTATTATCAATATTAATAAAATGAAGTTAGAAGATTTCATCATGAGCTGACATCAGTTGGCGAACCATTGGAAAACCACTTGGGACTACTGCCAGACAGCTGTTTCATCAGCCTAGTTTTGAAATCTTGAGAAGTACGCAACCACCACCAGGTTTGAAACCCAGGAGAGTCTGATTACAAAGCTAGAGAACTCGTGGACAATTAAGCCATTGGGACCGACCTGATCCAATGGCTATCCCATGAATTCTAACTTTTGCTAATTCATGACACAGCGTGACCACTTACAAATATCTTCGATGAATAACTGTCCCCACCTTCGGCCATGCTGTATTCTACTGGTCACGACTTCCCACTGGAACCCAGTTAACCACCTACCTGTCTAAGGCTAGTAAGCATCACATCACTTTTCAAGTATTGGTTTTTAGGGATTTCATCATGAGCTGACATCGATCGTAGGTGAGGACAGTTATTCCTCGAAGGTATTTCTAAATGGTCACACTATGTAATTAATTAGCAGAAGTTAGAATACATGAGCTGGCCATTGGATCGGGTCGGTCCCAGCGGCTTAATGGTCTACGAGTTGGCTAGCTTTGTAACCAGAATGTTCTGGAACTGAGCCCTGGCGGTGGCTGCGTACTGCTCAACGAAACAGCTGTCTGGCAGTACTCCTAGGCGGGTTTTCCAATGGTTCTCTAACCTATGGCAGCTCATGATGAAATCCGTTAACCAATCGAACAAAATCCCCACAAAACAGTTATTGAAAATGAGGTTAGACCGCGAGTAAACGTAAGACAGAGAACCAGTGAAAACCAACAACTATTGGATGTCTGTTTCATCCTGGTTTAACACGACTCTGCAATTCACCGTGGGTTCATAGGTGCATAACTGAGGTCAATTTGTTATCAAATTTGAAATCACTCACTTTCCTGTAGACTAACACCTGAGTTAAATGAAGACTTGGAAAAGAAAATGTATCACGTAATATTAGGTATACAATGTAGAAGGGGATGAAGAATATCAGTTTAGAATTACACATAAACTGTCTACTCCTTGATAAAATCAACTCTTAAACAAAAAGAGATCTTCAGTTTTCCGTTCGTGGTGAGTGTTAGTTACTGGAAGACTAAACAACTCAATACAAGTGTTAGTAGACTGGTAACTAACATGGAGTGGACAGTTTAACAACATACAGAGCTACGGTCCAGTGGTAATAAAACGAAACTTAGTATGTTCTTCATGCTGAAGGACTTAGAAAGTCTGTTAAGAATATACCTCAGACAATAAATCAAAGCCTCTCTATGCAACACTTAATCAGAAAACTGGTACTTACCGAGATATTTTTACAGAAAAATAAGGAAAAACCACTGGCAACAAATATCCTTACAAATCCCTACAAACCAACACTTAAATACCAATGAGATGCTCACTGACGACTGGCCCTATTCAGGTAGGTAGTTACCTGGGTTCCAGTGGGAAGTCGTGACCAGTAGGGTGCAGCCGGTCGGGTGTGAGGACAAATACTCGCCAAAGACATTGGCTAGCGGTCGCGCTATGTCGTGAATTGGCAGAAGTTAGAATTCAAGGACCATTGGATCGGGTCTCAGTGGCTTAATGGTATACGAGCCCGTTAGCCTTGTAGCCGGAAGGTCCTGGGTTCGAATCTCGGTGGGTGCGTACTGCTGAAGAGTCCCAAACTAGGACGAAACAGCTGTCCAGTACTCCCAGCTGGTTTTCCAATTATTCTCTAACTAATGTTATTTTATGATGAAATCCGGAAGCCAATCAAATCCCTACAAACCAACACTAAAAAATTGTAGAAGTTCCTATTAACGATATTTTTATTTACACGGAGTTCAAAGGTGAGCTTTGTGACAGGAATAATTTGGTAACTGTTTTTCGAAGTTTCTGCAAAATATATTTCAGGCAGTCACCTCGAAAACCAATATCCTCAAGCAGACAATTAATCCAAATAAATATCAAGGATAAGATATCGACTTTGTCCACCTCCGTTTGTGTATTTATTATCCTACTTGTTCCCGTGGATCTAAGTACATTGTCCATTTGCACTGTCAAGTCCACAAACGTATTGTGAGACAATGTCCAGTCTAGTTAGCCCGAAGAGATAAAAAGAATATCAGTAGTTCTACTTTGAGCACCTTGTAAACTATGGACATGCAGCACTCTTGTATGATTCAGAGGATTCTCTAGTGTCGCATTATTTTATTGCTTAATGTTCCTAGTGGAAAATAGGGCTTGAAGCTAAAGCTCGGAAGTTTCGGTAGCATTGATTTTTTTTACGCGATGGGGTTGCGAGCATCATGCCCCCAACCTTCCCTCTTTACCAGTCTTATTACTGGTTTAGCAAGATAGAGGATTGCGTCGGCCGAGGGTTGAACCTAGAATCACGTGGGGCACAGCTGACTAACACCGACGGACAGTTGACTGTCATTTAGGTAGGATATTGAGGTATACTAGTAAGTTGCGCATCCCCAAACTGAAAACGCGTGTTTAGTTCTGGTTTCGAAGTGCTACGTAATTCTAACTTCCGTTTTATAATCGCCATTGTATATTCTCTTGTAGATAGTGTTCTAAATTACGTGATACACTATTTAGATTATAGTTACCAGTATCTTATTTCGTTTTAGGAATTCATCGTTCAATGTAAACATGACTGTAAAGCTTTTGAAAATGATTCTTCAAGAGAGGAAAAGTTTCTCTGCTGTTGTGACTCCCTGTAAATTTTGTTTTATGTAAATTATAACCCCACTAATGTTAGTTAGTTTGGCCAGAACAGTAGATCATAAGCCCGGAAGAAGGAAAGACATGATTAATCCTATAACTGTATTCTGAAGCGAGATGACAAACATTCGTCCAAAAAATTGAAGAGTGGCAAAATCACCGAATAATTAATTTTGTATTTTTATGTAGCAGAGAGATAAACGATGTGGTGAAAACTTCTTATTTCATGACAAGGCGCATTGGATATCTCGGATTTCAAACTCAAAGGATTATGCGCTGTCAATTTCCGGTTTGAATCTTTCAGCTTTGAATTAGAAGATACCGTACTGCGCCAACTTGCTTTTTGAATAAGTTTGTCAACACAGCTTTGAGTGTCTGACAGATCTGTGTATTATATAGCACAATCTTGCAGCGAATGCACTAATCTACCTACATCACTGTTTGATTCAGCTACACTTAAGAACACACACAAGATTACCTTTCAGATTATGAAAGCAAAGGAAACGCTGAGATTTATTTAATTCATCCAACGAATTGGTTATGCAGTTCAGTGTGATATTCAAAACTGCTCTCTCGTATTGATTGACGTTACTGCTAATTCATAAATTTGAAGCACAAAGCATCCGACGTATTATTTCCTTTAATTCCTAGAGAAACATAGGGCGTCAGCCGCGCGTCTCCACAGCGTTCGGTTCTCTGTTAGAGTCTTCACTTGACTCCATGTCTGCCCACATGCTTTCATCTCCTCTTAACATGACCTCCTCCAAGTTACCATCGTAATGACGACCAACTCGCCACCTCTCTTTCGGGTTCCATTCGAGGGCTTGTCTAGTGATGTCACTCACTTGGTGGTTTGTTTTCTCAGAGTATGGCCAATCTAATCCACCTGCAGTTCTTCCTGCATATTTGTTGCACAATCAGTTCCTGCTGGGTTGGTTCACTCATTGCCAGAGATCCCTGTTTCTGATCTTTTCTGGCCGGCCATCTGCTCTTGAGTATTGAGCGAAGACAGTTGTTGATGAATGTCTGTAGTTTGTCTGAGGTCCTCTTCATGACGCACCAAGTCTCTGATCCATTCGTATAGTAGCACTGACTTCACATTGGAGTTGAAAATCCGGATCTTATTTTCATTTTCATGCTGAGTGCTGTTGACGTCCACACAGACTTCAGAGTAATGAAAGCTTGTCTTGCCTTCCCGATCCTTGCTTTTATATCCTCGTCAGTTCCGTCCGCCTGTAGTTGAAACTATGCTTCTCAGGTAAGTAAAGGAGGTTGTTTCTTTCAGGTTCTTCCCACTTATGCTGATTGTTGTCTGTAGTTGTTGCTATCGCTGTTGGTGTTTCCCAGGAATCTTCATCACCACATCTGTTTTCTCTATGTTCACCTGGAGGCCTATCTTTGATGCTTCTTCTGTTGCCAGCTTGTTGCTTTTCACTTGCATATCTTCCAGTTTGCATCTGAAAGTATAGCTAAATTATGGGCTCACAAGTATTGCTTTAAAAAATTGACATATAATAATAGTCTTCAAAATTTCAATGTATTAGGTTGGTAGGTTTTTTTGGAACATACTTAATTTTTTAGACATTGATAATTAGTCTACAGGATGTCTTACTGCAACTGTGTACATGCAAGCTCTGGTCTTTCCATGACTTGACTCTAATTTACTGGGGTGACTTCTAATATGCTGAATAATGTTTTGGTGGGTCGATCAGCTTTGCTAAACAGCAAAGTTAAAAAAAACGAGAACAGAATAGTAGGACAGAAATTAATAATTCCTATTGTAACATTAACAACACAATATTCAGCGAATTTATCTTTCAAGATGTAGTTTGTAAGGATAAGATTTGCTTTGACGACTTGGTAACGAATTGATATCAGTTAGAGAACTATTGAAAACCAGTAATGGGGTACTGGACAGCTGCTGTTTCATCCTACTCGTTCTTTGTCAAGTTCATCTGATCGACTATGAGAAATGAATTATACTCGAAATGTCATCCAGTTATTATTGCTGCTTTAGTTAGATCCTCTTCTTCAGGCTTTACTCTAATTTACATAGACTTATTTATAAAAATTTTTAACCAATCACGGTGACTTCGTGGATCAAATAGTAATAATAATGTGGTCAATGTTTTGAACGTCATTAATAACGATGATTATAATGATAACAAAATATTAATAAGGTTTATGCAGGTGACGATAAGAATAACAAAGGTAGTAATACGCGTGTATATGTAGACAATTCAATAAATAAATAAATTAGTTCAAATCTTAAAAGTTACGTAATACTAAAGGTAGATGTAGTGGACAGATAATCAGAGTTTAAATAAATATCATAAAAGTACGAAGGAGAGGTATGATAAGAAAGGGTGGGAGGGTTTTGAATGGAATTCACCTAGGCAAACAAGGGAGAGAGAGACAATAGTAGAACAAACTTCTTTTGTTGTATGCAAAGACTAGGATTGTTCTCTCGAATTAATTCCCATAGCTTCGGCTAAGTGTAAAAGGCGGATTCGATTCCCGCTCGAAAGACTCGATGGAATGCGATAGATAACTTTGAAGGCACTATTTTGTCCACTTGGTGACCGCTATCATCAATCAAATTAGCCAAAATAGAACTTCGTATGGATTTTATTTGACCTTTTTCGAACCATGAGTGAATGGAGATGCACATTAATGCGTTTGTTAAGCTGTCTAGTTGTTTGTCCTATATAGCCAACTCTCTCCACAGGAGCAACTAAATTTATAGATACACATAGAAGTGGCACAGCTAGGTAGCTTATCTTTCACTTGAGCGTTCATAACTGGTCGGCAGCTAGAAAATGATAAACAAAGGGTGGTGGCAGTATAAGTAGGTTTTATCGCTGTCGATAATCTCAGATGTAAGGCTTGGCTAGCCACGTCCCCATCAGATTGCAGTTTCATGAACAGTTGTTTCTTTTCAAGTGTTGTCGGTTTTTCTTTATTGTACTTAGCATTCATGTGTCTCCTGACAAATCTACTAGGATAACCCATTTGGACTAACGTATTTTGGATGTATCCTAGCTCATTCTCTAGGGAGTCATGTGTACAGATACGTCTTGCTCTATTCGTCAGGAATCTGACCAAATTGATTTTGTATCGGATTGGTGCATAACTGAGGAAATGTGTATATTGTCTCACAGATGTAGGTTTTCTATAGACATCTCTCTTTAGTGAACCATCCCCTCTTCTGCCCAATGGGACGTCAGGGAAATGTAGTCCATCATCATATTCTTCTTCACAAATGAAGATGAGCGATGGATGTGCATCATTAAACTTTTTTAACATTTCATTCTTGTCAGCTTTCACGTCAAGAATAATAAGCGTATCATCAACATAACGAAAATAAGAACCAGCTTTTTCTATTACCAAGTAGTCGTATATACAAGAAATAAATGAGATGAGGAGACATAAATGAATTTCTCTACTGACAAATGATATTCAGTTTAATAAGTTCTCCATTCAAAATACAATTTTTTGAAAGTTTAATTGGCTTGATGTTTGAAATGAAGTAATTATCTGTCGGATATGCCATTTTCCCCACTTCTAGTCATTATCCATGTGACAGTGGAATTGACCCTTACCAACTTTAACGAATTAGGAACAGTCTTATCAACTGAGATCCTTCTGTAGATATTTTCTGGCTAGGTGAAAACACCAGTAAAAGGATGTCTTCTGAACACTTTGGACAGAAATCTTCTAATGTTTGCCATGAAAATTTCTAATATTGCATTTGAGATAATGCTGCAGGCCCGTATAAACCGACACATAACTCAAAAAATAAGGCATGAAGCAGTAGAGCGTGTTGACTTACTTGTGAAGTTGCATCATACCTAATAGTCTGATTGCTGAAGAAATCTCAGCACAGATACTTAGGCCATTTCTTTGGCGCAGATGTGATATCGAGGTATCATTAATCAAAGGAAGTTGTGTACTGTGCAGCAGTCTTTCTTTATGGATGTTGGTTTGGCCATTATAAGCGGAAGACATGAAGTGGTCGGCTGTTTTTTTTTCACCCCAAGTGTTTGTGTTCTATCAAACGTGTTAACTGACACAATATGACAAGCATTTTTGAGGCTGAATGTAGAGTACTAGGTGAAGAAGGGCAGTTAGTTGAGGAGGTTGTGAAGCTAAATCATTTGAAATGACTAATATACCAGTTACGCATGCCCAGTCACACCCTTCCTCGACAAACTATCTTAGCTGACATACGAATGTCTGGTTGGGAACGTCATCTCGACAATAACCACCGGTGACAGGGGCAGCAAACCATTTTCCCCCTGACTGAGATGCATTCATTCTTTGTTAAATTGCATACCCATTAAAAACCTTGTATTTCTTCATGTTACTCTTCTTTCTCTCTCGCGTTAACTTCAAATTCAGGCAGATTATCTTGTCTAATAGTCAAAATCTAGACAGTCCAAGAACAGCTCAGGTAATTAACCCTTTCAAATGAAACGTTTTCAGCATAAAATAATTCAGCAATATAAGCGAAAAACGGTGGGTAGGTGCGGGGTGGCAAGAATATAGCCTTAAAAATACACAGGCAGCTTACCCAGATTTCTTTTTTATAAGAATGCAAATATTGCTGAGGTTGACTGGAATCCTTATTGTTCCGCATAATAACATTTTTGTGATTATTATTATCATTATTAATAGTATTTCTATTGTTATTATTATTATTGTTATTACTATTGGTATTTGGGAAATGGACGATATTGATCTCATAATATCATGATGCTTTTGAGTAAAAGGATTTGCTTTACCGCCTACATTATTATTTGCATAAATGTCTGACTCAAAATTCGACTGATTTACATTAGTGAATACGCTCAATGGATGTGTAAATAATAATGGAGATTTTAATGCTTGTGTTATTGACTCGACTGAATAGGAGATTGTTTCACACGGATTATGACATTTACACTGAACTGGTGATAAGGATTCTTTCGTTTGTTTTAGGTATGTTTGGTTAAATTTTTTTGAAATTTGTTTACGTGACAAATTTTCACCCACGTGGAGGTATAAAAAAGAAAGAAAAAAGAAGAAAGCACGTATTATGTGTTACACAAGTGCTTTAAATTAATAAACAAATAATAATATTCATAATACTAATACTTTAAGTTTGATATCACACAAAATCGAAGACTGACAGGCGAAAACTGACAAACTGGTCGAAGAAGCAGACAGTGAGGACAGGACTCCAGGTGAACATCGACAAGACGGAGGTTATGAAAATAACCAACCAACAACAACAACAGCAGCAGCAACATCCAGCGCCAATCATCAACCAGAGGGTGAGTTACTTCATTCACTCATTTATCTAGGGAGCATTGTCTCAAATACAGGCAGTCGCAACGGACGAGAATGTCGAATCGAGCGAGAATTGGGAAGGCGAGCGAGAAACACATTCATCAACCTGAAACCAATCTCGAAGGAAATCTTCGTCACTCAGCCAGCATCAACAACAAAATTCGCTCGGATTTCCAATACAAACAACTTCAAGTCAATAAGTTCTTCAATATGGATCAGAAACTTGGCAGGTGGGTCACATAGAATATTTCCAACAGCCTGCTGCGATGTAGACCTTTATCAACCAGCAACTATCTTCGCTGGATCTATACTGAAGATCAGATGGCCGGGCCGGAAAGAATCACCACCTATGGGAAACTGTGGCTGGAACAAACAAAACAAGCACCGATCACCCAACAAATATGCAGGAGAAAGTGGAGATGGATGGATTGGACACTCGCTCGCTGAGAAGGCCACCACTGGGTGACATCGCGCGCGTCAGGCCGAAAGGGAAGCACGCGGCGAGCGGGACGTCAGTGCAAGGGTGGGTGACATGGAGGAGATCGTGTGAAGAGGAGTTGAAATAGTATGGACTAATATGGATGGATGCAGGTGAAAATTACAGCAGAAGGAAGACAGAGGCAAGTGGAGACGTTCAGTTGAAGCCGTATGTTTCACTAGGAACCCAAGGGAACAACAATGATATAAACTTCAGCCAATTCGCGATTTTAGCGCGACCATCATCCAGTATAATCGGCGAGGACTCCATCCTCACGCCCGACTGGACGCACCTCGCTGGTCAGCACTTCTTAGGAGACCTCCAGGAAACTTCGTCCTGTACCATGAGCGTCAGATTAGTTTTCAAGAGTTGTTTTGTAGGGATTTGATTTATTTATTTTCGAATTTTATCACGAATGGATATCAGTTAAAGAACTACTGGAAACCACAGAGGACTGGACAGCTTGCCTTGTAACCGGAATGTCTTGGGTGCGAAACCCAGTGTGGATGTGTACTGCCCATGAGTCCCGAACTAAGACGAAACAGCTGTCCAGTACTCCCTGTGGCTGGTTTTCGATGGTTCTCTAACTGATATCAATCCGTGGTCAAACTCGAAAAGCAAGCAAAATCCTTGCAAATCAACTCTTGAATATTTATAAGAGCTTTATTCTGAACAACTAATTAATAGAACATACAGAATTTCTAGTGTGTTTTTATGTACTGCTTTAAATAAAACAATAACCTTAGGGAGTTAATTTGTGGGGATTTGATTTATTTCATGTTTGGTCACAGATTGATATCAGTTAGAGGACCAGGGACTATATTGTATGACCGTTTCGTCCCAGTTGGGGACTCTTTGAAGTGTCTCCCCAAGAGCTCATCAGCGATCAAACTCTAGGACTTTTGGTTACAAGACCAAGCTCGTCCACCATTCAGCCACTTGAACTAGGATTCAGTTATACATGAGTTAGAACGAATTGGTAGAAGTTAGAATTCATGAGCCATGATATTGGGTCCCAAAGGTTTAATGGTCCACCAGCCTGCTTGCTTGCTTGTATATAGGAAGGTCCTCGGCTTCAGCCCTACAGTGAGCGTACTCATGAAGAGTCTTGAGGTAAGATGAAACACCTGATCAGTACTCCCTGGGTTTTAGTGGTGCTCTAACTGATATTAATCCATGTTTAAACTTGAAAAAACAATAATAATTTGACAAAATGTTGTTCAATCTGAAAAATCCTTCAACCATAACGCATTTTTCTCCTGAAAACTGACCTATTGGTATGTTAGAAGTCATTCAAAAGTGCTCATGAGTACAAATTATTCTTCGAGAACGTAAATAAGTGGTTAAAACAAAAGTACAACTGAGTAAATTTGGAGCATCGTGCTCCGTAAGCTGCTATCACTGTCTGACAAGGTATCAATCGCTTACACCTCAATCTTAGTTACGTGCATTCCAAAATGTGAGACCCTGAGCTGATAAACTTTTATGGAGAAGCTTCTTATACGATAAGTCAGTCAGCCAGCTTGTGTAACAAATAGAAACTGTAAAGGGTTTATCATCAATTGATCATTTTCTTAATCTTTTTTTTTGAGGTATTTAAAGTATTTATAGTTAGATGTTTCAGAATACTGCACAGCTGTTTCCTCCTAGTCTGAGGCTCTTCATCGGTACTCACCCACCACCACGCTTTGAACCCAGGATCTTCTGGTTACAAGGGGAGCGAGATCATAGACCATTAATTCATTGGGACCGAACCGACCCAATGGCCAGTCTATGAATTCTAACTTCTGCCAATACATGACATAGCCCGACCACTTCCTGGTGTCTTCCTCGATGAGTTACTGCCTCACCTGCGACCTACTGCACCCTACTGGTCACGGCATCACACTAGAACCCCAAGTTAACTACCTGAATGGAACCATTTGCTAGTGAGAATCAAATTCTTGTTTGATTGGTTGGAGGATTTCATCATGAGCTGACATCAGTTAGAAAACCATTGGAACTCTTCAGCTTAATGGTCTACGAGAAGCCTTGTAACCAGAAGGTCCTGGGTTCAAACCCTGACAGTGTGTGCGTGCTGATGAAGAGTCCAAAATTAGGACGAAAGATGTGTCAGTTACTCCCCAGTTTTCAGTGGTTCTCTGACTGATGTCAGCGCATGATGAAATCCTCCATCCAATAAAAAATACAATTCTTTATATAACCAATACTTGAAAAATATAGTTAGATGTATTGATAAAACACTTATAAGTGGGTGTACATAAGCATTTCTGTAGTCTATCAGTTTACTATAAATAATGCAAAGCCGTTCTATTAAATAATGTAGCAGAATACCATATTTTTGTATAAACAGCTACTTAGAACTTGGTTAATACATTCCCTTTCATTAACTCCAATCCTGGAGAGGACAGAGGAGAAATATTTATAAGCTGTCTTCAAGAAAAATGGATACAGGATTTCGTCATGTGCTGACATTAGTTACAGAACCATTGGAAAACCAGTCAGGAGTACTGAACAACTGTTTCGTCCTCGTTTGAGACTCTTCAGCAGTACGCACACACCCCACTGGGGTTCGAACCCAGGACCTTCTGGTTACAAGACTAGCGAGAAAGCAGACCATTAAGCCACTCTGACCCTATCCACTAGCCAGCCGATGAATTCCAGCTTCTGCCGATTCGAGATATAGCGCCAATGTCTTCGGCAAGTATTTGTCCTCACACCTGAACTACTTCACCCTACTGGTCACGACTGGATACCTCTACAATATCGACATAAATGTTTACTCTTAAGTTAAAATATCAGCTAGAAACGACAAGAAAATTGATCTTGTCATGTATAAAGAGTGTTCATGAAATAACAGCTAGAATACTAAAAGCATTCAGAGTAGACATCATATATACAAATCAAACCAATCAATTTATTCACTACTAATATGCAAAAGAAAAGATTTACTCTACAGTAATAAAAGGAGACAAGATCAACACAAACCTACAAAAAAATAAATTATATGAAACGTGATGACCACAATACTGGTCATGAGACACGACATGTAGTATTTCACACTGATGATGCCTGTAGGCAGCTATGGACATCAGTTTGACTGGGAAAGTGTTGAAGTGATAATAATAATAATGACGACACTAACAATAAGGAATCTAAATGATCAGTAGTAATTCCATTCAAGAAAGGAACATAGGAAACCCTACGCAGAATTCGTAACAAGGCATATATATATACCAATAAATATGGCTACAGAGGCAGTCGGAAACGAACTCATTTTTGACCAAGAACTCAAACTTAGGACAAAATTACCACATGAGAACATAATGGTGGGAGTGCAGCTATCCTTGACTTCCACAGTATTTAAATTCCAAACAAAAATATACAAACAAACTGAAGGGGTTGCCATGGGATCACCAATATCCCCGTGTGTAGCAGATATATTTATGGATAGGTGGGAAAACATAGCGATTGAAAAGTTTACCTCCACCCCAAAAGTATGGTGGAGATATATAGATGACACATTCACTGTGCTTAGAACACAAGATATAGATAGATTTTTCGAACACATCAACACAACAAAGGTAGAGGCAAATCAATTCACTTATGAATTGGAAAGTCAAGAAGAGGAACTTCCAAAGTTAGATTGTAGCGTAAAAAGGAAAGAAGATGGGAAGTTAAACACTAGTGTTCACAGGAAACCCATACATTCAAACAGATATTTGGACTTCAGACCATTCCAACCCAATGTCAGTAAAAATAGGATTGGTGAGATGTTTGAATAATAGAGCACAAAAACTAAGTAGTACCGAGGAAAATCTAAGACAGGAAATGAAGCAAATAAGAGAAGCCTTAAAACTTATTGATTACCCCGATAAATTAATCAGGAAATATTTAAGGAAATGTAAAAATAAAATAAATAATGATAATGGCGATAGTGATAATAATAATAATAATAGTGATGGTAATAAGAATAATATTAATGACGACACCAACAATAAGAAATCTAAATCATCAGTAGTAATTCCGTACAAGGAAGGAACCTCGGAAACCACGTTACGCAGAATTCTTAACAAGGCTGGCAGGAATAAACGTGGCTGGGATTCAAACCACCCACAAACTCAATTGGTAACAAGCTTTGTCGGTTAAAGGATCCTGCCAGTGGAGCTAACATAAACAAAACAATTTAGGTTATCTAATACCCTGCTTACAATGATTGTCAGGATAAATACATAGGTCAAACTATTAGAACAGGGGAAGTCAGACTAGCCGAGCATAAAAACCTGGCAAAATCTAGATTGGTTGACCCGAATAAGATAAGAAATCTAGAGAATAGTTCAGCTATATCACTCATTACATGCAATCGCACAACCATACGATAGGATGGGATAGGATGACAGTTTTAAAATCTAAGGTAACAGGGTATAGGGAGGGATTGATAACAGAAGCTTTGTATATCGAATCAACTGCAAACACGTGTAATAGGAATGATTCAGCACCTGTCCAAGCAGATATCTGAAAAATTCTACTACCCCACGACGACAAATAGGAGAGGACAAAGAAACCTATAAAACTCAAGTTTCGAAGTCGTGTGATTACAATTGATATGATCATGAACCACAATAAATTGTGTTAGAAACCTTGTCATCCAGTAAATACTAATACTGTTTCACTCACTGTGTGTGTGATACAACTAATAAACAAACTAATATGGAATTATTTAACTACTTCAACTCTTATTTTTAAACTGGAATCCAGTACAAACAATTTTTGCAGCATCATCTTTCATTTGACAGGACAAAACTACATACCAAGCGAATTTAAGGTTGTGGTCAGGCAACTCGAATGGCTCTGTATTTTATCAGCACCTTCACCTATGGTAACTTGATAATAAATACATATACATTACTGTAATAACAAGTCAAACCCTGAGAAGTCGATTTCAGTCACGGTCCTCGCATTAGAAAATCTACAATAAAATCAAATAAAACTGATGATACTGGAGATTATTCATGAGTAGCAATAGTTGTCCTCTGTTTAAATCACAGCTCTCCATTAGGCTTTTAAATGACTACGTCTGTCTGTCTCTCTGTTTTTGACATAGAACTTTGCACCGATGTGCAGCAGTCCAAGTCGCCACACTCCCTCTATGTAGCACACAAAGCAAGAGAAGAAAGTAGAAGAAATGCCCAATAGAGGCAGTAAACAGAGGTGTGAGACAAAGGAATAGTAATAACGAAGAACAATGTAGTTTCATTGGAAATCATAAGTCACAAGGAGTGGATGCATCTGTGCCATTGAGAACGATTTTGAGCCATATCACTGATTGTCTCCAGCCTTCATTGGTATTTACCGTCCCGAGGATCCCAAACAATCAGGAAGTCTACACCTTCCTACGTGACTGGCTTAAACTACCTGTTGCGGATTTCATTGGCTGATAAAGCCATGTTTGTTTTGACCGCCGCCAGCTCTTTTCTAGCCTAAACTCTCTGTCCGCTAACATTATTTGTTGTCGAGAAAGGCGATGACTAGACATAGGTAACACATGTCCTAACCATCTCAGTCGATGTTACTGCACATTTTCGTTGATTGATTTCCCCTTCTTCTCACCTAGCACTCAACCGAAGCCTAATCTCAATATTGCTCACCTTACTATACCACTTCACACAGGAAATAGAACGCAGGCACCTATGATCGAAGACAGCTAGCGAGCGTTTTCATGTCTTCCACTCTCAATGGCCAGGTCTTACTCGCAGCCATTAAGGAGGAGGGAGCGGACTGATGAGCAGTACACCCCCCTTTCGTCGACAGCCAGCCGGATATCACGTCTACGCCAGAGACGTCGTAAACTGACATATGCGAAACTAGCCCTCTGTATCCGTGCTGAGTCTTTGTCAGAGATCAACCCGTTGGCGTTGGGGCTGATAGTACTTCCCAAATAAGTGAAGCGGTCAACGTGCTCTACCACATCACTCCCTATTTCTAAACTAAGAGCCAGAAAAGACTACGTAAGTTTCAACAGACTGCCATGGTTACCACAATGTAGTTTTCTTGGTACCAATTTCACAGACATTTATCGCTGTAGTAACCTTCAGTTGACAGAATAAAAAGTCGCCTTCAAGTTTAGACATATGACATAGTGATGGGAAGCTGGAATTTGTATCTATGTTCCTAAAGGTGTCATAAGTTGTAAAATATGACCAGCGGCTTATCCTTCAGGCCGGAAGCCTAACTTGGTTTTGTCTGGCTTGTTATTCTCAAGCTGCATTTGACATTTGCAAAACGAAATGTAGGTCCTACAATAGTCAGACCAGTCTCTTGTGATTATTGAAGGAAGGTTAATCTCCTTTATGTGCGTAGTATGAACACCACTCACAGCAACCAGTAACGTCTGATAGCCAAATTAACAAACTAATATGGAATTACTTACTACCACCACAGTACCCAAGTTTTTACACATATATATTTAATATACCTTGTAATCATTTAACCGTTTAAAATGAAAAATAAATGACACCTGACATTTAATATTTAATTGTTTTTTTTCGTTACGCAGTTATACGCACATACATCTACTACTTTCAGAGAAATAATTTATTTCCCAAAATACACATAGGACTGTTGTAGTAAATAACTATTAAATTCAATTAAGTGGAAGGAGGCATTCGAAACAGTTTGGGAAGGAGGGAAAAACTAGCTGTTAGAAGTTATATATCAATATATATATATGCATATATATCTTGTAATAAATTCACAGTAGAGAAGTATTTTAAAAGAAAGTTAATTCTGTCTTCGAATATATCTACTTTTTTCATAGAATAGAATGATTGATAACGAAAGGTGTTCAGCTTGATCACTCAGGAGGAAGAAGAACTAAGATATATTGAAGAAACAACTGAGGAAATTAGGATATATACGACAAAATTAAATAAAGTCCAACAAATTAATTTGAATTTTACGAGAAAAAAACATATATGTGTGAATATTAAAATTAATTATTCATAATAATAATAATAATAATTCCAATGCATCAGTGGAATATATTTCATTTTTCTTCATTTCCCATGAAGGAGTAGGTTTTCCTGCTAAATTTTATTAAGTTACAACAATAACAACAACAAGAACAGCATCATGTCTGAAGGGTATCGATCCTCACAATAGCAACAACGACAATAAGAACTGGTAGAATAGTTGTAAGTAAAGGTTACCTAGGAGAGAGAGAGAGAGTATTCCTCACTGGGTAAGTTTATTTAATATGCATAACACACACACAGTATGATATACTATCGATAAGTGGAGGATGTTTTGAGCAAAATTTATAAGAAGGGTACTTCATCTAACCTTTTATCTAAGGGAGTTAAGACAGTCTGGTTTCTTTCAGTCAATCTGTTAATTAATTCTTGGTAATTCTTGTGTTCTACCTAGTCTTCCTTATTTTCTTACAAAGACTATTAAAACACAATATTCATCGAAGAGACTCTTTTCAGCGAAGAATTTATTATCAAGCTGTGAGGGAATTCGATCAAACTTCTGAATACATGAAATAATAATAGTATGAAATGCAATTAAACTATTTGTGATTATAATCATAGTTCGATGTCAAGTGGCAAAACAGTTAATGTCATATATAGAATAATACAAAAGGTGTATAGATTTTGGAAAGGGGTACATAATTATGTGATTAGTAGACGAATTTAAAATATTTCATAACATGGTGTGAAATATAATAAGATACAATTCAATGTTGTAAAGATAAAATATATAAAAACTAATAATTTTAGGTTTAGAATGAATGACAAGGGAGAAAGGAAGTGTGTGCGAAGCTCTATTCTGGAACACCTGATCGACTCCTGTCACTCGGTCAACCCTGACCATGGTTTCAATATCATATATAGAATCCATGCTAACTTCCTGCGTTTTCTTCGTTACAGACTTCTAAAGACAGTGGAGGCCTTGATAATTCATGACTTTAAGCTAGACATTTGTGTACAAAAGAAGTATGTACATCCCTACTTCTGCCTTGGCCGTAGAGGGATAGACATTTATTTATTTTGTTTATTTAGTTATTCTATGTACTTTTCCCTTATTACTACGATTATTTTTATTATTATTATTATCATTATTAATATTACTATTCTCACTCTGAATCTTTTCCACTTGACCCACTGGTCATTCTAAATCCAAAATTACTAATTTGTAACATTTTATATTCATCTACTAATCCTTTAATTATGTACCCCTTTCCGAAATCTATACACCTTATGTATTATTCTATATATGACATTAATTGTTATGCCACTTGACATTGAACCATGATTATAATCACAAATATTTTAATTGCATTTCATACTACTAATATTATTTATTTTTTATTTATTTTTATTTTTTATTACAGCTTGATTCCACACTGTATTTTTGGTACAGGTATGGAATTTTCAGCATGGATATCGGTAGCCCAAATTTTGCAGGCCGACCATAGATATCAGGTGTGCGTCGGCAGGGGATCGAACCTCGGACCATGTGCATGGTCGGCGAGAGTCCTAACCACTGTGCCACACACACACCTTTGACCTAATTCCCTCACCGGATATAATTTCTTGAAGAAAGCCCATATATACACAATTGTACAGCTTGATAATAAATTCATCGTTGAAAAGAGTCTCTTCACTGAATATTGTGTTCCTAATACTACAATGGGAATTATTAAACTATTAAAACAGACTTTGTTACATTATGAAGGCTACTAACAGCTATCGATCAGGCAAGTGTTTTTCACAGACATTTGAATTTTTATGCAAGGAATTGATGAATATCATCTTGTTAGACTCTCAGCATCCTCTCCAAAAAAAACAACGCTCCTCTAGGTTCTCAACAGCTAAGACTGGAAGTAATTGTAAAAGGGTTTATGCTCGGACTAATATAAGTATAAAAACTCAATGATACTTTATTTGACAGGAATTGTGTGCTAGGAGAAAAGTGCTAGGCATGAAAGTGCCAACTTACTGCTAAATGGGGATGACTAAATGGCCCTTTTGATTTTTCATATCATCAGTACATTGTTGTTAGCATGTATATATTTGACTTTCCGTGCTACATTCATATCCTTAATGACATTATTATCAGTGTAAATACCGCGTTAATTACTTTCCCGTCCTACCCCACACTTACTATATAACGTAAAGAATACTTTGAATACAATGTTGTACTACCTGTTCAGAGTTCCACACTGTATCAAAAGTACCATTTGAAATAAAAGCATGATTATTATCATCATTGAAAATGGATGGCTTCGTGACTTGCTTTCTATATTTCCATTCATTACTCATTGCAGTTTTCTGCATATCTGGTATATGGGCTGTGCCTTATTTGCATTGCATGTATTTCGTGTTAATTCGATGAACAAAGCTTCGGTGATTAATCTTTGTCTCTTTCTCTGATTACTTATATTACTGATATTCGATGGTTGGAGGCAATCGACCACAGGAAACCCTGCTTCACCTAGTTTTCGTGCTTGTTGCCACTCACCAGTCAGTCAGCAAGGCGTATCTGCAACCCTGATGAACTCATTCATGCTCCTTCTGAGATTTGAACTCGCGTCATCCAGTGAATGTTGCAGTCAGAGACGTTACCACTGAAGAGCTATTCGGGCTCGTTGCAGATATGCCTTGCTGACTGGTGAGTACGAACAAGCACCAAAACTTGAGTGAAGTAGGGCTTCCATCTAATATCATCAAACCAGTGTGTACCATGGTGGAGAGCTATCCCTACAATGGCGGCCACACTGTGAAGTTGACTGAAAGAATTCAGTCTCTACCAAAACAAAAGACTAGTCAGACACATTACACTAGTTACTGACTAGTATCCAATCAGAGCAACTGTACTACTGTTTTAAACTGTCACCCTGTCCCATCTTATTGGGTGATTACATACAAGTTAATGCATTTCAATGCATCGGGGGTCTTTTCCCGATTATTTAGCTTAGCACTGTCAGTGATTCTAGTTCTCTCAATCTAACTGCCTATGTTCTGATAATGTAACTTATCCCGATCCACCAGTTTGACCTATATAATAATTAACCTCAAAGACATTGCATGATATTTATTCTAAATTGGATCCATCGGATGGTTAAGTCAACAAAATTTTTTCTCTGAGTTAGTCGGTTAGCTGAAATGCCGCCCACCCCAGTCCAAACTGATTCTAGCTTTATTAAGAATCCTATCTAGGCATTCTGATGTTCCTTCTTTATACAACAGTACTATCGAGGTTTTAAATTCTTTATTATAAATATTAATTTCAACAACAGCGACTCTCATTAGTTAAAGTAAAATGACACTGACAAAAGCAGGAGAACTGAAATACAATCACTGAACAAGTTAAAATCAAAATTTCACACAAGATAATCATTCTGAAGTGAACAAATTGGAGAAAGTTTGATTTTAAAATGTAAACTGACAACGCATTCATAATAGACATGATCACAAGGTGATATCAGCTAAAGGAACCACTGAAAACCTGCAGGAAGTGCTGGACATCTCTCTATTTCATCCTGGTATGGGACTATTTAACAGTATGCACTAACTTGACTTCAAGCCCGGAAAATTGAAGTTGTAAGGTGAGCTCGTAGACCATTTAGTCACTGGGAATAGGTCGGATGGCCCATGAATTCCAATTTCGCAACCAATCTGCAATATATAGGTGCAATCGCCAGCTTACGATACCTGCGAGTAAATCTATATTTACTTGATGCGATGGGCCCAGATGGTTACGGCTTCTCACTAAGAGCCGAGGTAACTATCAGCCTGAATACAGCATGATAACAAATAAATTATGTAGACAGATCAAAAAAAGTAATATAGAATTTTTAGGCTGCACAGAAGGCCAGGGTACCAATAGTGTCTAGACCTGTGTCTTTTTCATACACAGCCCTAGTCATCTTAAACGAACTGGATTATTTAATAGTTCGAGGCTTCCGGAAACTTATTTAGTACCAGACAGATGGCAGATAAGTGGTTTTTATCAGTGCCAGCTTTATAGCCTGTTTGGACCAGGTAGTCGAATATTGAACGGCTAATGCCTTTCCCTAGCATGCAAAACTAAGTTCCTAGGAGAACAGCCAGTATAGCTGGCTCAACAGGAGCAGCTAAACTGACAGATAAATATTCTAGACTTTTAATCTGTATAAAAATTTTTAAAACTTTAAAGCACTACTTTTTTCCCTTCACTTTCCAAATAGTCAGCGAAAATTCCGCTCCATTTATTTTCATTAGTAATCATTTTTTAAAATACTGGAGATTCAGCAAAGATTTATCAAGCTTAGTGGTAATGATAATGTAAGTCACTTATGCAATACTTTCTCCTAGCCATACTTATAAAATCTAAGTATAGAAGAAAAAGACTTTTATCAAATCTAGTTCAAATAAATATTATGTATATGCAATTTTTAAAGCTTCATTATCCAGTTACTTAGAATACACATATACTTGAAGGCCTTAATTAATGGTTATGCTCATAGAAAAATTTCAGATTGAGGTGCCCGACGGCAGAATGCCCACCAACCATTTCTATTCTACCATATTCTTTCAACCTTCCCGATCAACGCACTATTACGCCTCACCACGCTTAATAACTGATTGTAAGGCCATAAAAGAGGGTATGTTAGGTATGGGGGATGACAATCATATCTTGTGAAAGCGAGACTACCGCTTCTGGAACTGCAAGACTTCATACTCTGTGTTCCACTTGGAACTCTCTGGACTATATATGTATGTGTGTGTATAAACGTATACAATTAAATCTAATGTCCTGTGAAGTTGTTTCAGAAAATGAACGAAGAATATAACATGTTTAGCATTCTTATGTCTGCAGCAATTCATACCCATCTGAAGCAAAGTACTGAGAGAAATTTATTTCATCATGAGCTGACATTGGTTAGAGAACCATTAGGAAACCTGGGAGTACTGGACAGCCAGCTGTTTCGTCCTGGTCTGGAACTCTTCAACAGTATGCACCCAATGGAACCCAATCCAATGGCCCATGAATTCTAACATCTGCCAGTTCACGACAGTAGCGTGACCGCTAGCCAATGTCTTCGGCGAGTATTTGTCCTCAAAACCAACCTGCTGCAACCTACTGGTCACAACTTCTGACTAGAAAACCAACCTACCTAGAACTACCTACCTGAATAGGGCAAGTCGCTAGTGAGAATCTTATTGATATTCAAGTGTTGGTTTGTAGGGATTTGGTTGATTGGTTACAGGATTTCATCATGAGCTGGCACTGGTTAGAGAACCATTGGAAAACCAGCTGGGAGTACTGGACAGCTGGTTACCCAATGGTTTGCTAACCAATATCAGATCATGATGAAGTCCTGTAACCAATCAAATCCCTACAAACCAACACTTGAATATAGAGATTTATTTAATTATTTATTGCAGTATATTTTATTTATGCCTCTGTAATTCATGGGTAGAATGCTCAAAAAGAAGATTGTCGGAGTTTAATTCTTAGCCATCGATACACTCCTATACAGATAGCGCCTAGTCACGAGGTTGGATGTGAAACTGGCAATCCTACGTCGTCGTCGTCGTCGTTGTGAAAACTAACACGTACCTTATTGAAAATTCAAAGCTGGATTGTGATGGACTGGATCATGTAACAGACCAATAAGGAGCGAGAAGACAGGATTCACTTTGGACTAATAAGGAGATTAATGGATTCAGACTTTGCAAACGTTTTTGCAACACAAAGCCGAAGGTGCAAAAGGTGAAAACCGATGATATATGTCCGATTTCCCACAAACTAGAAGATATACAAGCGAAAAACAACAAGTTGGCAGAAGACGCATCCAGAGAAGTTAGGGCATCAGGTGAACATAGATAAAACAGAGATGATGAATATTCTTGGCCAATACTAACAGTAACAACAACAGACAACAATCAGCATAAATGGCAGGGACCTGAAAGAAACAACCTCCTTTACCTACCTGAGAAGCATAGTTTCAACTAAAGGCGGACGGAACTGACGAGGATATCATAGCAGCAAGGATCAAGAAAGCAAGACAAGCTTTCATCACTCTCAAGTCTGTGTGGAGAGAGATCAACATCACTCTACATGAAAATGGAGATGAGATCCGGATTTTCAACTCCAATGTGAAGTCAGTGCTACTATGCGGATCAGAGACTTGGCGCGTCATGAAGAGCACCCCAAACAAACTACACACCTTCATCAACAGGATCAGATGGCTGACCAGAAAAGATCAGCAACAGGGATCTCTAGGAGAAAACCAACCCAGTGGGAACCGATTGTGCAACAAACAGGTAGGAAAAAATTGGCTATACCCTGAGGAAACCATCAAGTGACATCATTAGACAAGCCATCGCTCGAGTGAAACCCGGCCGAAAGCGAAGCGGCGAGTCGATCGTCAATGCAAGGGTGACTTGGAGGAGGTCATTTGAAGAGGAGATGAAAGCATGTGGGCAGACCTGGAGCCAGGTGAAAAATTTAGCAGAGAATGGAACGCAATGGAGATGCGCGGCTGAAGCCCTATGTTCCTCTAGGAATTAGAGGAAATAATAATAATAAATCTGAAGATCTCTATTCCACTCGAAAAGAAAAGGAATGGATGGTTAGAAGAAATCAAAAATATATCTTGAACCTAGGTTCCTTTTTTTATTTTCGCAATCATCAGTCAGCATCAGCACGTATCTGCAGTCTTGAAGGAACTGATGTCTCTGTTGAAATTCGAACCCGTGTCATTCAGTGCTACAGAGACGCTACCACAGTTCACAGTGCACATGGTGGACACACTACACATTTGATGGATAGAAATTCAGTCTTCTTGATGATATTAGACAGTTGGAGGCAATCGGTCACAGGAAGCCACGCCTGACCTAGGTTTCGTGCTAGTTGGCACTAACCTGTTAGCAAGGTGTATCTCCAACCTTGAATGAACTAATGTCGCCTCTGAGAATTGAACCCGCGTCACCCAGTGCTGCAGCAAACAATGGACTAGTCTCATGATACTACGTAGCGTGCAATCAAAGTATAAACTGCATGCAGTATATACATATATATATGCAGTCCCCCCTACCTGGTCTAACAAACCTTCATTACATAATAATAACACCAGTAATAAGACTAATGGAAAAACCAAATAAATATATGGAATTTTTGTTGTTATTATTATTATCACCGTCATCGTTATGATGTATTCTTTTCACTTTTGTGTAATTGTCGACAAATTTAGTGAGAATAATAATAATAATAAACGAAATCATTGTTGGTAAACGAGTGAACTGATTAAGTTAATGTGATGCGTCGGTGGCACAGTGGTTAGGATTCTCGCCGACCATGCACATGGTCCGGGGTTCGAGCCCACGCCGGCGCACACCTGATATCTATGGTCGGCCTGCAAAATTTGGGCTACCGATATCCATGCTGAAAATTCCGTACTTGTACCAAAAATACAGTATGGAATCAAGCTGTAAATCAAAAAAAAAATCAAAAAAAAGAAACACATATTTACACACACACATATGCCCACAGATACACTGAAGTGATCAAATATCTTCATATATATATATATATATATAACAATCTCTGCATCTATTATAGACATTTTCCTGGACAAGAAAGTTATGTTAAAAGTATACTGATTCTCTACTTACTCGTATGTCACTTAAATAAGCCTTAAGTAATATAGACGGTAAATAATGTCTACTTATTTTTCAGCCTTTATGTTAACAAAAACGCTTTGAAATGCTGTACTCCAATGAACTGATTAAAAAAAATCAACCAAAAACATTAAAAAATGTGTGGAAATTATCCGTAGTGTTCAACTTGTCCTTTCAAGAGCATATAGTAGAATAACCACATCTGTGAGAACACTTTTCCTTGTGCATAAATCTTTTTTTCTTCTTCTATAGTTTGGTTTGTGAGGGTTAGTCTTGTATCTGCGAGTTGATCATGAATCGATATCAGTTAGAGAACTATTGAAAACCAGCATTGGAGTACTGGACAGCTATTTTATCCTGGTTTTGATAATCGTTGGCAGTACGCACTCACTGGGGATGGATGTCTGACCAATGACATTGGTTGGTAGTCTCGCTAAATCACGAATTGGTAGAAGTTGGAATTCATGCTTTGGTTATTGAATTGAGTGCCAGTGGCTGAATGATATACGAGCTTGACTTGTAACCGGAAGGTCCTGAGTTCGAACCTGGGTGGTGAGTGCTTCCTGCCGATGATTCTCAAACTGGCATGAAACAGTGGCTGTCCAGTACTTTCGGTGGTTCGTTTTCAATGGTTCTCTAACTGATATCAATCCATGATCAACTCTTTTACTTTATGAACTACCGGAATTATTTTTTTATTTGCCGATTATTTCAGATCCAATTACATTTACGAAGAGAGGCGATGAGTAGGCAGTAATATGCAGTTTAGTCCTTCGAGCGTTTTTTCATAGATATCTATAGTTATATTTAGTTTCGACAGTGCTATTTACCAACCTCATTCACAAGTTATATCATAATAATAATACAACATGCCAAGTGACTGGAAAATGGAAAAATTCAATGATACCTTAGAAAAGATTACAGGCGTAAGACGAGAAGGACTACTAACACGGGTAATCTGCTAAATTGTGATGGACTGGTTCACGTAACAGGTTAGTAATGAGCGAGAAGACAGGATTTCCTTTGGTCTAACAGGAAGATTAAAAGATTCAGACTTTGCGGACGTTGTCGCTACACAACAAAGCCGAAGGTGTAAAGGTGAAAACCGAAAACTTGGTAGAAAAGGCAGGGAAAATAAAGCTTCTGATGAACACAGAGAAGAAAGAAGTGACAAAAAATACCTGACTAATAACAACAAACATCAGCCAGTATCAACAGAACAAATCCAAATAATGTTACCTGTTCCACTTTTGTCTACCCGGGTAGCACCGTTTAAACTGCAGGTGGGCCAGGTGGAGATATTAAAGCGAGAGTTGGATCATAAAAACAAGCAGGCATGAGATCTACTGCACTGAGCTTACGGAACAAGTTCCGGATCTTCAACAATAATGTCAAGTCAGTCACCAAGAACATTTTTATTAAGCCGCAAACCTGCATTAGCAGCTGGCTTCGCTGCATACTGAAGATCAGATGGCTCACCTACCGGAAAGAATAAGCAAAAAGCAACTATGGAAAGCAATGAAGAATCTGAGAACCTATTGCCTTACAAATATGCAGAAGGACACTGAAGTGTCCATTGAGAGACATCACATACCTGAGCAAACACCGAATGGAACTCGGGTGGGATGAAATGACCACTGGAGCGTCAGAGGGTGATGTAGAGGATATCGTGTGAGAAGGAGGAGGTGAGAGCTTACTCAAGTTGATGAAGGAGGTGTAGGGAAGAAAGTAGAATTATGGTGCCCAGCTGAAGCTTCCCTCGCGTTCCAAACAGAACACAAGTCAATTAAATGATATAACTGTGTTGTTGTAATAAGAAATTGTTATGATGCTGGATCTTTGTCTCGAGGTAACTGCTTAACTACTGACTAGTGCCTACTTAACTGGTAAAGCAGAACACGCGATAATCAGCGGTAAAACTAGAATCCTTTATTCATGACAAAAGTGACTGCATTTATACAAAAATAAGGTAGACTGGAAATCAACCAATCCGGTTGAGAGTTTGGAATTGTGCAAGCGTCCAATCAGAAAGCAGAAACAAATGCATGTCAATGACATGATAATAACTCGATAATTGCATGTGTTTTTCCTCTTCCTAACAGAAATATTTTCTGGTATTTGGTCTCTAAAATCTAGAGCCATATGAAATGCTAAGTATGCTGATAGAAAATTAAATACACTAAAACTTTCACGTATTTGAGGAACAGAATAGAAATGACATCTATAATACTCCAATTATTAACTTCATCAAGAAAAATTACCAATACTTGAATATCACTGAGATGCTCACTGGCGACTTGCCCTATTCAGGTAGGTAGTTACCTGGGGTTCCAGTGGGAAGTCATCACCAGTAGGGTGCAGTAGGTCGGGTGTAAAGACGAATACTCACCGAAGACATCGGCTAGTGGTCGCGCTATGTCGTGAATTGGCAGAAGTTGGGATTCATGGACTGGCCATTGAATCAGGTCCCAGTGGCTCAATGGTCTACGAGCTCGCCTCGTAACCAGAAGGTTCAATGTTCCAACCGAGGCGGTGTGTGCATACTCCTGAAGAGTCCCAAATTGAGACGAAACACATGGCTGTCCAGTACTCCCAGCTGGTTTCCCAATGGTTCTCTTACTGTTATCAACTCATGATGAAATCCTGTAACCAATCAACCAAATCCCTACAAACCAATAACTGAATAAAAATTATTGAATTTATTAACTATCCCCATTACTAAAACTACCAAAACATCTAAGACGTGGATGAGATCAATTGGAATAATATGCTGAGGCAAGAGGCAGAGTTTTAAATTTCACCACGAGCCGACTTTAGTTAGAGAATCAGTGGGATTTTCCGACAGTATGAACCTAGGATCCCACCAGGGATCAAATCCAGGACCTCAGGAATATGAGGTGGGCTTACTGACCTTCAGATCAGCACATATATATATATAATATATATGCGTATAATAAACAGATAAAATACTTACCAATCATAGAATTTATTGTAAGTCCACAGTTCATCATTTTCATGATAGTGCAGTCTATAAACGAAAAAGAATTAAAATCTGTGTTTACGATCATGACTGTTACGGAAAAAAAATTTAACCACAGAATACAAATGAAACCGTTCAAATATATTTCACTAGTCTTGAATAGACAGTTAAACGATATTAGAGAAACATGTTATTTAGAGGCCAAATCGGTCTTGGTTAGGGGGATATAATCTTGCCGCCGTATAAATGCCTTTTTACGGCAATTTTTCTTCCTTTCATTACGTTCCGACTTCGACACAAAAAAAACACCAATGCAGACATGAAAATAAGCAAAAAAAACAGTTCAGCAAACGGTCTCTTCTGGGAAACTTCCAAAATGGAAAACCATATCTCGCTAACGAAAAACATGCTATACATAAATGTGGCATTCATATGTTACCTTTTGTCTGATATACTACACAAGAGAATATCAGACGCCCTGAAGCACAACATCATCTTCGCCGCCCCATGTTCTGCAATAACTCTACAGATAAACTATTGCATCTGACCGCTTCTATGTTTGTCTGTTAACTTAGCTTCCCCCCTCCCCCGTATGAGGATAGAAATATACAGGTCTTTCAATGCATGTTTTATCTAAAGACAGTCAAAGAACATTATCCTAATTGGCTATAGAAGGGTAACAATGGATCAGTAAAGAGTGCCACTAATTGAACATATATTCCACAGTGACCACTTAATAATATGCAAGGAAATTTCATTCAAAGACATCTACAAAGTCTAAAGAAAGAAACCTATCAAAAAAAGTATGCTCCTTTATACTTTGCGCTGCTGAGGCCTGAATGACTCAAATGTGTATCCCTGATTTATGCAAACCAGAAGAAACTTTTCCATTCCCTTTTTCTACCAGGAGTATAATTCTAAGCTCAAGTATTTCGTTAATAATACGATTTTTGGATGAAAATTCCTGGGCAACACCAACAGCAACAGCAACAACAGATAACAATTAGTTGGCATAAATGAGAGAAATCTGAAAGAAGCCACCTCATTTATTTACCTAGGAAGCGTCGTTTCAACTAAATGCGGACGGAACTGACGAGTATATCAAAGCAAGGATCGAGAAAGCAAGACAAGCTTTCATTACTCTCAAATCTGTGTGGACGTCAACAGCACTCAGCATGAAAATGAAAATAAGATCCGGATTTTCAACTCCAATGTGAAGTCAGTGCTACTATACGGATCAGAGACTTGGCGCGTCATGAAGAGAACCTCAGACAAACTACAGACATTCACCAACAACTGTCTTCGCTCAATACTCAAGAGCAGATGGCCAGCCAGAAAAGATCAGCAACAGGGATCTCTGGCAATGAGCGAACCAACCCAGCAGGAACTGATTGTGCAACAAATATGCAGAAAGAAATGCAGGTGGATTAGATTGGCCATACTCTGAGAAAACAAACCACCAAGTGAGTGACATCACTAGACAAGCCGAACGGGAACCGGCGAGTTTGTCGTCAGTGCAAGGGAGGTCATGTGAAGAGGAGATGAAAGCGTGTGGGCAGACATGTAGCCAGGTGAAGAGAACCGAACACAATGGAGACGCACGGCTGACGCCCTATGTTCCTCTAGGAATTAAGGGAAATAATAATAATATAATACGATTTTGTGCCTTTTCTCAACTAACCATCTGTTTACTCTCTTCATCTATTACATAATTAATATTTAATATTGAATATTACCACCCAAGTTTACAGTGCGTTTTTTTGGTATCGCGTTACTTCACTCTAAACCTACTAATCTTCACCGCTTGGTTACAATTTTGAATATTCATCAGTGTTTTGAAATATTCTGATGATGTAACTAGTACCACTAAATCAATTTTTACTCCTGTGCTATGTATGCTCACACACGCGCACACAAGATTCATTATAAATTAATGGGTGATTGTAAAGCTCAGTGAATAAATTCACCAACTACTTACAAGAAAACCAGATGGTAGCATAAAAAGAAATTTGCATAGAAAAGGTACTTGGACAGGAAAATATACACATTTTCACACAGCTTCGTTCCTATCAAGTACAAAAAAGACTTAGTGAAGACCCCCAGCCACAGAGTTATAGCTATATGCTCAGAAGAAGTAATTGAAGATGAATTAAGCATTGTATATAATACTTTGATCGAAAATAGCTATCCCGAAAAATTTATCAAGAAACACATGACAAAGAAAGCGGAAAAGGACTACTCACTATCTGTAAACAAGAGGCCACTTTATATACGACTACAATTCAAGGGTCATCGATATACCAAGTGAGATAATTATGTGGAAATTAATAAAATCAGTACAAAGAACTTTTAATGCTGGCGAACTACACGTATTATTCTCTACACGACAGTTGGTGCTACCTCGACTGAAAGATAAAGAACCTAAAACGAGCTGGTCACTTCAAATTGTATCTACCAATTCAACTGCACTTGAAGTGGAGCGAATTATATTGACCGTTGCTCTAGGAACTTGATTTTTTGTGCTCACTTTAGAACAACTCCTTCTATGGCTAAGTAAAGGTGTAGAGAAAACCAATGTCAAAAGTTCGATACTGGACCATCTGGTGCACACTGGCCACAAAGCCAGCATGGAGGAATCCTTCTATATCACATACCAGGTACCGACCAAACAAATTGAAAAAGATATCGAATCACCGCACGCTCAAAACAGCAGAGGCTATCGCAATTCGCCTCAAACAACCAGTGCTCTGTGTCCAAAAGAAGCAAGTTCAGTCAACCCCTACTGCTGCTCTGAGCAGCCTTCAGTTGAGATGATAAATTCATGGATTTGTAATATTATCTTTCCTAATTCAACTGGTATTCAGCTTATTGTTATGTTGATGCTATTTAGCTGTAATCTGTCAGTATTATTGATTCGATGTTATTTAAACAGCAACAGTAATGTTGTTCATAACACTAATTCATTCATTCATTCACTATAATGCATATATATATATATATATATATATATATATATATATCTGTAGAGCCTGATGATGAAGGAGTTGTCGAAAAGCGTACTCTTTGTTCAGTATCAATTCTTTTGAAAAACATACTTGTCGCTAAACTGTTTCCTCTTATTTTCACATCTAAATGGAAATGCTCGTCTTGAGCGTGGTAGAGAATTTCCAGCTTGTTTTATGGCAAGATCTTCTACTTCTTGTGTAAGGATCTCCTTGAAGCATAAGAGTAATCAATAATGAATCAGTGGAAGCAATAATATTCCATCCAAATAAAGCATGCTCTATTTCTCTATGATGTTATTCTTTCATCTCCTTAAAAATTTTCATAGCAGCTGGCTGAAATCCCTTTTCAAAATGTGCGTAGGAGTCAGTCACCTCTCATGAACGCTGTTAGATGGTCAAAACAATATGAACCGCAGTAAATATATACATATATATACATATGAAGCATTTTGATAGGAGAGAGGACAGCCCACTAATTTGAGCAGGCAACCAAAATGCAACGTAGTATCCGTGGTGTATTTAAACTTGTGTTCAGCCATAATTTATTATTATTATTGTTCCCTCGGTTTCCTAGTTGAACATACGGCTTCAACTACAAGTCTCCACTTGCCACTTCTGCATTCTGCTCTACTTTTCACCTGCATCCATGTTACTCCATACTGTTTCAACCAACGCCTCTTCACACAATCTCCTCCCTTCCACCCACCCTTACACTGACGTCCCTCTCGCCGCGTACTGCCCTTTCGGCCTGGTTCCACTCCAGCAATCGCCTGACGCGCGCGCGATGTCACTCAGCGGCCCAACCTTCTCAGCCACCCACTGTACAATCCATCCATCTCCACTTTCTCCTGCATATCTGCTGGGCGATTGGTTTTTGTTTCGTTTGTTTCTTCCCATACTTTCTTGCTGGTGATTCGTTACGACCCGGTCATCTGATGTTTAGTATATGTCCAGCGAAGACAGTTGCTGGTTAATAAAGGTTTGCATGGCTACAGGCTGTTGGTTGTAAATATTCTTTGTGACCCACCCGCCAAGTTTCTCATCCGTATAGAAGAACTGACTGACTTGACCAACTTTGTATTGAAAATCCGACTGAATTTTGTTGTTGATGCTGGCTGAGTGACGAAGATTTCCTTCCAGATTGGTTTCAGGTTGATGAATGTGTTTCACACTCGCCTTCCCGATTCTCACTCGATTTGACATCCTCGTCCGTTTTGACTTCCTGTAGTTGAGACAATGCTCAATGCTAGATAAGTGAGTGAATGAAGTAACTAATCTCTTTCAAATCCCTCTGGTTGATGGTGATATGCTGTGGATTTTGCTGTTGCTATTGTTGTTGTTGGTTGGTTGGTTATTTTCATAACCTCTGTCTTGTTAATGTTCACCTGGAGTCCTGTTTTTGGCGGCTGCTTCTTCGATCAGTTTGTCGGTCGGTTTTCACTTGTAATTCTTCGATTTTGTGTGACATCAGTCATACATCATCCACGCGCGAAATCCAGGTCTTCTAGGTTCTTCACGTCGGTCGGTCCAGGATATCCCTGTCTTCTCGTTTCCCACTCACTGTCTGACGCATAATCCAGTCAGTCCACCACAATTAGGAATATCATTCATTGGTGATAATAAACACCTTTGTCTGACTCCTGTGTTTACTCCAAACGCCTCGCTGAGTTTTCCGTTGTTCAGCCAATGACTGCCTATTATTTAGCATACTATCATTTATTTTTACTTTTCTAAACATGTCATTTGGGCTAGGGAGCTTGTTGAAGCTTGAATACAGTCGAGGATATCAAGCATGGATATATTTTTTCGTGATGTCCCGCAATCTTAATTTACTTCGAAAAAATATGCACACACACAATAAAATAACAAAAGAAAGAATTCATAATACCTGACAGCAGAGAAACAAAACAAAAAAAGAAAACCTTGCTCAGAAACAATCTCATCTGTTAGTGAACAATAATAATAATCAAGAGGAAGACAGCAAAAAAATGGAGATAGACGAATGAATCAATGATTGAATGAATGAATGAACGGACGAGTAAAGTGGAAATAAAGTAGAAGTAGATTTCGATTGATGAACATTAAATCAATACCTTTCTGCTATTGATTAAATGACATTGTAGAACTAACTATTCGTGTAATTTGGAGGACTTCTGATGATGATGACGATGATGCATAAAATGACAGTTAATACTCGGAAAGAATTTGACTGAATTTATAATTCATAGTCTATTCAATTTGCTTAATACTATGAGAATTCTTTTATGCTAGTAGCCTTATACACATAAGATTTATACTGTTTTATTAATAATTATCAATAAAAATGTCTTGAAAAATCAAAGTCTCAGCAAACATGTCCAAATGTGCACAACTCATCACCTGTTTCTTCTCATTAAACGCTATTTATTCTAGTGCATTCACAATTGGTTTTTCTTCCACTACACTCTCGGACAGCTGCCTAACTCGTTTCAGCTCTTGTGTTCCACTTGAGTGGCTGGTACATGATGTCATTTTCAATGGTCTCCTCAGAGTGTGTCCGATACATCTATATTTTGCTTCTACATATTTGTTGAATAGACTTACAGGCGAAAACCGACCGACAAACTGATCGAAGAAGCAGCCGCCAAAAACAGGACTCCAGGTGAACATTGACAAGATGGAGGTTATGAAAATAACTAACCAACCAACAACAATAACAGCAACAGCAAAATCCACAGCATATCACCATCAACCAGAGGGATTTGAAAGAGATTAGTTACTTCATTCACTCTCACTTATCTAGCATTGAGCATTTTCTCAACTACAGGAAGCCAAAACGGACGAGGATGTCAAATCGAGTGAGAATCGGGAAGGCGAGCGTGAAACACATTCATCAACCTGAAACCAATCTGGAAGGAAATCTTCGTCACTCAGCCAGCATCAACAACAAAATTCAGTCGGATTTTCAATACAAAGTTGGTCAAGTCAGTCAGTTCTTCTATACGGATGAGAAACTTGGCGGGTGGGTCACAAAGAATATTTCCAACCAACAGCCTGTTGCGATGCAGACCTTTATTAACCAGCAACTGTCTTCGCTGGATATATACTAAACGTCAGATGACCGGGTCGTAAAGAATCACCAGCAAGAAAGTATGGGAAGAAACAAACGAAACAAAAACCAATCGCCCAGCAGATATGCAGGAAAAAGTGGAGATGGATGGATTGTACAGTGGGTGGCTGAGAAGGTTGGGCCGCTGAGTGACATCGCGCGCGCGTCAGGCCATTGCTGGAGTGGAACCAGGCCGAAAGGGCAGTACGCGGCGAGAGGGACGTCAGTGTAAGGGTGGGTGGAAGGGAGGAGATTGTGTGAAGAGGCGTTGGTTGAAACAGTATGGAGTAACATGGATGCAGGTGAAAAGTAGAGCAGAATGCAGAAGTGGCAAGTGGAGACGTGTAGTTGTAGCCGTATGTTCAACTAGGAAACCGAGGGAACAGTAATAATATAGTAATTATAGGTTTTCGTTTGGTTTGTTGCTTGCTGCTTATTCTCTCTGGCAGTCTGGTGTTCACTATGGAGCAAAGATGGCTGTTTTTAATCCTTTTTTTGATGCGCCAATTTCCTGATCCGCGTAGGAGAACAAACTGACTTAACTCTGGTGTTGAAAATTTTAATTTGCCCTTATGCTGACTGATTAAAGAAGATTTCCAAAACTGATTTCAGAATGTTGAAGGTGTACCTTCCTTTTTCACCTGCTTCTTCTTTCGCTTGTCGTAGAAACGATGCTGTCTTGATTTCACTCGTTGATAGCCACCAGCGCATGTTGTTGGTCTTTGGGTTATCTTTATCACATCCGTCATCTCTATGTGTTCTCTTGAAGTCCTATCTCTGCTGCTTGCTTATTCCACCAAATTGGTTCTCACCTATAAGTCTCTGAATCTATGTGACATTACACATATTAGAAGTAAGCGAAATCCATGTCTTGCAGAGTCTTCTTATCTGTCCAGCATATTCCTGTCTTCCCATATATCCCATACACAGTCTCCCACATAATCCAATCCACAACGATTAGCAATATCCAAGTGTTGGTTTGTACGGATTTGATTGGTTACGGGATTTGATCATGAGCTGACATTAGTTAGAGAACTATTGGAAACCAGCTGGACGTACTGCCAGACAGCTGTTTCGTCCTAGTTTGGGACTCTTCAGCAGTATGCACTCCCAGTAGTTCCAGGTTTTCCAATGGCTCTCTATCTGATGTCAGCTCATGATGAAATCCTCCATGCATCAAACAGAAAATCCCTATAAAAGCAATACTTGACAAATATTTGTCTGAAGCGTCAGTTTTTTACCAGGTATCTACTCCTAAAACCTGGATGCTATATGATGCTCAATTCATGTCCACTTTTACACTCAGTATTACGTACTTACAGGAAAGTTAGAGGATTTCATCAGGAGCTAACATTAGTTAGAAAAGCACTGAAAAATCTGGGAGTACTTCCAGACAGCTGTTTCGTCCTAGTTTGGGACTCTTCAGCAATACGCGCCCACCAACAAGGTTCGAACCCAGGACCTTCTGGTTACAAGGCGAGCTCGTATATCAATGACTAGCCCATGAATTCTAACTTCTGCCAATTCACGGCATAGCGCGACCACTAGCCAATGTCTTCGGGGAGTATTCGTCCTCACAACCGACCTGCTGCACCCTACTGGTCACGACTTATCACTAGCACCCTAAGCAGGTCGTGAGGACAAATACTCTTCAAAGACATTGGCTGGTATTCGCGCTCTGTCCTGAATTGGCAGAAGTTAGAATTCATGGGCAATTCGATTGGGCCCCAGTGGCTTAATGGTCTAGGAGCTCGTCTTGTAACCAGAAGGTCCTTAGTTCCAACCCTGGCGTACTGATGAAGAGTCCCAAACTAGGACGAGACAGCTGTCTGGCAATACTCCCAGCTGGTTTCCAATGGTTCTCTAACTAATATCAGATTAGCAATATCACCAATCCCTACAAATCAATATTTGAAAATAATTATAATTTTTTTAATTATTTCGGGACATATAGCTAACTGTAGAATCTGATGTTTGATTTATCGGAATGGTGCATATTCTGCGTTCAGTAATCAATCTTTTAAAATTTTTCAGTAGATGTAAGAATTTCTTTACTACATGTTTTTCCCAAGATGACCTAAGGATGATAATTCGAATTGAAGAGAAAATAAAAAACTATCATTTTATATTATCAGTTCTAAAGTTTATCTGTATGAGGTTCTTCTGATGACAAGGGGGGGTATGTACTTTACTAAATTAAGTTTGCGAGGCTGGCGGGGCGGGACATGAAGTAAGATTACAGAAATAAGAAGCAAAATGTGGTTAAAATGTAAATGCACTGATTAGAATCACTCTTCATACAAGTATGCACCAGGAAGAAATCAAGGTAACAAATTTAGACAATCAAGAAAACATTTTCCAGAATAAACAATAAAAGTATTATTAAATGACATCAGTGAGCCATTGATGTTTTATATCAAATCCACTGCATTCCATTAATATTATTATTATCAATTTATTCCTATCGCTTTTTCAAGCTGAACATAGGGGGATTCACTATCACATTCACGTTTCATTCTGTTCACTGCAGTCATTTTTAGCTTGCTACCTGATTGTCCCTAAGCTTCCATTCCCCCCCTCCCGGTTAAGAGTGCGAAATAACCTCCGACTTGTTATTCCCCTTGCGCACTCGTCTCCCAAAGGCCAAATGTTAATGTTGTCTCTCTAAACAACCACCCCAGTGTGTGTGTGTGTGTGTGCATCCAATCTATCCCCACTCACGGCTACATTTCTGTTGGGAAGTAGGTTCTCAGTTGGTCCATTCTCGGAGTTCCTGACTGATTGCTTATATATTTTGTAGCCAGTCATCTGATCGTTATTATGCAGCAAAGGCAGCTGTTGACGAAAGATTACAGCAGGCTGCTGAAAATGCCTCTGGTGACATGCTAAACATGTTCAATACACGAGAGCACTGACTGACGTGAAAAATTAAATGTTGATAATCAGAATCTTGTTCCTGTAAGTTCAGTTCTAATTTCAGGTTACGGAAATTCCTCAGTACGTTTAACCAACGTGCAACTGGAAGTCCTATCTCTGGGCCCTAAATTCTGCGATATAAATTTCAACTCCGACAAACTCCATACTCAGGTCCAGTTTGAAAATCTAATCAGCCAAACGCACGATCTCAGCCCAACTTCTGAAGACGAATTACAGAGATTCAAGTCAACAATCATGGACTGCTGCCACCAATACTTGAATTCAAAATCAAAAGTCCGCAACCACCTAACGAAGCGGCACCGAGAGGAATTAAAACAGTTGAGAGATAACAAAGATCTACTTATAACTCGACCCGACAAGGGTGCGGGTGTAGTGCTTCTGAATCGAAGAGACTACATCGAGAAAATGAACGATATACTGTCGAATGAAGACAAATTTTCCCAACCTTCCAATGAAAGAAACAAGACGGAACAGATTGAGAAGCAGCTCACAGATGTCTTGAAGAGAATGAAGGCCAGTCAACTAATCAGTGGGGATATCTACGATCAGATCCGGCCAACAGGTTCAATAATACCAAGACTTTATGGTCTACCAAAGGTACACAAGGTTGGTCTCCCACTTCGTCCAATTCTGGATATGTCAGGTTCCCCTTACCACTCTATTGCACAATGGCTAGCAGATATTCTGGAACCTGTAAGGAAGCAATTATGTACACACTTCTCCGTGACACCTTCCAGTTCATCGAGTGCATACAAGACACGAATGTATCTAACAAAATTATGCTGTCCTTCGACATCGAGTCACTTTTCACCAATGTCCCACTCACAGAAACGGTCTGCTTCATATGCAGATATATAGATGACAACCACCTCGATATTGGAATACCGACAACATACTTGAAAGAACTATTATTGAGATGCACTCTGAACGTCCAGTTCACATTCAACGACACCATCTACAGACAAAAGGATGGTATTGCAATGGGATCTCCGTTGGGTCCACTACTATCAGATTGCTTCGTGGCAAGCCTCGAGAGAGGTTCACTAAAGCCAAGCATCGACAATTTGCGACTGTATAAAAGATACGTGGATGACATTTTCATTATTTGTGACAACAACAACGACCCCAATCTGCTGCTGAAGACATTTAACAATTGCCATCCAGCAATAAAATTCACTCTTGAAATGGAAAACGAGTCAAAAATTCCGTTTCTTGATGTGGAACTGACAAGAAGAGCTGATGGGAGCCTAAGAAGATCAATCCATAGAAAACCTACGTGGAATGGTCAACTAACAAGCTTCTATAGCTGGGTGCCCATTCAACAAAAGCGAAATTTAATTAAATCACTTGCTACCCGCATCCGACGCATCTGTAGTCCCGACGTTCTGGAAACAGAATTAGATATTCTGAGAGAAATATTCATCCAAAATGGATACCCAATAAGATTTATCGACAAAAATATGAAACCAATAATTCGGAAAAACGAAACTTTAACTGTGCCTAAAAAAAATCTACATGAATTTGGATTTCAAGGGAGATTTAGCAAGCGATATTCTCAAGAGAAGGATCACATCATCTCTGAGAAGAACGTTCTTTGCAGCAACGCTACGAATAGTGTTCTCCAGTCGCCCACTGATCTGCAGAAGCCTCAAGGACAAGATCCCGCATCTGGCCACTTCTATGTGCATATACCAGTTCACCTGCTGCTGTGGAGCCAGGTACATCGGTCGTTCGACGCGCATCCTGTCCAAGAGAATTCAAGAACATTATCCAGCATGGTTGCGAAAAGGCAATACTGGTGCAATAAGGAGTGCGATAATTGAACACCTGGTCAACACTGATCATTGCATTTCAACGAACGCCTCCTTCAAAGTAATCTACAGAGTCAAGAATAACATATCAAAGGCAATACGGTTTCGTCTCCTTTGCATCGCTGAAGCTCTGGCCATTCACATGGAAAAACCGGAGCTGTGCATACAAAAGAAGATTACTCAACCACTTCTACTCTCATCGTAAGGAAAGTGTTTGTCTTGCATTTCCAATCCTGCCTTTAACGTCACTTGCACTGCTTGTAGTTGAATTTTAGTGATGAATTAATGGTCACCAAACAGTAATAATGATAAACACCTTTTCGAAGGAGTAATTTTATGGAATTACTATGGAATTCTCACTCTTTTGTTACAGCAACCAAATCACTTCTTTTACAGACAAAGACAAAATAAAAGGAATCTAGAAACCTATAGTTTGTGCTCACTTAGTAACACAAAAAACGCCATCTGATTATTATTTTTTTCAGTAATTCATCGCTCATCACCATCCTTGTGCGATATTAATACTCCGATTTGAACATATGCTTACAAAACAGGTTTTAAAAATGCGCGACCAAAAATGACACTTTTCGACAACATTTCAGATGATTCAAACGAAATCCAAAAAAGGAGGATTTGGAGGCAGTACGATTTTGATAAAGGGGAAGGGTTTCTTTGGTAGTCCAAAATCTACAAGCGCTCCGTCAAAGGTCATGGGTGACGAAGGAATTATCACGTTGAATTTGCGTTCGTTAAAACAAATTTTAAAATGAATCGTTTCTTTAGTTCCCAAGATGAATCTGATGAAATATATGGTGTTATTCAAGTGTTTGTTTTGTAGGGATTTAATTGGTCACAAGATTTCATCATGAGCTGATATTGGTTAGAGAATCATTGGAAAACCAGCTGGGAGTACTTCCAGACAACTGTTTCGCCACCCTAGGTCGAGACTCTTCAACATTACTCAGTCACTGGGGTTCAAAACCAGGATCTTCTGGTTACAAGACTAGCGACCTCGTGGACCATTTAGCCACTGGGACCCGATCCACTGGCCAGCCCATGAATTCTAACTTCTGCCAATTCACGACAATAGTGCGACCCCTAGCCAATGTCTTCGGGGAGTATTCGTCCTCACAACCGACCTGCCGCACTCTACTGGTCACGACTTCTCACTAGAACCCTTGTGTTAAACTAACACAAGCTTCTAATGAATATACTAGTGTACTTTTTATGTGGACCAGGTTTATGAAGTACACCTTATCATTAAATAAACCTTTTTTTCATTCTTTAGAGTTGTAAATGTAACGTTAGGATTAAAGCTTGTGTTGTTTTATGTGTAGAGTTGTTGGCCTAACTCCAAACTTTTAATCTTTCGCATGTTTACCACCCCCGTCAGGCAAGGTTAAGGACTGTGTCACTGGCCAGGAATTGAACCTGATCCATATGTGAACCGTTGTTGGTGAGCACCGTATCCATAATCTATGGACGCTTACAGGAAAAGTATATTTTATTGAACTGACAAATAAGATTTTTGTATCAATCCGATACAAAGTCAATTCGGTCAGATGCCTCACGAATAGAGCATGACGTATCTGTACACATGACTTCCTACAAAATGAGTTAGGATACATACAAAATACGCTGGTCCAAATGGGTTATCCTAGTAGATTTGTCAGGAGACACATGAACACCAAGTACAATAAAGAGAAACTGACAACAACAACAACTGTTCGTGAAGCTGCAATTTAATGGGGACGTGGCTAGTGAAGTCTTACATCAGAGATTATCGAGAGCAATAAAACGGACTTATACTGCCGCCACCCTTTGTTTATCATTTTCTAGCTGCCGACCAATTATGAATGCTCAAGTGAAAGACAAGCTACCTAGCTGTGCCACTTCTATGTGTGTATCTATAAATTTAGTTGCTCTTGTGCAGACAGCTAAATAGGGCGAACAACTAGACAGCCTAACAAATGCATTAATGACCATCTTCGTTCGTGGTTCGGAAAGGGCCAAATAAAATCTATAGTAAGTTCTGTTTTGGCTCATTTGATTGTGATAGCGGCCACCAAGTGGACAAAAATAGTGCCTTCAAAGTTATCTATCGCATTCCATCGAGTCTTTCAAGCGGGAATCGAATCCGTCTTTTACACATAGTCGAAGCTATGGGAATTAATTCGAGAGAACAATCCTAGTCTTTGCATACAACAAAAGAAGTTCGTTCTACCGCTGTCTCTCCCTTGCTTAGCCTAGGTGAATTCTATTCAAAACCCTCCCACCCTTTCTTATTTTCCATCTCCTTCGTACTTTTATGATATTTATTTAAACTCTGATTATCTGTCCACTACATCTACCTTTAGTATTACGTAACTTTTAAGATTTGAACTAATTTATTTATTTATTGAATTGTCTACATATACACGCGTATTACTACCTTTGTTATTCTTATCGTCACCTGCATAAACCTTATTATTAATATTTTTTTATCATTAAAATCATCGTTATTAGCTACGTTCAAAACATTTACCACATTATTATTTTTATTGGATCCACAAATTCACCGTCGTTAGTTAAAAAGTTATATATATAAATCTATTAAGAAGACAGTTGCAGCGAAGAAAATTTCATTTTCGACGAAGTCCTGCAGAAGTATTTTCTTTGGAACGGCTAAGACTTGTTCGAAAGTCTTCTTTGATTTGAGATTCTTGTCTATAAACCTGGGTGGGAAACTGTTTTCCATCAGGGTTTTTCGGAGATTACTCAGTTCTTCTTCAATCACTTCCTCGCTGCATATCTTCCTAATTCTCGGGGAAAGAGCGTATATCAAGTTCCTCTTTCTGTTTAGGGGCATGAAGCTTTGAATGTTGTAGGCTTTTTGTATATGGGTCTATTCATAGAGTTGTTGGCATTTCTTTCCAGATGGACGTCGAGGAAGTGGAACATTCCGTCGGATTCAGTCTCAAGTATAAATTCGATGTTTAGGTGAGCGTTATTGAAGATTTGAAGTAGGTATTTTAAATCACAATTCTCACCACAAATAATGAAAGTATCATCGATGTATCTCTTGTAGAGATGAAGGTCGTTGATAGTTAGTGATAAGGGGTTATTTTCTAAGCTAGCCATAAAGCAGTCAGCTAGGAGGGGTCCTAAGGGAGAACCCCTTCGCTGCAACTGTCTTCATATAATCTATGTAAATTAGATTAAAGCCTGAAGAAGATCTAACTGAAAGTACAATATTGTTCGCTTATATTTCTTGTTTTAAATATCTACTGAGTTATGATATGTGTTGACTGTCGTTTATTTTAACAATCACAAAGAAGTGTTTAACTGCCTTGAGATTCTTGGTGATCCTCAGTTGGAATATTTTGAATTTATATATATATATATATATATATATGTTACAAACAGGTTTGATTGACTGATATGAACGTATATATATATAAAGTCATTGAGTTGTGTCATATGCACACATATCATCATGAACATCAGAAAATCCACTGGCAGAGTATTCATAAAACAATTACATCATCAGGAAAGAAAAAAAAGGCAAACTAACCTGACAATTGACAATGACACCTGTCTTCTAGCATTTCTTGCATACAGTCATGCATACAGCTAGCCCACACTGATTGACTTGTACAGTGTTGCTTATATATCTGTAACAGTAGAGGAGACAAGCACAGACAAGTTAGTAAAACTATTTTTTTGGTCCCCCCCCACAAACAAAAACCACACAAGTACATATTAATCAGCCAAACTTACAGAAAATAGTTTCAAAACACGCCAGAAATTTTAGAGGCTTTCTTTCAACCCTTCCTTGAGTTTTAAAAAATTTTAATATATAGTATTAATGATTGAGTAGTGTTCACTGAGAAAACATATGTGTTATAATTTTAATAAAAAAAAGAAACTGATAAAACTAAAGGTGATTCAGAAGAAAACAAAGTTTCTGTATTAAACAAAATCATCTCCAGGCGAAGTACACACTTTAATTGATGTGTAAAACTTGGTCACTTTTGTAGCAAGTAATTCAGGTTATAGGTCTCATAGAAATTTTGGATTAATTCAGACGATTACGAGGAAATTAAGAAAGACAGTTCAAAGGACTTTTAATGCTGGCGAACTACACGTCTTATTCTCTACACGACAGATGGTGCTACCTCGACTGAAAGATAAAGTACCTAGACTAGCTGGTCACTTCAAATTGTATCTACCAATTCAACTGCACTTGTAGTGGAGCGAATTATATTGGCCGTTGCTCTAGGAACTTGATTTTTCGTGCTCACTTTAGAACAACTCCATCTATGGCTAAGTAAAGGTGTAGTGAAACCATTGTCAAAAGTTCGATACTGGACCATCTGGTGCACACTGGCCACAAAGCCAGCATGGAAGAATCCTTCTCTATCACATACCAGGTACTGACCAAATAAATTGAAAAAGATATCGAATCACCGCATGCTCAAAACAGCAGAGGCTATGGCAATTCGCCTCTAACAACCAGTGCTCTGTGTTCGAAAGAAGCAAGTCCAGCCAACCCTACTGCTGCTCTGGGCAGCCTTCAGTTGAGATGATAAATTCATGAATTTGTAATATTATCTTTCCTAATTCAACTGGCATTCAGCTTATTGTTATGTTGATGCTATTTAGCTGTAATCTATCAATATTATTGATCTGATGTTATTTAAACAACATTAATGTTGTTCATAACACTAATTCATTCATTCATTCACTATAATGCATATATATATCTGTAGAGCCTGATGATGAAGGAGTTTTCGAAAAGCGTACTCTTTGTTCAGTATCCATTCTTTTGAAAATTTTAATGGACATTTTTAATCAGTTAATTCAGACTGTTAGATTTTCGTCAGGAATCAGTATGAGTTAGAGATATCATTGAAACCCATGGCTCCCAGGAAAGCTGTTCCGTCCAATTTTTCGACTCTTTAATCAGAGTGACCACATGACGTCACTAGAAATGAAGTCGGGACCTCCAAGTCTCTTGGGCTGGATGTCAATAAACTCCTGAATTCTTATTTCGTCAGATTTTGGTAAGACGCTGTCCTCACCAGTACTTTCGATGGGTACTAGCGGCACATTGTAGACCCACCGGTCAAGAAGATGCCTATTGTAGCTTCAGGAAATCCATCCAGTGACCATCAGTAACCTGTTGATTGACATTCAAATCATAGCATAGTTAGGATTATAGTTGACAGGGTTAGAAATCAGGGGTCATTGAATTCAAACCCAAGTGGCTGAAAGGCCTAAGCTGATAGCTTAGCTTTGTAATTTGGAGACTCCGGATTCGAACTCTGGTAAGGTCGTGAATTCATACTGATGAAGATTACTGAAATGTGGCGAAATAGCTGTCTTGATGCTGGTTCACGATGAAGATCTAAACATACTCACCTGTTTATTGGACATGCCACACAGTGAAACAATATATTTTTTTCACTGAATAATGAACTTTAGAACACAGTTTCTTGCTAATAATTATTTATCTGCATGATATATTCAATAAACATCCTGCTTTCAACATTCAATGTCCAAAGAATAAAAATCATTTCTAAATTATCCACGCCTATGAACTTCAGTCCCGATAAAAAGAAAGTATGAACAGGAATAAAAAGACTACAAAAAGTATACTTCAAAGAAGAAATTCAGAAGATAGTGAAGAAGATAAGATAACACATTTAGAAAATAGCTCAGATACAGCACAAAACGCAGCTGCATAACCATACGTTAGAACAGAATAAGATAACCGTGTTGAAATCTGATATAACAGGGTGGATGAAGAGATTGATGAAGGAAGCCTTATTTAACGAATCAATAATCATAATGATAACAACAGATATTTTGGATTTCATCATAAGCTGACGTCGGTTAGAGAATCATTGGAAAACCACTAGAGATTACTGGACAGTTGTATCGTCCAAATCTGGGACCCTTCATTAGTACGCACCCACCGCCAGGGTTCGCACTCAGGACACTCTGGCTACAAGGCGAGCGAGCCGGTAGACTATCAAGCCATCGAGACTGAGCCATTGATCCAATGGCCAGCCCATGAATTCTAACTTCTGTCAATTCATGACATAGCACCACCACTTCGCAATGTCTTCTTTGTTGAGTTACTGTCTCATCTTCCACCTGCTATGGTGTAAAAGTTATGGCTTCTTCCTAGAACCCTAGGTTAGCTGCCTGAATAAAGCCAGTCTTTATTGGGCAACACATTAATTTTCATGTGTTGCTTTTGTAAGGAATTTCATTTGATTGGTTGGGGGATTTCATCATGAGCTGAAATCAGTTAGAGAACCACTGGAAAACCTGGGAGTACTGGACAGGTTCGGGTCTCTTCATCAGTGCAAATCTGCCGAGCTTCCCAATGGTTCACTAACCAATGTCGGTTCACGATCAAATCCTGCAACCAATCAATCAAATCCCTACAAAGCAATACTTGAATAACAGATATTTTTGTGAACAATATTTATATAATGTAAAAAATTGTTTATTGCCTGATAATTTCTCTTTGTCCAGGATTTTCAAATAAATGACCAGCTGACTGTGGACCAACCAAGAACAACAACAGCAGCAATATCCAGTGCCAATCATCATCAACGGGAGGGATTTGAAAGAGATTAGTTACTTCATTCACTCACTTATCTAGCATTGAGCATTGTCTCAACTACAGAAAGTCAAAACGGAAGAGGATGTCAAATCGAGCGAGAATCGGGAAGGCGAGCGTGAAACACATTCATCAACCTGAAATCAATCTGGAAGGAAATCTTCGTCACTCAGCCAGCATCAACAATAAAATTCAGTCGGATTTTCAATACAGAGGTGGTCAAGTCAGTCAGTTCTTCTATACGGATGAGAAACTTGGCGGGTGGGTCACAAAGAATATTTCCAACCAACAGCCTGTTGCGATGCAGACCTTTATCAACAACTAAACGTCTTCGCTGGATCTATACTGATGATCAGATGGCCGGGCCGGGCTGGAGAGGATCACCGACAAGAAACTATGAAAACAAACAAAACAAGAAACAATTGCAGGAGAAAGTGGAGATGGATGGATTGGACACTCGCTGAGGAGGCGGCTGAGTGACATCACGCGTCAGGCCATCGCTCGAGTGTAACCCGAAACGGAAGCGGTGAGTGGGACGTCAGTTCAAAGGTGACATGGAGGAAGTCGTGTGAAGAGGAGTTGAAAGAGTATAGACTTACATTGATCGATGCAGGTGAAAAGTGGAGGAGAAGACAGAAGTGGCAAGTGGAGACGTGGAGTTGAAGCCGTATGTTCCACTAGGAACCCAAGGGAACAATAATAATAATTCTTACAACTAACGATACTATGATTCACAATAAATTGTGTACGAAAATTTGTCAACCAATAAATAATATTTTTCACCATATGATATATATCTAGTTAACAAAAAAAAGATGCCGGACTTATTTGTGGGCCCTATATTGTGTATAAGAGTGTGTCATTCAGTGTTAAGAGGAAGAATCATCATGATGCCTTTACTGCTCCACATTTTCCAAGTAATGATCGCATGCTTTCTCGTGGAGAAGGTGGAATAATCGGTATAATCATAGACAGAGAGTACACAGACCTATAAGGTAAATCCCAGTGTTCCCCTAGCTAAGAATTGACAAACAAAGGCTAGATGTTAAGACGGATAAGCAAGTTTCTTTGTCGGTCTTGAAGTCATGATTTATGAGTCGATTAGCAGAATATAATGATGTTTTGTATAATAACGAAACCTCAGAAACATACAGTGGTCAAGAAGCAGTTCATAGAGCTAAGGAAAAAAATGAAATTCCCTGGGTGTCATCAAGGCAGTGAAGGTAGGCGTTCAAATTTTAAAAAATGCAAAGCAAGCTGGTTGATTATCTACTTGACAAAACGAAATTCACCAGCTGAATGAATTAATTCACCTAAGAAGCTTGGAAACCTCCGCAAAGAGGCACTCAGAGAAGAGTCACTCTTTTCATTCTCAGGCTGTACAATTCTCCCAGCAACGAAAGGATTATTTCCAAAGGCCAAACTCTGCCCCAGAACACGCTGTGATACACTCTGAACATCAAGAGAATTTGGAGAACAACTGTCTTTTTGTTGATTATCAGGTGGCACAACAGTTAAGACGCACTCCGATCATGCATATGGTCGGGGGTCCGATCACCGGCCGACGCACACCTGACATGATTAATGGTCGGCCTGCTAAATTTGGCCTATCGATATCACATGCAGAAAATCCCATAGTTGTAGCAAAATACTGTGTGGAATCAAGCTATAGTAATAACAATAAGAAAATAGTTTACTCTAATCTAAATCGGACCTACCTACCCAACCACCCGGGAAGCATCGTTCCAATTATAGGCGGAACTGACGAGGATATCAAAGCAAGAATCGGGAATATAAGACAAGCTTTCATTACTCTCAAGTCTGTGTGGAGGTCAACAGCCCTCCCTACTCAGCATGACAATGAAAATAAGATCAGGATTTTCAACTTCAATGTGAAGTCAGTCAGTGCTACTATACGATTGGATCAGAGACTTGACGAGTCATGAAGAGCACCTCAAACAAACTACAGACTTCCATCAACAGCTGTCTTCGCTCAAAACTAAGGATTAGATAGCCTGCCAAGAAGGTCAGCAAAAGGGAGGGATCTCTGGAAGCGAACCAATTCGGCAGGAACCGATTGTGCAACAAATAAGCAGGAAGAAATGGAGGTGAATTGGCTGGCCATACTCTGAGGCAAACATCGAGTGACATCACACGCCATGCCGTCGCTCGAGTGGAACCCGAAAGGGAAGCGGCAAGTTGGTCATTAGTGAGAGGGTGGCATGGAGAAGGTCATGTGAAGAGGAGATGAAGGCATGTGGGCAGACTTGGAGCCAGGTGAAAACTTTAGCAGAGAACCGAACGCAATGAAGACGCGCGGCTGAAGCCCTATGTTCCTCTAGAAATCAAAGGAAGTAATAATAAATAATAATCTAAATCTAGAAACCACTCCGAAATGAGCATATCAATGACATCGCTTCCCTCTCCACCCCCCTCTCTTATAATCGAGTAAATCAAATTACTATAAGTTTAGGTTTAACAACAAAAAAACATTGTACAGCCTCTGAAAACTACTTTGCTTCGTCAGTTCAAATAAAATTTCCTTTCTTCGCATTGTCTTTACACTTTTCCCATTGTGACACACACGCACACACTAACAGTAACTATTTTCAATCATCTTTTCAAAAAAGCAGAACAAGCATAATCGAAATAAATCAGAGGAAATTCTTGTACCTCTTAAAAAGCAAAAAATGATAAACGTCGTGACGACTCTGGAGGTAGCAGTGAGGATGACTGGGTGGAGGCATGGGCAGTGAATTACAAGACAAAAACAAACTAACTAAATTCATAACTGAATCAAAATTAAGAGTTAAATTTTACAACGCATGTCACATTTATTTTCCACTTCAATTCAGCTATTATAACAACATTAGATTTTAAATGTCCCCTATGCATATATATATATATATATATATGTATATATACGTGCAAATATATAGACATCGCTATACGGGGACTTATAAAATGTCTAACAGAACACTTAATTAACTACCAGTGTCATTCTTCCTTTTATCTCAATTCTTTATGGAGATGTGGACTTGTAATATATTGAATAATACCTCAGATAATACGTGAATCATTATTATTATTATCATTATTATTACCATTGTTCTTTTGTTATATGACCATATAAATCCGAAATGAAAACCCCCACCAAATCCCATTAATGGGATAATACTAAAACCTCACAATAAAAAAAAGGAAAAACGACAACGCAAAACAAACAATAAGTTAGAGGGAGAAAGGTAGAATAACTCATAACATAAGTAGAAAATATTTAAATTGTGATTTCATCATTAATTAAAATACGGAGGAGAAGAAAAAGGGTTTTAACTTCATTGTCTCCACTGCAATCTGATTATTATTATTATTCAATCATTTTTCTTTTGGTGGGGGCTTTCTTTTTGAAATACTTTCAATGTTTTTTGTATATATATATATATATATATGTATATATAAATCTTTATGTACACCTTAGATGATATAAGATTGCTATATTTCCTTTTAAAAACTTCAAATGTTCCATTTCTCCTTCCTGAAGGAAAGGAAAGCAAACATTCTCTTGTGTGTATGTGTGTGTGTGTGTGTAGTGTATGCGTCGTATTCATGTGTATTGAGGCTTGGTAGAGAGAGGGTTGAGCTGAGAGGAGGCGTGGGTCGGGCGACGGAAGAGGGGGCGAGCAGGCAACGCTGGTAAAGGAAGGACAGAAGACAACAATAGGATTTTATGTATATATGTATATATAAACATAGATGTGTGAGTGAATAAACCGGAATTCAAATTTTGAGAAGAAAATGTCAACGAGATATTATTAGTTCTTGTTCTAGCAGTAGTAATTGTGGTCGCGTTTTTTTTTAAATATTCCTGTTAATAAAAAAAGACGCCCAAAAATGGGTTACTTCTGTATTTTACTATATATTACAGTAAACACTGTCATTTCTTATCGCTGTCTTTATTATTAATATTAATATTAGTATTATTATTAGTAGTAGTATTGGTAGTGGTACATATGTAAGTTTCCTTTCTCAGCCCGTTTTTTTATATACGTATTATCATATTTTCCCTATCTACTTTCCAATGTTTACCTCATGTACAGGAAATCAGGCTGTCTAATTGATGATTGTCACTAATATATACATATATATATATATGCATAGACGGTATGAATAAGAGCGCTACGCTTGTGACATATTCTGCCTCATTTATACATATACATATATGTATATATGAATGGGGGATATATATATATACCTACATTTTTTATATATATTCTACCTGCTAAGGTAAATCAAGGAAAAGGTACCATAGTAACAAAGGAAAACATAAAGAGAGAGAGTGATACTAGATGTTCTTTTTGTTTTGGGTTTTTTTCAAATCAACTACGAGTTAAACTGCCTTATTTGACTTAGTGATCACAGTGCTATTTACTGTGATAACGAATGAACTATATAGAGAGTAACAGTATGTAATACAATGTCACATTTAAATTTTGTTTATTGTTTAATTAAGTGTTTCTATTTTAGGAATAGTTAAAATAAGGTGAATTATTTTAATATTTAAATTAGTAGTTTGTAGCTCTACCGGCTTAACTTTGCATCCTTCAACTGATAACCAGGCCCTCATTCATCTGTCTGTAATCATCACAAGAATTTTTAAAAGTGTTGATTTGCGTGTAGTAGACTGGTTACAGAACCGCATCGTGAATTGGCAGAAGTTGGAATTCATGGGCTGACCATTGACTCAGGTACCAGTGGCTGAGTGGTCTACCGGAACATCTTGGGTTTGAACTACACTGGTGGGTGTATACTATGAAGAGCCCTGGACTGAAGACGAAACAGATGTCTCCTATTCCCAGAATTTCCAATGGTTCTTGGAATGATGTCAGTTTATGATGATGATGAAATCCTGTAACCATAATGATTGCTCATAAAATCTCATGTGAATAAAGGACTAGTAATTCCTAAGCGTTGCTGATTTCAATCCTACCGTAACCCACGCTTTCATTTCATCTTCAAACATCATTCCCCATAACATTTAAGAATGGTCTGACAATCCATGAAACTATTTCAAATAGTCTGGTCATCAATTAATTAAATTAGTTTGGAGGACACGAGTAAAAGCATAGATCAAACTAGTTGTGGTGTGTCTGTCTATCTGTCTGTCTGTCTGTATTCAACATGGAACTTTGCATATATGTGCGGCAGTTTAAGTCGCCACACTCCCCACATGTAGCACATAAAGCAAGAGAAGAAAGTAGAATAAATGCATATTAGAGACAGTTAATAGAGGTGTGAAACAAAGGAATAGTGATAACGAATAACAACACAGTTTCATTGGAAATTATAAGTCACAAGGAGTGGATGCATCTGCGCCAGCCATTGAGAACGATTTTGGGCCCTGTCACCAATTGTTTTTATCGTCCCGAGGACCCCAACCAGTCATGAAGTCTACACCTTCCTACGTGGCTTAGACTAACTGTTGTAGATTTCATTGACTGGTGTAGCCTTGTTTTGGTTTGACCATCGCTAGCTCTTTTCCAGCCTGACCCTACATCAGCTGTCATTGCCCATCGGAGAAGGCGATGAATGGACAATCATGCGTAACACATGTTCTAACCATCTCAGTCGATGTAATTTCACAGCCTCGTCGATCGATTTCCCCTCCCACCTACCTAGCAGTAGACCGAAGCCTAACCTCAATATTGCTCATATTATTATACCACTTCACACGAGCGATAGAACGCAGGCCCCTATGATCAAAGGTAGCTAATCTTTTCATGGCTTCCACTCTCAGTGGCCAGGTCTCACAGCCATAAAGGAGGACGGAGCGGACTGATGAGCAGTTCACCCGCCCTTCGGTCAACAGCCAGCCAGTTGGATATCACGTCTACGTCAGAGACGGCGTAAACTCACATATGCGAAACTAGCCCTCTGTATCCGTGCTGAGATTTCGTCAGAAATCAACCTGTTAGCGTCGGCTGATGGTACTTCCCAAACATATTTCGCCTGTATCTGTACATCATGTTTCCAATGAATACATTGAATGTATGGTAAGAAATCCATCGATATGCGTTACTGAAAAGTGCTTCAAATGGCTTTCCAGTACACATGATGATATTCCAAAGAGCCTAGCCACACGACGAATTTGACTAGACTGCGATCACACACAGTGACGTCGAATAAAAGCTTTATAGTTATCAATAAGCAAGGTAACAAAATGCTTTTGGTTTTGCTGAAGGCCATGCGCAAACAGTTTAAAGAAATAGGATCTGAATATGCATAAGGAGACAGTAGTCAGCTTAAATCTACTTTGATAGCATATTCTTACTTTACCTTTATGCTCGCACTGAGTAATTCCGCTGGGAAACACTGAGTTCAACACAAAGTCGCTTAGAATTCTGGTGTAAAGACAAATAGTCGCCGATCACATTAGCTGGCGGTGTCACTGTATACTACGAATGGACAGAGGCAAGAATTGACAGGTCACTAGATTCCGCCAAATTTGATGAGGGGTCACTGAGCTCGTCTTGTGTCTTGAAGGTCTTAGATTCAATCTATAGCATTGACCACTTGGGCGCATACTAATGACGAGTCTAAAGCAAGGAAGAAACAGACATGCAGTTATTTTTTGCTGGTTCTCAATGGCTCTTTAACTGATGTCAGTTTGTGATTAACGTTAAAATACAAAATGATTGAGTAAAGAATATCCTTTAGGATAAATTCGTCTCCTTGATCCACAATTAAATGTATATATATATATATATATGTTTATATATATAGAATATTCTGGATTAGAAGTCAATAACAATACATCACTAGCCATAGCGTATCCTGCAGCTAAGCTCGTTCCCGTCTATCGAACAACTTGCTCTTTGGTGCAATCAAAAATCGATAGATATCCTTCTCATGTTACCTCCAACTGTGTATACAAATTTACATGTATCTGCGGGAGCAGTTACATTGGAAGGACAGAAAGAAGGGCATATCTACGATTTCCTGAACATGTACCAAAAAGCTTACGTCTAAAGGGAACGAATGCTTTAAACAGTGCCATCCATCACCAGGCATCTTCTCGACACGGGTCATGAGGTGGACGTTGAAAAGTCGTTCAAAATTATCAATAAGCAAAATAGCTCAATTCTCCTTAAGTTTGCTGAAGCCATTTCCATCAAGCGCATGAAACCTGATTTATGCGTCCAGAAAGAAGCGGTTATCAGCCTTTCTTTGCCGTGGTAACTGGATAATTTCACCTCTCTTTCCTCCGAATGTGAAATGCTAAAAGTTTCCATTGTGTTTTATTATTATTGTTCGGAATAGTGGTTAATATTGCATATTTATATATGTATATATTTTTAGTGTATGCGTATATTGATCGATTGATTTTTGTTTAAACTGAACTCTGTGTAAGTATGTTAAAATTGTTGTTGTAGATATATTTAATAATGTCTTTGCCATGTAAGCAGCTGACGAGAAGGCAACGAAATAAAAGATGATACGACTTTATTCTGTTAAAACTGTAGTTCTTGCATTGTTCAAAAACAATACTAGTGTTTTTTAAATAATATAAATTTGTAAAGTAAGATCGATGCAATCACAGCTCATTAAAGATGCTTAAATTGTAATAATAATAATAATAAAGATATAGTAGCAAATAGAATGTCAACGAAAATTAGGGAAATTCCACAAAATTGAGGATCCTTCAAACCTAGATGGCCAAGGTAATGATAATGTCTGAAATAACTATTTTTGGATGCATAAATTAGGTTTGTTAATGTGGATCCTCACAGCCAGCCTCAACAATATTTAGCAGTCGAACTCTTGAGGTGAAATTAAGATTTGTTGTTATGCGGTAAATGGCGCTGAAAGCCTGGTTAATATCAGTCTTGTGTTCTGTATCCACAAGATGAGACAGAATAGCTCTGCGAATAGATTTCTTTGTCCTTTGCCTAACCACGCAGGGGGATTTTCGGAAATTCGACGAGAAACACACCTAATTGTACAGCCTATGTAACTGGCTCTACAGGAGCAGTTAAATTGGTAAATACACATGGAAGAGGCGAAATTAGGCAGTTTGTCTTTTACTCTCAAACGCAAAAGATGAGTTGTTTTGAAGACACAGCATGATTCGGCAGCAGGGAATGCCTTTTTTACCGCATATCTAAGGCGCTGCGCTAGTATCTCACTGCTGAACCAGTTACATAGGCCGTACAATTAGGCGTGTTTCTCGTCGAATTTCCGAACATCACCCTGCAAAGAGGTTAAGCAAAGGACAAACAAAATCTATTCTCAGCGCTATTCTATCTCATCTTGTGGTTATCGAACACAAGGTTGACGCAAACCTTAAAATCATAATAACCTCGTTTACACACAAATTACATCACACCATATCTCTTCTCTTTTCATATTCTTCAAGAATTATTTAAAGTTGTCGAGAAACGACAACAGTAAGTCGTTGTATGAGAATTGGCAAACTAATAATACATACAAACACGCTCAATCAGATTCACAGTATTGAAACCATCATTTAAAAAAATTTACAATGGACATAACAAAATATTAATTAATTTGGTTGGTTCATGAAACAATATCCAGTTTCTTTTTCCTGGTTTGAAAGTTCTCAGTACTACAGATAATCTTTTAGATGACGGTCTGTGTTGAAAGCATTTTCGTTTCAAATCAACACAAAAAATAATGTCTAATAGTCCTTGTCTTTTGTGATGATTATTTTACAGAATTCGCTTTTTATAGGACATTTAGTTATATCTCTAAAAAATGGAGAACTCAAGTGATTTCCGAAAGTTAACAGTTTAACTATATAGGCGTGTACTAATTATTATTCCCCTGGGTTCCGAGTAAAACATGGGGCCTGCTTCAACAACACATCTCCAGTTTCAAGTGTTGGTTTGTAGGGATTTGATTGGTTATAGAATTTCATCATGAGCTGACATTAGTTAGAGAACCACTGGAAAGCTAGCTGGAAGTACTGGACAGCTGATTCGTCCCACTTTGGGACTCTTCAGGAGTACGCACCCACTGCCGGGGTTCAAACCTAGGACCTTCTGGTTATAAGGCGAGCTCGTGTATCACTAGGCTACTGCAACCCAATCCAATGGCCAGCCAATAAATTCTAACTTCTGCCAATTCCCGACATAGCGTGACCCCTAGCGTATGGCCCGGTGGATGCGTTCTGATGAAGAGTCCCAAACTAGGAGGAAACAGCTGTCCAGTACTCCCAGGTTTTCCAATGATTCTCTAACTAATGTCAGCTCATGATGAAATCCTGTAAACATCTCCACTTTGTTAAATTTTCTGATATCCTCTTCATTAGCAGGGTTCACTCTTGCCCGTAATCTCCCATCGCCTACCCGGACGATCTCCTCCATGACACCCTCACACTGACAACCCACTCGTCGCTTCTTTTGGGATTCCACTTTAGTGAAGGCCTGGCGTATGATGCCACTCTACTTCCTCTTCAACGTATATATATGCGTATAAGTTGAACTAATTATGTCTTAGTTAATCCACTTCAGATGTGTAGACTCAAGTCTGCTAAAATTATGTACAACTTAACCTTTGAACTTCATTCGTATAACTCCATTGTTTCTTGTATTTTGATATTGATAAGTATTAATATTTTGCATATCTCTAGTATATGTGTTGAGTCATTCCCTTATTGCACTTGTTATTTGTAGGTTCAGTGAACACATTTTCAGTGATCAACGTCTCCCATCCCTCCATCACCTACCTTAAAATTACTTTTTAGAATTCTAACTCTATCCCACCCAGTTGTTCGGTTGTTTGTTAATACGCGCATTGCGATTTCTGAGTTTCCCTTTTAAACTATATTCATCACTTCATGGGGTCAGTCAATTCAACGCTCAGTTAAATTCTTATCCGGTAATTCGACTGCCCCTCCCCATCTAGCAGTCTGACCCATATAGTCAACCTCAAAGTTATTGCTAAGTATTGTGTAGAGTGTGTCTGAGAACTTTAAGAAACTCAGGGAATACTTGACATCTATTCATCTCAGTACTGTTTCGGCTGTCTTCATCACTACGCATCCACTGGGGTTCTAACCCAGTACCTTCTAGTTACAGGGCTACTTCGTAGACTGTTCAGCCAGCGGGACTGGCCCATGTAATTTTAACGCAGCCGTTAGCCTATATATTATCGTGGAGGAATTTTCCACACTTTCAACTCGATGGACTACATTAGTTATGACCTCTCAACAGATCTCCAGGCAACGTCGTCCTGTAGCCAGTCAGTAAAGATCATCATCATTACTCTCTGGTTCTTCAGTGTAACTCTAACTGTGGTCAACTCAGGATCAAAGTTTGAACAGAAGACAATAGTAAATTTTCACGTGATATATTTATTTATAATTTCCTCTCTGATGAATTCAGCTCTTATTGATAGGTGCAGTCACTTACATCCAGAATTTTTATTCAGAAGTTAGGTGCGATTAGCATGTTGCTTATTTCTATACTTTACGCATAATAAAGCATGATTTAAATTGGACTTAGTTACGTCATCATTTACTATACCTCATGATTCATATGCCGGATATCTAACCGAATGAAATTAATTCACACTATTTTTCATGTCTCATTTATTATTATTTTTTAATATTTCTCCACGTTTCCAGTGGAACACAGGGCTTCAAGACTCTGGCTTGAAGTTTCTGTAGCAGGATGAGGTTGCTAGCTTCATGCCCAACCTCCCCTCTTTACCAGCTTTTTATTTCTGGCTTAGCGGGGTAAAGGAGTGCATCGGTGGCCGGGGATCGAACCCCAGACCATTTGCATGGTCGGCGAGCGTCCTAACCCTTGTGCCACCTACGCACAGTTTCATTTATGTCTCATTTATGTAATAATAATTTCATAATGACTTAATTACCTTTGTATCCAATAGCTACGCTTGCTCCCCACTTTTTATTTCATTCGAAAACCTCCAATCACATTACACATACACACATAAGTAAAGCAATATTTTATATTCAATAGTTGGTTTCCAGGGATTTGATTGGTTACAGGATTTCACCTAGAGCTGACGTTGGTTAGAGGAAACCAGGGATTATTGAACAGCTGTTTCTTGAATATTAATTAATCTGATGCTCACCGGTAAATGGCCCAATTCAGGTCGATGACATCGTTGGCTAGTGGTTATGCTATACCATGAATATTATATATATATATATATATATATATATATATATATCACTAACGTGACATATCGATTCATCTATGTAAGTGCCATGATCACTGTTATTTTTGATTGCACACTAGTCAGTAACTAGTGTAATGCATCTAGTCCTATCTTCGGTGCAGACTGAATTCTTTCAGTCAAGCTTGCAATGTGGCCACCATGCTAGGTGGCTCGCAATTACGGTGCACTGTGAAATATTCGTATTAGATAGTTAGCTCAGTGGTAACGTCTCTGACTGTAGCCTCACTGGGTGGCACGGGTTCGAATCTCAGAAGGGAGATGAGTTCCTTCATGGTTGCAGATACGCCTTGCTGACTGGTTAGTGCCAACTAGCACGAAATCTAGGTCAGGCAAGGCTTCCTGTGGCCGACTGCCTCCAACCATTTAATACCACCATGATCATTGTTAGTTATTGTTCCACACTCTATCTGCAATGATCTTCAAAGTATGTACGTCTAGACTGTAATTAGTTTCATCGTTCAGATTGCATGCAGTTGACAAGATACAAAACGAAACAACAATGGATCTGATTTATCCTGCAGATTGTTTCATTGTTATCATTATTGCTTTATTCAAATACAACAATGTGTGCGTGTGTGTATGTGTGATGTTCTGATAAAACAATCTAATAGTATTCTCATATTTTTCTATTATGCACCAAAAAGCACCTACCGGTATCATGTAGATTTTGAAATTCACAATATAAAACTCATTTGAAGTGTACGAAAGTCATGCGCGCCAGTATAATTAAAAAAGAGACGAACATTTTTCTACATTCCATTGAAGAAACAAAAATACTATCTAAAAATAACTTCCTCATGGAAATAATGCCTTAAACCTCAAAATTGATAAGGATCTTGGATTATTCAATAAAATATTTATCCAACATAGAAATGATTTACAAAATTATCAATCAAGATAATAAATTGGAAAGTATTCATAAGGGATTGATGTCGGTTAGAGAACCATTGAAAATCATAAAAAAGTGCTGGACATCTGTTTCGTCCTAGTTTGTGTTTCTTCAGTAGTACGTACTCACCAGCGACTCTACAACCATGGATCGAACTCTTGACGTTCAGATAACGAGGTCAAGTTCACTGACAATTATCCCCTAATTCTAACAAATGTAATCGGCGAGTATTTATCCTCAAACCTGACTTAATGGACTCCACCAGTCACAGTTCTTCTCTAGAACTGCAGATTTTGGGTCGGGTTGCTAGCCTTATGCCCAACCTCTCTTCTTTACCTGCTTATTATTTCTCGCTTAGTAAGGTGAAGGAGTGCATCGGGGGCCGGGGATCGAACCCTGGACCGTGTGGATGGTTGGCGAGCATCCTACCCGCTGTGCCACCGACGCATAAAGAACTGCAGATAACTTCATCCTTTAGTCAGTCGCAAATAAGCATCAGAATAATTTTAAATACTACCTGGTCTTTAATAGTTCTATAAATGACATCAATGCGTGACCAAACTTGATTCGAAAATAACTATAGAAAAGATGACTTGGCTGATTGTACAAGATATGTTGATAAGCTATTCATCAAATGTACAAGATTATGAATGAACTGGGTTTTTGATTACTTATATAATTGAAATTTATAATTTCCTCTGAATCAAATCAGCACGTATAACATTACTGTTTTTTAACTGTCAGTGCGGGAAACATCACAGAAAGAATAAGGAAGCAATTGTTAAAAGAATGGAAAACCACTTTATCTTTGTGGTTGAAGTTAAAAAATAGGGACTGCTCATAGACATAGATTTTTTTTCCTTTTTCAAGTGTTGGTTTGCAGAGATTTGATTTGACTGACCTCAGGATTGATCACCAGCTGAAGTCAGTCAGTCAGAGAGCCGCTTGAAAACCATGGAGTACCATGGTAGTGGTTTCGTCCTGGTTTGAGGCTTTTCAACGGTATTCACCCAGGTACCTTCCACCTATAAGGCGAGCTTGTAGACCATTCAACTACTGGGAGCAGATTCAATAGTTGATGAATCCCAACTTCTGGAAGAAGAACGGTCTACGAGCTCACCCTAAAAAGCGGGAGGTACTGGGTTCAAACATCGGTGGGTGAGTAGTGCAGAAGAGTCCTGTCATCCAGTACTCCTTGATTTTCAATGACATCCAGCTGATTTAGCCTCTTGAGTAATTCTACATTGTCTACACGCTGCATAAAGTAAACTTAAGCACCTAAGCACTTGGGACACCAATGTTAGTTAGCCCAATATTCTCTACCATTCAAGACTGGTTTCACTTTCTTCTAGTGGTTTTTCAAAATGTAGAGAAGGTATTTTTCAGATGAGATTTGTAATTGTCATAAAAAAACATGAAAATTTTGGTTGAATAAAAGTCAACAACTGATGCAATATTGAAAAGTGAAAACGTGAAGATATTGATTTCAGTTGTGCCTTTTTTGAAAAATTATTCATGATTCTGATGACGTTTACGGAACGATAAATTTCGCCCTCCCTCTTCAAAGATTTTTTAAATAAGACAGTTTTTGAAATTATGATTAAAAAAATTGTTTTTAAAAACAAAATTGATGTGCTGAGCTCAATGTATAGCCTACATACGTCATTATTCTATCAGTGTATCATTCTTTAGGGATAGAGATCATTAGATTATTTTAAAAATATAATTTATTCCTAACTTTGATTCATACTCTTTATATAAGGAATACAAGTTGATCACGGATTGATATCTGTTAGAGAACCATTGAAAACCAGGGAGTACTGGACAGCTGCTGTTTCATCCTAGTTTGGGAATCATTAGCAGTATGCACCCACCAAAGGAGGTTCGAACCCAGGATATTCCGGTTACAAGGCAAGCGAGCTCGTATAGCAATCAGCCACTGGGACCTGATTCAATGGCTCATGAATTCTAACTTCTACCAATTTGTCCTCGTTTCGAATCTCAGTGAGTGCGTACAGCCGTTGATTCTCATACTAGGATGAAACAGCAGCTGTTCAGTACTCCATGGTTTTCAATGATTCTCTAACTGATATCAATCAATACGTGATCAACTCGTAAAAACTAACTAACTAACTAACCCTTACAAACCAAACTGTAGGAAATAAGGAATACAAGATTAGTGTTGCTATTCCCTTAAGCTCCGAGTCCAACAGAGGGCTGCGAAAGCATATCAACACTTCACTGTGTTCTCTGCAGACTCTTTTAGCTGGTAGCTCCAACATTTGCGAATAAGCTTTCCTTTCACCCTAACCAGATCTCCTTCACGTCACCCTCAAAAACACTGCCAGCGCATCGTTCCCCTGCCAGATTCCATTTGATGGCCTAGTGCAAGGCGTCAGTCATTCGGCTTCTCATGGTGTGTGTGTGTGTTTGTCCAATTCACCTCCCGCTTTCTTTGACTTATTTGCCAGTCTGTAGATTTTTTGTGGGTTTGTTGTAAGAGTTCCTTGTTGCTAATACATTTCGGCAGGCTATCTGACGACTGGCTTTATTCACAGGCAGTGGGAAGCAGGTTGAAGGTGAGGCAGTAGCTCATTAAAGAAGACGTTGCGAAGTGGTCTCGCTATGTGGTGAATCGGCAGACTTTAAAATTCATGAACTGACCATTAGATTGGGTGAGTCCCAGTGGTTTATTAACCTATAAGCTCGCTCGCCTTGTAATTAGATAATCGTGGGCTCGAACCTTGGCGGTGGGTGAGTACTGATGAAGAACCTAAAACTGGGACGAAGCAGGCGTCCACTACTCTCTGGTGACTTCCCAGTGGTCCTCTAACTAATGTCAGCGCATGATGAAAGTCTGTATTAAGCGCATGCAGCAAGTCTCTGAATCATATTCGAGCAGTGACTTGACATTAGTTTTGAAAATTTTTGATCTTGTTCTTTGTGCTGAATGAACTAGAGTTTCTACACAGACTTCAAAGTAATGACATTCAGTCTTCATTTTTCGACCCTGACTGACTTTGACATGCTTTTGACATCCTCATCCGTCTTGAAACGACGTTGACTTTAGATTTCTTTAGTTGGTGATGATTGATGCCTAGGGTTGTTCATGTTCACGTTTCTTCATCACCTCTGTCTTCTTTGCCTCTTTTCATGAACTTTTTCATCTTTGCTCGTTCACCTTCGTCGAGACTGCTCGACATTCTATATATAAATCATCTCCGAACTCCTGATTTTTTGTTTTTTTTTCCATCTTTCTCCTCAAGTAAAGATTAACTTTTAATGTTTTGATACTTTAATATGGAGAGTCAAGTGGACACACCTCTTAGTAATACAAATAACAATAATAATAATAATAACACTAGTATTCTGCATACAAAATGAACATAAGGGAAATCTAACAAAATCTAAACATCTAAACAAGTGAGCCTGCATTACGACTTTCTAATTACAAAAAAACAAAACAGAGAAAAGGTAAATAATAATGAAACAAGTCGTTGAAGAAGTATTAAGCATTATAACAAAATGTGCCATCCAATTAGGAGAATAAATTGCAGAGTGTAATATAAACTTTATGAGGAGAAGAAAAAGAAGAAAAGCCAGAACAAACTGTTAACCACTGTTAACTACCAAACAAGTAAAATGTTGTAAGTATCGTTTCCTTATTTTTTTTCTTTTTTTTTGCTCTGTTCATATGTTGTACACATATAATCAAAAGAGATAAGATCTATACAAGGAGATTTGTGTACACGCAGAGCATAGAGCAAAGGCCAACTTGTACACGCGCACAGACGCACACACACACACAGAGCCAAACACACTAACGCATCCCTACGTACAAATAGACATGAATTATAGGCATCAGGTTTAGAAAGCACTAAATATATATATTTATATATATATACTCAGATTTATGCAGTTCTTAGTTATCAGTTAAATGTAACCAATGGTGGAGAACCGTATGCAGGGGATAGGGGATTGTCTTCTGTTTTATGTTTTGTGTGTATCTACTTTCAGTATAAGGTATACAGTGATGCAATAGTCTTATTAGAGTAAGAGAAAAATGGACAAGGGACAAAAACAACACAACTCTTATCATCCTCATTATCATCTTGTTAGTATTAATATTAGTAATAATAATAATCATAATAAGTAAGGAGTAATAAGGTAGAACAAGGAAATGTTCACTGAAGAAGTAAACAAGCCAATCTAACAAAAAGTATGTCACCACTACTTCTTTCTTATACATATGAGGTTAAAAATAAACTGCTGAGATAGTCTAATGCCCCTATTATACACTAAGAAATATTATCATCATTCTTATATCAAACTTGCAGGTTGCAACTAGTATAGTTAAAAAAAATTACTCATATCTGCTTAATACCACAAATGGCAATCAAGACAGCAAGCAGAGATGCGTGCTGCTACATACTACTGATTGACTGAGATGACTAGTTGGACACCGCCACTTATATACCAACCAGTAGAGCTTCCTAGCCAGTCAGATTGAAATAATGATCTTAGCACACTAAACAGCCTATTCGCTTCTTTGAGATTAAGCCAGTTCATATGAAATGAAAAATAAAAACTAAATAATATTCAACTAGAAAATGATGAAACAATGGTTAGTTTTGATATAACTAGTCTCTATACTAATATACCAGTCAATATGGCAGCCTTAGAAGCAGCTAAAAAAGAACTAACCCCAGATCCTAAACTCACTTATAGGACGAAGCCACCCATTGAAGAAATGATTTTAAAGATGCCGTTATGCCTCACATCTACTATCTTTTAATTCCAAGGCTAAATATATAGACAAACTGAAAGTGTAGCAGTGGGATCACAAATATCCCCTATCGTAGCAGATATATATATATATGGACAGCTGGGAAAATAGTGCTCTTAATACAGTTAATCCTACTCCAAACGTAATATGGTGGAGATATGTGGAGGACACTTTCACACACAGTGTTAAAAACACAACATATCTTCAGCTTATTGAGACAAAAAACTCACTAATGGAGGGAATAAAATTCACATTCGAAGCAGAAAATGAACAAGGAGAATTAGCTGTGATGTTAGATTGTAAAATAAAACGAATAGAAGAAGGTAAACTGCACACTAGTGTGTACAGAAAACCAACGCATTCTAATATTGGATATTTAGACTTTAATTCAGCTCATCCGTTATCTGACTGTAAAGGTAGGCTTAGCTAAGTGTCTAACAAACCGAGTAATAGCACTGAGTAGTACAAAATAAGAACTTAATGATGAAATAAATCAGACAGAAAAAGCGTTGGTGTTGAATAACTATCGCATAAAATGCATTAGGAAGATCAAAAAAGGCCAAAAGCAAAATAAAAATAATTGTGAGACTAGTAGTAATAACATAAATCAGAAAGAATATAAGCCATCTACTGTTATACCATATATGAAGAGGATATCCGAGACCCTACATAGGATTCTTCTCAATAAAGCAGCAATTAGAGTGGCATTCAAACCTACAAACTCATTCAGACTGAATAAGCTCTGTAGGTTAAAGCACCCTGTTGACCCAATTAGACAAAATACTATGATTTACATTATACCCTGCAATGAATGTGAGTCAGGTCAACTATATAGGTCAAACTAGTAGGTCGTAGGTAGTCAGATTGTCAAAACATAAGAATTTAGCTAAGTGGAGCAGAATGATTGACCCCGAGAAGATAGGTAGTTTAGAAAAATGCTCAGCAATTGCACTGCATGCATTAGCACACAACCACACAATAGGATGGGAGAGGATTAAAGTTCTAAGAAGTAATATAGGTAGGTGGAGAGAGAGGATGGTTACTGAATCCTGGTTGATTCAGTCTACACGCAGCATAACACATGCAATAGAAATGAATCATCACTCATACCGGAAATATAAGAGAATACTACTACCAATGAAATCAAGCGATGAAAAATAATGGAATTATATAAATCAAGTTAGAATCTTGTATGGGTACCTTGTTATAATTACGAGTAATAAATTGTGCTCGAGACGTGGTCATCAGTAAACACTACTGTATAACACTGTGAGACTTTATCAAAAACAAATTTTACCCATAATGGAAGCCTACTGACTTCTCTGAGGTTAAGCTAGTTAATAGTGTGCTGGATTTGACTTAGCTCAGGTTGCTGAATTAGCTCAAACCACCTAGATTCTGGTTAGCGACGTGGCGAAATGGCAAATCAGCATTAAGAATCCTTCGACTAAAATTAAAAAGCCAGCATGTCGAGCGAAATCCCAATGGAAAGCGAAGAGTGGGTCGTTAGTGCAAGGCCATAACACGGAGGAGATCGTTTGCGCGGAGGAGGAGATGAGAGATTATGGGATTTTGTGGAGAGGCCCAGCTGAATAGGACGGCAGGAAACAGAAGCAAGTGGAGATGTATTGCTGAAGTCCTATGTTCCACTCCGGAGCTCAAGGGAATAATGAATAAACAAAAAAAAAATAAAAATGGCGTAGGTGGTAAACTACTACTCATATTGACCTATCAGTAGTCAATAGCATTTATTCCTAAGGCGAAATAGTTCAACAAAACAGAGTGTATGATTGTCGAGGTAAAGAAAGAAAAGTTGTATTATATATGATGTTAAAAACAAACTACAGTCTAAGTCTAACAATTAGGTTCTCTAATTTGTAATTGTTATCATTATTCTCAAAACTATTATTAATTAGTGGTAAATAAGTTAATCATTAAACAGAATGGATGGATTCTTTATTTTCATATTAACCAGAATAAGGAACAACATTCGGATTTTAAAAAGTCATGCCAAGTCAGTCTGTGCTTCAATATGTTTCAGAGACTTTTGAGCGCTTGTCACTGAAAGCAACTGCAACAACCTGTGTCTGCACTTTCATCAACACCCACCCCCTCTCCATACTAAAGATCGCACAGTAGGTCAGGGAAAATTAAGTAAAGGGAACTCTGGTAGACAATAAATAAGAACCAAACCCTGTTACCCAACAAATATGCAGCACAAAATAAAAATGGACTGGATAAACGCTGAGGAGACCTCTTAAGTGACATCACTTGTGGAACTCAATTTGGAAGCGACATTGTGTGCTTCTGAGGGTGGTGGCTTGGTATACATCTTGTGGAGAGAAAGTGAGAGCTTATGGACAGTGGTGTAGCCAGATAAACAAGACCATAGAGGATGGAATGAATTCGCAAGGTTCTGATGAAGCTCATTGGTCCGCTCTGAACCCAAGTGAATGATATATATATATATATATATATATATTGTGCAATAATTTTGAGATATCACATTTCATGGGAGATGACTTCACAAAAAAATACTACGTAGCTCTAAAGTTCTCTTTTAACATAATGACTACATTAGAGTTTGTCAGAAAATTGGTAATACTATTTGAATGGAATAGTTTTCGTATTGTAAACAGACTAGTGAGGTATCTTCAGAAGTACAGAGTTTGCAAAATCCATAAAACTCGGGAACTGACTCGCTCTCATAAATTAGACAGTTCATTTGACCATAACAAATAAAAATTTTTTGAACAGGAGAATTAAAAGTATCAGTTTCTGCACAAAAAAGAAACTATGGTTAGTTGGAGTTCACAAATCTTACGCATTCACATTAATACAAAGAAGAAAACGTGAACTTAGATTTCAAAGGAGATTTAAGAAGCGATATTCTCAAGAAAATGATCGCATCATCTCTGAGAAAAAATTCTCTGCAGCGACACTGAGAATAATGTTCTGCAGTCACCCACTGATCTGTAGAAGCCTCAAGGACAAGATCACGTGTCTAACCACTAGTATGTGCATCTATCAGTTCACCTGCTGCGGTGGAGCCAGGTACATCGATCGATCGATGGGCATTCTGTCCAAGAGGATTCAAGAACACTATCCAGCATGGTTGCTAAAAGGCAGTAATAGTGCTATGAGGAGTACGATAATTGAACACTTGGTTAACACTGATCATTCCATTTCAACAAACGCCTCCTGCTTCAAAGTAATCTACAGAGTCAAGAATAACCTACCAAAGGCAATATAGTTTCGTCTTCTTTGTATCGCTGAAGCTCTGGCCATTCACACAGAGAAAAACCAGAGCTGTGCCTACAAAAGAGAATTACTCAACCACTTCTACTGTCACAGTAACAACTTTGTTGATTTTGATGACTTAATTTTGTTTGTTTGCCTGCTTCTTTGATTGCTTATAATTCTTGTATTCATTCATAACTCTTACATAATGTCGTATTCTCTAATTTGTTCCTTTGTGCATCCTTGGTAAAACTCAATCATCAAACTATTCATATTAATACATAACTTCTTTTTTAACAACTGTTCGTGACAATTCATCGCCTTTGTCACTACCCTAATTTCAATAACACCTAATTTTCTTGACCGATTTCGTATAACGTAACTCCAGTTACCAATCTTCACCTGTTTAGTTAAAATAACCATAACCAATTGTATTTTTGTTTGGCAAACATAATTTACACATACATACAACATAACACACATGTATATTTGCGATTGTACAGCTAAGAAAATGAATTCGCCGCCAACAAGAGACTCTTTGCTGATCTACGTGTTTTGTTTCGATTATTGCCTGGATGAGGATTATCCAGGAATTAAACAGAAATTCTTATTTAGCCCAACTCAGATCAATCATATCCAGGTAGGACGGTTAAAAAAGGAAAACCAATGGATATTTGGGAATTCTAATTTAGTTAGACTAATTGAAAAGAATCATTCATATTTCACTGAATAGTAACAAGCAGAATCAATTAGAAATCATTTATCATAATATTGTATATAAGCTATCAAAATTGAAACCAGTTTCTTTCTGTTTGCTAATTCATTATTATTCTAATCAATACACACATATATATATCCAATTAACTTCGCTGGTATTACTTATTCAACAAATATAATTCTTCATAGCCTTCTATGACAGAAACAATTCATGATACAGTTAAGCCAAGCGAATGCTTGATTTGATTTTGATTTTTTTTTGATTTTTGATTTACAGCTTGATTCCACACTGTATTTTCGGTACAAGTATGGAATTTTCAGCATGGATATCGACAGCCCAAATTTTGCAGGCCGACCATAGATATCAGGTGTGCGTCGGTGCGGGCTCGAACCCCGGACCATGTGCATAATCGGCGAGAGTCCTAACCACTGTGCCACCGACGCACAGTGTGTTTCCCCACTGACTGGTGATGTTCAACCAAAGCGTTTGGTCTATGCCAATATGTAGGACCCAAGTATGGACGCTTCAGGAATGTTTGAAGACCAGCATGATGTTATTCGATGGAATGCGACTAATAGCTACTACTACGATCAAGCCGACAAGTCACAAGTAGGACGAAATGCGTGTCTTGGATTACACTGCTAATCACCATCTACCAGATAGAAAGATTTGTTTATACTTATATTTTACACATGATCCGGGGTTCGATTCCCAGCCGCTGACAAACTCGTCAACCTCGTTAAGCAACTAATAAGGCAGGGTAAAGAGGAACGACTGAGTGTGAGGCTAGTTTACGCAATGTGTAAAAAAACAACAACAGCAAAACCACTGCAGCTAAAACTTCAAACATCAACATTTGAAGCCTTGAGTTCCACTAGGAGTGAAAAATAATAAAATGAACAAATAACGGCTTATATTGTAAGTCATACGTAGAGTTGAATTTTCTACTTTTATCAACTGTTCAGTACTTATGGACACATTTTCAAGTCATCGAAGAAGACAAATTTATATTTACCCTGTGTATGTCATACTGGAATTTTCTACCTTGCCTGTTGAACAAGATTACACATCTTACAGTAAAGAAACCCTCGTTGATTAATAAAGCAGGATGATTTAATGAATTCATCAAATTTCGGTAGAGCTCGTCAGCTGAATACTCTACATACACGGATATATAAATACTTTTGAAATTACATTGGGAGATATAAGACTGATTACCAAATAGACTACATTGAATTAGTCATGGAGAAATAATAAGAAATAATAATAACAAATTAACCCCTGCAAAACAATTCAAACAGTTCCGATGAAACCTGTTTATATCAGTTTCCCGTTCAAAGGAGATGATGTACAGGAAGTAGTCAAACGAAGACTTGACAAAGCCATCAGCAGAACTTATTATGCTGCAGAACTTGTTTTCCTTAACCACCACCAAGCGAGTGCTTCAACAATCTGGGAAAGACATGTACTCGCCAATTCTGGACACTTAAAACTGCGTCTATCAATTTGAGTGTGTTTGTTGAAGCAAATACATAGGTTGTAGAGAAAAGCGTTTGTCTACTCGTATGATGGAGCATTTGCCAAAATGTTAAAAAACAGCTGAGCGCAAAGTGCCAAAGTCCTCAATAACAAAACATCTTGTGGACTATGGACACGATATCAACGCTGTCAAGTCATTCACTATTGTCAGAAGACAAAAGAACAAGAAAATCCTTGCAACTGCAGAGGCTTGTGCAATTCGAGTTTATAAACCAGGTCTCTGTGTACAAAGGAGATGGCCGTCACTCTGAATCTACCATGGTAATACGTTTCACTTATTATTCTACCTCTTATTATTATTATTCTTGATTCATTTAAAACTATCCTTTATCAGTAGGATTATCTTAACTCACTTCAATACTATTATTATTATTATTGTTATTACAACCATTAGTACTGATATTACTCTGTTTGCAATTCTTGTTATATTCTCTAATGGCTAATTGTTTATCTAAGTGATGTAATTGAAGCGTAATGCATTTTATCTTAATTTTGATCTCTCATACTCTCTCTCTCTCCACTTATCTATTTGAACATGACCTGGAAAACATTCGCACCTGTCTTTCTGCATGACTAATTCAATGTAGTTTGTTCACTTGTCAGTCTTATATCTCCTAATATAATTTCGAAAGTATATATATATCCGTGTATGTAGAGTACTTAGCTGACGAGTTCTACCGAAATTTGATGAATTCATTAAATCATCCTGCTTTATTAACCTTCGTTGCTTGCTTTAAATTGGTATCGGGAAATAAATGTTTTTAATTCTTGTTGGTTACGCATCACTATGTTGAACTGTCTACGTACCGGATATCAAGTTTATGAACTCAATAAATATGATTTCGTGATAAATATGTGTGGAAATCAATGAGCTTTAATTTTGTTGCAGATAACACCAAAAACAGTACAAGATCTGTAGCTGTTTGTTGGCATTCATAATACAATCGCGTCTTGGGTGAGACTGATAAATCTCCTAATGAACCGTCTTTATTATCGTAATGAGGTAAAATTCATTATGAATATAAAACTATGTAACCTAGAGGAAAACCTGAGAAAGGTTTAATTAGTCAATAGTGAAGGAGTTTCATTTACGCAATTATCTTTCCCTTTAGTGGCCTACTTAAAACCTGAACTATCAAAAAACTTTCATCCCTCTATTACAAATATTTTGTGTCGTTCGGTTTGTTTTAATCGATTAAGATATGGCTTCTACTTTCTTGTATATTTAAGATGTTTAGGAGCTCCTGTTTCTCATTTTCCTACTGCACTTGAGGAAAGAGACCTGATTGTGAGTGCGGCAACGCGTTCCAAGACATGAGATAACTGTTCTTCACTTATGTCTTTGGATCTCAAAGTGTACATGTTCTGAACATCTTACAATTGTCTTCCGACTAGATGTCGTGGATATCTTGAAGGAAATAACACAGATTTATCATAATGAAATGTTTGTGCTTCGACTCAGGGATTATTGTGTCACGGGGTATAATGTTAATTAATATTTTACTTGAAGATACTGTACGAAGGGAAATTACGATACAATAAACTCCTGTGAAAATTCTTTCCATTTTATAAATACTTTTTACAACAAAGATATTATTATTATTATATATGGAACGCTTTGGTTAAAATATGACTTATAAGATGATTTTGCAGTTTACTTGAAATTAACTCATGAAATCAGGAAGACACGTGATACATAATATTCATTCTGCCATCATAACAGTTGCAAATCATTCTAACAAGGCGGTGAATTCATGTCTATTAGTTATATAATGTATTTCATAATCTTTCAGTAAACATAAGTATTTATGCCTTTACTTTCTAGAAAGCATACAAAGTTGCTGAAATTGAAAATTACTGATGACTTCGAGATAAATTAGTGTTCAAGCTGTACGAGTGTGCGTCGGTGGCACAGCGGTTAAAACGCTTGCCAACCATGCACTTGGGCCCGAACATTATCCCTGGCCACCGATGCACTCCGCTTAGCCAGAAATAAAAAGCTGGTAAAGAGAGGAGGTTGGGCATGAGGCTTGCAGCCCCATCGTGTAAAAATAAACACTGTTACAGAAAATTCAAGCCAGTAGTTCTCTAAGTGATGTCAGCTCATGATGAAATCCTCCATGCAATTAGACGAAAAATACCTACAAAACCAATACTTGACAAATATTTGTCTGAAATGTCAGTTTCTAGCCAAACCTGGGTGCTTAAGGATGCTTATTTCATGTCCGCTTTCACACGCAGTAATACATACTTACAGGAAAGTGTCACCACTAGAAAACTAGGCCAGAGTGAAAAATAGATACCACAATCAAATGACCTTGAACCAACCCTAGTTGATCGCTCATAATCTTCGTGGTAAGTTTCACACTTACTCAAGGTTAAGGTCAGGATAGGATTAATGTAGGGCAATGGTTAAGGTGGGATTGAAACTTGCAACGATGATTATGGGCAGCATACATTTGAAATCCTGAATAGTGTGACTATCATCGCTAGGTTACATTCATCATGGAGATAATCATTCAGCAGAATTTGTGGATCCTATAACTGGTACCTCAAACAGATTTTGGTTGGTGTTCCACGAACGCTCCAATGGAAAACTGAGTCCTCAGAGATGCATTCCACATATAATTCATCATTCGTCATATAAATACGCACTAAACAATTATTTTTTTCATACTCTGAATGCCACATTTTGCCCAGAATCACACGATTTGTTGATTTATGGGTGGTGCGGGGGGGAGGGTTTTGATAGTGGTATCTATTTTATAATGTCGGCGAAAATTGATTTCTTTTTTTTTACTTTCAACATTGACAGAGTGTGTGGTGTAATTATTTCTAGAAAAAGCATATCCTTCGACTACTGATCGATTTCTCTTCATCTTAAAAAAAATATCATATTTAAATCAAAGACTCTATTCATTCTTCTATAGCATCTGTGATTATAAAAAAGCATCTCTCACAGCTGTTCAGCAACTGTCATAAGGTAGTTGACTGCATTACAGATAAACAGAGTGAACTGTGACTATTAATTTTGTCGTATAGTAGTCTTATTAAAGTATCAGTTCACAATAACGCATGCAAAAAAAAATTAAAGAGTACTTTTCCAATTCCATTTAATCGTTATTAATCGTTATGGACGAAAAGACAGCCTCAGGCTACTCTGTTTGTAAATTTCTTTCTTTTGAAACCAGAGAAAACACTTTGGGGTGACAGGATTTCATCATGAGCTGACATGTGTTAGAGAACCATTGGAAAACCAAAACTAGAGAACTGCCAGACAGCTGTTTCGTCCTAGTTTGGGAATCTTCATCAGTACGCACCCACCTCCAGGGTTCGAACCCAGGACCTTCTGGTTACAAGGCTGGTGAACTCGCAGACCATTAAACCATCGGGACCGGAATCAATGGCCAGCCCATGAATTCTAACTTCTGCCAATTCACGACATACTGCGACTTTGGGTTGAAATAACCGGAGAGTTTGAGTAGAGTAGAGATTTATAATGTCTAAGGATACCATTGATTAAGAGAGGATACTACGTCTTTTCAGCTGCCGGGATCATACATTGCATTTCCCCAAAGAGGAGAAATCTCAATCAAGTATACCCTTTTAATTTAGAGTGGACAATCTGTATGGATTTCGACTAATTTCAGCGAAGATTTTACCGTGAATAAAAATCGCCTAGAGAACCAACAAAGTCGAAGGAGTGGCGGATACTCTTTTTGTCTGAGGTTAGGACGCTTCAACAGTGAGCATCCACGATCCTATTAGGGATCGAACCCACGGCCTTCAGGCTACAAGTCCAGCTCATTGAACAATCAACAACCTCATCAGAATTCAGTGACTGGTGAATTCAAATTCCATCAATTCGTTACCATTAAACGTTAACCTTAATAAACAACAAGGGCTTATAAATCTCTATCATGCAGTTGGCTACGTATCCTGAAGATTCCGACTACAACACCTGGCAACTCAGTGGTTGCGAAACACTGAATAGTCGTCAACTAGGACGAAAATGATGTCAAGTGCCACATGGTTTTTAATGATCTTCTAACTGAAATTGATCGGTGACAAAATTATCATTGAAATATCATTTTAAGAGGAACAACCGAAAGAATGTAGTGATAGAAAGCCGAAATCTTACTAATGAAAATCCTTTTTGAAAACAACCCCTTATCATCAGCTGTCTACAACCTTCATCTCTACAAGAGATAAATTGATGGTACTTTCATCATTGGTAATGCGAACCTGGACCTTGAAAACTTACTTCAAACATTCAACAATGCCCACCAAAAAAACATCGACTTTACTCTTGAAGCCGAATCCGACAGAATGTTCCACTTCCTTGACGTTCATCTGACAAGAATAGCTAACAACTTTCTGAAAAAGTTTATGCACAAAAAGCCCATATGGGCTGAACAACTCATCAACTTTCAAAGCTTCTTGTCCTTTAGGAGAAAGAGGAACCTGATAAACGCTCTTTCCTCGAGGATTAGGAAGATATGTAGCTAAGAGGTGATTGGTAAAGAACTGAGTAATCTCTGAAGAACCCTGATGGGAAACGGTCTTCCACCTAGGTTCATAGACAAGAGTCTCAAATCAAAGAAGACTTCCGAATAAGTTCAATCCCTCCCGAAGAAGATACTTCTGCTTAATCTAGAATTCAAAGGTGATATTGAAGCAGAAACCCTTCTTAAACGCCTCTGCAAATCTCTGAGGAAGACATACTTCACCGTGAGCCTACGGCTAACATTTTCCTACAAGAAACTGTTCAGCCATAACGCGAAAGACAAGCTGTCGCATCGGGCCACTTCAACGTGCATCCACCAGTTTACTTGCTCTTGCGGAACTGAGTACATCGGCCATACTATGCGCCAACTTTAAAAACGCGCTCGTGAACACTATCCAGCCTGGCTAGTAAAAAGAGAACAAAAAGGTGTATAAAGTTCAGTGACAGAACATCTGGTTAATTCAAGACATTCAGCACCATTCGAAAACTCCTTCAAAGTAATATACAAGATTCAATCAAACATATCAAAGCAGTTAAATTAAGATATTTGGGCATAGCCAAGGCTCTACTTATCCAAATGCTAAAACCCACGCTTTGTATCCAAAAGAAATACGTTCAGCCCTTGTCCCTGCCATGACCTTCATAAACAGGTGATTCTTTTAATCGTGACTATCCTGTTGTCTTTCCTATCCAAACATCTTGTCTATTTTGTTACTTCTACATTTCTAACCCCCGTAATTTCACAATATGTCAATCTTCTCAGTACTTATGATGCTACTTTGTTTGAGTTTTACCCTTCCCCCTGTTTATTACGGTATTTTAATTCTTAATTGTAATTTTATTAATTTGTCCCTTAAGCGGAAATTATTCTGGAACTTTCCTATCCATTTGATATAAATGCACGAATGTACAGCCTAGCTGACGATGACTTCGTCGAAAAGAAAATTTTCTTTTCTGCAACTGTCTTTTTATTCCCTGTGATCCCATGTGTACATTCCGTGATTGGAAAAAGAACAAGTCATTAACTTCCACAGTTAAGCGCCTCTAAAAATGAAAGAGAATCTGTTCTTTTCCATGTGCTACATCACCTGTAATTTCTGCAAATCAGGACAGTTAATTGTTGCTTGACTTTTCAATAGGTAGTTATTATCAGTTCATTTGCTGGTCATTAAAAAAGTTCACTTCTTTCTAAGTGTATGATAAAATCAATAATCAATATCTTGAATTCTGTAAGGAAGAAAAACTTTCCAGTCCACCTGAGTGCAGTGAACAAATATGAAATGAAGATGTTTTCGTGAAGCCCTAAGATCGATTCGAAACTCAAAGGAATAATAGTTTTATGTATATAATGAATTAGGAGATTTAGGAAGAGCGTGTGGAGTAAATTGAAATATGAATGCTAGTGACTACTTCATTATGGATATTTAGACTTTAATTCATCTCATCCATTATCTGACTGTAAAGGCAGGCTTGATTAAGTATTTAACAAACCGGGCCATAGCACTAAGTAGCACAAAAAAGACCTATATGATGAAATAAAACAGATAGAAGAAGCGTTGGTGTTGAATAACTATCCTATACAATTCATTAGGAAGATCGAAAAAGGCCAAAAACCAAATTTAAATTGTGAAACTAGTAGTGATAACATAAATAAGAGAGAATATAAGTCATCTACAGTTAAACCACGTGAGGAGAGGACATCCGAGACCCTACGTAGGATTCTGAATAAAGCAGGAATGAGGGTGGCATTCAAACCTAAAAACTCACTCAGACAGGACAAGCTCTGTAGGTTAAAAAACCTGGTGTACCCAACTAGACAAAATTAAATAATTTACAAAATACTCTGCAATGACTGTGAGTTAAGTGAACTATATAGATCAAACTAGTAGATCGAGGGTAAACAGATTGTCGGAACATAAAAATTTAGCTAAGGTAAGGATGGTTGACCCTGAGAGGATGAGTAATTTAGAAAAAAGGTCAGCGCTGCATTGTACTGCATGCATTAACACACAACCACACAATAGGTTGGGTGGGAGAGGGTTAAAATTCTAAGAAGTAATCTATGTAGGTGGAGAGAGAGATTGATTACTGAATCCTGACTGGTTCATCGAGTCTACTCCCAATACAACATATACAAAGCAGAAGTAACTCCATACAAATACCAGAGATATGTATGGAAGATATTATTACCACCAGTCAGTCAGTGAAATCAGAGGAGCATAATAAATAATCTCAAAATTCTATTTCAATTCAAACACATCACAACATTCTAACAAGTAACTTATTAATATAACTATAAAAACACTCGTCTTATTTTCCATCTGATTGTAATTGATCTATAACACTCATATTATTATTTCTGAATGTTCATTATCCATATTGATTTTTATTTAAATATCTGGTCAACTCCACACATGTATATGAATGAAGGAAAAAGTTGTGTGAGTGAGTAACTTGATTTGATTGATTATGAGTGGCAGTAATTTGTGCTCGAAACCTAGTCATCAGGAAATATTACTGCATAACACACTGTGTGATTTATCAAAATAATACCTTATCCATAATGGAGTTATACTGTACCATAGTGCACAAGTTTTATACTTGTATGCTAGAGACTACAAAACATTAACGCACTTACTGCTTCGTTTTGTATGATAAAAAGTCACAATTTCCATCCATAGATTGATACAACGATCTCTCCTACTGTTCTTCAAATATCCAATTATTATATTATTATTATTGTTATTGTTATTATTCACTTGGGTTCCTATGGAACATATGGCTTCAGAAAAAAACACATCTCCCCTTTCTTCTATTTTCTGTTGTCCTATTTAGCTAGGTCGACGATTGTCCATAATCTTTCATCTCTTCCTCTCCATACGATCTCCTTCGTGTCACTCTCACACCGAAGACCCACTCGTTGCTTCCAATTGGGATTGATTCCATTTGATGACATTCGCTGGCCTCCTCATTGTATGCCCGATCTTTCTCCATTTTCTCCTACATATTTGTTGAGTGGTGGACTTTTGGTTTTGGTTGATTCCCAGACAGAGTTTCTTGTGATTAATTCTTTCTGGTTGGCCATTTGATATATTCACTGTAATAGCCAGTAAAGGCGACTGTTGACAAAAGCCTGCAGCAGTCTGTTGAAAATGATTTTTGTGACTCATTTGATTGACTTCACATTTGTACTGAAAATCTGAATCTTGTTCTTTATGCCGTGGAATGCAGAAGATTTCCAAACTGGTTTCAGGTTAACAAAAGCGCATCTTGCCGTTCCAATTCTGGCTGACTTTCACATGTTCATCCGCGATGTCCACCTGTTGTAGTTGAAATGATGCTTCGCAGATAAGTGAAGGGGGTAACCTCTGTTAAATCTCTCCCGTTGATGATGATTCGTGCTGGTTTCTGTTGTGGTTCGTTGGTTATCTTCTCTGTGTTCACCTGCAGTCCTGTTTTCACTGTCTCTTTAGGCAGTTTTTTATTCATTTTCGCCTGTAAGTCTTCGAGTTTTTATGACATCAGACATATATCATCTTCGAAATCTAGATCTTTTAGAGTTTTCTGATCGATTCAATGTGTTGCTGCCTTCTTATTCTTAATGCACAGTCTGACGCATAATCTAGTCCACTACAATTAAGAATATCACTAAAGAAAAATAGGCAGGCAGTCTTGTCTTACCCCTGTATTAACTTCAAAGGCTTCGCTGAGTTTTTCGTTGTGGATCAACTGACACACGGCATTGTCACATAGGTATTGAATAAGGTTGATAAAGATTTGGGCATTGTACGCCCTAGTGTTGAAGAACATTTATTAATTTAACTGTTCACTGGGAATTTATTATTAGAAAAAAACAAGCCAAGATCTGAATAGCAATTATCGAAATTATAAAATTCATTAATTAAGAAGTTAAAAGCCTAACTGTCATTGCATCATTGATTTACTAACCTTCTTAAGACCAACTGTGCGTAGCATAGTATGAAATGTTGGACCAGCGTAAACAGCAGTTGGTATTTGTGCCCATAATGAATCGCCATATCCGTGTAATAAAATACGAAAACCAATAAATCCTTGATTTGGAACTAAATAATCATAACTTTGTGGATCCAGCACCAATTGAATTTCATCGATACCTAAAAAAACAAACAAAACATGAATAGAAATAAGTGGAAACAATACATATTCTCTTAATCACAGCTGTATTTACTTATTCAAGCAGAAAGTACTGTCAGACAGCAATTTCGTCCTGGTTCTGGACTCTTCATCAGTACACACCCACCGATAAGGTCTGAACACAGGACCTTCCGTGTAACATCTGAACTGTTGTACCCTACTAGGGTCCTGTGTTCGAGGCCTTTTTCTGAGTGCGTACTGTGAAGAGTCCCAGAGAGGCTTAGAAACAGTTGTCTGGCGATACTCTATAATGGTTTCCAATGATACTCTGACCGATGTTAGCTCATGACGAAACGCTGTAACTAATCAAATTCCCGCAAATTAACACATGAATATCATTGGGATACCCACTAGTGACTGCCCTATACAGGTGGGTAGTTACGTGGATTCTAGTGGGAAGTTGTGCCCAGTGAGGTACAGCAGGTCGGGTGCGAGAACGAATACTCGCCACGGATGATACTGGTTGGTGGTAGTGTTGTACCGTAAATTGACAGAAGCTGGGACTCATAGGTTGATCATTCGGTCGGGTCTCAGTGGCCAAATGGTCTACGAGCTCGTCGTCTTACCTGAAGGTCTTGAGTTTGAACCTTGGAGGTCACGTACACCTGAAGAGTCCCAAATGAGCTTGTTAACAGCTGTTCAGTACTCTCTGGTGGTTTTCCAGTGGTTCTCAAACTAATATCAGCTCATAATGAAATCCTGTATTTCCCTATCTTACTTTATTACTATACGAAGCCGGATCTCATTGGTCCAGGCGTTCAACTTCCAACTAGTGGCTTACCTGTTCGAACCGGTCTCTATCTGACATGATTTTGGAGATGAGGCTCCATAATACAGATGTGGTTCATCGTCGAGGGCATGGAAGTGCAAACAGTTATTGGATAACTTCTCATTCAATATCTGTCATACTATCATGATGTTCTTCGTCTAATTTCTTATATAATCTGCATTGGAGTAAGCTACAAGATCTAAGGCAACTTCCGCGTCAGGTTATCAGTAGGTGACACACACTTTATAATCTATTAATTTTATCTGTATTTTTATCTGACACTAATTAAGAAAGAATAATAAGAAGCATTTTTAAAAATATAGGAGAAGATCAATTTATTCAGTGATGAACAGGCGTAGTTAACACTTTGAATCCAATCATCCAAAATTCATAGATAATAATTTTTTTCCCTTCACGTTCCCAGTGGAATACAACAGGGCTTCAAGCCAGTGGCTTGAAGTTTCTGTGGCAGTGTTTTTAATTTTACAGGATGAGGTTGCTAGCCTCATGCTCAACCTTTCCTCCTTACCAGCATCATTTCTGGCTTAGCGGAGTAAAGGAGTGCGTCGGCCGGGGGTCGGAACCCAGACCATATGCGTGGTCGGCGAGCGTCCTAACCCCTGTGCCGCCGACGCACATAAATAATAATAATAATAGCCATGTAAAAATGATTCTTGTCAATTGATTATGAAAACACTTACGTATCAGAGTCTGAGTAATATATTTTTTCTATGAAAACGGGAGATTGAAAAACGTCAACAATCAGTTGGATATGTATTGCTGTTTTTTTGCCGATGATACAATTTATTTTAGTTAATAACGAAATTTAGGAACATTCAACCCTAACTTTCACTTGCGTACAGAAGCAGGATAATAAACTGCATTATCCGGATGTCTTGCTAAGTAGGTGAAAAGATGGCTCACTTGGGAGAAGTAGGTATATAAAAAAACATACTCACAGGGGAATACACACACTTCCTTAGTTACGTACTCAATAAACATAACAGAAATTTTGTTAAGTGTCTTGCGAGGCGAGCAAGAAAGATATCTACACATGATGACTTACAAAAAGAATTTGAATTTATATTCATGATTCCTTGATGGAGATGGACTATCCAAGCAGTTTCATAAAGAAACATATGAAGATACTGGAGAGAAAACCGGAGACTATGATTGCACGTTAAAAGCCTCTATTTATTAAGTTACAATTTAATGGTGAATTATCAAGTGAGACTTTCCGGGAGTATACAAAGAACGTTTTACGTAGCACACCTACGTTTGTTATTCTCTAGCCGACGAATGATTAGGATTCAAACGAAAGATGAGGTAGATAGTTTTGCCACATCTTTATGTGTTTATCAATTCAACTACTCCTGCTGTGACAATTGTGTTGGGCGTACCACTAGACAGCTTAGCCAACGTGTTACTGAACATCTCCTATAATCGTGCTTCAGCGAAGAACAGATTAAACCAATCCATAGCCCCATATTGTCACATTTAGTACAGAAGACGGAAGCATTCAGAGTGATTCATCACATCCCACCAGATCTTTTCAGTAGACTTCATATTCGCCTACTGCACGCACAGCTGAGGTGGTCACCATTTGAACTATCAAGCCTAAACCATGCATTCAATAAATATTCTTACAGCCGTTATCCCTTACTTGACCTATTAAGACCTTACCAACTGATGACGTCTCCACCATCCCCTTATTGACAAAACACTGTGGCTGATTTATATTTGAATATTTATTTGTATTTATGTACAACAGAGTTAAGCCTGCTGAGATCTAAGTGAAAGGATAATACTGCTCGCTTAAATTTATTGTCCTAAATCCTACTCAAGGGAATAATATTTAATATTTTCCTATGAGTAAAACTATTTTTCTATTGGTGAGAACAACAACCAATCTAGGGCTGATTTAATAAACCCAGCTGAATCTGCACTAATGATCAGCTCTTATTAGTAACTTTATATCCCCTAGCCAAGTAGTATAAATTTTATTTCTCTTTGGAATCTGTTAGTGGTGTTGACCAGCAGACACCAGTACAACGTCGTCAAACGGTACATGATTTCAAGTCGCTAAACCTTAAGAAAAATAATACAAAAATAAACCTGATTGAAATTGTTATTTTCCTAATTATTCCTTGGGTTCCGAATGGAAAATTAGGCTTCATTCCAGTCGTTTGTTTTGTGGTCACCTTCGACTAATGTCACAAGTGGCCATATCCTTTGATTTTTTCATCGCATGATCTTCTCCATATCATCTACAGACACTTAACTGGTGACTTTTAATTAGGGCTTTATATGAGGGACTGTGTCATTTAGGATATCATCTGAATTTCTCCTCAGAGTAATTCCAGCAGATCTCTATCTCATTCTGCATATGTGTGTTGAGTAATAAGTTGTTGACGGGACTGATGCCAGAGATCATTTCCAGCCATATGATCTACAGTATAAAAACAGAGAAGGCCAGTGTTGACCAAAGTCTATAGCTTGTTGGAAGTGCTTACTGTGGCTCACGGTAAGTCTCTGAACCATGTAGTAGTGATGATGAGAGCTGGCTGTTAATCAAAATTGGTGGATAGTAATTTACGTCAATGTTTATGTCCTCAATATTGGTCGTGAGAAAAATGAGAACAAAGGCTTTGCGTAGGCGGATACAGTTAACATATAGATGATCTGACATTCAAGAAACAGCCACAAAGAGATGCAAGGTTAACTTTCTGTGAGAAACAACCAATCAGAAGACGACTGTGTTTTTCTGCTAACAATAATCTATAATATGTACACGAAAATCTATAAATATGCATTGATTGTCTTAATAAACGATCTGTTTCCTGGCCCTTGTCTTCTGTTTTTACAGTAGCACTGACTCGACATTAGTGTTATGATTTCGCATACTCTTAGTACTTTTCTTAGTACTGTTGGCTTGCGTTACTGGTAACAGAGTGATGAACACTTGTCTTGCTTTTTCTTGCTGCTAACTTTGATATCCTTATGTGTGCTGCCTGTTTATAGAACTATGCTACTATTAAAATCTAAGGAGTACTGAACAGCTGTTTTATTCTAGTCTGGGCATCACCAGCAGCTGTGCAATCCTCCCTTATTTTCAGTGGTTCTGTAAATGTTATCAATCCGTAGTCATACTCGTGAAAATAAATCAACTCCTGAAAATTTATATTTCAGTTTATAAAACTCTAGCCAATCGGGTATATTTACTTACACGACAAACCCTATCTACCTAAAACCCGAATCGAATAGCTTTTCACATAGTTATACTGACTATTGGGTTTTTAGTCATATTTCCTTCGATTTGCATAGGGAATGAGATTTGACAGAGATGCTACTCAAATGAAGCACTTACTTTTATTTTGATAGACCCTTGAAAATCCTCACCTATTTATGGAAATAATAAGGTCAATTAAATTAATCCTATTGTAGTTTGTGAAATATGTTTTTTTTCAAGATTGACCTTCCTACAATCATCTACTGTTGAAACTTATACACTGGCCAATTTCTAACAACTATTAGTATGAACAACTTAGGGTAAATTTGATAAAAACAACGAAGTAGGACCGTAACTAGAAATAATATCCACCATTTTCCTTATCTTAAATCTTCGTCACTCAGCATCAACAACAAAATTCAGTCGGATTTTCAATACAAATGTGATCAAGTCATTCAGCTCTCCTATACGGATCAGAAACTTGGCGGGTGGATCACAAAAAATATTTCCAACAGCCTGTTGCGATGCAGACCTTTATTAACCAGCAACTGTCTTCGCTGGATCTATACTGAAGATCAGATGGCCGGGGTGGAAACAATCACCAACAAGAAACTATGGCTGGGAACAAACAAACAAAACAAGAACAAACCAACCGCCAACCAAGAAATATGCAGGAGAAAGTGGAGATGGATGGATTGGACACTCCTGGCTGAGGCGGCCGCCACTGGGTGACATCACGCGCGCGTCAGGCCATTGCTCGAGTGGAACCAGGCCGAAAGGGAAGCAAGTGGCGAGTGGGACGTCAGTGCAAGGGTGACATGGAGGAGATGGCGTGAAGAGAAGTATGGACTAACAGTATGGACTAACATGGATGGATGCAGGTGAAAAGTACAGCAGAAGGAAGACAGAAGCATGTGGAGACGTGCAGTTGAAGCCGTATGTTCCACTAGGAACCCAAGGGAACAATAATAATGATAATTTTCTTATCTTACTATTGACCTTCTGCTAAATCCTTTTAGGAAATAGGCATGTAGTTATTTCACTATAAAATATGAATCCATTGTCATCAAGTTGACTGCACAGACAGACAGACATATTTTGGGGGATCCAGCACGAAGTAAGATACCTCAAAGTTATTTATTTGGTGGTTATTAGGAGTAGAATTCGGAACGTATGCCTCTTTCGAATTTGGACTCCCCAGCTGGACATACTTACTCCCCAGTGAGTAGTGATGTCCGCATCGACACTCAAACTCAGTACTGCCAGCCGCCGAAAACTCCAAATCACTGTCCACTAGGTCATTGGGCTAACGACAGCCACACCTTGTGCAACAGGGCGACCCGAAATTATTCACTCATGTTTGTGATTCCCACTTGATCAGTTTCTTTTTGTTGATATATGTCCCAGGAGGGTTAGAAACGATGCATTCTGTACTGTAATGTCAGTGAGAATACCAATATTCATTGGGGGGGAAGCATATCCAGCTGAAGAATCCGAAATTGGATGAAACACGCGTTCTGGATTCTGCTGCTATTCACCATTTGATACAAGTTACTCAGAGTTATAAATTCTTGTAATATTAAGGCATCAGTTTAAGGAGCCCATATATCAAAATGAGGTGGATTAGTCACCGTCAGATTTATGAACGAGAAACGACAAGCATAAATACAGCCCATAAGGTAATTTAAATCTACCACAAATTTTAGTTAAACATTTCACGTATAACTATTGTGTGTAATGGCATCACTTCTTAATGTACCTACAAATGAGTTCAAACGAGAGTGGTCAACGTAATCCAAAAGTTTAAACTTCCTATCACAAACTGAAGATTACTCACATGCATAATGACTACATTAGCGCTGAGTGCCAGCTGGCACTAACAATCGTGTTGTCCTTACTTTTTGAAGAACTTACATAACAAGACACAAATAACCTTAATTACACTGAGGAGTGGATTTTTAAAAGAAAACTTATCTTCTCAATCAAAGACAAAAACTTCTGGTCTATTTCTTAGTATTTTTGCTATGCTGTGTAGGCTTAAAAATAATGCCTAGCCAGTATTTTCATCTCCAACAGACTGCTGCCATTCATCAACACCTGCCTTCGCTAAACACTGAAGATCAGATGGCGCGAGAGATTGAGCAACGGGGAAACTTTAGCAGGCAACAAACTAAACAAGAATCTACATCCTAGGAAAATATGAAGAAAGAAATAAAGATGGCCTGGAAACATGTTGAGGTGACCATCAGAGCGATATTAAGCGATGGACGAGTAGAACCCTACTTGGAAATGATAAGTTCTGCATGAGTTCAAGGCTACAATGGGTAGATCAGGTTAAAAAAAGACGAAAGCTTAAAGTCAGCCACGAAGGCAGCTGAAGGGGACTGTGGAGGACAGAATTAAATGGAAATGTGTCTTATGTTCCACTCAAGACTAGAGAGAGAAAAATAATAACAAAATGGTCAACTTTCATGCGTATAAAGTGTACTTTATTTTGGTATTACATGAATTTAATAATAGCTAAATGTACCCGAATTCATAACATTTCTTGCTTTACTCTTATGCCTAGTAAAATATACATTCACGGTAATTCTTTCGGAGTAAATCGCCGGTGGAGTGAAAGATGCATGAACATTTTCAGATGTTTATCGGTTATTCAAAAATTAAAAGGACATTCTGTTATCTAATGTCAGCCTTCTTAGAAAAAATAATGTAGACTGGTTGTGCACTGTTCAATCAGCGTGCGAAAAAGACCAGCACAACCAGTATAGTAGCGTAATCAGTTGAATACATCATACTGCTTAGCACTTATGGTGGAATTGATGTGAAAACGTTTACATGAGTAGTAAACATTTTTTTAAGAACATCTCATAACTTCTTGTATGATTATAGCTGTTACTGTTCACCACGCATACACATATCGTAGCTTCCACTAACCAATACTGAAATATTTTTTTCATTATTTGTGTTGATCTTCCTTTTTACATGGTATTTTTATTTGCATTTTTTGTTATTTCTCTGTTTGTTTTTTTTGGTTTTTGTTGTTTTTTTTATATTTTATTTTTTTTTATAATACTCCTTTTAAATGTACGATGAAATTAGATGCAATATTGTAGATATGTGCTGAAAATTCCACACTGTACCACAAGTACTGTTTCTGGAATAAAGCGAAATTGTTATTGTTAAATCACATGCAGAGTACATTTTTGTTCTACTTGTTCAATGAAGAGAAACTTAATACTGCATGCTTTTTGGCAGTGTAAGCCTGATGATCTCATAGCTAAATGACCGGAAAACACGATCCCTACAAAACCAATACTTGAAAATTCATCTGATGCTCACTAGAGACTGGCCCTATTCAGGCAAGTAACCTGAGGTTCTAGTGGGAGCCGTGAACAGTAGGTTTAAGTTGAGGCAGTAACTCATTGAAAGGACTTTGCGAACTGGTCACGATATGTCACGAATCGGCAGAAGTTAGAATTCATGCGCTGGCCATTGGATCGGATCGTCTTAGTGACTTAATGGTCTACGAGCTCGCTGGCCTTGTAACCAGAAGGTTTTGGGTTCGGCCCTCTGTGGTCGGCGTATGCTGATGAAGGGTCACAAACTAGGACGGGGAAAACAGCTGTTCAGTACTCCCTGAAGGTTTTCCAATGGTTCTGTGTAACTGATTTCAACTCATGATGAAATCTTCCAAGTAATCAAACGTTTTTCACTTCTATCCTACTGAACTCTTTTGATTTTAATGTCAAACGATGCAAATCACATTGATTAAGTCTTGCTGATAATAATTCCTATTTATTCATACTCTAAGCGATCTATCTGAATACTTGAAAGAAAAACAGCCAAAGATTTATCTCTAGTTGAAGTACAATAAATAACTGTGATTAAAATAAGATTTAAAAACGCTGTCGCTAGCATCATTTATTTTCTGCCAACATTTATAGAAATATTTTTGGTTTAGTTGAGAATCTTTTTTTAAACTTTATTCAACTTTATCCTTTTGAAAGTTCTGTCCTCAGTTTAACTGATCGTCAACTTGAGACAGTTTACTGTTACGTTTATTCGACGAAGTTTCGCCTAGAATTACAGGATTGCTCACTGGCGACTAGCTCTACTCAGGTAGGTAGTTACTTAAGGTTATGATGGGAAGTTGTGACCAGTAGGATGCAACAGGTCGGGTGTGTGAGAGCAAATACTCGCCTAAAACATTGGCTAGTGGTTGCGCTATATCATGAATTGCCAGACGTTAGAATTCATGGGTTAGCCGTTGGATTGGGTCTCAGTGGCTTAATAGTCTACGAGCTCGCCTTGTAACCAGAAGGTCCTGGGTTCGAACCCCGGTGGGTGCGTACTGATGAGGAGTCCCCAACTAGGATGGAACAGCTATCCAGTACTCTCTGGTGGTTTTTCAATGTTTCTCTAACCAATGTAAGCTCATGATGATATCCTGTAACTGATCAACCAAATCCCTACAAACCAATACTTGAATTACAGGATTACTTATAGACCAAGAAATACTTGTGGTTTTGATGAGATTCCCTCTACTGATATGACGGTATGCAGGAGTCACATGACACCACCATCAGGGGTCTTAATCAGGAGAACTAACACAGGGGAAATTTAGAAACACAAGTATACAGAAAATCAGCACACGCAGACCGAATATAGTAGCAACTATAGTAACAATTACCCCCCCCCCAAAAAAAAAAGAAATTGTATGCAGACATTGTTTAAAAGAGTTCAAACACACTGTCGCATTACTCCTGTGTTGAAGAGAATATTGAGGAAAATTACCTACTAACCGTCTTCAAAAAGAATGCGCATCCTCACAGTTTCTCATCAAAAAGTGTTTGAAATCAAGTCACAACGCCAACAAGAAACTATCATCAAAGACTACAAAGAAAAATCATTCTAACATATGTAAAAACTATCTCTGAAATAACAGCTAGATGGCCATTAGTCCAAATTTCTTTGTATTAAATGTCGTCTGTAGATATAAATTAGAAATTAATGAGAAAGCCTGAAGGCTTATTTCCATTGTAGACTTCATACAGAGCGTAACCCATCAAAGAATCATTGAAGACTAGGAGGTAATGTGAATAGACGTTTCATCTTAAATTTAGGATCTTACAGCAGAACTCGTCAGGCACCGATCACATAACCACTCATCCACGGATCAACCAGTTCACAGCATAGTACCATTGTCATTCACTGCTGTATGTGAGTATTCATCCTCACAGCCTACTATGTGAACAAAATGAAACTGAAGATTTTTCATCAGCCAGGCCTCCAGGACGTGTTTGTATCCAGTAGCCTGTGATTTTGATTTTCACTTGTTGGTTTGTAGGGATTTAAATAATTTTTAGGTAGACTTCATGGTGGACCATTGGCTGGATATTTCTCCTTTTCAGTCCTTTTCTAAGCAGAGCATATGACTGTATGTGTAAAACTTGGGCATTGTGGTAGTGAGTAATGCCATATTAGTTTGTCTATTAGATACATCACACAGTGAGTGAAACAGTATTAGTGTTTATTGGATGACAAGAATTCGAACAAAATTTGTCACGGTTCATAATCATATCAATTGTAATCACACGACTTTGAAACTTGAGTTTTATAGTTCTCTTTGTCTTCTCCTATTTTTGGTATGGGTAATAGAATTTTCCAGATATCTGGGTGGACAGGTGTTGAATCATTCCTATTACGCGTATTTGCAGTTGATTCGATAAACAAAGCTTCTGTTGTCAATCTCTCCTTCCACCCTGTTACATTTGATTTTAAAACCTTCATCCTATCCAATCCTATTGTGTGGTTGTGTGTAACTGCGTGCAGATACACTTAATAAACAAACTAATATCGAATTACTACCACAGTGCCAAAGTTTTACACAAATATTAACATGACTTATGATCTTCCTGTACGAAGACTTATCAATAAACTCACCTGACTGACACAAATTGAAGCGAGATATGAAAATCATCGTATTTTCAACATTCGATGCTTAAAAAATGAAATCATTCCTAAATATCTACGTCTAAGAGCTCCAGTTCCAATGGACAGAGTTACAAGAAGAATAAAAAGCCTAAAAAAACTTTTGCCTGAAAGAAGAGATCCACAGAATCGTTAATAAGTTGCAATATATCAAATGTGAAATTGAGTAATTAAAACAAAAGCTAAAGGGAATAGTTACAAATGTAGATTATGATCTTATAACACAGTCCTCCAGCAATGCAAACTCAGTAACTTACAAAAAGTCAAAAAAAAATAGTCGAATCAAAAAGTTCAACAAATTATTAGAGGAGAAATCTTCATCTCAGAACGATGAAGTCGACAGTGCAAAGTCAACAGCGACCGATAAAATAAAGTGGGTTATCTGTCTCTCAACACATATATTAAGTCCTACAGAAATAAGTGTATTAGAAAAGGGACTAAATTTCAATGTATCAGTAGACAAGCTGAAACCTGAGGATGTCATCCCTAAAATAGAAATAGCACTAAGTGGGATAGATAAGACAACGGCTGACGAAGTACGGAGCATATGGCTTCGAGGATGATCTTTCAAGTTTCAGAAGCAGTGTTGTTGTTGTTGCTGTTGTTGTTTTCTTTACAGACTACCCTCTTCTCTTGGCTTACTACCAGTTGTGTGAGGCATGCTAAGGAGTGTGATGGCCAGCCATCTAAACACAGTTGGCGAGCATTCTATCACTAAGCAAAATTAGTAATACATAAGCATCACAAGCGGAAATAAGGAGAGAAAAATTAACAGTATGCGTATACTTACCGACTAAATCACCTGACAGAGTATAACATGCACCGTTTGGTAATACACTCTTTGTGAAATTTGCAACAGAACAGTGTTTCTGACCAATTTTACAACTAAATTTAATGCAAAAAGCAGAAAAATATATCATAGTGAGACAATTAAAATGAAAATCTGCCTATTGATACACATTTCAACGATGTAATAAAACTAGTGATTTGAACCTACCAATAAACATGATATTCATGATGAAATCTTGTAACCAATCAAATCCCCACCGCGCTATGTCGTGAATTGGCAGAAGTTAGAATTCATGGACTGGCCATTGGATCGGGTATCAGTGGCTTAATGGTATACGAGCTCGCCTTGTAACCAGAAGGTCTTGGGTCTGAACCCCAGTGATTGCGTACTGTGAAGAGTTCTAAACTAGGACGAAACAGCTGTCCAGTACTCTCTGAGGGTTTTCCAATGGTTCTCTAACTGATGTCAGCTCATGATGAAATCCAGTAATAAACATGAATTCACACAGACTTGACTTTCAGCTAGTGGTTCAAGGGGATGTGATTGATTTCATAAGTGACCATGTACTGACTTAAGTCACACAACCACTAAGCACCAAGGGGTTTCTGGACGGCTGTTTCCTCTTTGTTTCGCATTATTCAGCATGACCCACCAGGCACCAAACCCATCGCCTGCAGGTTAAAAGGTGTTCTCGTTGTCTATTCAGCCATCAAGATAGAGTCCAATAGCTCATGAATTCCGACTTCTGTTAATTTGCGATAACTATTTAACAACTCTGGTGGATGCGTAGGTGGATTATGCATGGATACTGTTGAGGAGTACCATAGAATTGAGAAACGCCTGTCTAGTCTTCCTTGCAAATTGTATATTCTGAAGAACACACATATGAGACAGTGTCAAATATGAGATCTTAAGCCTAATAGGCATATTATTATCATTCTGTTCACTTGGGTTCCTAGTGGAACATAGAGCTTCAACTGCACGTCTCCACTTGCTTCTGTCTTCCTTCTGCTGTACTTTTCACCTGCATCCATGTTAATCCATACACTTTCGATTCCTCTTCACACAATCTCCTCCATGTCACACTCGGACTGACGTCCCACTCGCCGCTTGCTTCCCTTCCGGCTTGGTTCCACTCAAAGGCTTGACGCCCGATGTCACCCGGTGGCGGCCACCCCAGCCAGGAGTGTCCAATCCATCCATCTCCACTTTCTCCTGCATATTTCTTAGTTGGCGGTTGGTTTGTTCTTGTTTTGTTTGTTTGTTCCCAGTCAGAGTTTCTTGTTGGTGATTCTTTCCACCCCGGCCATCTGATCTTCAGTATAGATCCAGCGAAGACAGTTGCTGGTTGATAAAGGTCTGCATCGCAACAGGCTGTTGGTTGGAAATATTGTTTGTGACCCGCCCGCCCGCCAAGTTTCTGATCCGTATAGGAGAGCTGACTGACTTGATCACATTTGTATTGAAAATCCGACTGAATTTTGTTGTTGATGCTGGTTGAATGACAAAGATTTCCAGATTGGCTTCAGGTTGGTGAATGTGTTTCCCGCTCGCCTTCCCGATTCTCGCTCGACTTGACATCCTCATCCGTTCCGACTTCCTGTAGTTGAGACAATGCTCAATGCTAGATAAGTGAGTGAATGAAGTAACCAAGCTCTTTCAAATCCCTCCCGTTGATGGTGACTGACTCTGGATGTTGCTGCTGTTGTTGCTGGCTGGTTATTTTCATCACCTCCGTCTTGTCTATGTTCACTTGGAGTCCTGTCTTTGCTGCTTCTTTGATCAGTTAACAGAAATCGATATAGATAAAACCTTATAGCATATACTGTCTAAAATCCTTCCATCTTTGCCTATTCTTTTATTGCAGCAATAAGAAAATGTTATTTTTAACAACACATGATATTCACCTTAATAAGGAAGTTAGTACCGATAAATTTAAAATACTATGTATGGGCTAAATACTGAAAAGAAACGAAGCAGTTAACTAGTGATATTTTTAATGGAACAGTAGAGAAACAGTAAGTTAGTAATTAAAAAAAAGATTAAGTGAGTTTGAACTTCCGGTGCGGCTGAACTTGATAGGTACGGTACCTAAGGAAAAGCAGTTCCGTAAACAATCCGGTTTAGCCTTACTTTTTTAAAAACATCTATAAATATACAACTAGAACAAAGGCAGGAACGCACAAGTTGAATACTAATTAGGAGTTGCCGATGTTCTTTTTTCGAGGCTTGATGTCTCAATAAGTACTTTTAAACAGGGTAACAAGGAACAATAGTGGCTTAGGGTGCTTATTTTTGATTCCATCAGGATTCTGATAAATTTCAATGTAGATATTAGACCCATAGACGACAGCAGATATGCTGACTCCAACCAATAACAGCAACATCCAGAGTCAGTCACCATCAACGGGAGGGATTTGAAAGAGCTTGGTTACTTCATTCACTCACTTATCTAGCATTGAGCATTGTCTCAACTACAGGAAGTCGGAACGGATGAGGATGTCAAGTCGAGCGAGAATCGGGAAGGCGAGCGAGAAACACATTCATCAACCTGAAGCCAATCTGGAAATCTTTGTCATTCAACCAGCATCAACAACAAAATTCAGTCGGATTTTCAATACAAATGTGATCAAGTCAGTCAGCTCTCCTATACGGATCAGAAACTTGGCGGGCGGGCGGGTCACAAACAATATTTCCAACCAACAGCCTGTTGCGATGCAGACCTTTATCAACCAGCAACTGTCTTCGCTGGATCTATACTGAAGATCAGATGGCCGGGGTGGAAAGAATCACCAACAAGAAACTCTGACTGGAAACAAACAAACAAAACAAGAACAAACCAACCGCCAACTAAGAAATATGCAGGAGAAAGTGGAGATGGATGGATTGGACACTCCTGGCTGAGGAGGCCGCTGGGTGACATCGGGCGTCAAGCCCTCGAGTGGAACCAAGCCGAGAGAGAAGCAAGCGGCGAGTGGGACGTCAGTCCGAGTGTGACATGGAGGAGATTGTGTGAAGAGGAATCGAAAGTGTATGGACTAACATGGATGCAGGTGAAAAGTACAGCAGAAGGAAGACAGAAGCAAGTGGAGACGTGCAGTTGAAGCCCTATGTTCCACTATGAACCCAAGGGAACAATAATAATAATAGTCATGAAACTTTGGAAACAAGTTAACAGTGTGTCATTAGATCCCAGTTTGATGTATATAGACGTTCAACGGGCAATCCAAGATATTTCGAATTCGGGAGCTCAATCAATTCCAGGTAGGATCATTGGTGCGCAGTCCTGAATGCTCAAAAAGGAACAAAACTAGGACAAAACTGCTATCCATTGCTCTGTATTTTCCAACCGTTTGACAAAATCGTTCCCATAGTGATTCACACAAAGAAGATGATGAAAACAGAAAGGAAGAAGATTTTCTTTTAGAAGAATCATATTCAAGAGTTGTACAGCCATATTTATATATTCAACAAGGTCTGGATCCCCTTGTCAAAAATTTTCTAGGCAAATATCTGACGAAGACATTTCAAGCTGCCACTTTGCGAATCACATCCTCCGGCTGACAGTTCAACAAGGAATCTGTGTTGATTAATAAAAATGACATCGTCGATTTTTCATCTGTCAGGAGATACGTAGACGATATTTTTATAATTTGTAATGAAAACTTTTATCTACAGAATCTCCTTAACAATATTCAACACAATAAATCCTTCAATAAAATTCCCATTTTAGAACTTGAATCAAACTCGCCGTTCGCATTGCCGCATATACTACTTACTAGAAGATAAGACAACTTGATTCATAGATCAATATACCGAAAATCAACATTGACTGGACAGTTTATTATCTTTGTCTCACTGATCCGAAAGCAAAACTTATTATATACCTTACACTCAACGATTCAAAACATCTGTCTAGAAGATACCCTAGGGACTGAATTAAAACCTCTACATGACACCCCACTAGAAAACAGATTTCCACCTAGATTTAGCGACAAAACCCTAAGAAAAATAAGACTTCCATTGTCGACACTTGCAACTATTCCCAAGGAAGCTTTCTTCATGAATTCAGAGTTCAAAGGTGTCACTAGTGCGAAAACTGTCTGAAGCCACCCTGGTAAATATCTGATGAAGACGTTTTAAGCCGCCATCTTACGGATCACATCCTCCAGCAGACAGTTAATCCAGTCATGTTTCAACTATAAGATACCGCTTTTGACTACCTATATGTGTACTTATCAATTCATTTGTTAGTGTGGAGCAAAGTGTATGGACCGCAAACAACGTCAGTTCCAAATGCATATCGTTGACTTATAACATTCAGCACCTATTCTTCGACTGCTCTACAGTGATACAATGAGTTCTCTAATGTCGCATGAGATAACTGAGGTCTAATAAACTGTTCAGTTAATTCCGGTTTCTATCGAACTTGACCTTCAGATCGATTTATCTGACCTTCTATCAACTTTCATTTGCAGATATGATGGACGCAAGTTTCTTTTACTTTCCAGAGTGGTATTTATCATGGGATGTGCTCATATATGATTCCAACTTCCATTTTTTTTAATTTCATCATCTTCTACAATTAACCTTCTATATCTCACATTATGCGATACATTTTCTAGATCAGAATTACCGGAATTCAACTAATTTTATGAATTCTTTCTTGAATATAAATACGACTTAAAAGTGGTTCATTGAGAAGAAAATTGTCCTCACTGTCAACGTTTTTTTTGGCAGTAATCCTTAAACTGGTCTCAGTTCTTAACGTCCTAAACCAATACCACTTGAAAAAGACGATTTCTATGGGTATTATATTTGTTCCCATATTATGTAACTTTATTTGATATAAGATAGAGTGGTATAGCCATAACAACAACAAAAAAAACGTTTCGAACACAATTTACTACTCATAACCATATCATCAGTGTGTGTTTATTTGACTTCCCAGCTTGCTGAATACAGTCTTACTTCTTCTTCTTCTTCTTCTTCTTGTGCCTCCAGGATACGTGTACTCCATTTCAACTGCATGCTTTTGATACTGATTCAACGAATAGAAACACTGTGTTCAAATTATCTCTTCATCTGATTATATTGTTTTTATAAAATTATATTTGTAAAATCTCAGCGAAATTGAAATGATTAATTCCAACGTTTCCTGTGTTCGGCAATCTGGTCCGAACTTCTTCAGGGAAATTAATCGAAATCAACATAACAGAGGTTTATATATAAAAGAAACATCCCTTGTTTTTGAAACTTTTGTCCAATCATCAGTCATGAAACAGGTATCAGCAGGTATAATAAACAAAAATTGTATGAACTGTGATCAAAATTTGACCTCAGACTTTCAAAATTGGTCTACTTTTGTTAAAATTTATGTGTATATGCAGTGTACAATGGTGCGTGCATGTATGTGTGTAGGGGTGAACATCCATGGAACATTTGTTAAACAGTCGGGAATTTGACCAAGTATGGCCAAGTGTTGATACATATCCAATTTTATTTATCAGTCAAGATTTGCCATGCATCAGCTAACATTACACCTTCACGTCTGTTTAAACTGTTGGGATTCATCCATATATGTAGGGCGTCTGCAGTCATATGAACCAAAACCTTTCTGTAAAACCTTAGTATTATCAAAGTTGATCTTGTGTCCCGTTTCTGTCGAATGCAGTGCAATCGCTGAGTAGCTCTCAAGCTTCTTCAAGTCTGCAGAGGTCTTTGAAACCACCTGTAGACATTGTTTATGCTCTTTCACTATTATGTTTACCTGTCTGGAAGTTTCTCCTACATATACGGCGTTACAACCCCACAATTGATCTGGTATACGCAATTCTGCTGGTTTTCATGTTCTATTTTATCCCTAACCTTCACCAGTCATGAGAGTAAGGTGTAAGTTGCACGAAAATACACTGTTATGTTATGATCGTTAGGCATTCACTTTATTTCATCGGATGTTTATTTGCGATAAGGAATCACCGCTGTACTAACCCAATTCTTAGCAGCAAGTTTCGATTCATCCATATCTTCACATTTTAAATACCTTTTTATTAAAGCTCTAGGATAATTATTTGATTCAAGAGTGGATTGAGCCAATTTTAGTTCCTTGCTAATCTCTTCCTCCTGAGTAACTAGACGTTTGGCTCTGTTGATCAGATTCTTGGTCACAGTTACTTTGTTGGTAAATGGGTGAGCTGAATAGTAGTCTAGGTGTCTAGCCGAATTTGTCGGCTTTCTGAAAATGCTTATTTTAAATTTGCCATCCAGTTTTCTTTTTACTAAACAGTCCAGGAATGCCAACTCATTCTCATCGGTTTCAACCTGTTTGGAAAACTTGATAGTTTCTGACATATTGTTTATTAAGTGAAAAAGTTCATTTAACAAACTACGTTTGATTATGACGAAGGTATCATCTATGTATTTTAACCACATCTTCGGGGCATCTCACAATTGCATTTGTTTCTAATGTGTGCATAAAAAGATTGGCGACTAGTGGAGTTTGCTATTTAGTACTTTTGATATGATAATGAGGAATAAATTGCACTTGGAACGTCATCCAGTTATAACCACTGTTTCACTGTATATTATACAGAATAAACTCATCTAACACGGAATTATATTCTACCATAGTGCCGAATTCCACTTTTATATTAAGACACTTATTTGACAAGTGACGAAAGCCAGATATATATTGGATTTCATCCTGAGCTGACATTAGTTAGAGAACCATTGGAAAACCTGGGAGTACCAATCAAATCCCCACAAACCAACACTTGAATATCAATGAGATGAACACTAGCGACTTGCCCTATTCAGTTAGGTAGTTACCTGGGGTCATAGTGGGAAGTCGTGACCAGTAAGGTGCAGCAGGTCGGGTGTGAGGACAAATACTCGCCGAAGACATTGACTAGCTGTCACGCTACTGTCGTGAATTAGCAGAAGTTAGAATTCATGGGCTAGCCATTGGGTCGGGTCCCGGGGGCTAAATCGTATACGAGCTCGCTTTGTAACCAGAAGGTCCTGGGTTCCAGCCTCGGTAAGCGTACTGATGACGAGTCCCAAACTAGGACGAAACAGCTTTTCAGTACTCCCAGCTTTTCCAATGGTTCTCTAACCAGTGTCAGTTCATGATGAAATCCTGTAACCAATCAAATCCCTACAAACTAACACTTATATATATCTTATATATATCTAAACTACATGAACTCGCAGTAAAAAGCCGTTAATTTAGATTTGCAGAAGTTGATAAGACAATTTGCAGTGAATGAATGGTTAAATGATTGGAAAAATAAATCAACTTCAACACAAACAAGTAGCTTCATTTGTTCTGTGGTAGGTTGCCCATCAACTCCTAATACATGGTCCATGGTTCAATTCCCGCTTGGCCTACTCTTTAAATTTGCCCAGTTCCCTGGCAAGTATGAGTCCAAAACATCATCTCGTTAAAATAACACTACCGCTACTGAAACGTTAAAGCCTAAAGCTTGAGGGCTTATTTTTCATTCAGAATAGGAATAGGAATTAAAAAAACACGCAACTGTGATGGGCTCTATAGGGTGACTGTCAGTTACTGTCACAAAGGAAAGATGAACTAACAACTAATAACCAATAACATTTGCTTAAAATTCGACTCTGTACCGATCTCTCGGAAAATGACCTCGATGCTAAAATCTATTAATTTTTGATAACTATTAAAATAAGAATATTGCTCACCCTCTCAACATTTGATCTATCTGGTGGGATGCCTTGTCTATGAGTTTAATAATAGGCATTTGAAGCTTGCTTTCAGGTATATTTTCACCCAGACGTCCTTGAAGTGCATCCGCAAAAATTTCATAATCAATACCTCTATCGCGTGATTCACTTGAATGCAGATTATACAGTTTAGTTCCTCTAAAATAAGAAAGGGAAGTATCAGCAGAATTCCACAAAAAACATTATTCTTCAGAAGGTAATAATGGACACATGAATTTAATCTATGAATACATTACCTGCTGTTGTGGAGCCGTAGCCAGAGAATGCTTTTCCCACGGATAATAAAGCGTCAAAACAACATAGTTTTACAAAAGAGAAAGGGTACGAGAATCCTTATTTCAGAACACTTGGTTGACTTCTGTCAATCGACCAATCCTGACCATGATTTTAAAAGCATCAAGAATCGAATTCATGCCAACTTGACGTGATTGTTTTCTGTCCTTCACTTCTAAAGACACCGGACGACTTGCCCATTTGTGAATTCAAATCAGACCTTTGCGTAGACAAATTAAAAATACACAGTCCCTGCTGCTACCTTAGACGTAGAGAGATAAACATTTATTTATTTTTCGTTTTGTTTATGTACTTTTCTTTTATTATGATTGTGATTATTATTATTATTATTTTTTTCCATTTTGGACGTTTTTCAGTAATTTTTCACTTGTCACATTAATAATTTTATTTACCAAACTTTTATCTTGTGTTACGTAATGTTTTAATTGCCTCTAACACCCGATTATCTTGAAATCTTTTTTCTCAGGATCTTTACATTCTGTGAACTGTTTAATGCATGACATAATCTGTTCTGTTGCTTGATATTTTGCTAGGTTTATAATCACACCGTTTGTTTAATCTTTTTCACGGGATACAGTTTCTTGATATATATATATATACAGCTTGTACAGCTTGATATAAAATGTGCGGAAAAGAGTCACTTTGATAAATATTGTGCCTTTCATGAATATGTACGTATGTTGAAACGAAACAACTATTCATGAAATTGTAATTTAATGCGGACATGGCTAGCTAAGTCTAACATCTGAGATTATCGAGAGCAATAAAACCTACTTATACTGCCGCCACCCTTTGTTTGTCATTTTCCAGCTGCCGACCAATTATGATTGCTCAAGTGAAAGACAAGCTACCTAGCTGTGCCTCTTCTATGTGTATCTAGAAATTTAGTTGCTCCTGTGGAGCAATCTATATAGGGCGAACAACTAGACAGCTTAACAAGCGCATTAATGACCATCTTCCTTCAAGGTTCGGAAAAGCTCAAAATAAAATCTATAAGAAGTTCTATTTTGGCTCATTTGATTGATGATAGCGGTCACCAAGTGGACAAAAATAGTGCCTTCAAAGTTGTCTATCGCATTCCATCGAGCCTTTCGAAAGGAATTCGATGCTGCCTTTTACACATATCTTTTTTTTATTTTTTTTTATTTTTGATTACAGCTTGATTCCACAGCGTATTTTTGGTACAAGTATGGAATTTTCAGCGTGGATATCGGTAGCCCGAATTTCGCAGGCCGACCATAGATATCAGGTGTGCGTCGGTAGGGGATCGAAGCCATGGGAATTCGAGAGAACAGTTCTAGTCTTTGCCTACAATAAAAGAAGTTTGTTCTACCTTTGTCTCTCCCTTGCTTGGCCTAGTTGAATTCTGATCGAAACCCTCCCAACCTTTCTTATTTTCCATCTCTTTCGTATTTTTGATATTTATTTGAACTCTGATTATCTGTCCACTTCACTTACCTTTAGTATTGCGTAACTTTTAAGATTTGACCTAATTTATTTATTGAATTGTCTACATATACACGCGTATTACTACCTTTGTTATTCTTATCGCCACCTGCATAAACCTTATTAGCATTATTTTGTTATCATTATAATCATTGTTATTAATTTCTTTCAAAACATTTACCACATTATTATTATTATTTGATCCACAAAATCACCGTGATTGGTTAAAGTTTTTATATATAAATCTATATAAATTAGAATAAAGCCTCAAGAAGATCTAATTGAAAACAATATTGTTCGCTTATATGTCTTGTTCTAATATGTATTTACACACGTATAAAATGTTCTCACCGTCCAAATAAACATAACGCCTATTATAACAACATTTTTCACCTAATACGGTTCGCCTTCTTCGTAATAATGTCAAGAAACACGAATTCAGCACTGCTTGACAAAAAAAACACTGTTATTCCATTTAGGCCTTTGTTACTCTCGGTTTACATATTTTTGTCATTCCCTTAGGCTTTGAGTAGAGCATAGAGCTTCAGTAACACGTCCTTAATGTACTCTGCTCTCTCCAGTTCAATTTAACTGGCTTCACGACTGCCCATAAGCTCCCAATTCCTCCTTACACGACCTCCACTGAAGTGACGCCTAACTTGTCGTTTCTCATTCGGTTTCTAATCTTGGGGTAAGTGTGCAATGTTCTCTCAGAAACTGTCCAATTCATCTTCATTTTCTTCCACATATCTGATGAGAAATAGGCTCGTAGTTGGTTTGTTGTCAAGGCTCCTTGTTGTTAATCGTTTCCGACCGACCATCTGTTATTCAGTGTGAAGAGAAGGCAGTGGTTGATGAACCTCTGATGCATATGGTTTGTTTCTGACGACGCCTAGAAGAAAATCCGCATCTTGTTCCTTGTGGTGAGTGCAGCGAATTTCCACATTCATTTCAGATTAATGTAGGTCTTTCTTGTAATTTTCTATCATTCCCTCGACTTCCTCATCCCTGCTGCCTATAGATGGAAAGTTGTTGCCTATATAAGTGGAAGAAGAAGAAATTTCTTGTAAGTCTGTCCCTTTAATGGTGATTGGTTCTTGTTGTTTTTGGTTACCTGTCTACTATCGCCAATGATTTTCTTAATTGCGGTAGATTAGATACTGCGACAGTCAATGGGCAGCGAGGAAACAGACAAAAAATCGACCGTCACGAAAAACTTGAAGGATCTGAACTTTGCCGATGATATATGTTTGATTTCTCACAAACTGGAAGACATGCAAATGAAAACCAACAAGTTGGCGATAGAAGAAGCATCAAAGATAGGACTTCAGGTGAACATAAAGGAAACAGATGTAGTGGTGAAGATTCCTGGGCAAAACCAACAACAATAACAACAGACAACAATTAGCATAAATGGGAGGAACCTGAATGAAACAACCTCTTCTACCTACCTGCTACCTGGGAAGCATCGCTTCAACTACAGGAGGAGGGAGCTGGTGAAGGTTTCAAAGCAAGGATCGGGAAAGCAAGGCAAGCTTTCATTACTCTCAAGTATCTGTGGAGATCAGCTGCATTCAGCATGACAGTGAAAATAAGATCCGAATTTTCAACTCCAATGTGAAGTCAGTGCTACTCACTATACGGATCAGAGACTTGGCGCGTCATAAAGAGCATCTCAAACAAACTACAGACCTTCATCAACAGTTGTCTTCGCTCAATGCCGCTCAAGATCAGATGGCCAGAAAAGATCAGCGACAAGGCTCTCTGGCAGTGAACCAACCCAGCAGGAACCCATTGTGCAACAAATAAGCAGGAAGAAATTGGCCATACTCTGAGGAAACCATCAAGTGACATCACTAGACAAGCCTTCGGTCGAGTGGAATCCGAAAGGGAAGCGGCGAGTTGTCCGTCAGTGCAAGGGTGACTTGGAGGAGGTCATGTGAAGAGGAGATGAAAGAATGTGGGCGGACTTGGAGCCAGCTGAAAACGTTGGTAGATAACAGAACGCAATGGAGACGTGCAGCTGAAGCCTTCTGTTCCTTTAGGAATCGAAAGAAATAATAATAATAATCTTCATCAACTCTGTCTTCCCTATGTTCAATGTTTAGTCTTGTCTTCATTTCACGCCACTTCCGACTTATATGTTTCCATCTAAAGATCTTCTATTGTCTTGTGACGTGAAACACAAAAATCATCCACAGAGTTCAGATCTCCTAGAATCTTCTCTTACAGTCCAACAAATGCCCATTGTCTCCCATTTTCCCATGGTCTGCCGTTCGACTCACTCCTCAACAATCAGGAATATTGGTTACTGCGTGTTTATTAAATGAAATACCTTTAGTTACACAGTCTTAGAATTAGTATTTACCCGTTTGAGAATGATTTTTGCTATTATTTCACAAATATTTGGAAACACATATTTTCTAGACGCTAACCAACCCCCGTCCTTTAGAGAAAAACAGCGCGGCTGCTAGTCAAACTTCAAAGTTTGAAGATGTATATATATACATAAATTTGCTCCCTAGACATTTCTAAGTCTTTTCTATGTCACAATTATGTTACATCAGGTTAACTCACAAGTAACAAATAAATTCCTGTGAATATGGAAAGCAGATATCGATTGGTTAATATGCAAGTGCTTGAAGAAGCATCAAAACTGTCAAATGTTTGTTTAATTTGTCTGCGTAACATGAATGAACAAGTGGACAGCCTGTGTCTTCTTTTTCCTCTCTTCTTCTAATTTCAACTTCTTAATTCACATAAATAAGTCTTACAACAACAACAGCAACAACGACGAAAACAAAAAGTATCCAAAAAGCATTTTGCCGTAAATTTCCCGTAAAAAATCAAAAAAACAGAACAAAAAAGCACAATTCACCCACCTAGCTGGATTAATATTACAAATTGTGATCAGAGGAAATGGTAAATTATTCTGATGATCATCATAGGCAGAAATAATCATTTTCGAGGCTAAACTGTCATAATGTTTCAACCAGATGTGGACTCTGTAAGTTATGAGACAGGTTACCGATAGACACAGTAATAGACAAATTGATCTAAACAGAGAAAGAAGATTATAATAATAATTATTATTTTGATTTGTATTTAAAAACTTAAAATTATGACATAAAATTCTGTAGCATATATAATTATCTTTGAGTAAAGTTTTGATACAAATCGATATTCCGGTGAAAGAGAATGTTCGTCAACCACGCACGTGGTCTAGATTTATTTCCCAGCTAACGCATTCATACAAATTAATATGTGTGTAAAACACAGGAGTCAGACAGGGGTGCTTCTTATCACCAATGAATGATATTCCTAATTGTGGTGGACTGAATGGATTATACGTCAGACAGTGAGTTGGAAACGAGAAGACAGGGATATCCTGGACCGACTGACGTGAAGAACCTAGAAGACCTGGATTTCGAGCGTGGATGATTTATGTTTGATGTCACTGTCACAAAATCGAAGACTTACAAGCGAAAACTGACCGACAAGCTGGTCGAAGAAACAGCCGGTGAAGACAGGACAGCAGGTGAACATAGACAAGATGGAGGTTATGAAAATAACCAACCAACTCAACAACAACAACAACAACAGCAACATCCAGCGCCAATCACCATCAACCAGAGGGATTTGAAAGAGATTAGTTACTTCATTCAGTCACTTATCTAGCATTGAGCATTGTCTCAACTACAGGAAGTCAAAACAGAAGAGGATGTCAAATCGAGCGAGATTCGGGAAGGCGAGCGAGAAACACATTCATCAACCTGAAACCAATCTGGAAGGAAATCTTCGTCACTCAGCCAGCATCAACAACAAAATTCAGTCGGATTTCCAATACAAAGTGGTCAAGTCAGTCAGTTCTTCTATACGGATGAGAAACTTGGCGGGTGGGTCAAAAAGAATATTTCCAACCAACAGCCTGTTGCGATGCAGACCATTATTAACCAGCAACTGTCTTCGCTGGATATATACTAAACATCAGATGACCGGGTCGTAAAGAATCACCAGCAAGAAAGCATGGGAAGAAACAAACGAAACAAGAACCAATAGCCCAACAAATATGCAGGAGAAAGTGGAGATGGATGGATTGTACAACCGGTGGCTGAGAAGGTTGGGCCGCTGAGTGACATCGCGCGCGCGTCAGGCCATTCCTCGAATGGAACCAGGCCGAAAGGGAAGCATGCGGCGAGTGGGACGTCAATGCGAGGGTGACATGGGGAGATTGTGTGAAGAGGAGTTGGTTGAAACAGTATGGAGTAACATGGATGCAGGTGAAAAGTGGAACAGAAGACAGAAGCAAGTGGAGACATGGAGTTGAAGCCCTATGTTCTACTAGGAACCCAATGGAACAATAATAATAATAATGGCAATATAAGTGAACTTAACAACTCGTTCACTTCAGGCACATAAACAATTTAAATGGTATTTTAAGAAAGAGGCTCAATTTTGGTGGAAACGATTCATTGAAAATACCAGTGAGAGGATGACATCAAATGTCAGCACATTCATTGATAACAATACCTAGCGCACCATCTAGACTAAGGGACTAGCTAGGTTTCAGGGATTCGAGAAGCTTCAAGAAATTGCTTGTGTTAAAACCGTGGAAGCAGTCATTATTTACACTTGTAGCATTCGAGATCATCACATTAGTTGGATGATGTATGGGAGACTTATTAAGCTCATCAGTATCAACTGTAGAAGGGTAATTATTTATTTGCTTACCGCCCGTGATTTCCTTAAACAGCTTCTCCCAGACTTGATGGAGTTTTTCATGATAAGAACGTTTGGTTATAGATCATATTTAATCTCTGTATTTTGGATTTAGCTAAAATGTTCAGTCTCTTAAGACTAAGAGTATCTTTCATTTCATATCATATTTCTTTTTCTCGGCTAAGCTTTTGGATCTGAGGAGAGGAGAAGCGGTCAAATATTAGGAAGCGTCTCTTTTAGACAACAAACATCAAGAGAGAATTTTAAATAAGATGTGACGTTGATGATTGTGTCATCTAGAAATTGTTCAGTAGATAATTCTCAGTTTGTATCATTTAACAGGTTCCTTATCTATGCTGTGTTTCCTTGCCAAGGCTCAAGAAGGCGTCTTTGTGCAGCTTTCTATATAGTCTGGGCAATAAATTTATGATACAATGATCAGAGTTAGTTATTGAAGCTTTCTTCCAAGCTTTAAATATGCCAAAGTCGTTTGTAAACACCGGATCAAGAGTATTTTCCAGACGTTGATCATACAAGCCAGAGCCAATAAGAAGCAGAAATACACCTTGTTTGTTGCCTAACGATAAAATGAGTATTTCTCGTTATTTGGCGTACTTCTTGAGGGGCAGACTTGTACGGATTCGCATAAGATGACTTACTGTGCCTGCTTTCTATCTCCCGTGTAAGGTGGTGTGATAGGGTGAGCAATACTGAGATTAAGCGTCAAGTGCTAGGTAAGGAGAGGAAATCAATCGACATGGCTGTGAAACTACATCGACTGATATGGTTAGGACATGTGTTACATATGCCCAGCCTAACTGAAACATGGCACCAGTTAATGAAATCCACAACAGTTAGTTTACGCCAGCCACGTAGGAAGGTGTAGACTGGCTTGCTGGTTGGGGCCCTCGGGATAGTAAAAACTACTGGCTGGAAACAATTGGTGATGCTGCTCAAAATCGTTTTCAGTGGTGGGTGCAGATGCATCTGCTCCTTGTGACTTATGATTTTCAATGAAACTGTTCTTTTCTTCGTTATTCCTATTCCTTTGTCTTACACACCTCTGTTTACTGTCTCTATTATGCATTTCTTCTATTTTCTTCTCTTGCTTTTTGTGCTACATGTGGGGAGTGTGACGACTTGAACTGGTGCACATCGGTGCAAAGTTCTATGTCAAAAACAGGTAGAACATACAGAAGAGCATAAAGGAGTTCCACAATCCGAAAAATGAAATAATCAGTTAATAGTTGTTTATTTTGATGATGTTTCAGGATAAAAGTTCACATGCATAAGATTTAATGACTCAATGAAGAAACATTTTAACTTCTTGCGATTAGAAGGTGATATTGCATAATTTAAGCCATAATCAAAACTTTGTTTCAAGGCTGTCAATTATGCAAATTTACCTTTCTGAATTTAATGAAGTTGAAAACCGTAAGTTATATCATAAACTTTCGAAACATTATACACTAACTCACTTTTACTTTCCTCTGACCTTTCACGGTCATCTTATATCTTATCAATATCTAAGATAATGTTTCATCTTACCTTCTACATTAAAAAGTTAAGACAATCAGGTATCAACCAACCTTCACCACTGAAGTTTGTTAACTCTTGTATTTTACCTAATGTACTCTGATGTTCTCCATTAATCTTTCCTAGGCTTCTCAAAAAAGACTTTATCATATTACGAAGGGTAATAAATGCTGTGAATGGGGCTTGTAGAATGCCACTGCGTAAGCTCGCCAATATTACAGTCGAGAGACACATAAATTCCTGTACAAAATGGGCAAAGGCCGTACTGTCAGTTCCCTGCACACCCCTTTATTTTACAACTATCTCCTTGAATCTCATCAGGTAGGACGAGAAGTCAATATAAGAAGTTATATGCTCGTATCACTGAGTACAAATATTCTACAATACTCTATTTAGCTCGTATTTATGTGATGAAGGCACTGTTAGACGTGAAACATATTAGTTACTATGTAATTAGCAAAGTAAATCGACACTTTCATTGTTCATCTTTCTGTAATTTTATAGTGTCACCCTTTCTATCGTTTAATTAAAACTTTGCTATTTTATTTTTAGTTGTTATTGCTGCTATTACTAAAGTTTTATACTCTATGCATATTTTTCTCCTTATCGCATACTGTAATTTACTACATGACTGCTATAACAACTTTTTGATATTGTTATTATTATGCAATGTTTATTTTTTTTGTCGTTTTGAGTAAATTAGATGCAATATTGTACTGAATGCTGAAAATTCTTTTTTTCAATTTTTGATTATAGCTTGAAACCACACAGTATTTTTGATACAAGTATGGAATTTTCAGCATGCGATATCGGTAGCCCAAATTTTGCAGGCCGACCATAGATATCAGGTGTGCGTCGGTGGCAGGGGATCGAACCCCGGACCATGTACATGGTCGGCGAGTGTCCTAACCGCTGTGCCACAGACGCGCAACAGGATGTTGCTGCCAGAAATAGACTGTGCATTCGTGTTTTTTTATTGTAAATGCATAGGAAAGTTCAAGAATACATTTTGGTCAAGGGTCAGATTAATAGAATTACAATTAGGAATTAAAATGCCATAATAAACAGGCGAACGAATAAAGCTCAGACAAAGTAGCATCATAATTACTGACAAGATTGACATATTGTACCATTCGGGGTTAGAAATGTAGAAATAACAAAATTAGACGGGATGTTTGGATAAAAAAATTACCTGGGATCATAATTAATGTGACGGATAATTGTTTATGCAATCAGGGAATAAATATGTAGAAATAGTAAAATGACAAAATAAACACGAAGTTCGGGTATGAAAATATGGTAGTGTAAAAAGGGATTAAGAAAAACTTTAAAAATAAACATGAATAAACAGGAAGTTTGGAAAAAAGTCAGTGGGATAGTCACCATTAAAAAAAGCACCTGTTTATGATGGCCACGGTAGGGACAAGGGTTGAACATATTTCTTTTGGATAGATAGCGTGGGTTTGAGCTTTTGGATGGCTAGTGCGTCGGCTATGCCCAGATGTCTTAATTTTACTCCCTTTGATAGGTTTGATTGAATCTTGTATATTGTTTTAAAGGATTTCTCGAATGACACTGAATGTTCTGAATTGACTAGGTGTTCTGTCACTGAACTACACACACATTTTCGTTCTCCTCTTACTAGCCAGGCTGGATAGTGTTCACGAGCGCGTTTTTAAAGTTGGCGCATGGTATGGTCGATGTACTCAGCTCCCTATTTACACTAGCGAATTTTCATATCCGAACTTCCTGTCTATTTTGTTATTTTATCATTTCTATATATTTAATCCCTGATTGCATAAACAATTATTCGTCACATTAGTTATGATCCCAGTTAATTTTTTTATCCAAACATCCCGTCTAATCTTGTTATTTCTACATTTCTAACCCCGAATGGTACAATATGTCAATCTTGTCAGTAATTACGATGCTACTTTGTCTGAGCTTTATTTGTTCCCCTGTTTATTATGGCATTTTAATTCCTAATTGTAAACCTGTAAAACCTAACCGGTAGAATACAGCCCGCACCCAGCGAAGAGTCAGACTGATGACATCAGTTAGCTGCCTAATGTCCGGTCAAAGTTTAGTAATCTCCTTTAGTATATGCAGTAACAATAAGAGGTTGTAATCATAATCTAAATGTACATTATCTTGTAACAATTTTGTGCATTTATTTTAAAAATACCCATCTATAAAACCATATTTATATTACATTAAATAGATATTTTATAAATAAGTCGCCATTATAATACAAAGTAAAGTTAAAACGAGGTAAACGAGTGTATAATTATGACGTCATAAGAGATATATAGACTGATACTGTCGGAAGAGATTACCAAAGTAATATTTGTGTAACCCAAGTAGGATGGGGTGAATATTACACTCTGTTACTCGATTAATAAATAAAGTGGGTCTTCAGAGATTTGATTGATCACAGGATTTTCCCTAGGAGCTGACATCGGTACTCCCAGGTTTCCCAAATGTATCTCTGTCTGTTTTCTACATAGAAATTTGCACCGATGTGCAGCAGTTCAAGTCACCGCACTCCATGTAGCATACAAAGCAAGAGAAGAAAGTAATACAAATACATAATAGAGACAGTTAACACAGGTGTGAGACAAAGGAATAGTAATAAAGAAGAACGATATATTTTCATTGGAAATAATAAGTCACAAGGAGCAGATGCATCTGTACCAGCCATTGAGAACAATTTTGAGCCATATCACCAATTGTTTCAAACCAATGGTTTTTAGCGTCCCGAGGACCCCAACCAGTCAGGAAGTCTACACCTTTCTACGTAAGTGGCTAGCATAAAATAACTTTTGTGGATTTCATCGACTGAAAAAGCCATGTTTTGGTTTGACAGCCGCTAGCTCTTTTTCAGCCTGACCTTATATCAGTTAACATTGCCCGTCAAAGAAGGCGATGACTAGGCATACGTAACACATGTTCTAACCATCTCAGTCGGTGTAATTTCACAGCCTCGTCGACTGATTTCCCCTCCCACCTACGTAACACTCGACCGGTGTCTAACCTCAATATTGCTCACCTTACCACTTCACACGGGAGATAGAGCGCAGGCACCTATGATCGAAGACAGCTAATCTTTTGATATCTTCCACTCTCGATGGCCAGGTGTCACAGCCATAAATGGTTCTCTAACCGATGTCAGCTCATGATGAAATACCGTAAGGTAGGTCTTTCATGTCACTTTGTGGTTAGTCAACCAATGGTTTTCCTTAAGTTAAGGAAACTCTTAGATCAGTTATTTATTACATATATTCATGATAAAACGTTGAAGGCATCTAGGTCAAGTAACCAGAACTATTGATCTAATCCCTGATGAGATTACCAAGAGCAAAACATTGGATATGTAGTGGAATCAAAAAAGGGCAGATCTGTTGAGCCTTCTTCAAATCAGCAAAAATAAATAAAATAAAATGTGTTGCTTATTAATTATACAATATGAACGATTTTAACAATCAAACATTTAACCATTCAATATTGTTTCCAAAATAATCGATGAACGCTTAGTACAACTTTAAACCAGACTTGATTCCTATACTGTAAAGTATTGGCAAAATGAACAACTCAGTTATATCATCGAAACTGATTAAATCTATAAGAGCTGCAGAGTAGATAAGTGTTGAGAATGACACAGCTTGTTTTTGACAAGAGCGTAGATACTGCCCAGACATAGAAACGTATTATAAACAGCCACACAGTGTAGACATACTTAAATTACATTTCGTAATAATATTTCAGTTTACAATTTAAGGTGTTATTCAACTGCTTCGTGTAAGTTACAAAATCTACCATTTATAAATTAGGATGAATCAACCACTTTAGTGGGTTATCTGTTCCTTAACCTTCTTGAAAATGAATGAATGAATGAATCGATTGTTATTGATTGACCAACTGCATCTTTAAAGCTTTCTTTGTCTGACCTGATTTCTATTCATATTTTTTAGTGTCTTCATCCTTGTTTCACGATTTAGTGTTATTCAAGGAAAGGGGGAAGATCAGAAGTGATTTCAATGGTCTATTCAGTGACACCGTTCACTCTTTGAGTGCTGGTTTGCAGGTATTTGATTGATTTCAAGATTAGTTATGAGTTGACACAAATTGGAGAACTGCTGAAAATGAAGGAATACTGGAAGGTCGTTTTGTTCCTGTTAGGGACTCTTCATTGGTACATACCTACGATTCCACCGTAGATCAAACCCAGGACGTTCAGGCTACTAGGTGAGCTCGTAGAACATTTAGTAACTGGGATGGAACCAATCAGTCAAACCGCTTAAAGCCAGTACTTGGAAATTACTCTAGTGCTCATGGTGACCGACTACAGGATGAAGTTATTTGAAGTTCTAGTAGCAAGTCATGACTAATGAGGTCAACCAAGTTGAGTGTGAGGACAGATACTCACCAATGATATCAGCTGACAGTAGTGTCAAAAATCGTGTGCTGACAGAAATTAAAAATTCACGGACTACTGAATTCCATCCAAGTGGCCGGGTAACAGCCTTCTTCGATGAACAGTGTTAGCTAAAATAGGATAAGGTCAGAAAAGGGTTGCAGTTAATCAAACTAAAACCTAAAATCAGTCTATGAAGCCTCTGAAAGTTAATTTGAGCCATATGGGGAGATGCGAACTACCTGTTTAGGGTCCTCAGGATGTTAAGCACCAATGAATGGAGACTACTGACAATATCGTTCAAAATCACTCTCATTGGTGCAGGTATTTTTACACATTTTTATGGCATATCCATCAAACCCTCATGGGTTTTTCGCTGTTATTATTTTTTATCCCTTACTTTTCTGCTCATTGTAAATTCAATCTTTCTATGATCTTTTCTTTACCTTTATGTGCTACATGCAGTGTAGTAATTTGAACCGGTGCACTTCTGAGCAAAGTTCTAATTTTGAAAATCAGTCAGTCACCATATGGCTTGTTATCCTGATAAAATGTAACTTCAAAGTACCACTCACCATGAAAACTGTGAACCTTCGCTAAATTCAGTGGTCAAGACGTGTTTTTCACATACAAAAATAGAGCATTCCTGCGGCTGCCACTAGAGAAAAGGGTGTGGGGATACTAAAACACTTGATAGAAATTCTACTAACCAATAATTAGGTAGGTCTTGAATCAACTTTCATCACCAAATAAAATATTTAAGGTAACTAAAACACCTGACTTGATCACAAGCATTTTGAACGAAATAAAAAATGTGAACCATCAGGGTGTACATGTCTATCATTTTGTTTTTATTTGCGGTGTTTCCTTATTGTTTACAGTACTAAAGGACAGTTGTTTCCTGGATTTCACTCAATACTTTCTGAAGCAGGTAGTTTTACGAGAATTTACTCGGCATCTCACACACCTAGCAACATCAAATTTTGGAGGTGTAGAGGCAGCAGCTGTGTGGAAGAAACTAATTTGTACAAAGACAAATGGTGACTAGATAAGAATAAGAAGTTGTACAACGATCATTTTACTTTCGCCTCTCATTTTGAGTTGTGTAAGAAAATTTGGACAGGTTGGCTGTGACATATTAGGTAACAGCACTCAAGAATTCCTCCTACTTTACTGAATAAAAAATACAGGGTTTAGAAATGCCTCTTCATTATTACCTATTTGCTTGTGGAGACTTTTATCAACCATTAAGTTATCCTTCTGTTAAAACCTTGTTTATCATTCTTCACTGTGGGAGTATTTTCATTCACACCTTTTTAACAACCTTTAACGACTGTAAACCATGAGGCTCTGTAAATGGCCCAATTATGCTTGTCAACCTGACAGTATAATCTATTTAAGAAACTGAAAGGAAAGAGGCAGCCTTCGGAAATTGTAATGACAATGTGCAAGTGCAATCAGTAACAGTAGAAAGATGGTGCTGCCTGCCATACGAAATTCGTCCCTTCAGTAATAAAAATGTTGATGTGAAAATGATTCGTCAACTCAATACAAAGTGAAGTGCCCACAAATCGCTTAGAGAGGTGTGAAAATGAGTGTATTAATAACGATAAGAACTGGTGGGAATCCCCAGTATTCATTTTAAAAATCCCCACTTGTTATAACTCTAGTGAGTTTATTGTTTCAATTAAAATGTTTACAATCATGTACATTATTAAATAAAACGCCATGAATGCACTGATGGCAGTAAACCTTAACATTCTACCCAAACCAAGTTAGGAACAAAAAGACGACCGCTTTAACAAAAGATTTCGGAGTAATATGGTGAAGATGAAAAAGTTAAAAATAAACTAAATCAAAACGGGCTGTCTGAAACTAAGGACTGATCAGTTCTTAGTGATACTGTTCACTTCCGCATTTTTATAAGTGACACAAGCTGCTCAAAAACACCCAAAAAATTAAGCCTCTCTCAAGATCTGGATTACTGAAATACAGATGGGCGTAAAAAGAATGTCTGTGGGAGATATTAGGTATTCAAAACGCAGTTACACAAACAACATCCGGTAAAAGTGAAACAAATCGTTGACAATTTTATTTTACACACATGTTAATTGTTGATAAAATTCTACACACAAACATCCCTGCATATAAATGTAAAAGCCTTACTTTCTAGTTTCCTTATGTGTCCACTTTGAACAGCAGTGAATATTCATCATGCGATATGAACTGCGCGCAAATATCAGGTCGCAGGTAAATGACCTTTTCACTGTAGAAGTTCGAATTTCAATGGCGAGAAAACCACAACTACTTTTAGAATGCACATAGTCACTGAATATGCTTAGAAATTTATGTAGGCAGTCTATCATCAGTTACATGAAATGTCTGGACAGAGATTCTTCATGCTTCATTCTATGGAATTCTCGTTCGTCGAAGCGATCTTGAATCTGTTCATCTAGTTAATTTACAAATTGACAGTTATGCCTTATTACATAGCATAGCAGACTTCAAAGGTCAAAATAGACAATTATTTGACGAATGAGTAGTTGTTATGCAAACAGAAGGCTGCTTTGGGACCTTTTCCAGTCCCTAGGGGAATTTTTATTCTGCAAAACCGTAACCCGAGACGTTCAGCCGAAGCCTGCATTAAATGATACTCGAATTTTGACCTAAACAACAGACTCAACCCAATACAACAGCATTGTCCTTACCCTTTGCGATGACACTGCACTTTGTGATTATTCAGAATACACCGAGAGTTTATCTAAAAAGGTTTTCGGCTTATATTTTGTAGCGTGGTACAAACCAATGAATTCATTGTAATTCTCCCCGTTAGAAACTTTTCCACATTAGCATTAATAATCATTCTAGATATAAAAATTTTTCAGGTCTTTCAATCTTTAAATAATTTACCCCCTTGATATCACCTTCATACACAGAATGACAACTGTCAGTAAAATATACATCTAAGCAGCCTTGCTAACTGTGAACATCGTGAGAACATCCCATGTAACCATTGTCATTTTCACCTCGATTGAAAGGAGACGCACTGGCTGACTGGCTTTCTAAGGGCCCTCATATGACCCCATGATCTCATTTCTCCGTAACCAGCCAAGGATATTTGAACCTGCCCTTTCTTCAAAGGTGTTATGTGGACCAACAGGATATCCTCGGAATCTTGCCAGTAATAGTGATGCCATAACAATCTTCAGTTCCATGGTATACCATTCAAGACCACCCATTTCTGAAATTATGGTAGTTGCACATTCCGGAGTAGCCTCGTGAGGGAAACTTTAAGCTATATGTTCAGCCAAGACTGGTAAATATATGTAATGTTGCTAAAATGGTGTCACGGTATGAGTATGACTTTACTAACATATTCCTGAATTCACATTTCAGCTAGAATGTGCATGAACTACCGGACTCAACACAACAGCCTGTCAAGGTAAGTGAATGAACAACCACTGATGAAACTGAATTATTAACACGCATCCAGCTGCACAGTGATGAAATTTACATAGCTCCAGTGTACTCCTGGGGACAAAATAAACATCTCCCCTTGAGTTAACCAAATGTTTGCTAGACAAACTTACGGCCCTCTACAGATCACCTAATGGTCTTAAATTCCGTTTCAACAGCTATGCATGCACCCGATTTTGAATACGATTTCGCACTTTCCTCTGTTCTAATAATAGACGAATCCTCGGGTTCCCTAGCTTAGCCACTTTAACCAGGTGAGTAGCGCGATCTCGCCTCAAGACAGTCTTGACACTTTCTCACCAGAAAATATTCCTAAACAGCTAGGACTCTGGCGATTGTGTTTTATTATGACTCACTCAGGAGTAATGCAAGATTATGATGTAGGGAGCACTCAAACATATTTTATTCGGTAGGGCTGTTTCAGTTTAACATAGCAACAATATGAGTTTAGATCCTGGTCTTAAAATTGATGGCTGTTTAGATCTAAACGACAAATAGGGGTTTCGACCCTAATATCTACAAATCTGCATATTTTGTCGTCAAGATTAGATCCTGTGAGCCAAACACAGATTCGTGATTCGGCTTATCCTACATGTTCTATTTTTTTGATCTTTGAAACCATTCCGCATATACCTCATGAAAAATTTTAACCTAGAAGCCATTATGGAATTAACAGTTACTTTCTTCATTCTTATCCTTCCCCCTTATGGTCTAGCTGTGCCAAGGAAAAGAGCAAAGTTTTTTCAATAAAGCTTTATTTGCTCTGATTACAATCTTGATTGCCGCTCAACCTCGACAGTTCTCTTAGAGATGGCTTTGCAACTTACATTTACATGGACCTATTCTCAGCACTCGTATCATAAATCAACTAATTGATATGCTGAAATAGTGCTGCGATTTATATCAAGCTTGATCATGTTTATGAAAACGGCAAAGGTTTCATGTAAATTTACCAGTTTGTATGAAAAATTTATAATTATCACCTTCCCCTGTCGGAGAGTACAAAGGTGTTATGCTCAACGACATTTTACATTAAAGGGAGGATGTTCAACAATTAACCACGACGTTGGAGAGCTACATTAAAATCATTATCTGAAAAACCCTCAGCTTAAAGTGCGTTAGACTGAGAGAAACTCACTATCTCCCGCCCAGTTGGGTTTCTCCAGTGCATTTAATTAGATCACCACCCGCTACAATGAAGTTGAATACGACCTCAGCTTTCTCTCCCTTTTGTAAGCAATTTACTCCGATTTTCTGAAGCCACTTTCAGAATTAACTCTTTCGTTCATCGATTTTCTCTTCACTGCTGAAGTTGTATATCACAGTTACATATATATATCATGCTGCCTACATCTTTTTACATAATTCCGTTTGATTTGAATACAAATAGGTGTTAAAAGTGAGGAATGAGAAGCAGAGCTTAGCGTCATACTAGCACATCTACGAGGAAAAATCTGTTCAGTCTCTGTAGAAATTTTAAAGTTCAGAAAAGGTACTAAAATTTCATCCATAACTTGCTGAAACCGGAGAGATTAGATGATGGGGTCATATGAGGGCCCTTAGAAAGCCAGTCAGCCAATGCGTCTCCTTTCGATCGAGGTGAAAATGACAATGGTTACATGGGATGTTCTCACGATGTTCACAGTTAGCAAGGCTGCTTAGATGTATATTTTACTGACAGTTGTCATTCTGTGTATGAAGGTGATATCAAGAGGGTAAATAATTTAAAGGTGAATGGACCTATATTAATAGTTTAATTCAGAAAGAATAATAGTAATATCGCTGCAACTTCCAGAAGACAGTCAGCGACGGTACGTCGAATTACAGAGCAAACCTGAATGGAAGAACATTGGAACTCACTGTAGATGTTTTTCATGAATTTCTGTAAAGCTGTCTTCCTAATAAATAGGCGTGAAGGCAAAGACCATCTCTCTGTTGACACCTGTAATATGTATTAAGAGAGGAAAATGGTGAACCAGAAACCGAGTCGATGAGGATGTGCACATGAGAAGGAAAGGTCGAGTTCAACGTAAATTATACCGAAAAAAGAAGTGAAGAAGAATGCTAGGAGAGACAACTGCCGCACACTGACCACTAATGCATGACAAGTAGGTCGCAGCCAAAAGAGACCTCAGAACATAATATCAGAAAACCCGGTGTCTATCCGAGAAGAAATAAACACGGCTGAAGTCAATAAAAGGATATCAAGAGGGCATTTAATTACCAACGAGGAGAGAGAAGTTAAACGAGGGTGTCAGCAACGTCGCGTAAACCGTTGATGCCCAGCTCTTGCTACGCTGGGACTCATGCTGTTCCTCGAAGCTTCTCAGAAACGCTTAGTACGAACGGACGCAAAACCCAGAACTCAGTTTGGTGACTCGAGAATTATTTATTCTAACACCAACATATAGCCAACTTTACAACTAAGGTCTATAAACAAGCATTACAATAATAAATCAGGATATTACTTCTGACGGTTTTGTCCTGACTTCTTTCTGAACAGCGACCGATGAGACAATGACTGGTGTATTGATGACTCCGCGAAAATTGGGGAAGTTGGGTTTGAGCAAACAACCATAAATTGATCGTTCAATCTTCAACTACATTGTCAGAGGTGGTGACCACTTTGAGCAATTCCTGAACTGACCATGAACAAGAAGGCTTTCGAAGTACCGCTAGCAGGCGGAATCGGAGTGTTTGTGGACAGTATGCCACTGACATAATCGAGATACCTCAAGTAGCATAAGGTTACTGAAAACCGGTAGAAAAAGACTCAATTCCCCCGGAAGTCCTGAAAATGAACAAAGAGATTGCAACAGGTACGCTCAAGCCACTCTTTTAGAAGGTTTTGTAAGCAGTAAATTCACTTACCGACAGAAAGAAGGGCTACGTTGTCAAACTCTCACAGTAGGAAGAATTCTGCTTGAACTTTTCATCTCGGAAAGACTGGTGTTCTGGATGCGTATTCCCCACCAAAACAAGGTGGATGCAATAAAAGCAAATCACTTGTGACCAGCCAATTTTTATCTGCATCCTTATTGACTAGGGAAGACCATTCACCACCTCAAAATCATCGAAAGTGAAGCATAGCAATTTGGAGACTGTTTGCACATTATGGAGTGCTATGCCCTGAACCACATTCAGAAACTATATAGTTAGGCCGCATGACGAGGGATTCATAATCGAGTGCCCATGGAAGTGTTAGAAGGGAAGACAAGCCTGTCCATCAAAGCCAGTGATATTGGGGATTGCGGCAGACCGAATCATGCAACAAACTGCATGACAAGGAAACGACGGACAGACAAGGAGGCTGAGGAAGTTCTGGGCTTGGGGTACGATTCATGTCTAATATCACACACAGCTGAAGACCTACAGGCGAAAACCAACATTTTGGCAGGATTGGCAGCGAGGAAAGGACCTTGAGTGAACGCAAGAAACAAAGGACATATGGGAATATCTATATGAGAAAAACAGACGCTAATCGGCAATAATGGCAGAAGTTCGAAGCGGACACTCACTTTAATTATCCATGTAATGACTTTTTAACTACAGGCATGGATGAGAATGTTAAAAGCAGGATCTGCAATCAGTGTAGAAAATATGCTGCAATCACAAAAGGAATAATTTTGTGAGCTTCAACAATAGTATCAGGTCATCGCTTCCATGTGGTTCAGACACTTGGTGCGTCACGTAAAGTATTTCTAATAAGCTACTGCAGGCTTTCATCAACACTCATCTCATAATGAAGATGGGAAGGTCGGTCATAAAGAATAAGCCACTGGAACTCTAGCAATGAACAAACCGATAACCCATTGCGCAACAGATGTGCCAAAATAGGTAGGGGAGGATTGAACATATGCTGAGAAAACCAATAAGTGACATCACATTCATGATTATTAATGATCAAAATGTAGCAAGGAAACTAGTCGACGGGAACATGCGAAAAGTATTGGGCGTCTATCAAATATGTTGTAGTTTTTTCGGTTGTTCACTGGTCACGAGAAGGCAAGTAGTTGTGCCCGCCTTTATTAGTTGCTAAGCTGGTGGTCACCTAGGTGAATAATTGATATGTGTAGGATTTGTAGCATTATTTTACGTTTGACAGTAGCTTACAGCAAGCTACGTACAATATTTTCGCTAATACCGCCCGGAAGACTGATGGCATCTCTTCTTAGTAAGATTGGATCGTTACGTTAGACGGCCGCAAGATTCCTGTCAAAACCAAATCAACGAAAAAAGTTAAACCGGTAGACAGATGACGAAACCAAATAAAATGGAGAGACTAGACATTTCTAGTTAACTCTTCAAGTCAACGTCATTTTGGAAGACTGCTACCGAAAAGTTTCGACAGAAGAGCATTATCCCTGGTCGAATGTCAAGAACACAACAAGCAATGTCAATGCCCAGGACATACTACACTGGACCTCACGCTGTCCTTGGAAGACTTTCAGTGTCAATGTGTAATAACCAAAGCGAAAAACCAGAACACAGATTGGCGACTCGAGAATCCTTTATTCTTGTGCCAATATGCAACCAACAATAAGGTTATTGTACACAAGATTTTTGATAGTTTTCTCTCTTCCGATGGACAGCGAACGATGGGACGATGACTGTTGGATTGATGACTCCGCTAAAATTGGGGAAGTTGGGTTTGAGCAAACAACCATGAATTGATCGTTCAATCTTCAACTACATTGACACTCCCGACAAAATACGGACCCATTCCTTTACTCCATCACGATCAATACACGTTGACTTGGATGCCAGTGTGAGAACCTGGGTCACACGGACAGAGCTGAAATGGAAAAAAACAGAAAAGCCAACACACCACAAGCATACCCACAGCAAAATCTCACACATCAATGACGACCTACGCCTTCCAGTTAAAGGTATCCTCTTGAAATCCTGCAACACAATCGCCGCTTGCTAGAATGACTCTTGCAGAATGCAACGTGACCATAGCAGCACCTCATCATACTCTACGCACATCCTCTTATCTACTCACAACCAATTACAACTGCGATCGCTTGTCACTCATTCTGCCTCGGTTCTAGAAACGCTGACGTATGCAAGTTTCAGTCGTCTACACTCTCGCTCCCCGGCGTGTGGGACCACGGCCTTAATAGAAACATTCATTCTCAATCATTGATTCGGCAGCTAAATATTATCCCTGTGTGCATGTCATTCTCATCACTAGCCTCCCCGGCGTATACGACCGATCTGCTGTCTTTAACATCACTCAATTCATTCACGAATGTAGAAGACTAGAAACAATTTCAGAAGTAAGTACAACGAAAATTTAAACAAAATTATGCAGTACAACAGGGTACGAAAACAACAAGTTAACACAATGAATCCAAAAACACTAACTGGTGTGGCACACGACACATATATACATACAGTACGCGTAACTCTGCAGATCATGTCTTTATGGGATTCCTTTGAAGAACTGTAGGACTTACAGCAGTACGCCCGCATTTCTTCACAGGTTGATAATACAAGTGGAAAGACCTCCAGACATAAGCAAATTTAACCAACAGATGGATGAGAGACCATACCAATTCAGTATATACAACATGAACATATGTACATATAACACACCAAGTGCGATGGACTGCACTTCGACGTACTACTCTTGAAGGAACAGTACGCCTACAACCCTTCCCAGGTTGACGCCCTAGGTCGGAAGATCGTCACAGAGTTCATTTGCTGACCTCTTTCTATCATATATATCCTCAACTCTAAACAGTAACACGCCCATGTCATTGTACTGCGGAATGTAGATCATTGACAAACATACGACGTATCTGACCAACCAAGCGTAGACACAGACTAATTTACACCAAAGATGATAGCACTCAAATAGTAACCTGAAACTTGAAGTGCCCTTATTCGTGCAAGTCAGTTTAACGATTACACTCTCACACACAGTTGGCTTATCCTCACTTAACTTACCATTGACCTTCGTCTTTTCAAACGGACTGATACTAGCATAGTCACAGCACAAGACACTTGAGTTCATTGACGTCACCTTCAATGTGGATGACAACACCAACGACGACTGAGTGACACCAGTTGATGAACTTAGCGGTGCACCAGAAGCTGTTTTTGATCGACCTTTAGAAATTTGTCTAACCACAGGATCACCCACAATGCTACCTTTTATGCTTAGCTCCGGTTTAGCACTAGCATCTTTTGATAGGTGGGCTACACGCTGATCATTTAAACTGACGGTCTCGCTGGTATCCATACCTCATGCAGCCGCATCTGCCTTTAATTCTACTTCACGTTCAAGCTGTACAAAATCTTTGTTCAACTCAGCAGTGGCAGGCATTCCGCTTAGCTCATCATGATCAGCCAAAGACAAATGTGCACTATTATAACCATCATCACAAATATCCACTTTACCGCCGTTTGTATGATCGACTTCATCATTTGCAAACCCTTTAAAACAGCCGTAGATGATTTGGGTTCTTCCTCACAAATCCTTGAAGGTTTCACTCCGACTAGTAATATCTTATAAACTTATGGAATCAGTACTGGACTCTGAAACTGTAGCTCCCTTCTCCTGCACAAACTGCAGTGTCGTCTGTGACACTCTGTTCAACAATGGCTTACCAGTTGCAACTACATGCTTCCTGACCGCACCATTATCGTCACACGATTCGGAGTTAGACCTTGATTTCACATTTAGCTTACCACCAGACTTGGTCACTTCTTCACAGTTCGCCTTCGTTTGCTGTTCTTGCAAACGGACGAAACACGACCATGTTTGTCTCGCAACTTGTAACCTATCTGTTGAGGATGTACCACGAGAACTGTTACACTCACTAAGTTTATATGGATTACTAGACGCGAAAAAGCTTTCTCAATATCCGTTTCTCTGGGACCCTTTCGTCGTAAATGATTGCGTTTTGCTCTAAGACTGCTCTATTCTAGAGGTGGGATGCAATATACCGGCAAACTTGCTCATAGATAGATTGACGCTATCTTTTACCAGTTTCAGGATATCATCGAACTTTGGCTCAATACCTTCATCCTCCATACGAGAGCTTATCTTCATCCACTTCCTTTTGAAGCCGAGTAGGTACGCGTCTCGCTATTACCTCTAGAACGGAACTCGATTTCAGATCGCCCATGCAATTCATCGAAATCAACGTATTCTAATAAGTCATCAGATTATCCAAAAGCTCAGTGAGTGCGTTAGGGTCATCTCGTAATTGACTACCATTACCTTTCATAGCCTCGAATACGTTCCTTACAATCGTTGAAGGTCTTACAAGCCTTGGACGCAGGATACGCATCGCCTCAGTATATCCTTCGTTTGAGGGCATAACCTTACAGCACTGTACAGCTCTTGCAGCAACTCCAGTGCAGTACCTCAACAAATACATTAACTTCATTTCATCATTTATTGCAGATCCACTGAACATGACTTCAAACTCCTTTACAAAATGCGGATCGTCAGCTGGGTTTCCGTCGAAACACCGAGGTTCGTATTTAGGCATTTTAAAATTCCTATTATCCCTAGACGGCGAAACATGGACATCAATCTTACCATGCTTAACATCACACACGTCGTTGCATATAACAGGCAACTCAGCATTACTCACTTTCCTGTCTGCTTCCAAGACGCTTTGTCCTTTCTTTGACCCAGGCATTACTGAACTTGACCAAACAATCCAGAAGAAGATAACACTTGTCCAAAGAAGACGGGCAGGCACCAGGAAAGACGAACAGAAACTATCAGAAACTGTCAATGTCCAGTTCTTACTACACTGGACCTCACGCTGTCCTTGGAAGACTTTCAGTGTCAATGTGTAATAACCAAAGCGAAAAACCAGAACACAGATTGGCGACTCGAGAATCCTTTATTCTTGTGCCAATATGCAACCAACAATAAGGTTATTGTACACAAGATTTTTGATAGTTTTCTCTCTTCCGATGGACAGCGAACGATGGGACGATGACTGTTGGATTGATGACTCCGCTAAAATTGGGGAAGTTGGGTTTGAGCAAACAACCATGAATTGATCGTTCAATCTTCGACTACATTGGCAAGCCATATTCGTGAAATCTCTTCACAGATAGACACCGTTAGTCTTTACAATCAATGAGGTCGAATTTGTATTATAAGGAAAAAATTATCACTATTAACAGGGCGAAAGGATAAGATTTTAACCCTGGAATCTCTTCGAAGCTCCGAACCTATTTGACTCTTTTAAGAACGTCGTTTTCGAATTCCATTCATTATCTAGCACCTCAGGTAGTTTTATCAGCATTTTTCTGCAACCGTTGTTTAACACATCCATATTTAAACCTATGGGCTTTCCTTTTTTATTTCGATTTAGCTCCCACACAATCTATTCTAATTCTGTTGGAATCCAACCATCAGTACTGAATGAACATTATTATGACCAAACACAAATGTGGCTTGCAAACAGAAGTCAACAACTACATGCCGATCGATATAACACCTAGAGCATCTAGAATTGTGGAGAAACAAGTTAAACATAACATACTCGGGCACATGCTTAGTTGTAACGTTGTTAATCCGAACCATCATGGATTTGTAAGTGTTGAGGTTAGACTTAAGATAGTCCTCGATATCACCACACTTACTAAAAACTTCACCGTCTTATGACTTTACCAGTACTCTACCTAACGTATAAGTACTGATTAACTCAATCAAAGTTTAAAAGCTAACAATGGAAAGAATTCTTAGTATGAGTTGTATTTAACGTAACTGAATAACAGATTTTATAAATAAAGTAACTGTACAACTTAGCTGCAGACGTTGCTGGAGGTAGGCTCGGAGAGTGTGCAGAAAGAGAGCACAACAAGAGAGCGAACCAATGAACGTCGGAAGACTCACAAATCAAAGGATAAAAATTGCATCACCGTGGGTGAGCGAGTTTAAACAAAAGCTCAAAGGTACAATGTGCACTACAGATTACTAAAATCGAGATCATGTTTAACATGCCACCTAGACTTCTTTAATTTTGTGACTAGAAGTCGTGACAGACGACAACTTATGCTTGTCATCCACTTCGACATTTCCGAGGCATTTGACTGTGTCGATCACTTACTACTAATACATAAGCTGAACTCTTTAGGAATACGTGACCCACTATCAGGATGGCTCAAATCGTTCCTTAACAACAGGTCTCAAAATGTTAAACTAGGGTTTATAACTTCCAAACCTAGCCCAATCACTTCTGGTGTAGTACAGGATAGTGTCATTGGGCCCATCCTATTTACACTTTATATACATATACGCCTGCCTCTCACATGGGAAACTATTCATCTTTGCAACTGACTTAAAAGTAGCTTACATATTCCAGTGTTATGACTTAGAGTAAATCGAGAATGTTTTGGAGAAATAATTAGATAAAGTGACTGCTTGGTCGTCTTTATGGAATTTTTAGTTCAACCTGCACAAATGTGGTTGGATCTGCTTCGGCGCAACCTCAAGCGACTTGAAATTAACGCTTCAATCTGCTAACCCAACCAGACTCAGAAGTGTCGTTGACTTAAGCCTGAGGTACTCTAGTGACCTAACATTCTCTGAGCAAGTGGCATCACAGACTGGAAAGTCGAGGATACTCTTAGGATGCAAACTCAGCAACTTTCACGACTATGAAGGCAAGCTAATTCTATACAAAACATGTGAAAGGCCACAACTAGAATACTGTCCATTTATTATTAGCAGAACTCGCGTATGTGAAAAGCTGGAGATAGAAAGTATCCCACGACTTTTTACGTCCAAACTACTTGGCTACGTGTGTAAGAAAGACTACATCTCATGGTGCATGATTCTAAATCTTAACCCACTTTGGACAAGACGACTTATTATAAAACTAGTATTCTTCTTTAACGTCCTACACAAAATATCGTTCTCAGACATTAAGGACATACAACTCTCACCGGAAGGCTATTCCGATCTGCGTAACAAAGCTTGCGCAGTGACAATAAAAGCCTTTAAATCAACACCCCGGGAAAACTTCTTCACAGTCATGTATTCTAAAATATGGAACAGCCTGCCCCTAGAGGTCAGAACTTGCACCTTGTTTATAACTTTCAAACGCTCTCGGTACAAACTGTTTCACTCTACGGATTATATTAATAAACTGTTTATTCCTAGAATGAGTCAATTATCAGTTTACTACAGTGCCTAAAAAACGTGGATAAATTCCCTAATTACTCGATAAACGATAAATATACTAGTCGCATAGATGCATAGAAAGACTTAGCAGAAATAAATATATATGTTTACCAGATGGCAATGTAGAACGAATATAAACACATATATGCGTCGGTGGCACAGTGGTTAGAACTCTCGCCGACCATGCACACGGTCCGGGGTTCGATCCTCTGCCGACGCACACCTGATATCAGTGGCGGCCTGCAAAATTTGGGCTACCAATATCACATGCTGAAAATTCCATACATGTACCAAAAATACTGTGTGGTTTCAAGCTATAATCAAAAATCAAAAAAATAAGGTCCTATTTGTGTCCACATACTTTTTCTTTCCTCTCAAGTACTTTGCTGCTTAACTGTGGTGATTGACAATTTCTATCTCTGTATTGTTTAAATACTTACTGTTGACTGTTGATATGTTTCTTATATGAATTGCATTCTAATTCCGCTAAATACAAATTACTGATTGCTGCCCTCTCTGGGTTTTGATTAGATTCCTATAATTCCGTCATCCCGGTATATTAATATTTCCAAGTACAATAAATTACTACAAATTGGCGTCGCGATGGAGCTAAGTAACCTGGGAAAATTTCCCATTAATGGTTCTCCGCGAGAGATTGCTGATTATTTGGAATGCTTTGATGCGTGGTGCATTTCCAAGAATGTTCGGGATGATAAAATACCTGCTCATTTCATCACCGCTATTGGGCTTGATGCATATAGCCTGGTGAAGAATCTGGCGTTTCCAGATAAACCCATTTCTATGCCATATGCTAAGCTCCGTGAACTTCTTATAGATCACTTCCATGTAACTACTTTTGAGACCAGAGAGAGGGCTCACTTCAACAAACTGGTACGTTCTCCCAATCAGAAGATAAGAGACTTTATACTACAACTCCAAATTCAAGCCTCAAAGTGTAATTTTGGAGATCAGCTGCATACACAACTACGTGATCGTCTAATTGCTGGAATCAACATTCCTAAATTAGAGAAAGAGTTAATTCAGATTCCTTCTTGTACGTTTCAAACTGCTAAAGAGGTATGTATTACATATGAAGATGTCCATAATGAATACTCTGCTCCCACTACGTCAGTATCTGATGTCATGCTGTCCAAAGTCGAAAATACAAGTGTTCATGGAAAGAAATCCAAACTGCCGTCCACAGGTAATAGAATGCAGCCAGAGATCAAAAACATTAAACCGTGTTTATCCTGTGGAAAGTTACATCTACGAAGCACTTGCCGTTTTCGGAGTGCTAAGTGCTATAAATGTGGTAAAGTTGGACACATCAAGACGGTTTGCAGGAGTTCGAGTACTTATGTTGCTCAACATTCTTATAATTCTCCCAAGCTGTCTAGTAAAATGGAGTCTATGTGTCTTTCAACTTTTCAAAATACTCAAGCTAATCCAACGAAAACCTCCACTGCAAGTTCAGCAACGCAAGTATCAACTGTATTCAAAAATGAGGTAGCCAAGTTGCAATGTGAACTGTCGAAAGCACGAAAAGACCTGAATGAGATGAGAGAGCAACTGAATAAAATTGAGGAATTACTGCATATGCATAGACTACGTCTGGTGAATCCAGAGCATACAAGTTCTTGTGAAAGTCCTGCAAAACTATTCAAATCTCGAATTCTCAAAAAGCATCTGATGTCCACTACTTCTAATGTACATTATTACAAAGATAATAACTACAGACCTTCTGTTGGAATTATACTACAAAAAATGGGAAATCGAGTGGTGAAGATATTAGACATCAAAGATCACTCAGTTCATAACGGACACCTGGACAAAGTGACAATAAATGAAGTAGGTCGTTCCAATTATAATATTATTGATTCCGCTAATAATCCTGATTTTGTAGATAATTCCAGATAATACTGATGAAAATAATATCACAGAATCAGTTAGGTCGAAGCTACTTGCAAGCAAACCGAGACATCGTTATAAATACGCGAGGAGATATTCGAGGTGTGGCGGATGTGGTGATTGACAATTTCTATCTCTGTATTGTTTAAATACTTACTGTTGACTGTTGATATGTTTCTTATATGAATTGCATTCTAATTCCGCTAAATACAAATTACTGATTGCTGCCCTCTCTGGGTTTTGATTAGATTCCTATAATTCCGTCATCCCGGTATATTAATATTTCCAATTACAATAAATTACTACATTAACTCTTCTCTTCTATTTGCCTTGTAGTGGAAGTTGCACAGATCTACAGTTAGGCTGAGGTTGAGCAATAATTAAAATCATTTACTGACATAACATCCTTCAAGGTTTTGATTATTAATGACTCAGAATCCTTAAAATATCCACTGTCATCTTAACAGGACGCTGCACACCATCCTATACAAACAGTATCCATGATCTAAAATGGATTGCAAATAACTTATTAAGGGTTAACCAACTTGTACTGAACAATCATGCGGAGACAAATGGCGGCTTCGGCTAACCTGGGCGCAGTAAAACAAATTTGCCTGACAATAACCAGTATTAATCTGCATTCAGTACAATTCACTTCTGGTGTTTCTGTGGTGATTGACAATTTCTATCTCTGTATTGTTTAAATACTTACTGCTGACTGTTGATATGTTTCTTATATGAATTGCATTCTAATTCCGCTAAATACAAATTCCTGATTTCTGCCCTCTCTGTGTTTTGGTTGGATTCGTGTAATTCAGTCATCTCGAAATACTAATATTCCAAGTACAATAAATTACTACAAATTGGCGTCGCGATGGAACTAAATAACCTGGGAAAATTTCCTATAAATGCTACTCCGCGGGAGATTGCTGATTATTTGGAATGCTTCGATGCGTGGTGCATTTCAAAGAATGTTCGGGATGACAAAATACCAGCACATTTCATCACTGCTATTGGGCTTGATTCATATAGCCTAGTGAAGAATCTGGCGTTTCCAGATAAACCCATTTCTCTGCCATATGCTAAGCTCCGTGAACTTCTTATAGATCACTTCCGTATAACTACTTTTGAGACCAGAGAGAGGGCTCAGTTCAATAAACTGGTTCGTGCTCTCAACCAGAAGATTCGAGACTTTATTCTGCAACTTCAAATACAAGCTTCAAAGTTTAACTTTGGAGATCAGCTGCATATTCAACTACGTGATCGTCTAATTGCTGGAATCAATATTCCTAAATTAGAGAAAGAGTTAATTCAGATTCCTTCTTGTACTTTTCAAACTGCTAAAGATTTATGTATTACATATGAAGATGTCAATAATGAATACTGTGCTCCCACTACGTCAGTATCTGATGTTATGCTTTCTAAAGTCGAAAATACAAGTGTTCATGGAAAGAAATCCAAACTGCTGTCCACAGGTAATAGAATGCAACCAGGGATCAAAAACATTAAACCGTGTTTTTCCTGTGGAAAGTTACATCTACGAAGCACTTGCCGTCTTCGGGTTGCTAAGTGTCACAAATGTGGTAAAGTTGGACACATCAAGACTGTTTGCAGAAGTTCGAATACTTATGTTGCTCAACATTCTTATAATTCTCCCAAGCTGTCTAGTAAAATGGAGTCAATGTGTCTTTCAACCTTTCAAAATACTCAAGCTAATCCAATGAAAACCTCCACTACAAGTTCGGCAACTCAAGTGTCAACTGTTTTCAAAAATGAGGTAGCTGAGTTACAATGTGAACTGTCGAAAACACGAAAATACCTGAATGAGATGAGAGAGCAACTGATTAAAATTGAGGAATTACTGCATATGCATAGACTGAGTTTGTTGAATGCAGAGTATACAAGTACCCGTGAAAGTCCTGCAAAACTTTTCAAATCTCGAATTCTCAAAAAGCATCTGATGTCCACGACTTCTAATGTACATTATTACAAAGATAATAACTATAGACCTTCTGTTGGAATTATACTACAAAAAATGGGAAATCGAGTGGTGAAGATATTAGACATCAAAGATCACTCAGTTCATAACGGACACCTGGACAAAGTGACAATAAATGAAGTAGGTCGTTCCAATTATAATATTATTGATTCCGCTAATAATCCTGATTTTGTAGATAATTCAGAAATAAGTCCAGATAATACTGATGAAAATAATATCACAGAATCAGTTAGGTCGAAGCCACTTGCAAGCAAACCGAGACATCGTTATAAATACGCAAGGAGATATTCGAGGTGTGGCGGATGTGGTGATTGACAATTTCTATCTCTGTATTGTTTAAATACTTACTGTTGACTGTTGATATGTTTCTTATATGAATTGCATTCTAATTCCGCTAAATACAAATTCCTGATTTCTGCCCTCTCTGTGTTTTGGTTGGATTCGTGTAATTCAGTCATCTCGAAATACTAATATTCCAAGTACAATAAATTACTACATTTTCTTTCGATGAAAATGCTGACAAAATTATACAAATAAATCACTTGTTTTAAACTAATACCCAATTTGGATATAAATCAAGAACAAGATACGATGCTGCACACAACAATGTTATATTGAGGAATTAACTTCAAGCTTTATTTTTTTCCCAAATATTAGTAATCCATCCAACACATATTTAGGTTATTTTTGTTAATGCGAAGACAATAATTCTATATTTCTTAATGTGCTCCATTAAATGACTAGTTAGCGGATTGTACCTACAAACTAATGTCAAAAAGGACAGCAACCATGTAATTTCATCATAAATCAAATTTAAGTAAATTAAATAATGCTTATCCATGCCTGTACAATTGGTGTGTCCTACATAGATAAGAATAAATATATTATTGAGAGATGGCAGATAACTGAAGTTCAGCAACAGCCAATTTAAGGTGCTACTTTAAGAGGTCCTCCGTAAGTCTCAGAAGAACCATGGAGTTTTCTCCACACAAATTTTTCCCTCACCAAGTTCCAGTTAAATAATTTTCTTAAGAAAACTCCTCCATGTTGTCATATACAAATAACAGACAGTTCAGTCGTAAAACTAAGACACTAGTGATAAGGCCAAATAAAAGTGAATACTCAACAAAACATTTCATTCTCTTACTTTCCTTTCAGTTTCACTACAGACTACTTCTTATTGCTGTTAGGACGAATTAAAGTCATTTTCCACTTAAGAGACCTTTCCCGTCTCAAGCATTCTAATTCCGTTGAATCAGTCGCAATTTTTCAGTCAATTCATACGCAGATACAATTACCTACTGAATTTATCTTGTCATTGATGTCATCAAGTATTGGTTTGATTGGATGAAATCAATCACATCCCCTTGAACCACTAGCTGAAAGTCAAGTCTGTGTGAATTCATGTTTATTACTGGATTTCATCATGAGCTGACATCAGTTAGAGAACCATTGGAAAACCCTCAGAGAGTACTGGACAGCTGTTTCGTCCTAGTTTTGAACTCTTCATCAGTACGCACCGACCGCCAGGGTTCAAACTCAGGACCTTCTGATTACAAGGCTAGCGAGCTCGTGGACAGTAAGCCAATGGGACTCGATCCAATGGCCAACCTATGAATTCTAACTTCTGGTATTTTAACTTAGTTTTCTTTAGATTATAAAATTGTTTGCAAATATATATATATATATATATATAATGTAACCTAGGCAAAATCACTTTATTTTGATTTCTGAGGCGCTTAAATCACTTTTGATTTGAATCATGTCATCGTGATGTCATCGTTACAGTTACAGAATTTACAGAATTAACCGGGTACTTCTTTGAGTCGGTGTACATCTTATCGTAAATCTCATTGCTTGACAAACCATAGCTTATGAATTCAACTAATCTCCGAACTTGCAATTAAATAACATTTTGAAAAGGAAATAAATATTTGTGCATTGCTCATTTTACGGCAAAAAGAAATATGAAAGACGTGCAATACAAACCATCGAAAGACTGAATATGGCGTGTGATCAGAAGGTATTTGGCTATATGACCTATGGTGTTATCTGATAAGACATCCATAATACTTTCTGCCATGTCACATAGTGGGTCTAAGTCATAAGACTTCCCTGAGATGATTAAAATTTGTTGGATGTTTCTGGGTAAAGGTTGCAACCACATCTGTCTCAGCATGACTTCGTCTACATTGTGTTGTCCGATTAACTGGCGCATGTGCCTGAGGAGCTGGGATGGTTTGCGTGGTCCTAGTTCACAGCCAGTGATTGATTGTTGAACTCTTTTCTCATCTGAAAAACTGGTGCGTTGTATAATGAGGGCTTTAGCTTTGTTAAATTGGTTTTCCTTCGGGGGGGGGGGTTTCGATGAAGTCGCTGATTGCTGTTAATATTGACGGAGGGAGTTCTGCCAGCACTACACCATATTTGGCCATCTGGGACTTAATGCTCAGTGCTTCTAACAACGGCTCAATGACTGCAAACCAAATCCTGGACTCTGCGAAACCGTATTACGGTAAACGGAAATCGGTGATGGCATTTATTGTGGCATGTGTCTCGCTGCTAGTTCTCTGTTCGGTCGATGTACCGGGCTGAGTTGGTGACGACATTATAGATATGAGAATATTGGTGCAAATTTGGATACAAATATGATAGCACAAACATTAAATCACAATGAAAATACAAAATGGCCAAAATAAGTATATAGATTCGTGAAAGTAATCCGTGTTCAAAACAGGCTCATCAGTTAATTTGTAATGGACTGTCAGGAGAGGTCATTAACATTATAAATATGCGAATAAAAATCCAAGTCATTCAGATGATAGAGTAACAATATATTATCAAAAAATGCCGTAATGAGTCATATTAATAAAAAGGTTACTTAGATATAATGTTAAAGTCCGCGGCTACAAATTATCAATATAATCCAAGGGAGCGTTCACTGTTTGGATTACGTCTACTGGTAGATGCTGTGGACCGGTTGTAGATGTTGTCTTCGGATAAGGATAATAGGTTCTTACAATAAATCCAAAGTATACAACACGGTATGAGTGCAGCAAGTAAGCAGTAATAGCCAGTGAGAAGGCGAAACTACCAAGAGTATAGTGTATTTCGTATTGTACACGGAAATTATATATATATTTTAACATGAATCGTTTTAAACAAAAATCATGTCTCTAATTTCAACAGCTAACAAAAGTTTACAATCATATTGTTACGTACTCCATATATATATATATGTATATATATATATATATATATATATATATATATATATATATATATATATATATATGAGAAAACCACTACTACGGTTGTCTGTTAATTATTAGATAATATATGTTGATTTGGTTGAGTGATTACAGTTAATAATAATAATAATAGTAATAATGATTTACTTTATTCCAAAAACAGTACTTGTGATACAGAATGGAATTTTCAGCATTAATCACAATATTGCATCTAATTTCCTCAAATTATAAATAAAATTAATCACAGAAAATTTTCCACATTTACAATGGAGGTGGGTAATGTCAAAAACATGCAGCATATAAAATGGAAATAGCAATAATAATGATAACAGCTAGGGTAATAATAATAAGAATACAAGTGAAAATTGCCGTTGGCTTGTGCCAAACAGTATTGTCAATGTGGTATAGAAATCCTAACATGTTTAAAAATATTCAATATAATGTTCTCTTTACATGATATGGTGAGGGGAAAAACAAAGATTACACCAGTCATAGAGATAAGTTGGTGTTTTCAATTATGAGAGTAAAACAGAGAAGTAACAGGACCATAAATATAATAGAAATAATAAAAGTAAAACTTGAAGGTATGTAAGGATGGATGGAGGAAATTGTTTATTTACTAGATGAAAGAAGGTTAGTTAATTCTTGCCTGACACTATTTTCATCACATAAAATACGTGCCAAGTATGGTATCATAGAATTCTTATACTTAGACGTGCTAGCATACAGTTTTCTGAAGTTACCCCTTGTTCTACCTGAGGAGATGCAAGTTGAAAGCTGAGGGTAAAGCGGATGCTCCAAGTCAGATAAAGTAACTAAAGATACTGTGATTTCACTATTAATCATTGATAACCTCAAATGTAAGAAATCGAAACAGGTAATTCAAAGAAAATCAAACGGAAAAATAATTTATGCAAACCAAAAAATAGTCCATGGACAAGTGAAATAACACCGGAGATTGTTCAAAGTGAAAATAATTATAATAACTGAAATAAAAAGGGATAGATAAAAATACGAATAGATTGAACAAAATGAAGAATGAATGCAGCCAAACTGGAGTGTAGCACAGACGATGTTAAAACACAAACCGATTAGGAACATTAAAGAAGGAGTAGTTGGGCGAACTTTTTCGGTATATAGAGCTATGGCATTACTGTTCTTCATTGGTACAAACAACGGTTTAGGTAGGTAGGTAGGTTATTTTTCAACTTATAAATAACTTTAAACAAACAGATTGAAGAGGTATGCTGACCTGAGTCTTCTAGATGACTGATGATGGGGCTGGTTATGTAACGACAGAAGACAAGGGTCAGGCAACAACACCGTTTATTGAGAAAATCTACAGGTATTTATGGATTTTTATGTACATTATTATTCAATAATTTGATAATTCCCATTGTAGAATTAAAAACACAATATTCAGCGAAGAAGAGACTATTTTCAACGAATTTATTACCAAGCTGTACACTCGTATATATATGGTTTTATAAAGTAATTAGATCCGGTGAGGGAATTAGGTCAAAGGTGTGAACACATGAAATAATAATAATAGTATAAAATGCAATTAAAATATCTGTGATTATAACCACAGTTTAATGTTAAGTGGCAAAATAATTAATGTCATATAAAGAATAATACATAAGGTGCACAGATGTTGGAAAGGGGTACATAATTATAAGATTAGTAGGCGAATATGAAATGCTACATAACATGGTGTGAAATTTGATAAGATGGAATTCAATATTATAAAACTAAAAAATATAAAAATTAACAATTTTGGGTTAAAAATGTCAAGTGGAAAAGATTCAGAGTGAGAATAGTAATATTAATAATGATAATAATAATAAAAATAATCGTAGTAATGAGGGAAAAGTACATAGAATAACTAAATAAGCAAAATAGATAAATGTCTATCCCTCTACGGCCAAGGCAGAAGTGGGGATTGTACATACTTCTTTTGTACACAAAGTTCTGGCTTAAAGTCATGAATTGCCAAGGCCTCAGCTGTCTTTAGAAGTCTGTAACGAAGAAAACGTGGGAAGTTAGCATGGATTCTATATGTGATCGTGAAATCATGGTCAGGGTTGGCAGAGTTACAGGAGTCGATCAGGTATTCTAGAATAGAGCTTCGCACATACTTCCTTTCTCCCTTGTAAAACCATGTAACTGGAATATGTTTTCGTATCCGTGTGAAAAGTGTCCGCTGGCTACTGCCAGAATACCTTGCTCCACAATATTGAATTCTATCTTATCAAATTTCACACCATGTTATGTAGCATTTTATATTCGCCTACTAATCTTATAATTATGTACCCCTTTCCAACATCTATGCACCTCATGTATTATTCTATATATGACATCAATTATTTTGCCACTTAACATTAAACTGTGGTTATAATCACAGATATTTTAATTGCATTTTATACTATTATTATTTCATATGTTCACACCTTTGACCTAATTCCCTCACCGGATATATTTTCTTAAAAAAACCCATATATATACGATTGTACAGCTTCATAATAAATCCGTTGAAAAGAGTCTCTTCGCTGAGCAAGGTCTTCTGAATGGTTGTTTTCTTGCTGAAATTTAATCTGTTATTTCCTTGTGGCCGTTTCTTAGGAGGACAGGCAGTGTATCTGAGAATCGTATTTGCACACGTTTAGTTTGTTGTGATTGGTTGGTGAGTTTCTCAAGGTTAGGCCTTGTTATTTTTTTCTCTGACAGCTCTCACTACACCTTTTCCCAACTACACAGAAAAATGTGTGTTGTGGAACTGAAATAATTTCGGATAATACCATTCACCAGTATACTTAGGCTTAGAGCAGCAGGTGAACTGGTAAACATAAAAATAGAGTTGACCAGCTTGTTGCTTGCGTTATTTGGCTAAACTTGCGTACACGTACATTCTAGTACTTCTTCACATTTATTAATGTGCGCAGACGTTGGAGCTACTCAACGCCCACAATATAAAACCAAAAGGCACTTGCGAAGAGTACAATCGTGTATTATAGCAGTAGTCAAATTTCGAAATTGTGTCAAGGTAATATTCAACAGTAAATTGACAAATGTTTGCGAAGTACATATAAAATCGGTCTGTGTACACATATAATACAAGTATACAAATTAGATTAAAAAGCATGTTTACAGTTGGTATAGGGGTACTACAAGCTGCGGAATATTGTACTTCAGGTTATTAAGCAGGAATGGTTCATCTGTCTATTCTGTGCATTCTAATGAGAACTCTTCATGAGCCTCAACTGTATCATGATAAGAGGTAGTTTATGGCATGAAATCAGAAATGCTGTTCAATTTGTTGACTTTTTTCTACCTCTTTCGAATTGAAGCTAAATGTATTTGTTTGTTTAAAGCAGAAGGGTGATATATGAACTCAGTAATTTCTTGTCTTTGAAATGTTGAGCTAAGATTATAATAGTATCTTGTCGGGAAATCTTTTGCTTGCTAGCTCTCAGTCAGAAGACAACTACATAACAACGGTGAAATCCTTTGAAAACAAGATTTTTAACTGTCAGTTTTGATAAACAAAGCTTTGTAACCGTAGTGATGAAAACACGGAGAACTCCTCGTAGGCAGTTATGGGAATTACAGGCGTGGGAGATAGATTAAATATTCTGACTGACCGTCTGAATTTTCTCTCGTTCCCCATATTTAATCTGGTTTTGTTACCTATTTGTCTATTTTTCTCCGTTTTGAGCTAGCTGCAGGATTATTATTCACATGATACTTTCTAGCTGAAGTAACAAGTTGACGTCTGCATTCTAACGACCAGAGAGCAGACTATTCGGGGAAAATGTGTAGTTGAGAATTAGATTGACAATCACTTTGTATTCATATCACTATGATTACTATTATTATTGTTCCTTTGCGTTCCTAGTGGAACATAGGGATTCATATGAACGCTTCCATTTACTTCTGTCTTCTGCTGTACCTATCTCCTGCATCCATGTTAGTCCATACTGTTTCAACTCCTCTTCACACCATCTCCTCCATGTAACCCACCTCTACACTGATGTCCCACTCGCCGCCTGCTTCCCTTTCGGCCTGGTTCCACTCGAGAAATCGCCTGACGCGCGCGCGATGTCACCCAGCGGCGGCTTCCTCAGCGAGCGGGTGTCTAATCCATCCATCCATCCATCTCCACTTTCTCCTGCATATTTCTTGGTTGGCGATTGGTTTGTTCTTGTTTTGTTTGTTTGTTTCCAGTCAGAGTTTCTTGTTAGTGATTGTTTCTGACCCGGCCATCTGATCTTCAGTATAGATCGAGCGAAGACAGTTACTGGTTGATAAAGGTCTGCATCGCAACAGGCTGTTGGAAATATTCTTTGTGACCCGCCCGCCAAGTTTCTGATCCATATAGAAACCTCACCTAGATTACTAGCTCGCTAGTTTTCTAGCCAATCCCAAGCCCGAATAAAGAGGCAGGGTTGGGGCATGGTGCTAGCAACTCCACCCCCAAAACTTAACCAAATCGCTACAGAAGCTTCAACTCAAAAATATAATTAAAATTCTACAAATATAAACAAAGGTATATATATATATATATATGTATCAAGAGTTAAGGTGGAAAAGTTGTGGACCTAATTTCCTGGGTTGGCATGAGTTTGACTTTCAGGGGTTTGGCTTTCTAAAGCTTTCATCAGTTGTGCTGGCTTTTTGAGGAATTAGATCTTGCGATTTCATCGACATATTCCATAAATTGTAGTCTCATATCCTCTGGAAGGTTGATGCATATTAATTCCATAAACTGTGATCAGAATTTGACGACAGACTTACTATTGTTAGTCTACTTTCATTAAACAATATATACAGTGTGAACGTTTGCATCAGAAATCTAGTAATTACGTCATTTCAATCTGGATTATTTTCCCTGAAGAAGTTCGGATCAGTTTGTCGAAGGAAACGTTGGAATTGCTTATTTTAATTTCGCTGAGGCTTCAGAAATAAATTTTTTTACATACTTTTTTAAGATGATTTTTTTTCACACTTTGCTTGGAATTAACTCATAATATTATGAAGAAACATTTGACCCAAATAAATATTTGGGTCAAACGTCCAGATCATTCAAAATAAGAGTGAATGTACATAAACATCTGACTAAAAGTGATCCCCTAGGAATACAGTTGTATAGTAATTCAGAAGAAAGCTAATCATTCCCCCCATGAATTGACAAAATCAACACAAGTGTGATAGGCAAGTTCACTATGTTAACACACACACACACCGCTTTTATAATTTTACACACTGACAAAATCCAAAAATCTACACTCGGTTTTGTTATCTTTACCAATTAACCAACTTGAAAACGAAAAATGACCCCAGACTGACGAACGATGATCAAGTTAGTAAACTTTGTTTTCATATCATAACAAACGTACTATTACCTTTGTTTAATTTGTGGATGGTGACTAGCAGTGGAACCCAGGATGCGTATTTCGTCCTATTTTTGGGCTCGTCATCTGGATGTACCTGCATTTCCCAGGGAGTAATGCTGTTCCCATTGAGGCTGGAACCCAGTGCCCTTAGCTTCAAACGCCAACGTGTTATCTACTAGACCATTTCGGCCACGACAGCCACCTTTTGTGCAACGGGTCATATTAATTTAGTTGATATTCAAGTATTGGTTTGTAGGGATTTGGTTGATTGGTTACAGGATTTCTTCATGAATTGAAATTAGTTAGTGAACCATTGAAAAACCCATTGGGAGTACTGAACAGCTCTTTCGTCCAAGTTTGAGACTCTTCACAGTACGCACCCAATGGGGTTCGAACCCAGAACCTTCTGGTTACAAGGCCAGAGAGCTCGTATACCATTAAGCCACTGGGACCCGATCCAACTGCCTATGAATTCCAACTTCTGCCAATTCACGATATAGCGAAACCACTAGCCAGTGTCTTCGACGTGTATTTGTCCTCACACCCGACCTGATGCACCCTACTGGTCACGACTTGAATATCAATGAGATGCTCACTGGTGACTGGCTCTATTCAGGTAGGTAGTTACCTGGGGTTCCAGTGGGAAGTCGTGACCAGTAGGGCACACCAGGCGGGGTGTGAGGACAAATACTCGCTCAAGACATTGGCCAGGGGTCGCGCTATGTCGTGAATTGGCAGAAGTTAGAATTCATGGACTGGCCATTGGATCGGGTGGGTCCCGCTGTCTTGATGGTCAACGAGCTCGTGTTGTAACCAGAAGGTCCTGGGTTTAAACCCAGCGCCGGGGGGGGGTCAGTGAAGAGTCTCAAACTACGACGAAACAGCAGTCTAGTACTCCCAGGTTTTCCAATGGTTCTCTAACCGATGTCATCTCATGATGAAATCCTGTAACCAATTAGTTTAATTTAATTTGAGATTTTCCCGTCGATTTATTGGACCGAAGTGCTCGGTCTCAGGTTGACATGTCGGCTTCTTGTTCAGATGCTTTGACGACATCTGGACATGTAATTAGAAGTTAACTCGTGGATGGTGACTAGCGTTTGAAACTAAGGGCACTGGGTTTGAGCCTCGGTGGGAACAGCATCACTCACTGGGAAATGCAGGCACATCCGGCTGACGGCTCCTAAATAGGACGAAATGCACATCCTGGATTCCAATGCTAGTCACCATCCACAAATTAAATTCTCAATAAATGCCCAGACATCGTCGAACCATCTGCACAAGAAGCCGACATGTCAACCTGACAGCGAGCACTTCGGTCCAATCAATCGACGGGAAAATCTCAAATTCAATTATATTACCTTTGTTATTTGGTTTAGTGATCTTCATTACTATTTTGACTTTCAATATGTCCTTCCTTTTAACTTGACCTAAGTAGTCTATTTTCTCACCTCCTAACTCTTTGTTATATATATGCTGAGTGGATTTTGTAAATTCTGGTTTAATAATAGTTTGATAAAGCTATTAGCAGCAGCATTAAATAGCGAACCGTCAATAAAAACTATATCGTTTTGTTATTCATTCATTGGGAAATAGAAGGAAACCTTTATTATAATGAATATCATATACCCAATAGCCAAATTTTTTCATAATGTTAAAAGTGAGCTTGGTTTGAACATATATTAAAGCTCATCTATAGGTGCACAGTCATGGGATAAAAATCGCAACATTGATTAGAACAACATATTTGTTCTGAAATCCAATATGAACAAGTGGAAAGAAAGACTTCCATATTAATATGTTTAATTAGCTATGTCACACAGTGAAACAGTATTATTTTCTGGATGACAAAGATCCGAAAATAATTAATTCTTCATAATCATATGAATTATGATATGAATAGATGTAACAAGGATGACTCAACACAGCTGTCAACACCCCGGAATATAATTCTAGATTAACGAAAATGAGGGAACAAAACATGCACTACGTATGTGATTATAAATTATAAATATGTGAATAGAACACTCTAATTCTAGAACCCGAATAGGAAGTGGAGAGCTGGTCGTCAGTGAGAGGGTGACATGGAGGACGTCATGTGAAGAGGAGATGAAAGCAAGTCGGCAGACGTGGAGCCGGTTGAAAACGTTGACAGAGAACCGAACGCAATGGAGACGTTTGGTTGAATCCTTATGTTCCTCTAGGAACTAAAGAAAACAACAATAATAATAATTTGCAGGGATTTGATTTCTTACTAGTTTGATCACGAATTGATATCAGTTAGATGACCACTAAAAACCATGGGGTACTGGACAGCTGTTTCATCAGCCTAGTTTGGGTGTACGCAGCAACTGCCTAGGTTCTAATTCAGGACTTTGCGGTTACAGGACAGTCTCGTATACTTGATTCAGTGGCCCACGAATTCTAACTTATGCTAGTTTGCGATTATAGTGCGACCAGCAGCAAGCCAGTCCTGGATGAGCACCATGGCGGTGAATGCGTGCCGCCGACAAGTCGCAAACTAGGACGAGACAGCCGCCCAGTACTTCCTGTTGGTTTCTGAATGGTTCTCTAACTAATGTCAATCCGAGGTCAGAATTTAGTAAAGAGAAATATCTCTTAACTATTTTCAAGAAAAAAGGATACCCCTTTACTGTAAAAGAGGATGTGTAAATATCATTCAAACTACTAGTAAGAACTCGAAATCAGAAACCGCAAGAAAATTCAATTTACCATATATTAACGGATCAGAAACTTGGTGGGCGGGTCACAAAGAATATTTCCAACAGCCTGTTGCGATGCAGACCTTTATCAACCAGTAACTGTCTTCGCTCGATCTATACTGAAGATCAGATGGCCGGGTCAGAAACAATCACTAACAAGAAACTATGGCTGGAACAAACAAAACAAGAACATACCAATCGCCAACCAAGAAATATGCAGGAGAAAGTGGAGATGGATGGATGGATGGATTAGACACCCGCTCGCTGAGGAAGCCGCCGCTGGGTGACATCGAAAGCGCGTCAGGCGACTGCTCGAGTGGAACCAGGCCGAAAGGGAAGTAGGCGGTGAGTGGGACATCAGTGTAAGGGTGGGTTACATGGAGGAGATGGTGTGAAGAGGAGTTGAAACAGTATGGACTAACATGGATAGGTGCAGGTGAAAAGTACAGCAGAAGACAGAAGTGGCAAGTGGAGACGTGCAGTTGAATCCCTATATTCCACTAGTAACTCAAGGGAAGAATAATAACACAATAATAATCTGGAATACGTAATTGTATTCTAACCAACACAATCACTTCATTTAATACATAAGTAGAAAAAATTACCCACTCACCTGGGAAAATGCAGAAATTTTTAAAAACCTGAAATACTGAAAGTGCCAGGGGATACCTAGAAGTCTGATACTCAGACGAATGAGGGGTCAACAAACACTGCACACGTTATTTTAGAATAAATCTACCTGCTAACAAAGAATTAGTCAATAAAAAAATCAGTGAGTTGGTGGTTGTCAGGAAATGGAGAATTTAGATGAATTCACTTCCTGTTGAAGTTTGAACTGGAGCGATATTGGCTAGAAAAACAATGAAAACCTGCCAAATAAACCACTACTCAGCTCAGAGAACTCAGTCGCATCTCAAACATCCACTTCAGCCGCATATTTCTTCGATTATTTATTACTAAGCACAAGCCTGTTGAATAGACAGACTTGAATGATGCCATCTAAGTAAGAATTGCAAAATTTGAAAGAGACTGCATTTTAAATATATGTGCATATTCAGATTTACTTTAAATAGGCTTTACGGCCAATACACACTGTTCTATACTTTGCTATACAAAAAATCTTCCTTGCAGTGGGCAGAATATCAATAAAATCATGCTCGAGAACATCTCCCACTATGGATAAGTAAAAATGTAGTGAAAACCATCATCAAAAGTTCGATATTAGATCATCTGGCGCAAACCGGCCGGACACAAAGCCAGCAACCATTGAAGAATCCTTCTCTATCATCTACCGGGTGCCTAATAAACCGCCGAAATCCACGAAGCACTGCATGCGTCAAACGACAGAGGCTATTGTGATTCGCCTCAAACAATCAGTTATTTGTGTTCAAAAGAAGCAAGTCCAGCCAACCACTACCACTTCCCTAGCCGGCCTTCAGTAGAGACTATAAATTCATGAATTTGTAGTATTATCTTTCCTAATTTTTCTGACATTCAGCTTATTTTATGTTGATGCTACTGAGTTGTAATCTATCAATATTACTGATTCGATGTTATTTAAACAGCAACATTATTGTTGTTCATAACACTAATTGATTCACTCATTCACTATAATGTGTATATATAACTGTGGAGCCTGATGATGAAGAGGTTATCGAAAAGAGTACTCTTTGTTTAGAATTCATTCTTTTAAAAATTTTAATGGGCATTTTTAATCAGTTAAAATCAAAACATTCAAATACGACAGCCTAGTTGACGAGACATCAGAATGGAAAAATTATACAGTATCACTTTTCATAGTTGCGTACAAAACTTTTCAATTAAATTTATTGGTCTTCATTGTCTGACATTACTTTCGTAAACCGTCATTCTATCAAGCATGAGTTAGGTTACTTTTCAGTGAATGCTGAAAGGTATATAACTGGTCTGTGGTCGTTTGAACACTTTCATACATGTCTACCAGTTGATGTACTCAAAAACCTTAGATCGAGGAGTGTAAATCATGTGCAGACCAAATGGTAACGCTTTGTCTCATCATGGGACAGGACATAGAATGGCAGGCAACTCTGCGTATCAACTTCATGAAATTCGGAAAGACCTTCAAAATCGTCAACCATGAAGAGACTACTTCTGCACCACTGAGTGCCACAAAACTTTGTCAATCTCATTCGACAGCCATATGATGATGCTATAAGTGAAAAGTGATCCACAACGGAAATCTCAATGAAGTCTGAGTCGACAGAAGTAAGCCAAGGATATTTACTATCACTTACAGCATTCCTCTTTGTTGCAGACTGCATAGTGAGACAGACCATGGGAAGTGCGCGGACAAGAATACAATTTGACTGATAAGAAGACACCACAGGATACTGACTTCGAGGACAATTTACGTTCGATGTCACACAATTTCGAACATCTAAAGCCGAAAACCAACAAGTTAGGAGTAGAAGTAGACAAAGAAGGTGGATTTTGAGTGAACATAATGAAGAAATCAATCAATCGAAGAAATCTGAAGATAGTCACCTCTTTCGCCTACCTAAGCAGCATGGTTTCAACCATAGACTGTCGAATGCAGGACTGCAGAAGCAAGAAGTACTTATACCAATCCAGAATCAGCGTTGAAGTTTGCTACACTCAACATGAAGAATGACACCTACGTCTTCAACGTTAATACCAAAGGGATGCTTGTCTTACGCGTCATCAAAAGTATTTTGAACAACGTGAGTAGGAATTTCCTTAACTTTTGTCTCCGCTTCATATTGGAGATCATATGGTGAGAGAGGCGTCACAACAAAAAACTCCAACAACAAACCAACCAAGGACCTATTTCGTAAGAAATACGCAGGAGGAAATCACAAGTGTGACATGTGTCCGAGTATGCAGTAAAGGAGATCAGGTGGGGAGGAGACGAAACCCTGTGTGCAATTGTGGATCTAGTTAAAAAAAGATTGAAGAAAACAGAGTGAAATGGAGCAGTGCAGGTGAAGCCTTGTGTTACATGCAGAATCCAAAGAGACAAGTGTATGCGCCATACCTAATGATTAATTATAATGGAAACCATGGGATATATATACTGCCTCGGATTTACCAAAACAAATGTAATCCTCTCTCGTTTTATTTCTAAAACATGCGGATAACTTTAAATTCATTGATGGTAACCCTGTAAGCTTAAATCTTCTTAGGCAATCTGTAGACTGCAATTCATCTTTCAAAGTATACAGAGAAGTTATAGGTAAACTTAGCCTGTTGTAAAATTTTATATTTTACCTTTAAATACTCTTTAATTAGCACTGTTCCCGTTATATGACATTTCATGAGATAATACTAATAATTTACTATATTCCAAAACAGTACTTGTGATACAGAATGGAATTCTCAGCATTTCACTACAGTATTGCATCCAGTTTGTACATTAACAATAAATAAAATTCTACATAGATTAAGGAAATCTCAGTTCATTATGACAACAATATACTGACATGTCGGTAGCAAAGCCAAAATTGAACAGAGTGTTTGAAGGTGTTAGAAAAGTAGACACTAGCATATTTACTGGCTTAAGCGGTAACAAAAAGGTCGAGATATACAGAGTGTGAAAGAACGAAGAAGAATGTTTTAAGTAGAGTTTGTAAAGAAGAGAGAAACAAAACAGCACATAACGAAAAAAAGAGAAAAGGAAAAGAAAGAAGGAAAACGTTGTGCCTATAAATGATATGAGTTAGAAAGACGAGATCCTGTTGTTCTAGTAACTATTTAATAAGTTATATATACCATGACTAATTCTATCGGATATTTCTAATTTATTATCCATCGAACTATATTCAGCATTCTTTGGCCAACATTCCACGATTTATTTTAGTTACTTCGCCTAGCTTTGGCTTATCAAATCTGCACATGATTATCATTTCGTCTTACGTAGTTTCTGTAGACTGGCCTCAAATTACATAGAAACTGACGCCTTTGTATTGAGATATTTTCAAAAAAAAAACATATTTGCAGGATGTTGTTGCCAATTGCATGTGAAATAGATACCTTGTAATTGAAAAACTTGTAAATGAACCAGTGAATTGAGCCACTTCAGTCAATGTCTCTTAATTTATGAAGTCTTGACTGTGTGACTTTAAGCTGTTGGTTTTCTCTATCGTTAATAAATGTGAATATGTTGCCAACATTTTCATAAACGTAGAAATAACTGAAGACTTCACTTCTTAGATGTCTCTGTACAAAGAGAATTTTGATTGACTCACCAATCCTAAGACGACACTGGTCGACACGAGTTTAAGTCTTCCAGGGGATGTCAGTCAGTACCTTCGAGATTGTAGAAATGCCTCACTTAAAAAGTGCCAGCTGGTACAAAAGCTAAGTTCAGAGTTTCTTGCCGATTATCTCCAGCCAGTCGAAGTATAGACATATGTATGAACTACTGATGCTATACATTTTCTTCGACGTACTACTGACAAAACGTAGGTGTAGAAATTGAATTATATTAATGCCACAGATATTTTTCCAATCCTTTACGTTCCTAGTGGAACATAAGGCTTCAAGCCTACAGGCTTGAAGTTTCGGTAGCATAATACCCAACCTCTCGTCTTTACCAGTCTCATTACTGGCTTAGTGGGGTATAAGGAGTGCGTCGGTGGCCAGGGCTTGAATCCCGGACTAAATGCATGGTCGGCGATCATTCTACTGGTGTGACACCATTGCTCAACGCCATACATTAGTCGTTTTAGTGTGCTTACAAATCCAGTGTCAAATTTTAATTATCTAACACAATGGTAGACTAAAATGGCTGATGAAAAAGTGTAAGATGTGGTTCAGCAAACAGGCTGTTTCTGGTGAATTCATTTTCTCTAGTTATACGGTATATTTCACAAAACATCATAATAAAAGAAGTGGTCAGTTTTCATATAACCACAGTAGTTAATATTAGTCAATTACGTAAGAGGAGTTGAATAATCAATGAGCTGTAATCAAGATGTAAATAGTACCGAAAAAATTTGTGATTTTAAGTAAGAGTCTTAAAGAAATATACAACTTCAAAGCCAGATATAAAGTACAACCAAGTCATTCAAAAGAATTCCGTCTACATCTTCTTCATACACCTGAAGCCTAAGCAGTCCTCATGGAGAAATCTGAACTTTGTGTTCAGGAAAGTGTCATCCAACCTATTTTATTACCATGGCCTTAGTACTATTTTACTTCTCTTCCCCCTGTTTTCTCCGTTCTTTCTCTTTATGAATAGCTGTTGTATAATAAATCCTCTGTAGTCAGTTTTTTGCTATTATCTCCTCAGCTCATTTTCAATGTCTTATTCTCTAGTCCCTTGTCTACCATTTCCAAATGACTACTCATCACTTTTAGCTTATTAGTTGTCAACGCTTCTGACTATGTAATTTTTCAGATGTAGTTATTGCTCATCCACTTTGATTTGCTTTGTTACTAACTGACAATAACCGTTGACCTTCGTAGTCAGTGTATATTGCATAGATTACTATTATTGTTCCTTTGTGTTCCTAGTGGAACATAGGGCTTCATATGAACGCTTCCATTTGCTTCTGTCTTCTGCTGTACTTTTCTCCTGCACCTATCCATGTTAGTCCATACTACTTCAACTCCTCTTCATACGATCTCCATGTCACCCTTGCACTGACGTTCCATTCGCCGCGTGCTTCCCTTTCGGCCTGGTTTCACTGGAGAAATGGCCTGGCGCGCGCGCGATGTCACCCAGCGGCGGCCCCCTCAGCCACGAGTGTCCAATCCATCCATCTCCACTTTCTCCTGCATATTTGTTGGTTAGCGATTCGTTTGTTCTTGTTTTGTTCGTTTGTTCCCATAGTTTCTTGTTTGTGATTCTTTCCGAACCGACCATCTGATCTTCAGTATAGGTCTTCAACAGGCTGTTGGAAAAATTCTTTGTGACCCGCCCGCCAAGTTTCTGATCCGTATAGAAGAACTGACTGACTTGACTATGTTTGTATTGAAAATCCGACCGAATTTTGTTATTGATGCTGAATTGTGTGACGAAGATTTCCAGATTGGTTTCAGGTTGATGAATGTGTTTCTCGCTTGCCTTCCCGATTCTCGCTCAATTTGACATCCTCGTCCGTTCTGACTTCCTGTAGTTGAGACAATGCTCCCTAGATAAGTGAGTGAATACAGTAACCTCTTTCAAATCCCTCCCGTTGATGGTGATTGGCGCAGGATGTTGCTGCTGCTGTTGTTGGTGGTGGTGGTTGGTTATTTTCATAACCTCCGTCTTGTCTATGTTTACCTGGAGTCCTGTCTTCTCCGGCTGCTTCTTCGACCAGTTCGTCGGTCGGTTTTCGCTTTTAAGTCTTCGATTTTGTGTGACATCAAAGGTAAACCATCCAGGCGCGAAATCCAGGTCTTCTAGGTTCTTCACGTTGGTCAGTCCAGGATATCCCTCCACGTCTTCTCGTTTCCCACTGTCTGACGCATAATCCAGTCAGTCCACCACAATTAGGAATATCATTGGTATATTGTATAGATAAACACCCTAAATAGCTATACAGCTTTCAGGTGAAGTTACGAAAAGGGAAGATCCCTTTGTTGACTCATATGACCTTAATAACAGAAATACAAGATAGAAGACTAGTAGTTCAGCGAAGAGTCTCTTCTCGGCAGAGAATTCATTTTCATAGCTGTACAATCGCAAATATATATGGTTGTTTTGTATCTCTGTGTACATTAAATTTAAATAAATTTAAATAAGCAAGAGACACCATCCGTACCAAAGAAGATACTTTATGTGAACCTCGACTTCAAGGTGACCTACTCAGTGACGTCCTTAGAAGGAGAATTTCCACTTTTTTAAGAAGAACTTTTCTTGCAGTAACACTGAGAGTTAGGTCCTCCAGTTGCCCGCCGATCTACTGAAGCCCAAAGGACGAGATCCCGCAGCTGACCACTTCTGTATGTATATATCAGTTCACCTGTTGCTGTGAAGCCAGGTACATTGATCGTTCAACGCGTATCCTGTCAAACAAGGGTCAAAGAACGCTATCCAGCGTGGCTGCAGAAAGGAAGTAATGGCCGTATAAGGAGTGAAATAATCGAACATCTCGTCAATACTGGTAATTCCATCTCAACAAACGTCTCCTTCAAAGTAATCTACAAAGTGAAGAACAACCTTCCAAAGACAATACGTTTCCGTCTTCTTTGCATTCCAGAAGCCCTAGCCATTCATCTGGAGGAAAAAGAACTATGCATACAAAAGAAAATTATTCAATCACTTCTACTCTCATGGTAACAACTCCGTTGATTTGACTTCACTTTTGTTTTTATGCTTATTTTTCTAACTACTTAAAACCTTTGTGTAATTCCGTATATTATTTTGTTTCCGTGTACACTCTGAGCACAACTCTTTCATCAAAATATTCACGCCATCACGTAAATCTTATTTAACAATCATTTATGACAACTCATCACTTTTGTTACTATCCTCTTATATCAACATACAGTTCACCTGAACTTACTAACTGTATTTTCGTTTAACAAATTTAATGTACACAGAGATACAAAACAACCATATATATATTTGCGATTATACAGCTATGAAAATGAATTCGCTGCCGAGAAGGGACTCTTCGCTGAACTACTAGTCTTCTATGTATTAATGCTCGAATGGGAATTTTCCAAGAATTACAAAACTTATAAAGAGTCGGTGGCACAGTGGTGAGGACTCTCGCCGACCATGCACATGGTCCGAGGTTTGAGCCCTCGCCGACGCACACCTGATATCTATGGTCGGCCTGCAAAATTTGGGCTACCGATATCCACGCTGAAAATTCCATACTTGTACCAAAAATACAGTGTGGAATCAAGCTGTAATCAAAAAAAAAATAAAATAAATAAAAGTAATCAAGTTGTTAGTAGACAAGATTTTCCTCATGATAGCAGAAGTGATTAAATAATTCTGCTTTGTATGTAGAGCTCCAATTTCTCTACCTCAATGACTACAGCTTCGGCGATGCACAGGGGAGACGATATCATATTGTTTTTAGCAGGTTCTTTTTAACTTCGTAGATTACTCTGAAGAGGCAGTTTTTGCTGAGATTCAGTGATCAGTGTCAAAAAGGTATTGGATCATAAAATTACTTTAAGAGTCACTGTTATCTGAGACAGGTGAACATTTTTTTGACACTGGTCATCTCTATCACAAGAAACGCCGTCTTCGAAGACAATACGTGTTTGTCTTCTCTACATTGCTGAAACTGTAATCATTCACATAGAGAAACTAGAGTTTAGCATACAGATGAAAAATTTTCAACCACTTCTACTACTACAATAACAACGCTGTTGTTTTCTACCAACCTGATCCTTCGCAAACGCCTCTCCAAATCTCTGGGGAAAACATACTTCCCCGCGAGCCTACGACTGACGTTTCCCTGGAGGAAACTGTTCAGCCAGAATGCGAAAGACAAGCCGTCGCATGGAGCCACCTCAACGTGCATATACCAGTTTACTTGCTCTTGTGGAGCTGAGTACGTTGGCCGTACCATGCGCCGACTTGAAAAACGCGCTCGTGAACACTACCTAGCCTGGTTAGTTAAAGGAGAGCAAAAGTGTGTATACAGTTCAGTGGCAGAACATCTGGTGAATTCAGGACATTCAGCGCCACTCAAAAAATCCTTCAAAGTAATATAGAAGACTCAATCAAACCTATCAAAGGGAGTGGAATCAAGACATCTGGGCATAGTCGAGGCGCTAGCTATACAAAAGCTCAAACCCACGCTTTGTATACAAAAGAAATACGGCCAATCCCTGTCCCTGCCATGGCCATCATAACACAGGTAATCTTTTGTAATGACCATCCCATCGCATTTCTAACCTAAACTTTCTGTTTATTCATGTTATTTTAAGTTTTTTTTAATCCTGTTCACACTCCCATATTTTCATACCCGAACTTCGTGTTTATTTTGTCATTTTACTATTTCTACATATTTAGTCCCTGATTGCATAAACAGTTATTCATCACATTAGTTTTTATCCAAACATCCTGTCTATTTTGTTATTTCTACATTTCTAACCCCTAATTGCACAATGTCAATCTTGTCAGTAGTTATGATGCTACTTTGTTTGTTTTATCCATCCCCCTGTTTATTATGGCATTCTAATTCCTAATTTTAATTTTTACTAATTTTACCCTTGACCGGAAATTATTCTGGAACTTTCCCATCCATTTGATATAAATACACGAATGTACAGCCTAGGTGATGACTCCGTGAAAAAGAAAATTTTCTTCGCTGCAACTGTCTTCTTAATAACAACCTGATTCTGTTTTTCCTGGCTCTTTGTAACTAACAATTTCCTACGTAATATAACATTTTCACGATTACATTCCATCCAATAAATTGTTTATCTTATTACATAACTCCTCCTATGTATTGGTGAATATTAATAACGCAATATACACATTGGGTCATAGGAGTAAATAAGAAGACAGTTGCAGCGAAGAAAATTTTCTTTTTCACGGAGTCATCACCTAGGCTGTACATTCGTGTATTTATATCAAATGGATGGGAAAGTTCCAGAATAATTTCCGGTCAAGGGTAAAATTAGTAAAAATTAAAATTAGGAATTAGAATGCCATAATAAACAGGGGGATGGATAAAACAAACAAAGTAGCATCATAACTACTGACAAGATTGACATTGTGCAATTAGGGGTTAGAAATGTAGAAATAACAAAATAGACAGGATGTTTGGATAAAAACTAATGTGATGAATAACTGTTTATGCAATCAGGGACTAAATATGTAGAAATAGTAAAATGACAAAATAAACACGAAGTTCGGGTATGAAAATATGGGAGTGTGAACAGGGATTAAAAAAAACTTAAAATAACATGAATAAACAGAAAGTTTAGGTTAGAAATGCGATGGGATGGTCATTACAAAAGATTACCTGTGTTATGATGGCCATGGCAGGGACAGGGATTGGCCGTATTTCTTTTGTATACAAAGCGTGGGTTTGAGCTTTTGTATAGCTAGCGCCTCGACTATGCCCAGATGTCTTGATTCCACTCCCTTTGATAGGTTTGATTGAGTCTTCTATATTACTTTGAAGGATTTTTTGAGTGGCGCTGAATGTCCTGAATTCACCAGATGTTCTGTCACTGAACTGTATACACACTTTTGATCTCGTTTAACTAACCAGGCTAGGTAGTGTTCACGAGCGCGTTTTTCAAGTCGGCGCATGGTACGGCCAACGTACTCAGCTCCACAAGAGCAAGTAAACATTAATATAATTAGTATTATTAATAACTGTGTTTGTCCAGTTTGACCGAAGACTGAAATCAGATAGATAACCATTGACAACCAACAGGGAGTAGTAGACAGCTGTTGCATCCTACTTTGGGAATCATCGGCAGTACGCACCCAGGACCTCTCGGTTACCAGCAAGCAAGCTGTTAGACCGCTTAGCCACTCGAACTCGATTCAATGGCCAGCACATGGATTCGAACTTTTAACAAATCGTGATTTTAGCGCGACCACCAACCAATGTCATCGGCCTGAAATCCACCCTCATTCCCGACTGGATCGACCTCACTGGTCACGACTTCTGTCTAGAACTTCAGGAAACTTATTCCTGTAACAATTTTTTAGCGAGCACCAGATTAATTTTCAAGAGTTGATTTGTAAAGGGTTGATTTGTTTTTTGAGTCAGACCACGGACTGATATCAGTCAGAGAACCATTGAAAATCACGGAGTACTGGACACCTGCTTATTCTCAGTGGGCATGCCTGTCTGTCTGTTTTCAACATAGAACTTTCCACCGATATGCACCAGTTCAAGTCGCCACAATCCCTCCATGTAGCACACAAAGCAAGAGAAGAAAGTAGAAGAAATGCGAAATAGATATAGTAGACAGGGATATGAGACAAAAGGAATAATAATAACGAAGAGCAATATAGTTTCATTAGAAATTATAAATCACAAGGAGTGGATGCATCTGCGCCAGTCAGCCATTGAGAACGATCACTTTGAGCCGTATCACCAAATGTTTTCAGACCTCATCGGTTTTTACTATCCTGAGGACCCCAACCAGTCAGGAAGTCTACACCTTCCTACGTAACTAACTGGCGTAAACTAACTGTTTTAGATTTCATTGACTAGTGCGATGGTTTGGTTTGACCGCCGCTAGCCCTTTCCCAGCCTGACCCTATGTCAGCTAACATCGCCTGTTGTAGAGGAAGGCGATGGCTAGGCTAGACATACGTAACACATGTCCTAACCATCTCAGTAGATGTAGCTTCACAGCCTTGTCGATTGATTTCTCCTCCCACCTACCTAGCACTCGACCGGTGCCTAACCTCAATATTGCTCACTTTATTACAGCACTTCACATAGGAGATAGAGCGCAGACACCCATGATTCAAGACAGCTAATAAGCCTTTTCATATCTTCCACTCTCAATGGCCAGGTCTCACAGCCATAAAAGGATGAGGACGGAGCGGACTGATGAGCAGTACACCCGCCCTTTGGTCGATAGTCGGATATCTCGTCTACGCCACAGACAGCATAAAGTGGCATATGAGAAACTAGCCTTCTGTAACCGTGCGGAGATTTCATCAGAGATCAACCCGTTGGGGTTGGCTGATGGTACTTCCCAAATAAGTGAAGCGGTCAACGTGCTCTACCACTTCACTCCCTAATTCTAAACATGGAGTCAGAGTAGCCCAATCCTGTAACACCATCTTATATTTGGCGCGAGCGAATCGTATGTCGAACATTCGCAGACTAAAAATTAAAGTGTTCAGAAGACTCTGCTCTATTCTGTCAGCATATTCAACTAGAAGAAGTGACTGTGTGCTGCCGGAGAGTCCCAAACTAGGATGACATAGATATCCAGTACTGATAACTGGTTTTGAATGCTTCTCTAACTGTTATCAACTCGTCGTCTAACCCGGCAAAAACATACCGAATCCTTACAAATCAACTCTTGGAAACTATGTTTGTTTTAGCTCACCACTTTTTTGCCATCCTCTTCCATGGAAAACTGTATTTAAACAAGATTGTACAGCTAAAGGAAATGAATTCGTTGAAAAGAAATTCTTCACTGAAGTACTTGTTTCGATGTGTTTTTATTAATACTAAGATGGTGAATAAGTATATATATATTTATAAAATGAGAATGGTGAAAGAAGAGAATTATCGAATGAATGTTTTTAAAATTTCGAGATGTAGTTTCATAAAACACATATGACTACTCTTTAGCCACATAGTTAAATACCTTCAGTTTGACCGTTTTAATTGCTTAGGTAATGAAGCTACACTTTTGCGGATACATTCATTACTAATGAGATTTGTTCACAATAAACTCAACTCATCTATAACGTTTTTCTGAATTCTAGACATAGTTAAAAGTATAATCTAGAGCCGTCTTTAAAAATTACTTCATAAATATGGTTAATAAAGAAGGCATTATTCCGCTACGTCGTGAGCAATGAACAGTAGGGTAATACAAATAGTTGATAGATTATCTTCAACACTGACAAATATTACTCCATGTTATTGTGGAGCACAGATTGAGGCTTCAGTAGCGCGTCTCCATTCTTTTTGGTTCTCTGCTGGAGTTTTCACCTGGCTTCAAGTCTGTCCACATGTTTTTATCTTCCCTTCACATGACCTCCTCCAAGTCACCCTAGTACTGACGAGCAACTTGCCGCCTCCCATTCGGCCAGGTTCCACTTGAGGGCTTGTCTAGTCATATCACTTGATGGTTTTCTCCGAGTATGGCCAATCCACTACCTCCATTTCTTCCTGCTTATTTGTTGCACAATCGGTTCCTTCTGAGTTGGTTGGCTCCCAGAAACCCTTTACTGTAGCTGATCTTTTCTCACTGACCATCTGATCTTGAGTATTGAGTGAAGGCAGCTACTGATGAAGGTCTGTAGTTGGTTTGAGATGCTATTTATGACGCGCCAAGTCTCTGATCCGTATAGGAAGTAGAACTGACTTCACATTGGAGTTGAAAATCTTCAATCGGCTGGATATTTCTTATTCAATCAGATTTATTTTCTCCAGCTGTAAGATGGAATTTAACAACATGTATTCCTTCACAAATACGCATGTCTTACACCCTTTTTCTAGATTATTTTTTGAACTTAACTTCCAGAATGGATAGTAAAATGATCAAGTCAGCCAGAGTTAGTAGTTATTTTTACCAAAGACTGTGAAAGTTAAGCCATAGCAAACCTTGCTTTCATCCTCCTTTCTTGTTTCCAGTACACCACAGTCAGTTAATGATGAAAATATTGACAAATTCTTTCCATATTCCTGTTCTTACTAAGCTGCAATGCAATCAGTTTCGTCTTTTCTTTGTCAGAAGTAAATTTTTCCAGTAATGTAAACATACGCCTATGCACATTTTACTGTAGACTGTCCAGTTTACAAACTACACTCACTTGGTTTCGAACCCAGCAGCTTCCGGTTACTAGCGAGCAAGCTCTTAGACCACCAAGCGAATGGGATTTGATTCAATGGCCAGCAGATGAATTCTAAATTCTACCAATTAGTAATTTTAGCACTACCACTAGTTAGTGTCATCAGCGGGAACGCCATCCTCACTCCCAACTTGATGCACCATACACTGGTGCCTTCTTCTCACTAGAACTCCGGGAAACTTGACTACTTGACCAGAATTCAGAAGAATATAACCAATTCACTGCGATGGCGAATGCTTTCGAATGTGAATTTTATTCCCTCCATTAGTGAGTTTATTTGTCTCAGTAAGCTGGAGATATGTTCTGTTTTTAACACTGTGTGTGAAAGTGTCCTCCACATATCTCCATCATATTACGTTTGAAGTAGGATTAACTGTATTAAAAGCACTATTTTCCCAGCTGTCCATATATATATCTGCTACGATAGGGGATATTTGTGATCCCATTGCTACACCTTCAGTTTGTCTATATATTTAGCCGCGTAATTTAAAGATAGTAAATGTGAGGCATAACTGAATTCCTAAAATAATTTCCTCAATGGGTAGCTTCGCCCTATAAGTGAGTTCAGGATCTGCAGTCAATTCTTTTTTGACATATTGATTGGTATTTTAGTGTAAAGACTAGTTATATCAAAATTAACCATTTTTTCATCATTCTCTAGTTGAATGTCATTTAGTTTATTTTTCATCTCATATGAATTAGTTAGTTAGTCTAGAGTTTGAACGATTTCTAATGGGGCACAATATTACAGCTAAGTGTTTTGATGATTCATAAGTAGGGGGATTCCTAAAGTCTACTATTGGTCGTATTAGGTAACCTGGTTCATGTATATGTAGGCGAAAATCAAGTGAAAAATAATAGAACTATGTAAATTAAGTTAGGAAATCGTGTGAGAACCTTGATGTGATTATATGATGGCTATGTGTTACGGAACAGTTTTTATTTCACTTTTTTCCACAAATGCAAGGCATGCAAGCCTGTGAACACAGGGTTTACAACTTTTCAATAGCCGTTACCAAAAAGGATATCTGTAACGTGAAATATTTTAATACTCCAATATATATGGGCAGTAATAATCACAGGCGATTTTCTGAAATTACTCATCATTTCTCCAAGTGGTTACAACGTCATATGATGACTTCAGCTCAATTTTCATGAAAATGCATCTAGAGTTCTTTTTTACTTTGGGAACAATATACTTATTGAAATGTCATAAGATATGTCATTATACCAATTAGAATAACTTCCGCTATCCGGAAAGCAGGTGTTGAAATTATGTTGACAGGAAATATCAAATATGTTACGTAAGTGGATAATTTTTAAGTAAACCAGTATTATTATGAATGGTAGTCACTTCTACAATTAGACTGCGTTGAGAGCAGAAATTCAGCAAAATTTCTAAAGGATAAAAGCAATCAAGTCCACTGCCTTTTTAAAAATCAAACAAATTTATGAAAAGCGTTGGTTTTGTAGGGATTTTTGTGTGATTGCGGGTGCGGGCTGATGAAGACTCCCAAACCAGGATGAAAGAGCTGTCCAGTACTCCCAGGTTTTCAGGTAGTTCTCTAACTCATTGATATACGTTTTATACTCATATCAATAATACATACGGTCTTCCTACTAGGAGGCTTATCAATAAACTCACACGACTTTCTCAAACAGAAGCAAGATTCACAAACCATCGGATTTTTAACCGTCGATGTTTAAAAATTCATGTAATTCCAAAATATTTACACATACCTACTCCAATTACTTCAAGAAAAATAACATCAGCAGCTGAACATGTCAGTAGATTATGCCTAAGAGAAGAACTACATCGAGTTACTGTGAAACTAAATAACAAACGAAATGAAATCGAAAAACTCAAACACAAACTCAAGTGTATGGTCAATGACAAAGATTACGTAATTGTTGTTGAAGCATCCGAAAAAGCTAGAGAATCAGCATTAAGAAAATCAAAAACCACACAAATAAAAATATTCAACAAACTAATGGAAGAAAAGAACACAATAAATGAAACTGACGTCAGCGTTTCATCCTCTGTTTTCAGAACAAAATGGGTGATCAACCTCTCATCAAGGGAACTAAGCTCTAGTGAGGTAAAAGTACTTAAAAAAGGACTAAATTTCAATGTAACAGTGAGTAAATTAAAACCAGGGGATGTCATTCCTAACACAGAAGTAGCGCTATGCTCAATAGATAAGACAACAGCAGAAGAGTTTCGAGCAAAATGTGCATGAACCCTGAAAAATCAAAAGAAGGCAAAATAAAACTTAACAAAATCGGAAAGAGAAGCTTTAATTCGTCTAAAACAGGATAAAAATATTGTCATCGCAAAAGCTGACAAAGGAAACTCCACCGTAGTTTTGAATAAATCTGACTATATCAAAAATGTTCTCTAACTCATGTCAGCTCATGATGAAATCCTACATGCAACCGAATTTATGAAACTCTCTTAGTTGGTCCAATAAAATTATCTTGATTGTTAATTTAAGTGTAGAACTTGTTCACTGTGTCAGAAGGTCATTCCATATTTGATAAGTTTACTCCAAATATCACACAGCGATGATGCAGTATTAACAACTGCATGATAAGGTTTAGAGCAGAAATTATTATTGCCACTCATAATCATATCAATTTAGTCATACGGCTCCACAATTTGTCTCAGATATATTTCCTCTCTTGCCTTCTCTCCATCTTCCCCCTGTTGTTTGTTGTCACTTTGCATATGCTGAGTATAAGCGTTGCATCACTTCAACTGCATGTGTGCGGTAGTGAATCGATAAACAAAGCTTCAGTGATCAACCTCTCCCTCTCTCTCTTTCACTCCACATAGCTACATTACTTTCTAATAATCACACCCTCTATCACACTATCGTTGTGTGATTACATGCAAATGATTGCAGTGCAATGCATACAGTGAGCGGTTTTCCAGGTTATTAAACTTAGCAGGGTGAGTCATTCTAGGTCTGGTTAGCTGAATTTTTGCTGTTACAATGACCTAGTTGACTCCGACTGATCTAATAGTTTGACCTATATAATTGACCACACAGTCACTGCATGATATTCAGTAAATTGTATTATTTTACTTAATTGGATCTATCGGGTTCTTAGGCAGATGAAGTTTATCTCCGAGAGAGTTAGTTTGTTGGTTGGTGGATGGTCAAAATACCACTGCGACTAATTCCAGCCTCATTAAGAATCCTACTCTCCTTCTTTACACGGCAGTTCTACGGAGGCCTTGAATTCTACATTATTTCCGTTATTTGCGTCACTTTTATATATTTCTGAATAAATTCTAGTGGGTAGTTAGTTAGTCGGTGGCATAGCGGTTAGCACGCTCGCCGACCATGCACATGGTCCGGGGATCGATTCCCGGCCGGCGCACTCCTTTACCTCGCTAAGCCAGAAATAATCCTGGCAAAGAGGAAAGGTTGGGCATGAGGCTAGCAACCTCATCCTGTAAAATAAACACTGCTACAGAAACTTCAAGCCACTAGCTTGAAGCCCTATGTTCCACAGGGGAACGTGAAGGGTAGTTAGTTGCTCACTAGTAATGTTTCCTCTATTTGTTTAATTTAATTAATTGTATATTCTGGCTTGTTAGTTAGGCTCCTGGCTCGATTACTTAAACCCTTAACTAAACTAAAGTCTAAGTATTTATCTGAGTCTTTCGGTTCGCTGTAAATGTTAGTAAATAACCCGCCATCTTGTTTTCGTTTTATTCCACAATCTAGTCTAGCATGGTCAACTCACCCTATTCGTTTTCTAATTCATAAGTAAATCGGATTCTGTCTAATATTGAGTTTATATGTGAAAAAAAAATGAGGGATTTGTTCAGATTTAAACACGGTGAATTTGTCATCTACATATCTCCACCACATAACATACGAGCAGGAATAATTTATATTTGAAACGTCACCTAGGCGTTAATGCTGCATCATTCTGTGATATTCAAAGTAAACTTTGACTATTATGGAATTATATCCTGATTGTTTTCGAATTAAACTGGTATCTTAGAATTTAATGCATAGAAATAGAATAAACATAAAGTTTCGGAAAAAATAATAAACAGATTATGGCCGGAAATTTAAAGGGAAAAAAACTGCATTAATGTACTATATGTTATTTTCAACTACAGGCGGAATTGATGAGGCTATCAAAGCGAGGATGGGGAAAGCAAGGCAAGCTTTCATTATCCTAAAGTCTGTGTAGGGGAGATCAACAGCACTAAGAATGAAAAACGAGATCCGAATTTTCAACTCTAATGTGAAGTCAGTGCTACTTACTATACGGATCAGAGATTTGGCGCGTCACAAAGAGCACTTCTAACGAACTTCTGACCTTCATCAACAGCTGTCTTTGTTCGATACTGAGGATGAGCAACAGAGGTCTCTGAGAGTGAACCAACCCATCAGGAACCAACTGTGCAAAAATATGCAGGAAAAAATACAGGTGGATTGGATACACTTTGAGAAAACAAACCATCAAGTGAGTGGCACCACACGCCAGGCCATCGCTCAAGTGAAACTTGAATGGTGAGCGGCGAGTTGATCGTCAGTGTGAGGGTGACATGGAGGAGGTCATGTGAATAGGAGATGAAAGCAAGTGGGCAGACATGAAGCTAGGTTAAGACGTCAGCGAAGAGCCAAACGCAATGGAGACGTGAGACTGAAGCCAAATATTCTTCTAGGAGCTAAGGGAAACAATAATAAGCAATCCTGCTGAAATGTATTCATGCAAAAACACCAAGGACGGGACATTTTAACACTAGGCTAATGTGAATAAAGCAAAAACAATGGTTTGTCCCGAATGAGAGAGTACCACTGTTTATCTCATAGACTTCGCATCAGTTGTTAGCAGCCTAAAGAAATCGAATAAGTCACAGAAGAATTTTAAGTCATAAATATAACATATTGTCAGTTAAGAAGAGAAGGAAAAATCAATAAATAACGCTCTTAATTTACACTTATATAACTTATACAACAGAAGGTCCACCTTTAAACAAAACAAAGTCAAATAAAGCAATAATATATATTTGGATACAATGGGAAATGAGTTGCGTCGATACTGGTCATAAAATGGACACTCTGAAATTCTTCAAAATAATCAGTAGGCAATATATATAGTTCAAGTCTCCTCAAGTTAGTCGGAGCAACTGTTTTCAAACGTTTGAAGTAGGTACCAACCTCTTTGCTCTCGATATTCGGTGTTTTCACACCCCCTTTCATTTGATTACAAAAACTTTGGTTTTGACCTCTTGTGCCTTTAATCTGCAATTCAGTTTTGCTTGTCTCTTGCTTTTGTGATTTGAGTGGTGCTCACCACACTGTTATGCAAATTGCTGGGTGTTTATCGTTTTATCTCTCTCTCTCTCATATTTAATAGACAACTATTTTCCCAGTGTATCCAAATGTTTACTATAATTTTTTGGTTATTTTTGTTTTAACTTCTTTTGTATAAGTTCTTTAAGTGCGATTTCTGAGCATTTCGATTGCCACCTACAACGCGCCTAATAATACCAACAACGGAAGCAGAACTACCAGTGAACCTTGACCCCCCGAACGAGGACAGAAGTCCTGGATGCAATCAATATGCTTAAAGCTGGAAAAGCAGTAGGAACAGATGAAATCCCAACAGAAGCATTGAAAATAGACCCTGAGACAACAGCTGAATGGATGAAACCACTACAAGAGAAGGTGCGGAAAGAGGGCAAGGTACCTATGGATTGGAAGAAAGGATACTTTTTCAAACTATCAAAGAAAGGAGACTTAAGTCAATGCAAAAACTGGCGCGGAATTATGCTCCTATCCATCCCAAGCAAAATACCAAGCCGCATCAGCCTGGAGAGAATCAAACAAGCCCTGGATGAAAAACGTCGACCGAAACAAGCTGGATTCAGTAGAAACAAGTCATGTATTGATCAAATCGCCACTCTGCGGATCATCATTGAACAGAGCTTGGAATGGCAGTCACCTCTCTATCTCAACTTCATCGACTTTGAAAAGGCCTTCGACAGAGGGCGTCGATTGAGAGGTGATTTGGTAACTACTTCGCTACTACGGGGTGCCATCAACAATTATACATCTCATCCAAAAGTTATACGACAATGCTGAATGCCAAGTAATCCACAACGGAAAACTTACGGAAGCCTTCGAAGTGAGGACGGGAGTGAGGCAAGGCTGTCTACTATCGCCAATGATTCTCCTGATTGCAGTAGAGTGGATAATGTGACAAACAGCGGATTGGGCAGCGAGGAAACAAGCATAAAATGGACCCACACAAAAAACTTGGAGGATATGGATTTCGTCAATGATATACATATATCTGATTTCCTACAAACTGGAATATATGCAAGTGAAAAGCAACAAGTTGGCAAATGAAGCATCAAAGATAGGACTTCAGGTCAACATAGAGAAAACAGATATGGTCATGAAGGTTCCTGGCCAACAGCAACAACAACAGCATCAATGAGAGAAATCTGAAAGAAGTAACCTTCTTCAACTATCGACCTAACTGGGAAGCATTATTTCAACTACAGGCATAGGGAACTGACGAGGATATGAAAGCGAGGATCAGAAAATTAAAGCAAGCTTTCATTTATCTCAAGTCCGTATGGAGGAGATCAACAGTACTCAGCATGACAATGAAAATAAGATCCGGATTTTTAACTCCAATGTGAAGTCAGTGCTGCTCACCACACGGATCAGAGACTTGGCGCGTCATAAAAAGCACCTCAAACAAACTTCAGACCTTCATTAACAGCTGTCTTCGCTCGGTTGGCTAGAAAAGATCAGTAACAGGGATATCTGAGAGCGAACCAATCAAAAACCAATTGTGAAACTAATAGGCAGGAAGAAATGGAGACGGATTGGCCATACTCTGAGGAAACCATCAAGTGACGTCATTAGACAAGCCACCGCTCGAGTGGAACCTGGCCGAATGGGAAGCAGCGAGTTGGTCGTCAGTGCGAGGGTGACTTGGAGGAGGTCATATGAAGAGGAGATGAAAGCATGTGGGCAGACGTGAAGATAGTTGAAGACATTAGTGGAGAACCGAACGCTATTGATACGTGCAGCTGAGTCCCTATGTTCCTCTATGAATTAAAGGGAACAATAGAGAAATAATACATCTGAACTTTATTTGTTTTTTTAATTTTTGAGTCTTTCGTTCGTCGTTCGACGCGTATCCTGTCCAAAACGTCTCAAGAACACTATCATTGATGGCTGGAAAAGATAATAGTGTCTATATAATGTGTGATACTCGAACATCTCTTCAACACTGTTCATTCCATCTCAATAAATACCTCCTTGAAAGTGATCTACAAAGTGAGGAACAACCCACCAAAAGACAATACCCTTTCATCTCCTTAGTATTGCTGAAGCCTTAGGCATTATTCACTTGGAGAAATCAGAATTATGTATGCAAAAACAAAAATCATCCAACCACTTCTACTATCATGGTAACAACTATGTCGACTTCTGCTGACTTGTTGTAGTTGTGTGCTTGTTTTTTCTAACTCCTTATAACACTTGTATTATTTAGAATTCTTACTTAATTCCGTATTTTCTTTTGTTTTTATAAACATCTTAATCATAACTCCCTCAATAAACTATTCATCTTATTACGTGACTGTATTACGCTTATTCAACTTCTTTTATGTGTTGATTAAGACTAATAATGATTATGATAATAGCTTGATTCCAAAATAGTACTTGTAATACAGAATGGAATTCTCAGCATTTCACTACAGTGTTGCATCCAGTTAGTACATTAATAAGCAATAAAATTCTACATAGATTAAGGGTAATCTTAGTTAGTTTTGACAACAACATATTAGCATGTCGGTAGCAAAGCCAAAAGTGAACAGAATGTTTGAAGGTGTTGGAAAAGTAAATACTAGCATATTCACTGGTGTAAGCGGTAACAAAATGGTCGAGATATACAAAGTGTGAAAGAAGGAAGAAGAAGAATGTTTTAAGCAGAGTTTGTATGGAAGCACATAACAACAAAAGCGAGATAGAAGGAAAAGGTAAAGAAAGGAAGAAAACGTTGTACCTATAAATGATATGAATTGGAAAGACTAGATCCAGTTGTTCTACTGACGATTTAATAAGTTATAGGTATCACGCCTTATGCTTTCTTTATCGCACAGAACACGAGCCATGTAGGGTATGGTTGAGTTTTTGTACTTACTAGTGCGAGCATATAGTTTCCTATATAGGCTTCTGGTTTTCCCTGAAGAGATATATACAAGGGAAGAGTTGTGAATGAAGATGGTGTTGTGAGTAAGATAGAATGAGTTGATTTAGCCCATTTTTTACATGAGTCCATGTGCCTGTCGAGCAGAATATTAACAAGCTGGTTAAGTGGCACGTAGCTTACCCTGATGACAACTTTTAACATCCTGCGTAATACGGTATAGCCTTTCTTCAGTAGCCCTGGAAAAACTGAGCGGGAACGATAGAGAATAATAGGCAGAATGCGAGAGTTAACGAATCGTAGCAGTAAGAATTGGGCTATTCCCGAATGTCTTAACTTCTTGATGTAGAAGATAAGACGGAGTATTTTCTTAGAAATCGTCAAGATATGAGACTACCAGGAAAGATCAGCAGATGATAACTACATTTTTTCAAAAACACGTTACCACTACCCTCTTACCAATCTTCATCTCCCGCCCTAGTTACAGTTTTGACTTGACAACAAAAACACTAACCGACTTTTATTCTTATCAGACAAACCTAATATACACGCATATATATACAAAAATAAGTATACATAGTTGTGATTGTACAGCTAAGTGAATGGATTCGCCGATGTCGAAAAGCGACTCTTCGCTGAACTATACGTGTTTTGTTTCGACTGCTGTCTGGGGATGGGGATGATTCACGAATTTTTGAGCATCCTGTTAACTGACATCTTGTCACATTTGCAAGTGAGTTAAAACGGCTTTTTAGGCAAATTCAGCTGATTTAAAGCAGACGAGATAAACGTTTGTTTGCACTATCTTTAATAATAATATTATAATAATAATCTACTTTATTCCAACATGCAGTGCTTATAATACAGAGTGGAATTCTCAGCATTTGTCACAATATTGCATCTGATTTACTCAACAAATAAATAAAATTAGAAATTAAAACAAAAGTAACCAGAGGAATTTGTCCACGTTTACGATATAAAGTCAAAAATATTCGAAGCACCAATTGAGAATATCGAATATAATAATAATGATAATAATAATAACAATGAGTTTGTTTTAAACAGTATTGTTAATTCAGTTTGAATATTTTAGCATGTTATAGATTATTGAATCTAATGTTCTGTTGATATAGCATGGCGAGGGGAAATGCAAAATTAACAGTTATAACACAGCTTAAATTATGTTCACACTTATGAAAAAATAAAAAAATAAAAACAAAAAATTGCGAGGATGATAAATATATGAAATACAATAACAATAAAGTTTGATGTTGTAAAGGTGGAGGAAATTGTTTATTTAGTAGTGCAAAGAAGGTTAGTTAGTTAATTCGTCCCTGACACTATTTTCATCACATAAAGTACGTGCCAAATATGGTATAATGGAATTTTTATACTTAGACGTACGTACAGAAAGTCTTCTGGATAGACTTCTTGTTTTACCTGAGTAGACGCAAGGTTGGGGCTGCGGGTAGTGTGCGTGCTCAGAGTCTGACAAAATTCCGTTAGTAAATTTGTTGTATGGCATCAAGTGCCTATCAGTGACTATGTCAACGATATGGCCCAGTGGGAAACCACTCGCCCTACTGACAGTCTTCAGAGTTCTACGAAGTATGACATAGTCCTTTTTAAGCAAACCACGAAAGAATAAGGGTGAACAATAAGGAAGAATAGGTAGGATGCAAGAGTTTATGAACTGTAACAGGGGTGGTTGAGTTATACCCGAGTGTTTTAACTACTTAATGTAAAATGTCAGACGGAATGTTTTACTGGAGATCGCTAAGACATGCGAAGACCCGGATAGGTCAAAAGAAAGAATTGATCCAAGATACTTAACTTGAGACTTGATTTCTATATCAGTATCATCAATTTCGCAAGGATTATAGGAACCGCTGGCTTCACTTAACTTTCGTTTACATCGAAAACTGAAATTAACAGTCTGACATTTGGAATGATTTAGTTTAACGCCGTTACACGAAGACTATTTGCTAATTCCTGATAGAAAGCTGTTCATCTTAATACAGTCTAGCTAGGAGTTGACAGACATTGAAATAGCTAGATCATCAACATACTTGACAAAGTTCATTTCATCATCGAAATGAGGCACGTCATGCATGAAGAAAGAAAACGGAAAAGGAGAAAGGACAGCGTTTTGAGGGACATCAGCCTCAGTAAGCAACGAAGTGACGACTTTTACCTGATAAACAAGAATGCAGCCATTTGACAACCAAACATTCAGTTTGAGTTTCAGCAAGCTTGTTTAACAAAATCTCCCTAGGTACTGAGTCGAAAGCACAAACGGTTGTTTTTGCCTTATTCAAACTCATAAAGGAAGTAAGTGTATGAATTTACCGTTCCAATTGAAGATAAATGCCTTTCTTTAAGGAGAAACATTAATGGACAAATGTTATCAATGTTCTAGCAATTTTAACTAATGTAATAGCACATTTTAATGTTAACCAATGACAAGAATAAGTTTGTGTTAAATACCAAATACTGTAAAGCGAGCAGACAATTTAAGAATCAATGTAGACCTTTCTAAAAGGTGATTACAAGTACACAATTTGAAAACTACGACTCACATAGCTCCGGGGCATTTTACCTCAGAGTATTAATAAATTAGGCATAAACGCTTCTTTTAATTTGACATTACGTATAAAAGATTATCTGTCATTTCTGTTGGTTCCTCTAAATGGATTTAGTTGAAAATGAGGTTAATCTGGATTATTCAAAAAATCTACCTATCACTTGTTAACTGTAAACTAGTTAAAGAAGATAGTCAGTTGTTTAGTTAAATTTACAAAGTACTCAATATATCTGACACAACTGTAAGATTATTGTATGTACTTTTAGCACAGTGAATAATTTTGAAAACATTAGCTAAGTTATGAGCAACACAATCCATCGGATACGTTTTATAATTAATTGATATTTCGAAGATAGTTCACCCAGAAGGTCCTGGGTTCAGACCTTGCCGGTGGGTGCGTACCACTGAAGAGCCCTAAACTAGGACGAAACGGTTGTCCAATACTCCCAGGTTTTCCAATGGTTCTGTAACCAATGTCAGCTGATGATGAAATCCTGTTACCAATATTTCATTGTTAATTTGAAGTTTTAATGCCAATAGGGTCACTGATATCAATAAATAAGTTCATACTGCATTTAGTATGTATAAACAGGTTATTTGGGAAACTTAAATGTTATATCCTGGGTTCTTCAATTTATTCTCATTTATTATTTCATAAGGCATGAAGTCATATACTATCATTTCATCGTGGGTAAAATTTACTTTGACGGAGTCTCCCAGTGTTATACAGTAATATTTACTGATGACCAGGTTTCGAGGACAATTTATTGCCATTCATATTCATATCAAGTCACTACTCACACAACTTCCTAACTTCGTTGATATAACTCCTTTATTTCAATTCATAGCTTGACTTGATCGTAGTAGCATTTTCCATACTTCTGGTATGAGTGATGAGTCATTCCTATTGCACATGTTGGGTGTAAATTCAATGAACAAGGATTTAGGTGTCAACCTCTTTTTCTCCACCTACCTATATTACTTCTTAAAATTTTGACTCTGTCCTACCACATTGTGTATTATATTATTATTTCCTTTCATTCATAGAGGAACATAGGGCTTCAACTGCACGTCTATATTGCCTTCGGTTTTCTGCCAAAGTTTTCACCTGGCTCCAAGTCTGCCCACATGCTTTCATCTCCTCTTCACATGACATCCTCCAAGTAACCCCAGTTTCGCACTGACGACCGACTCGTCGCTTCCCTTTCGGGTTCCACTCGACCGAAGGCTTGTCTAGTGACGTCACTTGATGGTTTCCTCAGAGTATGACCAATCCACTACCTGCATTTCTTCCTGCTTATTTGTTTTGTGTTACTGCATGCAGTGCAATTGCTGAGCAAGGCATAATACCTTGCAATAACTATTAGTTAAATAAACTACATAGATCTAACTAGTAGATAGCGGGGCAGTCAAATTGTCGAGACATAAGAATTTAGCTAGGGTTAGAATGATTGACCCTATGAAGATAAGTAATTTAGAAAAAGCTCAGCAATTGCACTACGTAATAGGTAATATAGGTGGGTGGAGAAAGAGAGGTTGACACCTAAATCCTTGTTCATTGAATTTACACCCAACATGTGCAATAGGAATGACTCATCACTCATACCAGAAGTATGGAAAATGCTACTACCGATCAAGTCAAGCTATGAATTGAAATAAAGGAGTTATATCAACGAAGTTAGGAAGTTGTGTGAGTAGTGACTTGATGTGAATATGAGTGACAATAAACTGTGGTCAAAACATGGTCATCAATAAATATTACTGTATAACACTGGGAGACTCCGTCAAAGTAAATTTTACTCACAATGATATTATAGTTTATTACAGTGCACAGGTTCTATCCTTATAGCGTAGACCATAAGTCCCCGAGAGGAGTTCACTGTTATTCAGTCATGAGACAGAAACACACTAGTATATGTTTGTCAATTCTGTTGATTCCCCTTCAGCTTCAAAAATTGTGTGACAACAATGCCGACATCAAAATTGATAACTAAAGTGTTCAACAGCTGCCATCCTAAAGAATAAGGAGGATATGTTCCAGTGATACAATCGATGGGGAGCTGAGGAGACTCAGACAAGTCCTCACAGAGAATGGACATCCCCCAAGATTTATCGAGAAAAAAATGAAGTTAAGGGAAAAGCCTGGAAAAATCCAGACGAAGCCGAAGAAACTGCTATTTATGAGTGTTGAATTTAAAGATGATACCACAGCTGAGATCCTGAAGAATCGCTTATGCAGATCACTGAGGAAAACCTTCTTTATGGCTGAGCTACGTATCAATTTCTACAGCCGACAAATGATCAGTGGATGTGTGAAGGATAAAACTGTCGCTTTGAGCCACCTCAGTGTGTTTATAAATTCACTTGCCCTTGTGGAGTTAGGTATATTGTCCACACAATTTAACGCACACTTTTCAAACGCATCTCTTAACATTACCCAGCATGGTTCGCAAAAGGACAATGCAAGACAATTACTAGTCCGATTCTCGAGCCCTTTGTGAACTCAGGCTACATAGCTCCACCAGAGTCATCTTTCAAGATCATCTACAAAGTGAAACCAAATGGCACAAAGGGTGTCAGGTTTCGGCTTTTGTGTACGGCGGAGGTGTTGGCAATTCGTCAATACAACGGCGAACTCTGTATAGAAAAGAAAGTTTGTCCAGTCTCTTATTCTACCATGGTCTCAGCCTCTTCATTAGTCGTTCTCTGTAAATTTTCTATTTATTTTGATTACTTCGCTTTTGCTTTAATAATCAGTTCACTGTTATCACTCTCAATTGTTCTTTTTTGTATGCCTTCTCACCCTCTTCACATTTGTTAAATACACACTCAAGTACCTTTTTTCTCACTCAATAACAATTTGTTTTTACTTCTAAGGCCGATCTGAGTAATTATATCACCCCTACTATTCAATAATTCACTACTATACATTTTTGGTAAATATAAAAACTACAATACAGCCTGTGAAGATGGTTTCATCAATAAAAAGAAAATTTTCTTCACTGAATTGTCGTTTTAATTTCTTCATGACTCAATGGATATTTTTATGGATTTAAAAATTCTTTTGTTGTTAGGTATTGATCTGAGATTAACCCTACTGGCGAAACCACGGACTGCTCTACAAACATCCATGAAACAGCCTGTTTTAGGCATACTTGTCATTGAAATTTAGGAGAAGTGACGGTTTTTTGATTCTTGAATCAATGTTCTGATATTCCACAGTTTAGAAAATCAAAACAAGTGATTCAGCGAAGAGACTCTCTTCAATGAATTTGTCATCAAGCTGTACAGTCGTATATATATATGGTTCTTTTAAGAAGTTATATCCGGTGAGGGAATTGAATCTCAGGTGTGAATGCATAAAATAATAATAGTATGAAATGCAATTAAAAACCAAAATATTTATGATTATAATCAGAGTTAAATGTCAAGTGGCAAAACAAATTAATGTAATATATAGAATAATTCATAAGATGGTTAGAACCTGAAAAATGGTGTGCAATTATAGGATTAGTAGATAAATCGAATAAAACAAAAACGTTACGTAATACTGTGTGAAATTTAATAGCATAGAATTTAAATATGCAAAACAGAATTGATTTAGAATGACAAGTGGAACAAGTGAAACAGTACGTGGGACAGTTCAAAGTGCGAATAGTAGTAGTGACAATTGACGTAATAAGGAAGAGACTACAAAGGGAATAGACAAAATGAAAAGTTGGTAGACCTAAAATATGATTGGGGATTACCATACTTTAGCATAGAGGGATTAAGACCATGAAAGTTGGAGGGGTTGAAAGAACTGTTTCTATACACGGGGGTCTGGCTTTTCTGTTTCGATAGCCAAAGCTTCGGCAACACAAATTAGTCGGGTACGTAGGGATTTGGGTAAATTACTCTTTGCCTTGTAGATAACTTTAGAGGTGGAGGCTATAGAGATAGATGTTCAATGATCACTCTTCTTATTACTCCACTTCCACCTCTTCGTAACCATGCAGGATATTGTCCTTGCACCCTCTACGGTTTATTATGAAAACCAGCAATGCAGATTAACATGTTATTCAGTTATTAACTGATCAACTTGAAGATCGTAGTGTTCACCACCGTTTCTAACTGTGCGTCGGTGGCACAGTGGTTAGGATTCTCGCCGACCATGAACATGGTCCGGGGTTCGAGCCCTCACCGACGCACACCTGATATCTATGGTCGGCCTGCAAAATTTGGGCTACCGATATCCACGCTGAAAATTCCATACTTGTACCAAAAATACAGTGTGGAATCAAGCTGTAATCAAAAATAAAAAAATAAAATAAACTACAACTCTATAACTTATTCGATTTTCTGTTTGGAATAATTTTCAGTGTTATATGAAATGTTGTACACATGGAATCGTTATCGTCTTTTTGTTACAGTCATCAACAAATGCCTACACCTTAATCACTAATAAGTTCCTTCTACAGGATTATAAAGTACTGTCAATGGATCGTCACGATAAACAAAAATTACAATTTAGATAGTTTATTATCTTATGTACACCTATAATACGAAAAGTCACTAACGCATTATTGGTTTTCAATTAAACAATAACCACTGGGTGTTGAGTATAAGTTCAAGCTGATTGGATGTTTGAAGGTCAACGGGTGCATTTCTTAAAAAAATTGTGCTTTATTTTCTAATTGGATAACTGTTCATTAATATAAACTAAATAATGCTCACGACAAAATTAATGATCATATCAAAAACTTGACTTTTATTTTCTCTCAGCTGATAGGAATCAATTTTAAAAAACTGCCAGTATGTAAGTCTATATTTAACCACGTTGAAAAGGTATTTCAGTTACAAAAGTGCTTTGTTACTGCTTGGTTAATATTGTTGTTGCACAAGAGAGGAGAGGAGAGGAGATCTAATCAGGGACTATTTTGATTACCTTAGTTGTAGAATAGCACAAAATTGTATGATTCACCTTGACTGACTAGCTTTCTGTCGGAAGTCAGTAAATGGTCTGAGTCTAACGGTCTTAAACTGAATCCTTCTAAGTGTCAAACTGTTGATTTCAGCTTAAGATGTAAAAGACAGTTAAAAGAAGTCATCGATTCTCACGACAGTTGTAAGATTGACCACAATGATATAGGAATCCAATCAGAAATTAAGTATCTTGGACTTATTCTCTCTTCTGATCTCTCCTGGACTTCCCATGTCTTAGCAATCTCTAGTAGAATATTCCGCCTGACATTTTACATTAAGAAGTTAAGGCACTCGGGTATAACTCAACTCCTCCTCTTACAGTTCATAAACTCTTGCATCCTACCTATTCTACTTTGTTGTTCACTCCTATTCTTTTCTGGTTTGCTTGAAAAGGACTCGTCACAATTCGTAAGATGCTGAAGACTGTCAGTAGGGTGAGTGGTGTCCCAGTGGACCACATAGTTAATGTTGTCACCAATAAGCACTTGACTTCATGTAATAAATTTGCTAAAGGGATTTTGTCTGACTTGGAGCATCCACTTCACCCTCAGCTTCCTTTTACCTTGCATCTCCTCAGGTAGAATAAGAAGTAACTTCAGAAAACTGTATGCTCGCACGTCTAAGTATAAGAATTCTATGATACCATACTTGTCACGTATTTTATGAGATGAAAATAGTGTCAGGCAAGAACTAACTAACCTTTTTTCATCTAGTAAATAAACAATTTCCTCCATCCATCCTTATATACCTTCAAGTTTTACTTTTAGTATTTCTATTATATTTATGGTCCTGTTGCTTCTTTGTTTTACTGTCTCGCATAATTGCAAACACCAACTTACCCGTATGACTGCTGTAGTTTTTGTTTTTCCCTTCACCATATCATGTAAAGAGAACATTATATTCAATATTTTTAAACATGCTAGGATTTCTTTATCGCATCGACAATACTGTGTGCAACAAGCCCGCGGCAATTTTCACTCGTATTATTATAATTACCTTAGCTGTTATCATAATTATTATTTCTATTTTATATGCTGTATGCTTTTGACATCACCCCTGTTGTAAATATGGAAAATTTTTCTGTGTGATTAATTTTATTTATAATTTGAGGAAATTCGATGGAATATTGTGATTAATGCTGAAAATTCCATTCTGTATCACAAGTACTGTTTTTGGAATAAAGTAAATCATTATTATTATTATCATTATTATTATTATTACTTGCTAACTCCATTATGGATAAGATTTTATTTTGATAAATCACAGAATGTTGTACTGTAATATCAACTGATGACCATGTTTCGAGCACAAACTATTGCTCATGATCATATCAATAGCAATAGTTTGTGCTCGAAACATGGTCATCAGTTGATATTACTGTACAACATTCTGTGATTTACCAAAATAAAATCTTATCCATAATGGAGTTATACTCTACCACAATGCCCAAGTTTTATACTTATATTATTTGGTTAATCCTATTAAGTAGTTACGCCATATTTGTAGCAGATTGTAACTTTAGTATTATTTGTTTGCTTGTGTCTATCAGTGTCTGTCCAGGGTGACACTCTGCAGCTAGTTTTACCCCAGCATTTCAGCATAGCAAAAATATTCATTCAGACACAAAATAATTGAGCAAAGAATATCCTTTTCGATAATTTATTCTTCGCACCCTACAATTATATGCATATGTTTATATAATACATAGAATATTCTAGAATAGTGGTCAGTAACAATATTCGTGTTTTGTAAATACTATCGATTTGTTAAGTAAGATCATGATGGAATTACAGTTCACTAAAGATGCCTAAATAAAGATAATAACGATGAAGTAGCAATTACAATACCAATTAAAATAAGGAAAATTCCACAAAAATTCAGGATCCTTCAAACCTAGATGGCAAAGGTAAGGATAATGTCTGATATAAACTTCTTTTGGACACACAAATTGGGGTTCCTAATGTGGATCCCAACAGCCAGGCTCAGCAATATTGAGTAATCGAACTCTTAAGGTGAAATTAAGATTTATTGTTATGCCTTAAATGACTCTGAAAGCCTGGTTAATATCAGTCTTGTGTTCTGTATCCACAAGATGCGATAGAATTGATCTACGAATAGATTTTGTTTGTCCTTTGCTTAACCACTATGCAAGGTGATGTTAGGAAATTAAACGAGAAACAAGCCTAATTGTGCGGCCTATGTTACTGACTCACTCCACAGGAGAAGTTAAATTGGTAGATACACATGGAAGAGGCGAAATCAGGCGATTTGTCTTTTACTCCCGAACGCAAAAGAGGAGTGGTTTTGAAGACACAGCGTAATTCAGCAGCAGGGAATGCTCTTCATTTTACCGCATTTCTAAGGCGCAGTGTTAGTATCTCGCTGATTATGTCCACAAGGAACTGCGTTCGCAAGAATAAGGCCTTTTTAGGAACTGTTGGTACCTCGGGCTGCTCTGACTTTAGATCCATATTCTTTTCTGGAAATGTATATAAACATACATATATAATTGTAGAGCCACATGAGGAAATTATCGAAAAGGATATTCTTCGCCCAATTTTTTAGTGTTTTATAGATGTCTGAATGAATATTTTCGCTATACATAGATTCAGTTGTGAACATTTGATGACGATTAACATAACAGGCTTGGCGTTCTTCGTGTGTTCATTATTTTGTCCCTAATCACACTATTCAATATATTTCTGGGACTTTTAGTTTCAGGTTCTTGGTTATGTATCTAGAAATGCAGACAATCATTCTTCTCTCTTTCCCTTACTTAACCCAGCATTTGTCGATTCAAAGGCTCAAGCGTTATCCCTGTAAGCTACTAGGTTATGAGAACCGATTTATGCTCAACTTCTATCAGTATCTAAACAACTTCAAATCGATATCTAACTCTAGTTTGTGAAGGGCAGTAATTTAGATCAGTTCTCTAATGAATACAAAGTGCATATATATATATATATATATATATATATATATATGCCTAAAAAGTGAAGCCCCAATAACTATTCTTAACAGTCGCAGCACCGCAAAATCTCCGTAATTCCTTAAATTGTTTACCGTACCAAAAGTTACGGTCACATTCCTTCGTGAATGAAAAATTAAAATCTCACTAATATTTGAATCGAACACTAATTTGTTCGTTTAAATGAACTAACACTGACCTACATACAGATAAACAATTCAGTATGTGTAGTATACACACTACGTGCAACGTGCTAATTTGCACTAAAATGGAAAGACTAATATGGAAGGACTGAAAATATCAACGTTACTGGGCATTTTCATTTTGTAACCAGACGCTCCTCGGTTAGAACCATAGTGATGAGTGTGTACTGCCGATGCTTACCAAACTAGCGGGATGAAATAGCTAGCTGTCCAGTAACTTCAGTGCTGATTTTCAGTGGTCCTGCAACTAATATCCCTCCATGATGAAACTCTTAAAAAATGTGTTTGTAACAACTCATCACTTTTGTTACTACCCTCCTTCATGAAAGAAAGAACTGTGTATGAATGCAGCTGTGTAGGTAAAAAATGGATTCGCAGAAAGGCGCCTCTTCGCTGAACTACCCATCTTGTTTTTATACAAGAATAAAACTTGTGGAATGTGGTGGAGTGTAATTCCATTATGGGTAAATTTTTGTTTTGATAAAGTCTCCCAGTGTTATACAATAATGTTTACTGATGACGTTTCGAGCACAATTTATTGCTTATAATCATATCAAGGTAATCACACAACTTGCTAACTTCATTTATATAGTTCCACTATTTTTCGCTTGATTTTATTGGTAATAGTATTTTCCATATTACAGGTATGAGTGATGAATCATTCCTATTGCATGTGTTTGGTGTAGACTCGATGAACAAGGATTCAGTAATCAATCTCTCTCTCCACCTATATAGAATACTATTTAGAACTTTAGCCCTCTCCCACCCCATTTTGTGGTTGTGTGTTAATGCATGCAATGTACTTGGTGAGCTTTTTTCTAAATTACTCATCTTCTCGCGGTCAACCATTCTCACCTTAGCTAAATTCCTATGTTCTGACAGTCTGACTACCTCCGACCTACTAGTTTGACCTATGTAGTTCACCTAACTCACAGTCATTGCAGGGTATTTTGTAAATTTTATTATTTTGTCTAATTGGGTCCACTGGATCCTTTAACCTACTGAGCTTGTCCTATCTGAGGGAGTTTGAAGGTTTGAATGCCACCAGCCTAATTCCTGCTTTGTTCAGAATCCTACGTAGGGCGTTTCTCAGATGTCCCCTCCTTAAATGGTTTAACAGTGGATGATATATTCTCTCATATTTATGTTATCATTACCAGTTTCACAATTATTTTTGTTTTGCTTTAGGTCTTTACTGATCATCCTAATGAATTTTATAGGATAGTTATTCAACACCAAAGCCTCTTCTATCTGTTTTAGTTCATCATTTAGGTCTTTTTTGTTCTACTTAGTGCTACCGGTCGGTTTGTTAGACATTTACTTAAGTGTGCCTTCACAGTCAGATAACGAATGAGATGAATTAAAGTCTAAATATCTACTAGAATGAGTCGGTTGTTAATTAATGTTCATTCAATGAACAAAGATTAGATGATTAACCTCACTCTCCACCTAACTTTATTACTTTTGATATTTCTGCCCTATCCCAATCCATTATGTGAATGTATTACAACGACAGCGTTTTTTTACTAGATTACTCAGCTTAGCGAGGTCAGTCATTCCAGGTGTAACTGTATTTTTATCTTGCGATACTGTAATACGACGTGATCTACTAACCTGATCTATGTAACTGACCTCATGGTCATTGGATTTTTTTTCCTTCACGTTCTCCAGTGGAACATAGGGCTCCAAGCTAGGGACTTGAAGTTTCTGTAACAGTGTTTATTTTACAGGATGGGATTGCTAGACTCATGCTCAACCTTTCCTCCTTACCAGCATTATTTCCGGCTTAGACAGGTAAAGGAGTGCATTGGTGGCCGGAGATATAACCCCGGACCGTGTGCATGGTTGGTGAGCGTTCTAACCCCTATGCCACCGGCGCACATAGTCATTGGATAGCATTTGTTAAATTATAATATTGAGTCCTGGAGCCAACAAAGTTCATCCTTTAAAGACTTAATTGGTTGTAAACGCTACCCTAATTATGAAGCCGTGTGAATGCATACTGGCATGATTATGAGGAATAAATTGTGCTCAACGCATCATCCAGTTATTCACACTGTATCACTACGATATATTATGTGCAATAAAAGTATTCAGTATGGAATTAGATCCCATTACAGTGACCAAACTCTACCTTTGCTTGCAATTTTCATCTCTACTGATACAAAATTATTCCACTGGTTTTCATTCCCTTGTAAGTATGGCTTGTATTCACCTCAAGTCTAGACAGTGGTACTGGAGGTAGCGTAGTTGTTTTATTATTTACGTTCCCAGTGCAACACAGGGCTTCAAGATAGATGTATGAATCTTTGGTAGCAGTGGTGTTCATTTTTACAATGAGGGAGTTGCTAACCTTATGCCCCAACCTTCTTCATTTACGAGTCATATTACTGGCTTAGCGAGGTGTACGAGTGCATCGGCCGAGAACCGAACCCCGAACCACCTCCATGGTTGGCTAGTATTCTACCACTGTGCCACCAATGTGCACGAGGGCTCATGACTAATGTTATGGAATGCATAAACCCAGCCGAGATTTGAACCCGGGATCGATCCCACCTAAAGCGTTTATCATACCCCTAGACTACTAGACCGAGATGGCGAAATTGTTAAAAATAACTGCTACCAATAAAAAAAACGCAGAAGACAGAATTGCCTTCCTGAATATCCTACTTACAAGAAAAGAAATCTGCAAATAAAAAGCACTTAGACAGGACAAATATACACATTTTCACACAACTTCGTTCCTATCAAGTACAAAAGAAATATGTTGATGACCCTCATCCACAGAGTTAGAGATATATGCTCAAAAGAAGAAATTGAAAATGAATTAGGCATGGTATACGACACTTTGATCGAAAATAGTTATCTCGAAAAATTTATCAGGAAACACATGACAAAGAAGGCGAAAAAGGACTACTCACTATCTGTAAACAACAAGCCACTTTATATACGACTACAATTCAAGGGTGATATGCCAAGGGAGATAATTACGAGGAAATTAAGAAAATCAGTTCAATTAACTATTAATGCTGGTGAACTACATGTCTCATCCTCTACACGACCGATGATGCTACTTCGACTGAAAGTTGAAGTACCTAGACTAGACTAGACACTTCAAATTGTATCCACCAATTCAACTGTACTTGTAGTGGAGTGAGTTAAATTGGACATTGCTCTAGGAACTTGATTTTTCGTGCTCACTTGAGAACATCTCCCACTATGGTGTAATTAAAACCATCATCAGTTCGATATCGGACCATCTGGTGCAAACCGGCCGGCCACAAAGCCAGCCAGCCAGCGTGGAAGAATCTTTCTCTTTCATCTACCGGGTGCCTGATAGATTGCCAAAATCATCATCGAAGCACCGCATGCTCCAAACAGCAGGGGATATTGCAATTCTCCTCAAACAACCAGTGATCTGTGTTCAAAAGAAACAAGTCCAGCCAGCTAGCCCCTACTACTGCCCTGGCCAGCCTTCAGAAGAGACAATGAATTCATGAATTTGTAATATTATCTCTTCTGATTTTTCTGACATCCAGCTTATTTTATGTTGATGCTACTGGGCTGTAATCTATCAATATTATTGATTCACTGTTATTTAAACAACATTAATGTTGTTTATAACACTAATTCATTCATTCACTATAATGTATATATAACTGGAGAGCCTGATGATGAAGTTATGGAAAACAGTAGTCTTTGTTCAGTATCCATTCTTTTAAAAAAACTTAGGAGATTAGAAATTAATTTAAAACAATGAGGTTATGGTTTAGATCACGAGAATGTGACTAAAATTCAATCAGCCAAAAAAATGATATATTCTGTTGTAACATAAACTTGATCATATGTTCTTGTCTCGAGTTATTTTATGCCCTTGACTAGTCTAAGTGTAAATTCCTTGAAGTACTGATATTGGTTACAGGATTATTGAAAGATGGACTGGTAGAAAACTGTTTCGTGTCATCTAAGAGAAAAAAAACATTCAGCGAGTAGCTACTCTTCTCAGCAACATCATTCTCAAGCATCAGTGGCACAGTGGTTAGGACTCTCGCCGACCATGAACATGGTCCGGAGTTTGATCCCCTGCCGATGCACTCCTGATATCTATGGTTGGCCTGGAAAATTTGGGCTACCAATATCACATGCTGAAAATTCCACACCTGTACCAAAAATACAGTGTGGAATCAAGCTGTAATCAAAAAATACTGAAATCGTATGCGCATGGTAAATTTTTATAGAAACGAAAGGAATATTCCAAAAAAATATGTCATTAGAATTGTAAATTTTAGATTTAAAAAATTACAATAATGTAACAAGCGTCAGTCATGTCGAAAATAGAATGTATAATTAACTAAGTACATTTGGTTACCGAATATATAATTGACGCGAATGAGTAGAATTCAGCTAGAATCGAATGACAGTCAAGTTAAAAGACAGGCGTAATCAGGAGAAGAAATTTCATAGGGGGTGAAGGAAGAAAGTAATATAATTAAAAAGAATCAAAAACAAGAATTGCGTATCCGGAATAAAGATAGATCAGGTTGATTAAGTGAACAAAGTTCTTTTACATGAAGAGTTCAGGATTTAATATGTGAATTGCCATTGGATATGATAGAGAAGGTTTGTAGCTGAGGTGGATGATTTTGATGTGGCTGCGTTCTCTGAGCAGCTGGATAGTTAATTTGCGAAGCTTTCATCAACCTACAAGTCAACATCCTCACCTCAGCGAATACTTCAATTTATTGAATTCAACTTTTAGATTTCTCCACGAGTTTAATAAATAATCTCTCCTAGTGACTGGACCTTGAACGTGATTGGTTGTTTTTGTGTGGGTTTTCACACCTTTTAGGCAGCTACTTGTATTGGAACTGATTGTTTCTTTGACTTTGACTTGGACTCTTTGTGGGTGTATGTGAGGTTTCTTTCTTATCGGTTGATAAATTTTGTCCATCACGATGTGTCTATTCATTGATTGATGATTCACTGGAATGCCAAGCTTCTAAGAATTCTCTAACATTCCACTGCTAGTCACCATCCACCAATTAAATACTAACTAAATGCCCAGACATCGTCGAAGCATCTGCACAAGTAGCCGACATGTCAACCTGAGACCGAGCATTTGGTCCAATCAATCGATGGGAAAATCTAGAAATTCAATTAGATTAATATGACCCGTTGGACAAGAGGTGGCTCTCGTGGCCCAAGTAATCTAGTTGATAACGCTTTGGCGTTTGAAACTACGGACACTGGGTTTGAACCTCGGTGGAAACTTCATCACTCACTTGGAAATGCAGGTATATCCAGATGACGAGTCCCCACTAGGACGAAACAGCTTCCCAAAGCTTCTCTAATGAGTAAATCTGATATCAGTATAAAACATACGTACTGTGGTAGAGCATAACTCCGTTTTGGATAAGATTTTATTTTGATGAATCGCACAGTGTTACACATTAGTATTAACTGATGCCACCACGTTTCAAGTACAAATTATTGCCACTCATAATCATATCAAGGCACTACTCACACAACTTTTTCCTTCATTTATATACATGTGTGGAATTGAGTGGATGTTTGAATAAAAATCAATATGGGATATTGTACATTCAGGCATACTAATAATAATATGAATGTTACTGATCAATTACAATCAGATGGGAAGTAACACTAGGGTTTTTATAATCATAATAAGTAACTTGTTAGAATGTTGTGATGTGTTTGTATTGAAATCTAATTTCGAGATTACTTATTATCCTCTTCTGATTTGACTGACTGGCGACAATAATATCTTCCATATTTCTGGTATTTGCATTGAATCATTTCTGTTACATGTGTTGGAGATAGACTCGATGATGAACCAGGATTCAGGAATCAATCTCTCTCTCCATCTAAATATATTACTTCTTAGAATTTTAATCCTCTCTCACCCTATTGTGTGGTTGTGCGTTAATGCATACAGTGCAATGTAGGGCTGAGATTTTTGTAAATTACTTATCTTTTCGGGGTCAACCATTCTTACCTTAGCTAAATTCTTATGTTCCGACAACCTGATTACTACCAATCTACTGGTTTGACCTATATAGTTCACCTAACTCACAGTCATTGCAAGGTATTGTGTAAATTATATTATTTTGTCTAATTAAGTCAACAGGGTCCTTTAGCCTACAGAGCGTATCCTGTCTTAGTGAGTTTGTAGGTTTGAATGCCACCCTAATTCCCTCTTTATTAAGAAACCTACGTAGGGAGTGTCTCAGATGTCCCTTCCTTATTTGGTATAACTGTAGATGACTTATATTCTCTCCTATTTATGTTATTATTACTAGTTTCACAATCATTTTTATTTCGCTTTTGGCCTTTACTGATCTTCGTAATGAAGATTATAGAATAGTTAGTTATTTGACACCAACGCTTCTTCTACCTGTTTCATTTCATCATTTAGGTCTTTTTTGTGCTACTTAGTACTACTGCTCGGTTTGCTAAACGCTTAACTAAGTCTGCCTTCACCGACAGATAACAGATGAGCTGAATTAAAGTCTAAATATCTATTAGTGGAAGGAGTTGGTTATCTATAAACAATAGTGTGTAGTTTACCTTCTTCTATTCGTTTTAATTTACAATCTAACACCGTGACTCATTCTCCTTGTTTATTTTCCGATTCAAATGTGAATTTTATTCCCTCTACCTGTGAGTTTATGCGTGTCAAGTAGCTAGAGATATGTTGTGTTTTTAATACTGTGAAAGTGTCAGTCGTCCAGATATCTCCACTACATTTTTGGAGTAGGATGAAATATATTTTCCCAGCTGTCTATAAATATGTCTGCTACTATAGGGGATATTGGTGATCCATCCCATTGCTACACCTTCTGTTTGTCTATATATTTTGCCTTGGAATTTAAAGATAGTAAATGTGAGGCATAACTGAATTCCTAAAATAATTTGTTCAATGGGTAGCTTTGTCCTATAAAAGAGTTCAGGATCCGAAGGTAATTGTTTTTTAACTGCTTCTAAGGCTGCCATATTGACTAGTATATTAGTATAAAGACTAGTTATATCAAAACTAACCATTGTTTCATCATCTGTATCCAAAATGACCCTATGTATCGAACAATAATTTTGTGTCTAAGTTCAGACATTAGAAAACGATTATAGATTTCTCAGATTCCTGCGTTATTTTCACAAAAGCATATTCCTTGTAACTCTACTTATGTATATATATATATATATATATATACATAAATATAAAGGGACAATTCTTCCTTTATGTTTCATTTACTGAATAAAAATATGTTACCAGACAGAGATTTCTTCATAATGTTCAATGTGAGCATTATTCAAAACGAAAAAATGTTATTGTTGACACAGTTTTCAATTATTTAAGTCATTCGATAACTTAGAAATATATACGTATATACGGACTGTGCTTGTGAATAGCACACTAGAGAATATACATCGAAACATTTGTGTTACGTAATAGACAGAATAAGGTATTCTTTGTCAAAAAAACAATAGAATCTTTAGACACGATTGTACTTATTACTATACATTTATATATATATGTATATATAAAATATTTCTGAAATCAATTTCACTGTGAAAACTGATACACTGGGAATTAATATAACCGTAAATGCTACGTTTCATTAAGATAAGATAAGGTAAGCTTTATTCCAAATCAGTACTTGTGATACAGAATGGAATTCTCAGTATTTTACTACAATATTGCATCCAGTTAGTACATTAACAATAAATATAGTTCTACATAGATTAAGGTTATCTCAGTCAGTTTGACAACAACATATTAGCAATTCGGTAGCAAAGCCAAAATGTAAACAGAGTGTTTGAAGGTGTTAGAAAAGTAGATACTACTAGCATATTTACTGGCGTAAGCAATAGCAAAAATGGTCGAGGTATACAGAGTGTGAAAGAACGAACAAGAATGTTTTAAGTAGAGTTTGTAAGTAAGAGAGAAACAAAACAGCACATAACAAAAATAAATAGAGAAGGGAAAAAAAGGTAGAGAGAAAACGTTGTACCTGTAAATGATGTGAGTTGGAAAGACGAGAGTCCCTTGTTCTACTGACTATTTAATAAGTTAAATAGTCAGTAGAACAAGGGACCAACCAGTAAGTGAATATACACTAACCAGCTTTTGATTGTTTTATGTGTATTTCAGAGAAGATTTCATTGATTCTGCTGTACTAGACTACGACTAAGGTGCGCGTCAATGGCACAGCCTTAGAATGCTCACCAACCACGCCTCAAGGGGTCCTAGGTTCGATCTCCGACCAACGCGTTACTTTACATTGCTAAGACTGCTATAAGAGAGTGGTAATGAAGGAAGGTTGGGCATGAGGTTAGTAACTCTAATTCCGTGAAAGTGAACACCACTGCTACCAAAACTTCATGACTCTAATTTGAAGCCTTATTTTCCTTATTGGGAACGTAAAGGAACAGAAAAAACTATTTAACGTCTTTTTTAAACAACAACACTCTAAGTTAGTTTTAACAAAAACCATGAAAAAATAAGTTAGAATGTTCCCTTCAAAAGAAGAGTAGGTAGAATATTATTAGTATTTCCTTGGGTTCTTAGTGGAACATAGGGCTTCAACTGCACATCTCCACTTGCTTCTGTCTTCTGCTCTACTTTTCACCTGCATCCATCCATGTTATTCCATACTCTTTCAACTCCTCTTCACATGATCTCCTCCATCTCACTCACCCTTACACTGATGTCCCACTCGCTGCCTGCTTCCCTTTCAGCCTGGTTCCACACGAGAAATGGCCTGGCGCGCGCGTGATGTCACCCAGCGGCCTCCTCAGCCACGAGTGTCCAATCCATCTCCAATTTCTCCTGCATATTTCTTGGGTGATTGGTTCTTGTTTGTTAGTTTGTTCCCATAGTTTCTTCTTGGTGATTTTTTCCGACCTAGCCATCTGATCTTCAGTATAGATCCAGCGAAGACAGTTGTTGATATAGGTCTTCAGCAGGCTGTTGGAAATATTCGTTGTGACCCGCCCGCCAAGTTTCTCATCCGTATAGAAGAGCTGACTGACTTGATTTTTGTATTAAAAATCCGACCAAATTTCGTTGTTGGTGCTGGCTGAGTGACGAAGATTTCCAGATTGGTTTCAAGTTGATGATGAATGTGTTTCTCGCTCGCCTTCCCGATTCTCGATTCGCTCGACAACCTCGTCCGCTCCGACTGCCTGTAGTTGAGACAATGCTCCCTAGATAAGTGAATGAAGTAACTGACCTCTTTCAAATCTCTCCCGTTGATGGTGATTGGCGATGTATGTTGCTGTTGTTGTTGTTGGTTGGTTGGTTGGTTATTTTCATAACCTCCGTCTTGTCTATGTTCACCCGGGGTCCTGTCTTCGCTGGCTGCTTCTTCGACCAGTTTGTCAGTTTTCGCTTGTAAGTCTTCGATTTTGTGACAGTGACATCAAACATAAATCATCCAGGCGCGAAATCCAGGTCTTCTAGGTTCTTCACGTCGGTCGGTCCAGGATATCCCTATCTTCTCGTTTCTCACTCACTGTCTGATGTATAATCCAGTCAGTCCACCACTATTAGGAATATCATTGGTGATAATAGGCAGGCACTCTTGTCTGACTCCTGTGTTTACTCCAGACGCTTTGCGGATCACTTGACATGTGTTGCTGTCGTACAGCTGTTGAATGAGGTTGATGAATATTTAGGTTACGCCGTGGTAATCGAGTAGTTTCCAAATTACTTCGCGGTAGAATATACGAATTAACAAATTGTGAAAGTAGAAACTGAGTTATGCAAGACTTTCCTAACTTCCGAGTCTTCTACGTGAGGTAGTTAAGAGGGAGTGTTATATCACCACAAGAAGTCTCTACTTTTATAATTTGTTAATTTTGGCATTCTAATTATATTTTTCTTTATCGCTCCCCATCTAATATTTCCTAAGAAAGAGTTTGTAACATTGAGAAAGGACAAGTGGGTTGTAGTCAAAAGAACTCTTTACAACTGTTGTGGAAAGACACTTGTTTTTATGAGAAGAATTGACGAATATCATCTAAAGCTGGTGTCCCTCAAGGTGCTGTAATCACCCCACTTCCCTTTTTCTTGCCTTTTACATGACTTATCATCTTCAAGTGACATCAATTTTGTTAAATATGCTGACGACCTGACTGTATCTTTGCCTGTCAAATGTCAAAGTGACTGCCGTAAAGTAAATGGCTTTTATCAGAAATCACCCAGTGGTCCAATGAAAACGGTCTTACCTTAAACCCCTCTAAACACCAAACAGTCATTTTCATCTTTAGCATAAATCTGACCCAAACAAATTGGTTAGCACTTGCGAGGTGCGCAACATAGATGGATGGCATTGAAATAGAGACCAAATCGGAAATTAAATACCTTGGAGTCATTCTATCTGCTGATCTTTCCTGTTCGTCTCATATCTTGATGATTTCTATGAAAATATTCCGTCTTACCTTCTACATCAAGAAGTTAAGACAATCTGGAATAAACCAACCCTTACTCCTACTATTCATTAACTCTTGCATCCTGCCTACTGAAAAAGGACTATACCTTATTACGTAGGGTGTAAAAGGTTGTCAGCAGGGTAAGCAATGTGCCATTTAAACATCTTGTTAATATTCTGGTCAATAAGCACTTGGACTCATGTGGAAAATGGGCTAAATCAATCCATTCTATCTAACTCACACCACCCTCTTCATATACAACTCTCCCCTTGTATGTCATCAGCCACGACCAGAAGCCTATATAGAAAACTACATGCTCACACTAGAAAGTACAAAAACCCAACTCAATCATACCCTACATGGCTCGTGTTCTGTGCAATAAAGAAAGCATTAGGCGTGAAACCTATAACTTAATAAATAGTCAGTAGAACAACTGGATCTATTCTTTCCAACTCATATCATTAATAGATACAACGTTTTCTTTCTTTGTTTTCCTTTTTTCTTTTTTGTTATGTGCTGCTTTGTTCCTCTCTTCCTTACAAACTCTACTTAAAACATTCTTCTTCGCATTTTCACACTTTGTATATCTCGACCTTTTTGTTACCGCTTTCACCAGTAAATTTGCTAGTATCTACTTTTCTAACACCTTCAAACATTCTGTTCAATTTTGGCTTTGCTACCGATATGCCAATATGTTGTTGTCAAAATTAACTGAGATTACCCATAATCTATGTAGGATTTAATTTATTGTTAATGTACTAACTAACTGGATGCAATAGTGTAGTGAAATGTTGAGAATTCCATTCTGTATCACAAGTACTGTTTTGGAAGAAAGCGTATTATTATTAATATTTTCCCCTGTACTAGGTAATTGTGATGGGAATGTAAGATGACATATTGCCTTACATACTGAATATTTCACATTTTATCAAACGTACTGTTTGGAATAAAGCTATGATTAATATTATTAAAATATTTCTTCAAATTTAAGAAAAACCCTGGATATATGAAAAGATAAAACAGCATAATTTTACACTTTTAAACGTTCAATAGTGTAGAACTCATCATTACTGCATTGTAAATAGGTCACTTTCATTGACTGATCTCTAGGGTGTAAAGATTTTCATTTGTCCACTTCTGAGTGTTGGCGCTAACTGAAGTCTATCAGCCAGGTTTGCAGTGGTGTAACACAGCTAGGTGAATAGTGATCAACATACACTCTGAACTGGTATCGAATGACGTTAATTAATCAGCGTGAAGCCGTGGCCTAGGGTTTCTTCCATATTGGCACTCTTAGTTAGGACGTATCAGTAAAGTCGAAGGAACTGATGACTTTTTAAATAATCGAACTAATTTCCTTAAGTGTTGCAGTAACAGATGTTTTCACGTTGCAGACGTGACTATTTGAATTCCTAGTCCCTGACTATTCTGTAGCTACCAGTTAACGTAGCCCCAAAAAACCTGATTGTCTCACCAGATGTGTCTCTGACCTCGGCATTGAGCGAGGCGTGTTTGCATCTTCTAAGGGAAGTTAGTTCACTTCGAGGTTGGGGATACAGCTTATTGAAGAATGGTAATAAACATCCTAAAACTTAAATGCAAGGCTAACTATGAGCAGAAACAAACCATATAACATAAATCTAACTTGCTTATTATGTTGCCTACTATTTAGTGTCTAATGTTTTATCTAACTGCTATTCTTTAGAAACTAATTCATACTTGGAGTTCAGACTGCGAATCCTGTGATTGCATTGCTTAGAGACACTAAGGATGACAGCTGAACTTTATTAAGATTTCATCCAAAGATACTCACCAACCTTTAGTCGTAAAAACACCGAAATGCACCTATAAAGTGATGCCTAGAGCAATAAGTGAATATATAGTTAAAGTAATAATTTAATTTTCAAAAGAATGGATACTCAACAAAGAGCACTCTTTTCGATAACCTCTTCATCATCAGGCGCTGCAGTTATATATACATTATAGTGAATGAATGAATTAGTGTTATGAACAGCATTAATGTTGCTGTTTAAATAACATCGAATCAATAATATTGATAGATTACAGCTCCATAGCATCAACAACAAATGAGCTGAATGTCAGTTGAAATAGGAAAGATAATATTACAAATTCGTGGATTTATAGTGTCTCCTGAAGGCTGGCTAGGGCAGTAGTAGAGGCTCGCTAGACTTGCTTCTTTTGAACACAGATCACTGGTTGTTTGAGGCGAATTACAATATCCCCTGCTGTTTGGAGCATCCGGTCCTTCGATGATTTTGGCAATCTCCTAGGCACTCGGTAGATGATGGTAGAGAAGGATTCTTCCACGCTGGCTGGCTGGCTTTGTGGCCGACTGGTTTGCACCAGATTGTCTAATATCGAACTGATGATGATAGTTTTAATTACACCATAGTGGGAGATGTTCTCGAGTGAGTACGAAAAATCAAGTTCCTAGAGCAATGTCCAATTTAACTCACTCCACTACAAGTACAGTTGAATTGGTGGATACAATTTGAAGTGGCTAGTCTAGTCTAGGTACTTCAACTTTCAGTCGAGGTAGCATCATCGGTCGTGTAGAGGATGAGACGTGTAGTTCACCAGCATTAAGAGTTACTTGAACTGATTTTCTTAATTTCCTCGTAATTATCTCCCTTGTCGTATCACCCTTGAACTGTAGTCGTATATAAAGTGGCTTGTTGTTTACAGATAGTGAGTAGTCCTTTTCCGCCTCTTTCTTTGTCATGTGTTTCCTGATAAATTTTTCGAGATAACTATTTTCGATCAAAGTGTCGTATACCATGCCTAATTCATTTTCAATTTCTTCTTCTGAGCATATATGTCTAACTCTGTGGCTGAGGGTCTTCAACAAATTTCTTTTGTACTTGATAGGAACGAAGCTGTGAAAATTTATTAATTCAATTTCCAAATAATGTAATTCTTTAAGGCACTACAACTCGACTACTTTGAAAATATTCAACACTGGTGAGCTTAAAACATTTTGATAAGTAACTTTCTAAGGGTAATGCTGACAGATTTTATTTGCTTCAAGTCTGTTCTCAGACTGATTTCAGTTAGAGTACCACTGGGAACCAGGCAATGCTGGAGAGCTGTTTCATCCTAGTTGGAGACTCCTCATTGGTACGCACCCACCAGGGTTCAAATTGGTAGACGCAGGAACTCATGAGCCGTTGATCAGCATCTCACTGGCTGAATGGTCTATGAGGTTGCCGTGCAACCAGAAAATCCTAGGTTCGAAACTCAGTGGTAGCATACTGATGAAGAGATTCAAGCTGGAACAAAACAGCTCTCGAAATTATCGCCATGTGATGTGAAATAAGAAGAAATAGATCAGTCAGAATAACGTTATCGTAACTTCGCTCTGCACAGTTTTATAGCGTCCTAAGAGGTCATGGAAATTATTCATATGAACTGGTAATAATAGATATGAAACTACATAAAGAAAATAATAAATTACGTAATCTGAAGACTTTAATTGATGAACAGCGTTCAGAAACGATATTTGTTAGAACTGTGGGTGGATTGTATACCTAACTATTGTACAAGTCCCAAAAATGCTAAACGCCATAACAGTAACCTATTTGTGCATACTCAGTTCAGCGTTTTCCTTGTGAATAGGAAAAATTTCTACTGTGGACAAATATAACCGAAAATCCTTTGAATGACTCGGACTTATTTTATATATCACTTTGAAAGACTTATCTACTGATATGGAATGATCTATAAGAACGAGATGCTCAAGAACTGAAATATTGGTTCGTCTAATTTCTCCTGTCAACAACAATACTGGGAAATGTTTTCGTGCACGTCTCGACAGTATCCCACTAGTATAGCCTACGGACTTAGCTTTAGAGGAGTTAGTAAATTAAATAACGGATTATCCGTACTATATGATTATAGAGCTTCAAAGTAAACTTATGAAAAGAATATTCTTTCTTCGGATCACTAGTCCATTTAAGACTACTATAAACTTAAAGTGGTGAAGAGTGCCAATAGAAATGTGATCTAGTTCTATGGCCTCCAGCCTCCTCCTGCAAACTAAAAACATTCTGCACTGGCAAGTCACACAGCTAAATGACAAAATTACAATTTCGCCTGATAAAATTCAATCATCATAAGAGTGTTAGCTACATGACACTAATAACTCACCAGGGACACGTTAGTTAAAGCATAATTACTACTGACAGTGACAGAGCACAAAAAGTAAGCAGTACCAAGGAAAATCTAAGACAGGAAGTGATACACATAAAATAATCCTTGAAACTTAATAATTACCCGGATAAATTAATCAGGAAATATGTACGGAAATGTAAAAATAAAATAAATAATGATAATAGCGACAGTGATAATAATAATAATATTGATGGTGACACCAACAATAAGGAATATAAATCATAAGTAGCAATTCCATACAAGGAAGGAACCTCCGAAACCTTACGCAGAATTCTTAACAAGGCAGGAAAAAAAGTGGCTGGCTTTCAAACCACCCATAAACTCAATTAGAAACAAGATTTGTCGGTTAAAGCATCAATCCTGTGGAGCCAATAAAACAAAACAATTTAGTTTATGTAATACCCTGCCTGCGATGATTGTCAGATCAAATACAGAGGTCAAACTAGTAGAACAGGTACAGTCAGACTAGTGGAGCATAAAAAACCTAACAAAATCTAGACTGGATGCCCCGAATAAGATAAGAAATCTAAAGAATAGTTAAACTATAGCACTACATGCAGTTACACACAACCATACAATAGGATGGGATAGGATGACAGTTTCGAAATCTTATGTCACAGGGTGGAGCAAAGGAGAGATTGCTAACAGAAGCTTTGTTTATCGAATCAACTACAAACACGTGTAATAGGAATGATTCAACACCTGTCCAGGCAGGTTTCTGGAAAATTCTCCTACCCCGACGACGGCAAATAGGAAAGGACAAAAGAAACTATGAAACTCAAGTTTCAAAGTCGTGTGATTACTATTGATATAATTATGAACAATGAATTTTGTTTGAAACTGTGTCATCCAGTAAATAATACTGTTTCACTCACTGTGTGATACATCTAATAAACAAACTAATATGGAATTACTTACTACCACAGTTCCCAAGTTTTAAACACATATTAATAGGAAACATAGTACAAATTACAATTGGCAAATTACCCAACTAAGTGACAACTTTACATTTTCGCCTGATAGAATTCAATCATCATAAGAGTGTAAACCACATGACACTAATAACTCTCCAGGGACATATTAGTTAAAGCATAATTACCTACTTACTACTCTTATCTTACATTTCAATGAAAATATATTTTAACGGTTTAATAATAGACCAACTAGTCTAAACTGGCTGGCCACAAAGTCAGCCAGCCAGTATTGAAGAGTCCTTCTCCATCATCTATCGGGCACCAAATAAATTATCAAAAACATCCAAGTATCACATGCTTCAAATAGCAGAGGCTATCCCTATTCGTATGAAACAACCAGTGATTTGTGTGCAGAAGGAGAAGAAGCAAGTCCAGCTAACCACTACTACTGCCCTGGCCAGCCTTTAGTGGAGACTATAATTTCATGAATTTGTATTATTATCTTTCCTAATTTCTGTGTGTGATATTCAGTGTGTGAGTGTATTATTATGTTGATGCTATCGAACTGTAATCTATCGATTTTATCATTATTGATTCGATGTTATTTGAACAACATTAGTGTTGTTAATATCACTAATTCATTCACTACTATTATGTATATATAAATATAGAACCTGATGATGAAGCTATCGAAAAGAGTATTCTTTGTTCAGTATCCGTTCTTTTGGAAATATATTTTGTTATTAAACTATAAGATCATTAATATGCCTTGACGACACTTAGTAGATTTTGATGTGGTTGTGTTCTCTGAGCTGGATGGTTAATTTACGAAGCTTTCATCACCCTACTGGGTGAAATCTTCAGCGCATACTTCAATTTGAAGTGAGCTTTTAGATTTCTCCACGAGTTTATTAATCACCTCTCTTGGTGACTGGACCTTCGACGTGATTGGTTGTTTTTGTGTGTTTCCATACCTTCTAGGTTACTTCCATCGGAATTGATTGTTCTCTTGATTTGACCCTTTGTGTGTGAGGTTTCTTTCTCATCGGTTGATAAATTTTGTCTATCTCGATGTGTCTATTGATTGATGATTCACTGGAATGCCAAGCTTCTAAAAATTCTCTAGCATTCTTGTTATTTCCTCTGTCTAATATTTGAACGTTGTCCCAGTCGAATTGATGTCCGTGGTTGTCTGTGTGTAGTGAAATGAGGGAGTGAATATCATGTCTTTTGACGGCTAGCTTATGTTCGTGGATACGAAGACGAAGGGGACGTCCACTTTGGCCAGTGTAGTGTTTTTCACAGTTGTTACAGTTTATTTTGTAGATGATGTTGGTTTTATCTTCTTTCGTTGTTGAGTCTTTTGGTTGACATAGAATTGAGTGAGGCGACTTTGTTGGTTTGTGTACGACGTCAATTCCTAAAGGTTTGAAGAGTTTTGTAGTGATTTCTGAGATATCCTTTATATATGGTAAGGCGATTTTCTTTGTGCTTTCCTTGGTGGCTTTTGGTTTGGTAGGTTGGCTTGGGGGTATATGTCTCTTGATGAAATTCCGTGAATATCCATTCTTTTGGAAGACGTCCATGAGATACTTTTCTTCAATTTTCTTTAAGGTGGGAGTGCTGCAGTGAGTCCTTGCCCTCTTGAATAGTGTTTGTATGCAATTCCTTTTGTGTGTTATTGGGTTGTTGCTGTTGTAATTCAGTATTTGGTCTGTGTGAGTTGATTTCCTATAAACTTGAGTTTCTAATTCTCCTGTAGTTGTTCGCCTGACTAAGACGTCCAAAAATGGTATTTTGTTCTCGGATTCCTCTTCTCTTGTGAATTTGATGTCGTTGAAGACGTTGTTTATTAAGTTGTGAGTTTTATCTAATTCGTTTCTTTTGATTATTACAAATGTGTCGTCGACGTAGCGTATCCAAATCTTGGGTTTGATCTTTGGTAGAATTATGTTTTCGAGTCTTTGCATCACTGCTTCTGCAATCAAACCTGATATTGGCGATCCCATGGGTGTTCCTTTGACTTGTTCATATATTTGGCCGTTGAATTGGAAGTATGTTGTTAGGCATAGATTTATGCATTCCATCCAGCTTGTGTGTTGCATTTTTGATTGTTGTGGGAGTTGTTCGTCGTTGCTAAGTAATTGCTCCATGGTTTCTTTTGCTAGTTTTTGTCCGATAGAGATATAAAATGCTGTCACGTCGAAGGATACCATTATTTCTTGTTCATCTATTTGGATGCCTCTGATTTTCTCTAGGAATTGGATAGCAGAGTTGATGGAGTGATCGCAAGATTCCGTTAGGTGTTTTAGTTTTCTGTATAATTCTTTGGATAAATTATATGTTGGAGTTCCTGGGAGTGATACAATTGGTCGTAACGGGATATTTGCCTTGTGTATTTTGGGTCTGCCGTAGAATCGAGGTAGGACTGGTCCATTGGATTTCATTCGCCATTGGTCTTGTTTTGTGATCTGTCCAGTTTTGCTGAGCTTGTTTAAGGTCCTTTGGATGCGGTTGTCCAATGTTTGTATGGGATTTGTTGGGAGTTGTTGATATACATCTTCATCTTTGAGTAGTTCTTCAGCTTTCTTGGTGTATTCTTCTCTGTCCATGACTACTGTTGTTCTTCCTTTGTCGGCTGGTAAAATGACGATGTCCTTCCTATTTTTCAGCTTTTTGAGGGCCTTTAGTTCTTGAGAGTTGAGTTGTGTGTGTTGTCTTTTCTGTTTGACCATTGGTACAATTGTTTGGCGTATCTCTTCCTGTGTTTCCTCGTTCAAGTTTGATGATTTGAGTAATGATTCAAGGGCAGCGAAGAAATCAGTTTTTGAAGCATCTCCGGTGTTGTAGTTTAATCCTTTTTGTAGTAGTTGTTGTTCCATTTTTGATAGTGGTTGTTTTGATAGGTTGACTACGCAGTCTATGGGCGTATTGTCTGGTTGTTGTTTTCTAATCTTGGCTAGCTTGGTTTTGAGGACTCTTCGTCTTTGTTCTCTGTGTTTTCCACTTGACAGTGTAATTGCGGTGATCAGCGTTGACAGGTGTTCCTGGTTGAGGGTTTTCTCTAATTTTGCTTTTTGGACATCTATTATTTGTTGATATTTGTTGATCCGGTAATGTGCGTCTGTAACTCGTGGAGAAATCTAAAAGCTGACTTCAAATTGAAGTATGCGCTGAAGATGTCACCCAGTAGGGTGATGAAAGCTTCGCAAATTAACCATCCAGCTCAGAGAACAAAACCACATCAAGATTATTCATGTATTGGATTGTAGGGATTTTGACTGGCTGCTTACAGGATTTCATCATGAGCTGACATTGGTTAGAGAACCATTGGAAAACTAGCCACAGGAGTACTGGACAGCCAGATGTTTCCTCCTGGTTCGGGACTCTTCATCAGTAGCCACCCACCACAGCGGGGTTCGGACCTAGGACAAGGTGAGCTCATAGATCAATAAGCCACTGGGACCCACCCAATCCAATGGCCCATGAATTCTAACTTCTGCCAATTCATGAAAGAGCGCAACCACTAGCCAATGTCTTCGGCAAGTATTATTCCTCACACCCGACGTGCTGCACCCTACTGGTCACGACGTCCCTTGTAACCGGTAGGTCCTGGGTTCGAACCCCGGTGGGTACGTACTGTGAAGAGTTCCAAACTAGAGTGAAACAGCTGTCCAATACTCCCAGGTTTTCCAGTGGTTCTGTAACCAATGTCAGCTCATGATGAAATCCTGTAAGCAGCCTAGTAGATTAACTTGCTACTGTAGAGGTGACCATTTTCAGAAATAAATAGCCTTCATTCATTGATAATCATATAAATTAGATCACATGTTTCTCTCTCAGCAGTTTTAGATCATAAGTAAAGGTTTTCAGTAAAAAGTTTCACTTGATAAATGAACGCACACACATTACTATCTTATATACATATGCAAATGTAAGGACAGAAGAATTTTTTTCGTTTATAGCTCTTAAAAAAAGTTTCAACAGTTTAGAAAATTTGAAACCTGAGTAATGTTTCTCTAAATAAATAAAAAAGTTGCTTCGTGTTTACGCAGTTGTATTCTAAACTTGTTTTCAAAACAAACTTTTTACTGAATACACGCGCACACACACACTTAGACCATACAAGTGAATTAGAACTGTACACATATAGCTGAGGTCTTGTTGACAAATGTTCACTAATTATTCTTTTTGAGTTTACTACGCTGCCATAGACAACTATAAGTATGGATGTACATACTGAGTGAGAAAATAAACAAACTTATCCAGGTTTATTGTGAACGCTAAGACTCGTTTCACATTGAGCTCATCTGAATAACAATAAAAGTGCAGATCAAGTAGATATTAACATATTTCTATAATGAGATAAATGCTGTTTACTCTTCAGAATAATGTTTTCATTCTAAATGAATAACATTCATTTGAGAAACTGTTACAACGAAGGTAGTAAATAAAATGTATCATTCTCTCTTGAAAAATCCATTACATATATATATGTACCCTGAGAAGTAATGAACAGCTCGCTGTATCCTCCTTTACGGTTCTGAGATAAAGCCATTGAAAGCCACTGGAAGACATGGAGAGGCCAGGTATCTTCGATCGGAGATGTTTGCCTTCTGCCTCCCATGTCAAGTGGTATTTTATGGTAAGTGATCTTCAAGTTAGTCGGATAATAGGACAAGTGTTGTGCATGCTAAGACATCGCCTTCCTCTACAGTTAGAGTTAAGAGTAGTCAAACCAAAACCTGGCATCAGACCATGCAGTCTTTGACGGTTATTTTGAACCAGTCACGTAGGGAGATACTGCAGGACTAGGGTCCTAGGACTGATAAAAACCAATATCTGGCGACTATTCGTGAAATAACTCAAAATTGTTCTCAATTGGCACAGATGAATTCACCCTTTGTGATTTCCCAGATCCATCTATTATATTATTACCATTATTTTCTTTTAATTCCTGGAAGAACCTAGGGGCTTCAGCCAAACGTCTCCATTGCGTTCGGTTCTCTGCTAAAGTTTTCGCCTGGCTCCTTTTCACATGACCTCCTCCAAGTCACCCTTGCACTGATAACCAACTCGCCGCTTCCCATTCGGCCAGGTTCCACTCGAGGGCTTGTCTAGTGATGTCACTGAATGGTTTCCTCTGAGTATGGTGAATCCCCCACCTGCATTTCCTCCTGCCTATTTGTTTCACAATCGATTTCTGGTTGGTTCGCTCCCAGAGATCCCTGTTTCTCATCTTTTCTGGCCATCTGATCTTGAATATTGAGCGAAGACAACTGTTAATGTAGGCCTGAAGTTTGTTTGAGATGCTCTTTATGACGCGCCAAGTCTCTGATCCATCTGTAGAGTAGCGCTGACTTCAAATTGCAGTTGAAATCCGGATGTTATTTTCATTTTCATGCTGAGTGCTGTTGACCTCCACACAGACTTCAGGGTAATAAAAGCTTGCCTTGATCTCCCGATCCTTGCTTTGACATCCTCGTCAGTTCCACCTGATGTTGAAACGATGCTTCTGAGGTAGGTCGGTAGGTAAAGGAGGTTGTTTCTTTCAGGTTCCTTCCATTTATGCTGGCTGATTGTTGTCTGTTATTGTTGTTGCTGTTGGTGGTGTTGGTGTTGGCCAGAAATCTTCATCACCACATCTGTTTTCTCTATGTTCACCTGAAGGCGGTCCTATCTTTGATGCTTCTTCTTCTACCGCCAACTTGTTGCTTTTCACTTGCATATCTTCCAGTCTTTTTTGTGGAATATCAGACATTCAACCCTCTTTTTTCACGTTATTATTCTCCCTCACACACACAAATTTTTGCACATTGTAGTTTTTTGAATCCGTTTTTACTTTCTACTTGTATGTAACACGGAGTACGGTGACTTGAACTGCTGCACTTCAATGAAAATTTCTGTATTAAAACAGTGAGTCAGTCATGCAAACAAACGTTTACTATATACCTTTAGATGAGGAATATGAACGAATTCGAAGGAGATTTTGAGGCATTTAGATGAGTGTCTTAGCTCTTAAAGATGATATAGATAGAGTGGACAGCTGTTTCATCCTAGTTTGGGAACCATCGGCAGGGCTTGAACCCAGGACCTTCTGGTTACAAGGCAAGCTGGCTCTTATACTGTTCAGCCACTGGCACCCAATGCAATGGCTAGCACACGAATCCTAACTTCTATCAATTCGTGATTTAGCACGACCCTAACCAACGTCGTCGGTGGGACATCCATTCTCACACGTGACACCTGGATGGACCTCACTGGTCATGACTCTTCACTAGAACTCCAGGAAACTCCATCCTGTAGCCGGTCAGTCACTAGCGAGCATCCCATTAATTTTCTATAGTTTTGTTTGTAAGGGTTGGTTATGTTTTTACGATCACGGATTGATATCAGTTAGAGAAGCATTGAAAACCAGGGAGTACTGGACAGCTGCTGTTTCATCCTAATGAGAAGTCATGACCAGTGTAGTCCATCCAGATGTCACGTGTGAAAATGGATGTGCCACCGACGACAATGGTCGGGGTCGCGCCAAATCACGAATTGGTAGAAGTTAGAATTCATGTGCTGGCCATTGCATTGGCTCCCAGTTGCTGAATGGTATATAAGCTTTCATTGTAACCGGATGGTCATATTTATATTGATTATATTTGTATGATCAATAATGTAGGTTTAGAATTTGCAGAGTATAGTAGAATGCAATCCCATACTAGATAAGCTTATTTTGAATATCACACAGCGATGATGCAGCATTAACAACTGGATGACAAGGTTTCGAGTAGAAATTGTTACCACTCATGATCATATCAGTTTATTCACACAACTCCACAATTTGTTTCATATATTTTCTGCCTCTTTCTGTCTCTCCAACTTCTCCTTGATGTTTGTTGACACTTTGCATATACCAGTATAAGCGTTGCATCACTCCAGCTGCATCTATGTGGTAGTGAATCCATAAACATAGCTTCAGTGATTAACCTCTCTCTCTCTCACTCCACATAACTATATATTTTATTTTTTATTTTTTTTTTTTTTTTTTGATTTACAGCTTGATTCCACACCGTATTTTTGGTACAAGTATGGAATTTTCAGCATGGATATCGGTAGCCCAAATTTCACAGGCCGACCATAGATATCAGGTGTGCGCCGGGGTGGGCTCGAACCCCGGACCATGTGCATGGTCGGCGAGAGTCCTAACCACTGTGCCACTCTCACCCTCTACCACTCTATCGCTGTGTGGCTGCATGCAAGTGAATGCAGTGCAATGCAATCACTGAGCTGTTTTCCAGGTTATTTAACTTCTTAGTGGGGTGAGTCATTCTAGGTCTGGCTAGCTGAATTTTTGATGTTACAATGATCTAGTTGACCCTGATCGGCCTAATAGTTTGACCTATGTAATTGATCACACATTCGTTGCGTGATATTCAGTAAATTATATTATTTCACTTAAATGGAACTACTAAGTCCTCAGGGAGATAAATTTTATCTTTGAGAGAGTTGGTTGGTTGTTTTGTTGGTTGGTTAAAATGCCACCCCCAACTAATTCCAGCTTAACTGAGAATCCTACTTTCTTTCTTTTACGGTAGTACTACAAAGGCTCTGAATTCTATATTACTTTCGTTATTTTAGTAACTTTTTGATTACTGACCTTATTCTTAATACGGTTTTTCTTATATTTTTGAATAAAATTCTGATGGGTAGTTAGTTACTCAATAGTAATATTTCCTTTGCTTGTCTGTCTTCGTAATTTATATGGTCGGGTTAAAAAACTGAATTAAGCTGTCCTTCTTTGAATGTCAATATGAAAATTTCCAGCTTACAGAGTATTTTAAAACTTTCCATTACAATTAGTCAAATATCTTATCACATTTTAAAGTTTACTGGTATAACACCTACCTTTGGAATTGAATATAACCCAATGTCGATATATATAATTGTTTGCACAACTGACGACAGTTCAAAAAGTACCACAAAATTACAAATGAATCAAACCTTGGATATTGATTTCCTTCATAACCGCATATAGTGCTTCTAATTAAAACAGAAAATTCGTAAGACACATAGATAACAAAACAAAACACCTGGAGGACAACTTATCTGAACTTGAAAAGCTTCTGGCCTATAAGTTTCGAAATTGGATTTGTGAGAACATTGTCTAATCGTGTAAAAGAGCTTCCCCCCGGAGCGACAGATTACAGAAGAGTTATCATTTGTAGAAAAATGTCTGAGTGATTTCAACTAACCACAAAAGTTGATTGACAAACACAGGAAACACTGTAAAAACGGTTAACTTCAGCAAAGTGAAGTAAAATGCAGAATAAACAATTAGAATAACATTATGTATGTCCAAACTAAGTTCACTTTTAACGGTTTGAAAAAATTTGGGCATTTGGTATATGATATTCATTATAATAAAGATTTTTGTAATTACCAATGAATGAAAAACAAAACGATATGCCTGTTTTTACTGACGTTTCGCTTTTTAATGCAACTAATAGTTTTCTCAAAGTATTATTAAACCGGAATTTACAAAATCCACTCAGAGTATATATAACAAAGAGTTAAGAGGTGAGAAAATAGACAAGTTAGGTCAGGTTAAAAGGAAGGACATATTGAAAGTCAAAATAACAATGAAGGTCACTAAACCCAAATATCAGAGGTAATAGTACATCTGATATGGTGTCAAAACAAAGTTTACTAACTTGATCATCGTTCGTCTGTCTGAGGTCATTTTGATTGTCAAGTTGGTGAACTGGTAAAGATAACAAAATAAAGTGCAGATTTTTGGATTTGATCAGTGTGTAACAGTATAAAAGTAGTGTGTGTTTACGTGGTGAACCAGCTTATCATATTTGTGTTGATTTCGCCACTCAATGGGGGAGGGAGGTGTTGTAGCCACGTCAGATTCTGTTTTAGTCCATCATTCCTATTCAGGAAATTTGGATTTCACTTGATATGAAGTGCTTCTGATGATGCTAGACGTTCTTTGTGATTTCTGAAGTTTTTCTGGATTATTATTGTCTTAACCAATTTTGTGGCCTGATTCTACAGCATGTAGACCACCTATGACTGATGATTTTTCAAGTTTTTCTAGTTCAATGGAATTTCTTGGTGGTCGGAGGGATGCTCTACGGTGTTCATTTCTTCTGATTTTGATTTCTCGAGATGTATGTCCGATGTAGATCGCATCACATTCCAAGCATTTTATTTTATAGACACGATTAGATAGAGAATCTTTACCAGTTCACCAACTTGACAACGAAACATGACCCCAGACAGACGAACGATGATCAAGTTAGTAAACTTTGTTTTGACACCATATCAGATGTACTATTACCTCTGATATTTGGGTTTAGTGATCTTCATTGTTATTTTGACTTTCAATATGTCCTTCCTTTTAACCTGACCTAACTTGTCTATTTTCTCACCTCTTAACTCTTTGTTATATATACTCTGAGTGGATTTTGTAAATTCCGGTTTAATAATACTTTGAGAAAACTATTAGTTGCATTAAAAAGCGAAACGTCAGTAAAAACAGGCATATCGTTTTGTTTTTCATTCATTGGTAAATACAAAAATCTTTCATTATAATAGAATAACACTTTTATTCTGGATAGTATTTATAAAATGTACAGAATTTTCACAAGAGTTTATTTAATCGACAGTATATCCTTCCTGTGACACAATGGTCTCTGAACTTAAGCAAAACCCATTCCATTATGATATGTCTGCTTTGTCTCTTTCAAGAAATCCACGATATCTAATTGAAAGCCAATTGTAAGATGTTTAGAAGTACATTTTGAGAGGCAAGGATATAAATGAAGAACAGTTATCTCATGTCTTGGAACACTTTGCACAACCTCAATCGGACCTCTTTCCTCAAGTTTAGTATTAAATTGCCTATCAGAGGCATCGGACATCATATCGAAATCGATTAAAACGACGCGGACGAGTGAAAATATACGCAACAGAGAGATGAAAGGTTTTCGTGGGCTAAGTTATAAAGCAGGCCGCCGACATATATGAAACAACCTATCCATTTACCAAGCTTATCTATATGCATCAAATAAATAATTGTTTGAAGTTACCAAAAGTGCACCTCATATTGATATAAGTATAAAACTTGGGCACTGTGGTGGTAGAGTATAACTCCATTATGGATAAGACTGTATTTTGATAAAGTGTCACACAGTGTTACCCAGTAATTTTAACTGATGACCACGTTTCGAGCACAAATTATTCCTTATAATCATATCAAGTTACTCATTCACACAACTTTCTCCTTCATTTAATACACATGTGTGGAGTTGACTAGTTATTTGAATAAAAGTCAATATGGGATAATGTACGTTCAGAAATCAATTTAGGAATTCAGTTATGCCTCACATTTACTATCTTTAAATTCCAAGGCAAAATATGTAGACAAACAGAAGATGTAGCAATGGGACGGATCACCAATATCCCCTATAGTAGCAGACATATTTATAGACAGCTGGGAAAATGTTGTTCTTAATATATTTCATCCTACTCCAAAAATATAGTGGAGATATCTGGACGACTGACACTTTCACAGTGTTTAAAACAGAACATATCTCTAGCTACTTGACACGCATAAACTCACTAGTAGAGGGAATAAAATTCACACTTGAATCAGAAAATGAACAAGGAGAATTAGCTATGTTAGATTGTAAAATAAAACGAATAGAAGAAGGTAAACTGCACACCAGGGTTTATAAAAAGCCAAATCATCATATTTAGACTTTAATTCAGCTCATCCGTTATCTGTCGGTGAAGGCAGACTTAGGTAAGTGTTTAGCAAACTGAGTAGTAGCACTAAGTAGCACAAGAAAAGACCTAAATGATGAACTAAAACGGATAGAAGAGGCGTTGGTGTTGAATAAGTATCCTATAAAATTCATTAGGAAGATCGAAAAAGGCCAAAAGCAAAATAAAAATGATTGTGAAACTAGTAGTGATAAAATAAATTAAAGAGACTATAAGTCATCAACTGTTATACCATATAAGGAGGGGACATCTTTTGCCCTACGTATTGTTCTAAATAAAGCTGGAATTAGGGTGGTGGCATTCAAACCTACAAACTCACTCAGACAAGACAAGCTGTGTAGGCTAAAAGACCCGGTGAGCCCGATTAAACAAAATAATAAAATTTACAAAATACCCTGCAATGACTGTGAGTTAGGTCAACTACATAGGTCAGACTAGTAGGTTGGGGATAGTCAGATTATCGAAACATAAGAATTTAGTCTAGGCAAGAATGGTAGACCCTGAGAAGATAAGTAATTTATAATAAAGCTCAGCAATTGCACTGCATGCATTAACACACAACCACACAATAGGGTAGGAGAGGGTTAATATTCTAAGAAGTAATCTATGTAGGTAGAGAGAGTGATTGATTACTGAATCCTCCCTGGTTCATCATCGAGTCTACACACAACACAACACATGCAACAGAAATGACTCAATGCAAATACCGGAAATATGGAAGATATTATTACCAACAGTCAGTCAAATCACAGGAGGATAATAAATAATCTCAAAATTCTATTTCAATTCAATTCAAGCACATCACAACATTCTAACAAGTAACTTATTATGAATATAAAAACACTCGTCTTATTTCCCATCTGATTTTGCTTGATAAATAACACTCATATTATTATTATTATTCCTGAATGTACAATATCCTATAATGATTTTTATTCAAATATCTAGTCAACTCCACACATGTATATGAATGAAGGAAAATGTTGTGTGAGTATCCTGATATGATTATGAGCCTTGATAAATTGTGCTCGAAACGTGGTCATCAGTTAATATAAATGGATAACACTGTTTGACTTATCAAAATAAAATCTTATCCATAATGGAGTTGCACCTCATATTACCTCCGTTTGTATCTACCAATTTAGATGTTTGTGGCGAAACACATACATTGGAAAGAGAGAAGAATAATTGTCTGCATTTCTAGATACATTACCAAGAACCTGAAACTAAAAGTCCCAGAAATATATTGAATAGTGTGATTAGGGACAAAATAATGAACACACGAAGAACACCAAGCCTGTTATGTCCGACAGGGGTAATCGTCATCAAATGTTCACAACTAAATCTATGTACAACGAAAATATTCATTCAGACATCTATAAAACACTAAAAAATTGGGCGAAGACTATCCCTTTCGATAATTTCCTCCTGTGGCTCTACAATTATATATGTATGTTTATATACATTTCCAGAAAAGAATATGGATCTAAAGTCAGAGCAGCCCGAGGTACCAACAGTTCCTCGAAAGGCCTTATTCTTGCAAATGCAGTTCCTTGTGGACAAAATCAGCGAGATACTAACACTGCGCCTTAGAAATGCGGTAAAATGAAGAGCATTCCCTGCTGCTGAATTACGCTGTGTCTTCAAAACCACTCCTCTTTTGCGTTCGGGAGTAAAAGACAAATCGCCTGATTTCGCCTCTTCCATGTGTATCTACCAATTTAACTGCTCCTCTGGAGCCACTTCCATAGCCGTAAAATTAGGCGTGTTTCTCGTCTTATTTCTGAAGATTACCCTGTGTGGTTAAGCAAAGGACAAAAAAATCTAATTGTGGCTATATTCTATTTCATCTTGTGGATACAGCACACAAGATTGACGTTAACCAGGCTTTTAGAGTCATTAACCGCATGCCTACAAATCTCAATTTTGCCTCAAGAGGTCGGTTACTGAATATTCCTGAGGCTGACTGTTGGGATCCATATAAGGAAGCCTAAGTTGTGGGTCCGAAGGAAGTTAGTTCGGACATTATCGTTACCTTGGCCATCTAGGTTTGAGTGATCCTAAATTTTTGAGGAATGTTCCTAATTTTAATTGATATTCCATTTGCTAATATATCTTTATCATCAATATTATTATTTAAGCATCTTTAATGAACTGTAACTCCATTGTGATCTTACTTAACAAATCGATAGTATTTACAAAACACTAATATTGTTACTGAATACTATTCTAGAATATTCTATGTATAAATGTATATATAATTGTAGAGCCAGAAGAGGAAGCTGTCGAAAAGGATATTCTTGAGCTCAACAAATGCAATTATGCCCTGACCTGCAAGGGAACGGGTGCATTTATTAGAACAGAACCAACCGGAGGCAGTTTCGGCTGTCTCTCTTGAATTCTGTGATGACTCTGGATAACTTTAATGATCCCAGTCGGCCTTGTGTCGGCAATGGATCTTTCAAATGTCTGCCCTATCAATTTGTCTGTAGGTGATCTGCCTACTATGATAATAATGGGTAACGGGGAATCAGGGTTCGATTCCGGACAGGGAGCCTGAGAAATGGCTACCACATCCAAAGATATTCTTTGCTCAGTTATTTTGTGTTTTATAAATCCATATACTCGGAAAGAGACAGTAGTGAATGTTTCTCTGCCGTGGTGACTAAATTACGTCATGCGTTCTCATTTATATCCTGTTCTAAGCTTTACCCATCTAAACCTCTTTTTTTGTGATTTTTTAAAAACTCATTTTCTATTGCTGCGTAACCTACTGTCCTTTCTTTTAAAGAGACTTCGTCCAGTTTTCCTTTAAATAACAAACCCTAGTGACTCAGTAATTTAGCCATGTACATCATTACGGAACTATGTGACTTATGGTTCCTATCAATTCATCCTTATTCTGGTGTGAAAAGTATGTTCAAATCTTTTGTTGTGCACCTTCCAGCCATTTTAGAAGAAACTATGGAATAATATAAAGTTCATGTTAATCTAGTAGAACTATTTTTCTTGCCTTGTTCACGAAATAAAAAAGAATTACTGAATTGTATTTTCAATGTATAGAAGATATTTCACATAATTTTTGGTGTACAGACATGGAGTTTAAACTCTACTTCTAATGCACTCTCTTATTTTCACTATTTTTAGAAAAAAATAATAAAATCGATAATAAATCTATACATAAAACGATTCACAGTACACTTTTATTGATATTCTTTATATCTTTTAATCAAAATGGTGGTAACCTAGACAAAATGTAATCTAAATTCAGCTGCTAGTCTGAGGCGATTTGTTTGGTTTCAGAATTTCGTAATGATCTGAAATCAGTTAGAGAACCATTAGAAAACTCGATTGTTTTGATCTAGTTTGAGATTCCTAAGCTTTACGCAAACACCGGGGTTCGAACCTAGAACCCTTCGGCTACCAGGCGACCATTTCGGGTGTCAATGGCTTGATTGTCTTCGAGATCTCTCGGGTTGAAACCCTGGTGTGTGCGCGGTGTTGGGGAGTTTTGTCCTGTCTGCGTTAACTGAGATCTTAAGCACCGTCTGAGAATCAGAGTTAGTCTCGTCAAGTTGGTGTAAGTCATTGGTCATTTCGATATACAAGAAGGAAGAAAAGTCTTTCTGTGTTAATCACAGGTGGATTAGCTTAACCAATATGATATCTAATGCTCTAGGCTCAATAATCATTCATGGAGTAAGCGGTTCTCGGAAGAAACAGACAAAAAAGAACCAGGAAGGCTTTAGACCAGGAAGATGATGTATTGATCATATCTTCACCCTTGGACAGATTCTGGAACATAGGCGTACTCACCGGCGTCCACCCAACAATCGTCATATTTCTTGACCTGAAAGCGGCATTCGATTTCGTCAACCAAGAGATACAGTGTCGGTGTTTGGCTGTAAAGGAAAGGCCGACGAAATACACTGCACTAATCTACTCGAACTCATGTAGCTGTGTAAGAGATTATGGGGAGCTGTTATCTGGTGTAATGATATCTAGTGGTGTCCGTCAAGAATGGCCAGTGTCCTCATCTCCCTTCCATTTCATCATAGATGTACTAATGAACCTAACTCAAAATGGCTAGCTTCAGTGACTCATTGGTTGACTTGTTACCACCAGGGAAGAATCTTGTTGACTTAGGAGTTGTGGATGACGTCTTCCTCCCTCCTGGTTGAAGCCGCTGAATGATGAAAAACAGAGTCTTCTGGACACCTTCACAGACAGAAGTCTTCGAATGCTTGGGATGTGACTCGCTCTTGTCAAATGTAAGATGGTGTGACGCTACAGGACTGCACTGAACTACACTGACTCACTCTTAGCTTAACGATAGGGAGTGAAGTGGTTGGTGGTGCCTACTGACCACTTCACTTATTCGGGGAGTTGCATCAGCCAACGCCAGTGGGTTGATCGCTGATGAAACCTCAGCACGGATACAGAATGTTCGTTCCACATATGCCAGTTTACGCCATCTATGACTTAGTAGATGTGATAACTGTCGGACTATCGACGAAGGGACGTGTGTACTGCTCAGCAGTCCACTCCGCCCACCTCTATGGTTGTGAGTGGAACGAGGCCATTGAAAGTGGAAAACATCAAAAGGCTTTCTGTTTGTCTTTGATCATAGGTGTCAGCGTTCTATATCTAGTGTTAGGTGGTAGGTGTATAAGTGTGAGTAATATTGATGTTAGCCATCGGTAGAGGGCTAGGTAAGGAAGGGAAATCACTCAACAACGTTGTGGGGTTACATCAATTGAAATGGTTAGGACATATGTTACTTATGCCTGCCTAGCCGTCGTTTTGCTCGACAATAGGCAATGTTAGCTGACATAGCACCGATCAGGTTAGAAAAGAGTTACCACGAGGTGGTCAAACGAAAACATGGCTTCATCAGTCAATAAAATCCACAACAGTCAGTTGAAACTAAGTGGGGAGGTGTTGCCTTCCATTGGTAAGAACCAACGGAGGGTGGAGACAATTGGTAGTGATATGGTTCAAAATCGTTTTCAATGACATCGCAGTTGCATTTGCTCTTTGCGATTTATAACAGACAATAAAACTCTCTGTTGTCCTTCCAAATTACTATTCTTTTTGCCTCATATTTCTGTTTATTATCTCTTTTGAATTTCTCTTTACTCTCTTCTATTACTTTGTGGGCTGAATAGAGGGAGAGTGGAAACTCAAACAGCTGTACATCTGTACAAGGTTCTACGTTTATTCCAGTCATTTGTCAAAACTGATAGCTACTCATTTTTACTTAAATAGTAAACCCACTGTTTCTCAGTTATCTGACAAGTTATTTTGGCAATTATTCTTTCAAACTTCTTATAATGCTAATATTTCACCACATAGTCGACTTGTTTTCGGGTTGGACAAATCTTAAGGAGGTTCTTTGTCGTGTTGCAAGCGAGATTTATATCTTGAGAAGAAATATTTCGGTATTCCTAGTGTGCTTATTAACTATGGTGTTTCAAACTCTTCTTCATATTGCGTGTAGGGAACCATGGAAAAACTAGCACTGGAGTACTGGACAGCTGTTTCGTTAGCCTAGTTCGGGACTCTCCATCAGTACGCACCCACCGGGGTTCGAACTCAGGACCTTCTGGTGACAAGGCGAGCTCGTGGACCATTGAGCCACTGGGACTCGACCCAATGGTCCTTGAATTCCAACTTCTGCGAATTCACGACATAGCGCGACCATTTCGCAATGTCTTCTTTGATGAGTTACTGCCACATCTTCAACCAGTTGTATCCTACTGGTCACAGCTTCCCCCTAGAACCCCAAGTTAACTGCCTGTATAGGGCAGTGAATTTTTGACTTTCTCACTAGTTTGGGAAGAAACAACGTTTGTTTCATTCAGAGTACTTGGAACTGGTTTCGCTATCCGTGCTCAAATTATCGAGGCATATGACTAATGAACTTGGTAGAAAGTAAAAGAAGTAACTGTAAAGTTTTCAGGTTACTTCGGTTTTCTTAACAAAGCCCACTGCTCCATGTGAGCAGTCCATAAACACTCATAAAAGTATTGGAAGAGAAGTAGACGAAGTGTTTATGTTCTTCATTGTCTTTCTTATGGACTATATTATCTTCAGCCCCATTATACTTTGAAATGAGATTTATTCATTTGCGTTTTACATATTCTCTCAAATAAGGATTGTCTGGTAGTAGATAAACACACACAGGATCTTGGTTTACTTCTTGGCTGATGCACTCATGAACCTACCCCAGCAGGTAGTAGACCAGGAAGATAGGGAAGGTTGGGTGTGAGGCTAGCAGCTCCATCCTGTAAAACAGACACACAGCCTAGTGAAACTTCATAGCTTGAAGTCCAAAGCCCCATGCCCATCTCAGAACCCCGAAGAATGAACAAAGATAATATCTACTCGATCATAAGTATTAAAGTAAGGGGCTAGTTAATCTAGGCATAGCAAAAAAATAATGGTGTATCACTACAGAGACAAAGGATAACAAATTTTTCAGAGTGACATTTCCGACTCGAGGTTGACTTAGACGAAACTTTTGGCATAGCTCTGTTTGTTGCCACAACTGGCTAAATAAACGTTTCATGTTGTGAAAAAAAGCATGACAGTTCAAAGAGTTATAATCCCATTAAATCAGGATTGGATCCATTAACTATGAGCTTTATGATAGCATTATAAGAAGATGGAGATTATCTGAAAAATGTGATGTATTGGCGCTATACATTTCGAACAATCTGATCACACATTTACTTGTCAAGTCAATATATATAAAAAGGTTAAATTAAACAAAGTGAGAGAAAACGGAATTAAGGATAATAATCACAAACTTTTGGTAATCTAATCAAATAAGGATTATCAAAGTAGGTTAAGAGTAATAATAAACTGTTTTTGAATACACAAGGGGAGCTTAAGTTTATGAATAGTTATAGTTTCAGCTTATTTCAATAAGCGCCCTTGACCGTTTTATAGATGACGTTAAAGGCTGAATTGACATCGATCTTATGGTTCATCTCGATTAGATGTTTAGCTATAGACGAAGTTGGTAGTCTGACACTTGCATCTATTGGCTATTCACAATTCATCTGTTTTTCTAACCATTTTGAGATATGCTCTCCCACCCTCACATGCAAAGCACGATTACTCCTCCCTATGTATGTGTCCACACACACACACACGAAAATTGTTAAATAGTGTGGGGTGTGACATAATCACTTGTGCACTTTTTAGGTTTACAGTAAAGCATATTTTTAGCTTTTTCCACAACTACAAGCTAGGTTCTACGGATGATCGAATTCAACTTTTGTCTCAAAATCCTACTGTTTATTCCCCCGTTATAGGGTAATTTGATGAAAACCTTATTCTTAGGGACGGTATGGATTGTAGGTTTAGAGACTAGTTGACTTCTACACCTGTTTAAAAATTTTAAAGGACATCCATTTTCAACAAGAGTATCCATCAATATTTCATTTTCTTTGTCTATAACATCAGCAGTGCAAATACGCTGAATCCTCTTGAATAGACACTTCACCAAGCATCTCTTATACTGTGATGAACAGAAACTGTGGAAATTAAGGTATTGCCCTGTCCAAGTGGGCTTTCTGTTGATAGACCGTCTTATTGAGCCATCATCTCTTCGACTCAGAAGTATGTCTAAAAATGCCAGCTGGTTGCGACTTTCTTCTTCACATGTAAGACTAATATGAATTTGTACAGAGTTAAGCCTGTCCAATAGACGACTCGCATCTTCATGATCGTCACATATCAAAATGACACCATCTACATATCTCCTATAGAAGGGTAAATTAGAAATTAAATCAGGGGATAAGTTTTCAACATAAGACATGTACACGTCCGCTAACAAAGGTCCTAATGGACTCCCCATAGCACCACCATCCACTTGTCGAAAATGTTCGCCTTCAAACGTGTAATGGACGTTGTCAGTACATAATAATAATAAATCTTTCAAATAAGTTAAAGGGAAAGGGAATGAAAAACAACTAGAAGAAATATAGTCACAAAGAATATCAACAGTCTTAATCAATGGTACATTAGTAAACAAAGAATTAACATCAAATCAATACATTTTCCTATCTTTTACGTTCATATCTACAAGACAGTCAACAAGTTCAAATGTATCTTTCAAAGTAAACTTACATGATTCACTGCGTACTGGAGTTAAAATATAGGCTAACCATTTTGCTAATTTATGTGTAGGAGAGTTACACATTGAGAGTATTGGACGTAATGGATTATCAACCTTAGGAATTTTGGGTAATCCATAGAGGTTTGGAAAGTCAGATCCCGTGCGTTTTAAGGAATTAAACTCCTGTTTATCGATAACATCCATACCACGAAGTTTTACTAAATGAGAACTTACTTTTCTTTCCAATTTTCTGATGTCATCCGAAGGAACATCGGCTATGAATTTGCTTTTGTCATTAAGGATGGCTAGCATTTTTGTTTTGTAATCACTTCTTTCCATTACAACTACACCAAATCCTTTGTCAGATCAGATCAGACTGTTTGAAATGTATAGTGCAAATATATCACATACCTTTTCAGATAATCTCCGTCTTCTAATAATGCTATCAAAATTTATAAAAGGGACTAATTGTTTTAAATTTATGAGTTTTATATTATTAAAGGTTTTCTTAAGGTACGCTTTGCAAAAGTTGGCTGGAAATACGATCTGTCATTGATAATTAACTAACTGTACAATTCTGTAGTTTTGCTCACCAAATTCAACTTTTTCCTTAAAAACAAACTTACAATCACTTAGAGTAAAAAGTAAATAAAAAACGTAAATAATATCGATATCTAAGTAAAGCTAAGCCGACCATAGTATTTTGATTAGACAATAATCTATTAACGTTGTCTTTCCTTTCTCTACTAACCTTTCTTCAGAGAATTTAAAACAAAAAGATTATTCAAATGTCAACCTACATCAACAACTACAACAACAACAAAAAATATTAGTAGTATTGGGTTACTCTGATCACAAATTTACATAAATTCTTAAAAGTGTTTTATTATTCGCCTTACTTACTTCGTTATAACACACATTCTTTTTCTATTTTAAAATACGTTTGTCGCTACTCAGTGTACAACATTGTCTCATCTTGCATGACAGTTGTTTGTTGTAACTGTGATATATAATACTTCTTGTAACTTTTTGGTATATTTGTAAGTTTATACAGAATTCAGAAATGTTTGGAATTTTGATTTCTTGTACATGCCTAAAGTTGACGATTTTGATGAGTACGTGCCATCTCGCGGTTAAAAATGGCATATCTAATTAATCTCTAACGATTCATCGCATTAAAAAAAGCAAATGCAGTTAGCGTTGAAGCATAGAATCGTGTTATACGCACGCGTTTATTTATTTTAATGTGACTTAGTCATAATTCACATAATTCACGTAGATGTATAAAACGCACTCGACTTAGTTTATTAAGTATTGACAATTTTTCTCTTGGTTTCTTTCAATTTTAAACTCAAGAATGTCAGCAGACTGACTGACTAACTTTATAATATACATTTTGTTCAATATTTAAAATGGCAATTTCGAAAAAACGTTTGACAGTTATAAAGAATATTTCAAAATATTCAAGATTCTCATGTTGACATGTAGAACAGTACATGTGAGCGAATAATGCTCTGCTTTAAATTAGATGTTAGCAGGCTTTAGTCCAGCATATATTACTTTACAGACGACTATTGCATATAAACCAATTATTTAGTTCAACTTGAACTTTAAAACAAGCAATAAAGGTTGTTAATAAAGCAGGATTCAATGATGGATTCATCAAATTTCGGTAGAACCCGTCAGCTGAATGCTCTACATACACTGATATGTATATATTTACTTTTTAAATTGCATTGAGAGATATAAGACTGATAAGCGTGTAAACAAACTATATTGAATTAGTCATGTAGACAGACAGGTGCGAATGTTTTCCAGGTCATGTTCAAATAGATAAGTGGAGAGAGAGAGTATGAGACATCAAAATTAAGATAAAATGCATTATGCTTCAATTGCATTAAGATAAGATAATCCTACTGATAAAGGATGGTTTTAAATGAATCAGTACTAATACTAAGAGGTAGAATAATAAGGTAATAATAAATAAGGTAGAAGCTGAGCATCTCCACATCTTGTGGACTACGGACATGATATCACCGCTGTCAAGTCATTCACTGTTGTCAGCAGACAAAGAAACAAGAAGACGCTTGCACTTGTAGAGGAGGCTTGTGCAATTCAAGTTTATAAAACAGGTCTCTGTGTACAAAAGGAGATAGTCGTCACTCTGAATCTACCAGGGTAATACGTTTCACTTATTATTCTACCTCCTACTATTATTGTTATTATTTTGATTCATTTAAAACTATCCTTTATCAAGTAGGATTATCTTAACTCACTTCAACACTATTATTATTGTTATATAACTATTACTATTAATATTACTATGTTTGCGATTCTTGTTATATTCTCTAATGACAAATTAATTATTCAAGGGATGCAATTGAATCATTATTATCATATCCTTTAATTCCTGGAGGAATATAGGGCTTCAACTGCACGTCTATATTGCCTTCGGTTTTCTGCCAATTTTTTAACCTCGCTCCAAGTCTGCCCACATGCTTTCATCTCCTCTTCACAGGATCTCCTCCAAGTCACCCTTGCAATGACAACCAACTCGCCGCTTCCTTTCCAGTTCCACTCGAGCAATGGCTTGTCTAGTGATGACACATGATGGTTTCCTCAGAGTAGAGCCAACCCACCACCTCCATTTCTTCCTGCTTATTTGTTGCACAATCGGTTCCTGCTGAGTTAGTTCGCTCCCAGAGATCCCACCCTGCTGCTCATCTTTCCTGGCTGGCCATCTGATCTTGAGTAAATTTGAGGCAAGCCAACTGTTAATGAAGGTCTGAAGTTTGTTTGAGATGCTCTTTATGACGCGCCAAGTCTCTGATCCAATCGTATAGTGAGTAGCACTGACTTCACATTGGAGTTGAAAATCCGGATCTTATTTTCATTGTGATACTGAGTGCTATTGATCTCCTCCACACAGACTTGAGAGAAATGAAGGCTTCTCTTGCCTTCCCGATCCTCGCTGCTTTGATATCCTCGTCATTTCCGTTCGCCTGTAGTTGAAACGACGCCTTTTAGCTAGGTCGGTAGGTTAAGGCGGTTGTTTCTTTCAGATTTCTCCCACTTGTGTTGATTGTTGTCTTTTGTTGTTGCTACTGTTGGTGTTGGCCAGGAATCTTCATCACTTCTCTTTTATCTCTGATCACCTAAAATTCTATCTATGATGCTTCTTCTATCACCAACTTGTTGGTTTTCATTCGCATATCTTCCAGTTTGTGGGAAATCAGACATATATCATCGGCGAAGTCTAAATCTTCCAAGTTTTTTGTTAGGATCCATTTTATGACCTTTTCCACATTGCACACTGTTTGTCGCATTATCCAGACTGCCGCAATCAGAGAAAAAATTGGAGGTAGTAGGCAGCCAGTCTTACTGCTGCCTTTACTTCTTAGAAGGATTCTGTAAGTTTCCCGTTGTGGATTACTTGGCATGCAACATTGTCGCACAACTTTTGGATGAGATGTATAATTGTCTATGGCATTCCGTGGTAGCGAAGTAGTTACCAAATCACCTCTTGATCGACGTCCTCTGTCGAAGGCCTTTTCAAAGTCGATGAAGTTGAGATAGAGAGATGTGTGACTGCCATTCCAAGCTCTGTTCGATGATGATCCGTAGAGTGGCGATTTGATCAATACATGATTTGTTTCTCCTGAATCCAGCCTGATCCGGTCGACGTTTTTCATCCAGGACTTGTTTGATTCTCTCCAGGATGATGCGGCTTAGTATTTTGCTTAGGATGGACAGGAGCATAATTCCGCGCCACTTTTTACATTGACTTAAGTCTCCTTTCTTTGATAGTCTGAATAAGTATCCTTTCTTCCAATCCTCAGGTACTTTCCCCTCTTTCCACACACACGATTGGTTAATTTTTAATTAGCCAAGCGAGGGAAAATGGCTACATAAACTTCTTCTGAATGCATAGATTGGCTTATAGTTCGAGGGCCGATCGCCATAGCTCTTTCCCGCAAACAGACACATAGTCCATTGGAAATATTTTGTGAGACACGATGAGTCATTTTGAATGCGTTTGTTTTTTTCGCTATTAAATGATCACTATCAACTGAATTTGTGATAAAATGGAGCTGCAGATAATTTTTGTCTGCCTTTTGCCAAATTACAACGAAAGATGTTCAGTAACACGCTAGCTAAGCTGTCCAGTAGTCCACCTAACATTAATATCTCCACAGAAAGAGTTAAACTGATAAATACACATAGATTTGACAAAGCAATCTAGCTTATCCTTATTTGGGTCCCAATCATTTTCCGACTGGAAAATGAAGAACAAAAGCCTTCAGCGTAAAATGTTGTCCCTGTATTTCTAGCTAGCCCTGGAAAAAAATATCACTTGTAGGGTTATGTATATCTCAATAAAACCTGATGTGATCAAATGAAAGACAGTAAAGACCATTAGCAATGAAATGATTTAATTTTTAAATATTCTAGTTGTTATACCATTTTCACATTAGTAAATTTCTAGTCAGTAATGTTTAGTTTACGGATATTTCATGCATGAGGCAGGAAAAATCTATGAAGTCCCTTTGCAATATAATTTTCAAAGACATTTATTAGAATTTTCGGTTAACGGATGAATTTATCACAACATTCGAAGTGAAGCTACTTGTTTGTTCCGCCCGACTGTCATTTATGGTATCGTGAAAATGTCAGACTTTTGAAATCTATCTTATCCAGTGTCTAAGACTTGTAATTAAATTGTTCTGTATTATACGGTGAACATATTTTCGGATCTCCCGTCAGCAGCATTACCCCCAGTGTTTTTGATATTTTAGGAAATATTTTCTATAACTTTGATGTTAGATGACTGGAAACAATCGATGCGAAGGCCTGAAACTAGATTTCATACTTACTTGTACTACTTGGTAAGATTTATCTGCTACCTTATAGAACTGACAACCCCTATGCGATATTCCAGTGCTCACCACTCGATTCTGCATTCAGAAACATTACCATTGAAATACTCAAGCTCTGAGGAGAAATTATTTTCCTCGAGGTCGCGGATATGGCTTTTTCTGACGGGTACTCGTAAACACGAAACTTTAATCTATCGCTTCAGACTCGAATTCCCACAACCAGTTAACATCAGTTCAAATTACAGTTTCATAGTAAGTTATCCTGCTTTTGACCAAATTACAAGCTTGACTGGTAGAAGTAAGCCAGAGGTAATACTCAGGATTAAAAATGCGACATTGATTAATTCTGCCACATCGACCAAGAGGACAATTACTCACCAATGACAGTGACGGTGATTATGTTATATGTATTAGGAAACGGCAGATTTCGGAATTCACGGGGCATTGGATAGGACCCCAGTGGCTGAATGGTTAACGAGCTTGCTTTTTAAACCAGAAAGCCCTGGGTTTCAACCCATGAAGGTGTGTACCATTGACGAATCCCGCACCAGGGCGAAACAACTGACTAGTACTCCATAGTTCCCTAATGGTGGTTCTTTAATTGATGTCACCTCCTCATCAAACCTGTAACTAATGAAATCCCTGCAAACCAATACTCGCTTATTATCGTCATAACTTTTCTATAAATCTTTGAACTTTTTCATATTCAGTATCGGGCTTATGTACCATGGCCTAATTCTATTTGTTTGTCACATTGTAGAACAAAAAATATCCCCCTCCATATTTCTCATGGAAATTAACGAGGATGATAAAGCGAGCTCAATTGCTAATGGAATCACACCATTCATTTCATTAAATCGTCCTCTATTAACCAAAGAAAAATACAATCAATATGCTGATTATAATGTACACTCTTCACCATCGTTACCTATTTGGCGACGAACCCTATTGATTTTCATATCATGCATTCGTTCATTGATTCCACTCAATACAAGTGAATACAATACCAGTGAAAATGTAACCAGTGACAAATTGATCAGTCAAAGTAGAGATGAGAAGCTTTCAAATCGTGATAAATGTCAACATATTATGCATCATTTTGGAAGATGCATGTTCAACATATTTCCATTTCTTCGAACCTTATATACTTACAAAGTGAAAAGTTGTCTTTTCAGCGATATAATAGCTGGCTTTACTGTCGGCATAATGCATGTTCCACAGGGTAAGAGGTTTTAAACTTATTTTCGTGATAGATAACTGTTAAACTGTACCTTGCCTTTTCATGTGATTACACATGAATACTATATTGTTTCCTTTAGTTTCGAGAGGAACTTAGGGTTTCAACCGCACGCCTATATTGCGTTCGGTTCTCTGCCAACGTTTTCACCTGGCTCCATGTTTCCCCATATACTTTCATCTCCTCTTCACATAACCTCCTCCAAGTTACCCTTGCACTGACGACAAACTCGCCGCTTCCCAATCGGGTCCCACTCGAGCGACGGCATGGCGTGTGATGTCACTCGATGTTTGCCTCAGAGTATGGCTAGCCAATTCACCTCCATTTCTTCCTGCTTATTTGTTGCACAATCTGTTTCTGGTTGGTTCGCTCCCAGAGATCACACCCTGTTGCTGATCTTTTCTAGCTGGCCATCTGATATCGAGTAGCACTGAGTGAAGACAGCTGTTGATCAAGGTCTGTAGTTTTTTTGAGGTGCTCTTTATGACGCCCCAAGTCTCTGATTCCGCCGTATAGTTGCACTGACTTCACATTGGAGTTGAAAATCCGGATCGTATTTTCATTGTCATGCAGAGTCCTGTTGACCTCCTCCACAGACTTGAGAGTAGTGGAAGCTTGTATTGCTTCCCTAATCCTCGCTTTGATATCTTCATCAGTTCCGTTCGCCTGCAGTTGAAACGATGCTTCCCAGTTAGGTCGGTAGGTGAAAGACGTTGTTTCTTTCAGATTTCTCCCATTTATGCTGATTGTTGTCTGGTGTTGCTGTTTACTGTTGGCCAGGAATCTTCATCACCTCTGTTATCTCGGTGTTCACCTGAAGTCCTATCTTTGATGCTTCTTCTGTCGCCAACTTGTTGGTTTTCACTTGCATATCTTCCGGCCTTTTGTGGGAAATCAGACGCATATCGTCGGCGAAGTCCAAATCTTCCAATTGTTTTGTGTTGGTCCATTTTCTGCCTGTCTCCTTGTTGCCCACTGTCTGTCTGTCGCATCATCGAGTCTACCGCAATCAAGGAAATCACTGGAGATAATAGGCAGCCAGATTGTTACACTCCCGTCTTTACTTCTTCGAAGGATTCCATGAGTTTCCCTTATGGATTACTTGGAATACAGCATTATCGTAAAACTGTTGGATGAAACTGAGGTCGAAGGCAAACTGATAATCTAGATCACGGTAGATTTAATTCAGTGATCTTCAGAAAACCGATGAGTTCTGTACCGAATAAATACCGTGACCTAGCTTTCAACTAAACAGGCATTCACTGCTATAACCACTGGTCATACATAAGTGTCGGGTCAATAAATGATGCCTAACTGTCCGTTCAACATTACACTATACCATACAATAGTAAATGGTGGATTTTCAAGTCGATTTTCCCACTAAACAACATCAGTTAGAGACCACTGAATTTCAGGAACAGGTGTTGTGTCCTATTGTAAAACTATTCGACAGTGCTCACCGACGACGAGTTACGAGACTAAGTTCGTTGATCATTCAGCCACTTGGGCAGGAGTTCAATGATCTGTGAACCCTAACTTCTGTCAGTTCGTAATATAACACTAACACCCTAAACCAGCGCCTTCATTGAACTTCCACCTCAACCTTAACATGGGAGACCCTAATGGTCACGAGTTCCTACAACAGCTCTATAGAAATCCATCCAGTCGTCATCAATAAGCTAGACGTCGATATTCAGATTATGGGCTGTTTGAGAGGAGGGGGCAATTCAATTAATTCCAATTTAGATCTCATCATTTATAGTGTATTCACTTGTGTGTTGAATTTAAACGATATGAAATGCTATTCAACCAAATTATGGTCACCATTTCGAGGTTGAATTTAATTTTTTCATGTAGGCTGGTTACTGATTTTGAATTTTGGTAAACGTTATAGGGTAAATTATGAAGAACCTTAGGTAAACGTTGGTGGTGCGTCTTCTCACAAGCCGACTTAGTCAGGCACCAACAGTGGTTCACACTACTGAATTTTCAAACTTATCATTAGCTAGTCAAGACTAATTTCTACACAAAGCTGAAAAATGATTACTGTAAGCCTTCATCACCACGGATTTTAATTCAGAAAAGAACTCATAAGACACATCCATCAAAATGCATAGAACTACATACTACTGATTGAGGGAGATGCGTAGTCGTATAGCACTCACATCAACCACTGGTGTTTACTAGCCGGATCAAAGTGATCTAAATACCGGACTGTCGTCTGGTTCATTTGGGGGGGGGGCGAGCTCATCAGCGATGCACCCGGTTCGACGAGGTGGTGGAATTTCATTAACATAACATAAATGGTAATCAAGAAAGGAAAGTGTCAATGAGTGAAACTATGTACTACTGATAGACTGAAATGAGTAGTCACTTACCACTCATATCTATGAAATGTCTTTCGAGGTAGACCGCAGATAAATATCAGTTACAGAACCAATGAAACCAGCACTGGATTACTGGACAGCTTCTTCGTCCTAGTTCGAAAATTCATTGGCGATACGCAGCTCCCTCCAACAAGGTTGGAGCCCAGGACCTCCCGGTTACCAGTAAGCAATGTCTTAGACCATTCAGTCAATGGGATCCTATTCAGTGGCCAGCACATGAATTCTAACTTCTAACCATTCATGAATTTTAGCATGACCGCAAACCAATGTCATCGGTGGGAACTCCATTCTCACTCCCGACTGGATGGACCCCAATGGTCATGATGACTTTTCACTAGAACTCCAGGAAACTTCGCCTTGTAGCCAGTCACTAGCGAGCATCAGATTAATTTTCAATAGGTGATTTGTATGGACTTGATTTGTTTTTACGAGTTTGATCACGGATTGATATCACTTAAATAAGCACAGAAAACCAGGGAGGACTCGACAGCTGTTTCATTTTAGTCGGTGCGTACTGCTGATGGGTCCCAAACTAAGATGAAACAGCTGTCCATTACTGTCTGCTGGTTTTCAGTGCTTCTCTAACTGATATCAATCCATGGTACAACTCGAAAAACAAATCCAATCCTTACAAATCAACTCTTGAAAATGTAAAATGTCTGTTGAATATACGAAATGGTTGTCAAATGAGGTATATTGTCAGTTGATGACAGAACCGATACATTATTTACAAGTCCCCGAAAAAGAACAGACATTACCTGAAACAGGTATTTTTCCCGCCATTGGAGTTCTTGTCTTTTCCCTCTTCAGTAAGCCAATAAAAAAGTGCTGTGTATAAAATGGTTGATGCACCAAAAGTGTGTTTACTTTCGATTGGAAAAGTAAACATACTTATACAAGTTAAGTGAAATTGACGTATTTCTTAGCTTCAGAATCAATGAAACACGATAATCCATTGCGAAATTCCATTGCCATAAACTTTGGTTTCCATTAAAATGCACTAACGAGGTAATCTGCATTGGTGGCACAGTGGTATAATACTCGCCACTGTGCGTCGGTGGCACAGTGGTTAGGACTCTCGCCGACCATGAACATGGTCCGGGGTTCGAGCCCACGCCGGCGCACACCTGATATCTATGGTCGGCCTGCAAAATTTGGGCTACTGATATCCACGCTGAAAATTCCATACTTGTACCAAAAATACAGTATGGAATCAAGCTGTAAATCAAAAAATCAAAAAAAAACTTCCCAATGGTCTGAGGTTCTATAGCCGGCTATCTTACTCCTTTAGCTTAACTAAGCCAGTTATAAGACTGGTAAAGAGAGAAGGTTGGGTATGAGGCGGCTAGCAACTCCATCCCGTAAAAATAAAAATGCAACCGCCACCGACACTTCAAAGCTTTAGCTCTAAGTTCTATTTCCCACCAGGAGGGACGTTAAGGACTTCTGTTGTACATAAATTTTTCAGTATGTTTGTTGTAGTTAGAAAATGTTCTCATTACGATTACCTTTTCAGGTATGGCCTATGCATTAGTCGCTACACTACCACCTGTATATGGATTGTACACATCATTTTTTCCAGCGTTGGTCTATTTCTTCCTTGGAACATCAAGGCACATTTCAATAGGTAAGTTGGAGTGATTTCCATCAACGTAAATAAGGTGTTATTTAAAGATAGTCATTTCTTTTATCTGTAGAACTGACATTAGTGTAAAACACTAGTAATCAGTGACATGTTACAGTATGATGACAACTACAGTTACTAAAGATAGTTCATGAAAGTTAAAATAATAACAACAATAATAAAAGCATACGCAATACCTGTTATTTAGATAAGATTTAGTGAATTCATCAATTTTCAGTAACACTCTTCAACTGAACACTATATACAGTGATATATATATATATATATATATATATATATATATAAATTGTCAGAAATACACTGGGAGATAATTGACTTATAGAACACTAAGAAAATGATACTGCTAGATTCTTTGATTTTTCCCTGGTGGACCGAGTTGATGACACAACAAGAAAGGTGTACACTTAAATGATCACCATGGATGGTACAGTGCACACACTTTAACAAATTTGTTCACACTCAGTAAAAAAACCGGATGCTGGAGGATTTCATTATGAGCTGACATCAGTTAGAGAACCATTGAAAAACTGGCTGAGAGTACTGGACATCTGTTTTGTGCTTGTTTGGTACTCTTCATCACTACACACCCACCACAGGGTTTCGAACCCAGGAACTCGTGCCAAGACGAGCTAGCTCGTAGACTATTGAGCCCCTGGAGCGTAATCCACTGACAAGCCCATGAATTCTAACTTCTGCCAATTCACGACATAGAGCGACAACTTCGCGCTTTGATGAGAAACTGTCCTCACCTTCAACCTGCCCTACCCTAATGGTCGCGGCTTCCCACTAGAACCCTAGGTCACTACCTGGATACGGCCAGTTGCTAATAAGCGTCAGATGAATTTTAGAGTATTGGTGTCCTTTTTCAGCGATTGGTTGGAGGATTTTATTATGAGCTGATATCAGTTAGAGACCCACTGGCAAACCTTCGAAGAAGACAGTGAGAAGTGGTCGCGCTACATCATGAATTAGTAGAAGTCAGATTTCATGGGCTTGTCACTGGATCGGTTCCTAGCGGCTTAACGGTCTACGAGCTCTCTGGCCTTGTAACCAGAAGTTCCTGGGTTCAAAACTCAGTGGTGGGTGCGTACTGATGAAGAGTCCTAAACTAGACTGACGAAACAACTGTCTTCCAGTACTCCCTGCAGGTTTTCCAATGGTTCTCTAACTGATGTCAGCTCATAATGAAATCCTCCATCCAGCATCCCGTTTTACGCGCATACTTATTTAATCATCAATTGTTCATTATTTTTCAGGTACCATGGCGGTTGTCAGTTTGCTTACAGGTGATTTTCTTGACCGAGTGATACTAGAAGCAAATTTCAATGAAAGTAAGTGAAGTCACCTTAAACAAGCTTATGCATGATTCTATTTTCTTAGTAGAATTTAACCTTCCACTACACGGGCCTTGAAAACTAAATGTGTCACGTAAATAAAACAATTTTTGTTACGATGAACTCACTTCATAAAATATGGAATTTCGCCATCACACTGAGTAGGCATTTAGTAATCCCGAGTCTTTTAAATATTAGCGCTTTATGTAATATACAAGGATTTTAAAGAGATTTTGGTTAGGAAATAGTTAAGAGAAACCCGATTTAGACATTTAGGAAGCGGAGGGATTGAGTTCATTCTTTTTGCTTACTAAGGAATAGTGATATTCACATTCGCGTAATTGTCTACTTGAGAATTCAGCTTCAGGATTTGTAATTATTTGGTTTGAGGTGGGTTGTAATTAACGTAAATTTTGATGCTGAATGACTTCTGATATTCAACCTTCTCAGTGCATCCTGTCAGATTAACATCATTTATGATTTAAAATTAAGGTGAGTTAACTTCCTCTTAAATATGAAGAGTTTAAAAATTCATGACAGGCTTCGGAGAAATCCAGAGGTAGCAACGTTACAACTACAGGCTTTCGACGCCAACTGGGACAGGAAGAGCATGACAGACCTTCAATTATCTGAAATCAGTGTAAAAGTGTGGTGAGAGCAGGCGTCCAGCCAATTGGTAGACATTAATCTACGTCAGTGTCACTAATATTGGCCGTGAGAAAATATGAACAAGGCTGATTCAACAACCAATCACAGCAAACTTAACGTGGGCAAATATGATTCGCATACAGATGGCTCCACTTTCCGAGAAATCTCGAAAACAGTCAATCAGAAGACTGCGTTTGTCTGCTTAACTTCCGAGAAACAACCAGTCAGAAGACTGCGTTCGTCTACTTGAATAAGCTATGATAATGTACATTAAATATATATAAATACGTGCTGATTTCCGTAATAAAATGATCTGTTGCCGTCCCTTGTCTTCTGTTGTTACAAAAGAATTAATGTATCATGTCTGTGGTTCAGAGACTAGGCAAGTGGATCATGAAAAGCATTTCCAACAGGTCACCACAGACTTTCATCTACAGCTTTCTTCACTGCTCTGGCATTCAGGTAAGCAGCATGAAAATCTAGCGGTGCAACGAACCAACCAAGAATTCATTGTCGAACAAATGCGCCGGACGGAATTTAGATTGACTGGTCATACGTCAAGAAGATCTCTGGTAAGGTGTTGCTGAAGCCCTATATCCCACTGGGAACCCAAGGGGAACAATAAAAATAAACATTATCAGGTGTTTATATTTCGAAAAAAACTTGGATGGAGACATCGATTCTTTTGAGGTTGCAAATATGCGCAGCTGGTGAGTGCTAACAAGCGCGAGACCTAGATCCATGGTTTCCTGCCAATCGCCTTCAACAATATATTATTATTCCATTGAGTTTCATTTGGAACATAAGGCTTCGTCAGCACGTCTCTAGTACATCCTCTTCTCTGCAGTTCTCTTTATCTGACCTAGAGATTCCCCACAGGCTCTCATCTCTTCCTCCCATGACCTACATTTTGTCACCTGCGGACTCCAAACTGGTCGTTTCCCCTTTTTGCGTTCCACTTAACAGACCGGTGCCAAATGTCACTCAACGGTCTTTTCATCAGGTGGCCGATCCACCTCCATTTCCCTCTACATATTTGTCGGGCAGTGGGATCTTAGTCCGTTTGTTTCAGAAGTCTCTTGTTGCTCATCTTTTCTGGCTTTGTATTATCAGTATAAAGGCAGCGAAGATAAATGCTGATGAAAATGTGCAGTCTGTTAGAAATGCCTATGGTGACGCTACATCAATATATAATTCCTTCTGAATGAAGCATCGTTTCAACTACAGGCCGACGGAACTGACGAGGATATCAAAGCAGCGAGGATCGGGAAGGCAAGACAAGCCTTCATTTCTCTCAAGTCTGTGTGGAGGAGATCAATAGCACTCAGTATTACAATGAAAATAAGATCCGGATTTTCAACTCCAATGTGAAGTCAGTGCTACTATACGATTTGATCAGAGACTTGGCGCGTCATAAAGAGCATCTCAAACAAACTTCAGACCTTCATTAACAGCTGTCTTCGCTCAATACCACTCAAGATCAGATGGCAGGAAAAGGTTAGCAACATGAAGGGGTTTCTGGGAGCGAACCAACTCAGCAGGAACCGATTGTGCAACAAATATGGAGAAAGAAATTGAGGCGGTGGATTGGCCTACCCTGAGGAATCCATCAAGTGACATCATTAGACAAGCTCTCGAGTGGAACCCGAAAGGAAAGCGGCGAGTTGGTCGTCAGTGCTAGGGTGACATAGAGGAGGTCATATGAAGAGGAGATGAAAGCATGTGGGCGGACTCGGAGCCAGGTGAAAACGTTGGCTGAGAACATAACGCAATGGAGACGTTTGGCTGAAGCCCTATGTTTACCCAGGAAGTAAAGGAAATAATAATAATGTTTTGTACTTCAGGCACTAATAGACAGTAAGTCCTCAACAGTGTGCTCTAGAGACAGTTAGATCTAGTTTATAATTCCATTGTGAATGAATAAAAATTCACGATCACCTCAAAGTTTAAATAGTACTTAGTGAATCTACTTGTAAATTCAGATAAAAATAATCTTTCTATTAGAGATATGCTACCTAGGTGGTTTTCCAACTATATAACATTCTAAAATACATATTTGTACATTTAACTTAATAAGTGAAATTTCACATATCCTATAATATTACTTTTGTTTATTGATCGATGAGTGTATATCACAAGTTTGAAATGCATAGCGTATACCTGGTTATATGTAAAATACGTAAAACCTCTTGTAAAGTGGTTTTTAACTGAAAAATTCAAAAGTACGCTTTTCATTTAAATACGGTTTCACTATCTCATGGAAAAACAAGTTCATTATAGAAACATAGATTGCATAAATAGCACGTTTTGCATGTAACGACTGATAGTACAATCCGGAACTGAATTCGCTGTAACGAATATTTTAAGTTACGTAAATACATTTCTCACGTAAAATCTTCTGTCATTTTTTTTCGTTTATTCAATCTAATAAATGCACACGCAGACAGGGAAAATACTGTCCCAATGTTAGGTGTTCGAAGGCGGTCGACAGTAGGGCCTGGAAATAAGTCTGATATTCTTGTTGATATTCAACAGAGAGGTATATTTGCAACATCAAAGGGACAAGAGATCTGCTTAGGAGATTTACACTGGTATCATCCAGTCCTGAAGGCAAAAACGTTTCTACTTACTTCCCCGACCCTAGAGGTTTCATTAGATGTGATTTATAATTTTATTAGTTTACAATTTTGAACTGAATGAGAAGTTGGGGAAATATTTTGAAAAATTAACGTTTACAGAAACAATAGATAACGCGGTATCACTTAGGCACTTAGAATAGTAAAGTATTTTTACGAAAACGCATCAAAATTAACTATTAAACTTTTAGCATTCTTTCTTCAATCCTTAACCTGAGGATACTTGCGTGCAAGAACATTGGAACTCTCTGAAGGCAGTATTTAAAGAAACATGTACAACTGTTCTAGGAAAAAAGAAGAGGCACGACAGAAGAATGACTTTCAACGGATACCTACCAGGAAGCTAATAGAAGAGGGGAGAGGAGGATGGTGAAAGAGATGACTCATTGCAAAGTTGGATAACAGGAGGAGAAGCTGAGTTCAGTGTACACTGCACTGAATAAAGAAGTGAAGAAGAGTGCCAGGAAAGACAGAAGACAATTTCACGATACACTGGCTGGCAACTGCACCAGAACAGATGGGCCACAGCTTAAAGAGAGACCTCAGAACATTATATCAGAAAACCAGGTCTCTATCCAGGAAGTTATCAAGCCAGATGAGGAAACTGATAAAAGATATTCAAGGACACCTGATATTGTGACCCTTTGCAAATGGATGATGCTGGATTTCTCTTCATATTCAGTACATTTAGACTTTCTATATGATTCAGTCACTATTTAGAAATATGATTTTTTTTCCGGTAGCATTAGAACATTCCCTCGGTTCTGTCTGTATGTGTTTGTATCTCTAAAACTGTAGGCGAACATGTAGATTTAGTAAGAGGTGGACTCCATAAAATTTCGCCTTTTGATAGTAAATACAGGAATCGGAGAGGTTAGAGATGTAAGGCACTTGGAATGCTGAGTAGAATGTGCTCTTAATAGTTGACCGAAGACTTTAAGTTTTCAGTTGCATGATATGACATCCCTTGAATTTTTTTTGATTACAGCTTGATTCCACACTGTATTTTTGGTACAAGTACGGAACTTTCAGCATGGATATCGGTAGCCCAAATTTCGCAGGCCGACCATAGATATCAGATGTGCGTCGGTGTGGGCTCGAACCCCGGACCATGTTCATGGTCGGCGAGAGTCCTAACCACTGTGCCACCGACGCATGGTAGTTTATTGATAGGGAAAGCTTTCTTTGGTACAGAAGTCATGTTTTCAAAGGGCTATCTCTCTTTATTGTGACATACAATGAACCTTTCAGGAAATCCATTAGCCGACAAAACTAAATGTATGCGTTATAGATTATCCATGAATGAATCGTTTATGCGAAACTCGAGGATAAGCATTTCAATAGTAAAAGTTTCTCCTTGACAGAAACAAAACTGCTGACATCAGCGTATTGTCCACCCTCTGTCTGTTTGCGCAATATTTTGCTGTGCAGTTATGGAAGTATCCAAGAGACCTGCCACGTACTTCAGTTCGCATTCTGAAGTCGCTTGAATATTTGAACAAATGTCATTAAATAGAGACTAATGAAGTTACCAGTCACCGCAGTATTAATGTCCCCAATAAGGAGCCTAACATTCATTCACATAACTTTTATAAAGTGTAAAGTTTGCTAGCATACTTTCTCTTTATTTCTCCAACTTAGACATAAATGGATCTGTTGATATGGGCTTAAGACGGATTCCCATAGTGGTTCTGTCAGTTTCCTTGTGTATGCTTCTCACTGTATACTAAATCTGATATTTATGCGCATGCCATGATAATATTTCTGATGTATATGACAGGCGATGGTATTTGGATTCACTTTCTTGTGATGTAATCGCAAAATGAAGCTGATTCAATCTCTCTGTTTTGCATATTCTTAGAACAACTTGGAGTTAATAGCACGAATATAACCAGCCAAATAATGGATAAAGAGAAGCTAAGAATCGATTATGCCACAGCTTTGGCTTTCACAGTTGGAGTTATACAAGTGAGCCAGATTATTAGAAAGTATTTATGAATTATACTTTTCTTAAGAATGTATTCTATGGTGAAAGTGTGGAGCCTAATAATTAAAAATTATGCTTGTAATGGCTGTTTGTCGTAGACCATTTAGTCTAGTGGATAACTCTTCTTGCGCTGGTGGTTCAGTGGTCATAGATCGTACGCGACCTACGTACGTGATTCAGATCCGATTCCCTGCCTATGGACGCAATCCTAAATCTTGCTTAATGTACTAACCGATGGTGAGCCTGGTTGAAAGGAGAGGTTGACAGTCATACCAGTAACTCCACCCTGTAAAAGACACCAGTTCCGCTGAAACTTAAAATCTGAAGCTTGGAGCCCCATGGTCCAATCGTAATACATACGAATTAGAAAAAAAACAAAAAAGGGTGTGAATAGAGCGGAATAATACGAAGTCTGTGCGTTAAAACTTCTTATCGTCAGTAGATGAGTCGAGTCGCAATCAAGAACTCCTCAAGGAGAGATTGTTATACTTTGGATCATTGCTTTTAAGTTACCACCAAGCTTTTTAGAATTTCATAGTCTACTACAGACGGTTTCCTAGATTCAGTTTTAGTTTTCATAATATACTTTATTTATATATATATATATATGTCCAAACCAAGTTCACTTTTAACGGTTTGAAAAAATTTTGGCATTGGGTATGTGATATTCATTATAATAAAGGTTTTTTGTATTTCCCAATGAATGCAAAACAAAATGATATGCCTGTTTTTACTGACGTTTCGCTATTTAATGCAACTAATAGCTTTATCAAAGTATTAATAAACCGGAATTTACAATATCTCAGCATGCATATAACAAAGAGTTAGAGGTGAGAAAATAGACAATTTATGTCAAGTTAAAGGGACATATTGAAAGTCAAAATAACAATGAAGATCACTAAACCAAATGACAGAGGTAATAGTACGTCTGTTATGATATCAAAACAAAGTTTACCAACTTCATCATCGTTCGTCAGTCTGGGGTCATTTTTCGTTGTCACGTTGGTCAATTAGTAAAAATAACAAAGCTGTGTGTAGATTGTTGGATTTGATAAGTGTTTAAAATTATAAAAGCAGTGTGTGTGTGTGTGTGTGTGTGTTTACATAGTGAACTTGCTTATCACATTCGCGTTGATTTTGTCACTTCGTTGGAGAGGGGAGGGAGGTGTTGTAAACAAATCAGATTCTGTTTTAGTCCATCATTCCGATTCAGACAATTTCGATTCCATTCGATGATATGACGTGCTTCTGATATTAGACGTTCTTTGTGATTTCTGAAGTTTCTCTGGATTATTTCAATATTGTCACAATCAATTTTGTGGCCTGATTCCATAGCGTGTAGACTCATCGCTGATGATTTTTCAAGTTTTTCTAGTTCAACCAGATTTCTCGGTGGTCGAGAAATCTAGAGAAAAGGAGCATCAAGTACAGTAATCCAGGTGAAAATATCGAAGATAGAGTGGATGAAAATAACCAACCACCCCCAACAGCCATAGCAACAACAACAACCAACACCAGTCACCATCAACGGAAGAGATTTTACAGAGATCACTTCCTTCACTAATCTACAGGTGAAGCATGATTTCAGTCGCAAGCAGTTGGAAAGGATGAAAATTTCAAAGCTAGCCAGAATTGAAAAGGCAAGATAAGCGTTTATCACTCCGAAATCAGTCTGAGAATCTTCTGCCTACAGTATAAGAACAAAATGCGGATTTTCAATATCAACGGGTCAGAAAGTTGGCATGTGTATCACGAGAAGCATTTCCAACAGGCTGTTGCGGACGTTTCTCAAAACCTCAGGTCACTGGCTCAATATTGAAGATCGAATGGCCAGTCGGCCAGAAAGAATTAGCAACAAGAAACTCTAGGATTGAATCAACCAAGAGCCGATTGCTCAACATATATTTAGGAGACAATGGAGATGAATTCGTCACAAGGAGACTGAGGAGACTGTCGAATGACGTAACACGCCAAGCAATCCCTCGAGTGTAACCAGAATGGGAAACAACGGGTCTGCCGTTCAAGGGTGACATGGAACAGATCGTGGGAGGAGGAGATGCGAAATTATAGGAAGTCGCTGGTCCAGCTAAAAAAGACGACAGAGAACAGAAGAAACTGAAGGGCTATCGAAGCACTATGTCCTACTCAGAACCTAACACAGTCGGTAATTATTACTTCCTTTAATTCCTAGAGGAACATAGGACTTCAGTCGCGCGTCTTTATTGCGTTCGGTTCTCTGCCGACGTCTTCATCTGGCTCCAGGTCTGGCCACATGCTTTCATCTCCTCTTCAAATGACCTCCTCCACATCACCCTTGAACGACTAAATCGTCGCTTCTCATTCCGCCGGGTTCCACTCGAGAGTTTGTCTAGTGATGTCGCTTGATTGTTTCCTCAGGGTGTGGCCAATCCAATCCATCTCCATTTCTTCCTGCCTATTTGTTTGACAATTGGTCCCTGCAGGGTTGGTTCGCTCCCAAAGACCCCTGTTGCTGATCTTCTCTGGACGGCTATCTGATCTTGAGTATTGAGCGAAGGCAGCTGTTGGTGAAGGTCTGTAGTTTGTTTGACGTGCTCTTTATGACGCGCCAAGCCTCTGATTCCGCCGTATAGTAGCACTGACTTCACATTGGAGTTGAAAATCCGGATCTTATTTTTAATGCTGAGTGCTGTTGATCCCCTCTACACAGACTTGAGTGAAATGAAAGCTTGCCTTGATTTCCCGATCCTCGCAGCATTGATTTCCTCGTCGGTTCCGTTCGCCTGTAGTTAAAACGATGCTTTCCAGTTAGGTCGGTATGTGAAGGAGGTTGTTTCTTCCAGATTCCTCCCATTTGTGCTGATTATTGTCTGTTGCTGTTGTTACCCAAGAATCTTCATCACCTCTGTTTTCTCTATGTTCACCTGAAGTCCTATCTTTGATGCTTCTTCTGTCGCTTACTTGTTGATTGTCACTTGCATGTCTTCCAGTTTGTAGGAAATAAGACATACATTATCGGCGAAGTCCATATCCTCCAAGTTTTTTGTGTGGGTCCATTTTATGCTTGTTTACAGTAGGTCATATTAGGTACTTTTTTCTATGTAGCGTTGCCACACCGTATGTCAGAGAGACAATACAGGACTTTGACATAATTTCAGGTCATTTAAATTTACTAATTGTTTCTTTCATTCCCTTCATACTATCTGTCGTTCTACCTACAATTTTGTCAGTGATTGTGTCAAACAATTCGATCATGAGGGAATTATATCCAGATTGTAGACATTAGTTGATGTTGTTTTGCTGATATGTTGTTTTACCACGGATCACTGTACTATTTTCATTGTTTAACTGAGCAGTCACCATGTATTTTTTTTACATCCTTATTTTCTTGTGTGCTTTGGTTCCTTCCTTGGTCATACTGAGTTTATCTAATCTTTATCTTTTCAAGTGACACTTTAAATTGTAATCTGGAAGTATTTCAAGAACTTATATGTGTAACATCTTTCAGTCTAAACCTTTTGCTACTCTTACCGATTACTAGTCATTCTTTTAATAGGCTTTCCTGCACCTCTGTGGCCTTTCTGTTTGAAATATTTACAGTTAAGTTTGCTTCTGATAAGTTGGTGTTATCTGAATATTTAAATGAATTTCTCAACCTTGTTTTTGTTCAAATTCGTTATACATAGTCTGGATAATAAAAACCCCAACATTCTGGAGTGATAACGTGAAGTAATCTTGCATGAAATATTACGAGTTATAAGATTGAATGATATTGGATGGTTGGAGGCGATCGGCCACAGGAAGACTTGGACCTTTGGTTTCATCCTAGTTGGTACTCACCAGTCAGTCAGCAAGGCGTATCTGCAGCCTTGAAGGAACTCATGTCCCTTCTGAGATTCCAACCTACGTCACCCAGTGAGTGATGCAGTGAGAGACGTTACCACTCAGCTATTCGGGCTCACGCTTGACCTCCTGTAGGACTGAAGTGGATATTTTGACTGCACACTAGTCAGTGACTAGTGTGGTGTGTCTAGTCCTTTCTTGGGTGCAGAGTGAATTCTGTCAGTCAGGTTTGCAATGTGGCCACCATTCTAGGTAGCTCGTCTCTGATTGCAGCACTGGGTGACGCGGGTTCGCATCTCAGAAGGGACATGAGTTCCTTCAATGTTGTAGGTACATCTTGCTGACTGACTGGTTAGTGCCAACTAGCACGAAACCTAGGTCCAAGGCTTCCTGTGGCCGATCGCCTCCAACCACCTAATATCATTAAATCAATGTGCACCGTGATGGCGAGCTACCTAGCTTGATGGTGGCCACTTTGCCACCTTGTTTGCACCAGACTTAGGACTAGACACATCGCACCGGTTACCAGTGGCCGATCAAAGTGTAAGATTTAGTTGTGTGAAATATTCCCGTATCATGAATTAAAAGTCAAGTATTTCATACATTCTTTATTTCATTATGAATCTCTCATTGCAGTCTTGCTATCTCCTGTTTACAACATACTACTTTGTTTTGTTTTTTTTTGATGTGGTTTTGTTCTCTGAGCTGGATGGTTAGTTTGCGAAGCTTTCATCACCTTACTGGGTGACATCTTCAGCGCATACTTCAAATTGATGAAAGCTTCGCAAACTAACCATCCAGCTCAGAGAACAAACCCACATCAAAAAAATTATCCACCTGAGCTACAAATCTTCTCTATCATATCTACATACTACTTTGTACTAGCTACTCACCTGACACCTTTTCCTATCCCACACTCCACAAATCTATTATGTCTAATCACCACCCTTGTCTCCCATTGCACTCCATTTTGTAGTCGAATTCAGACTAGCACGTTTCTCACACAAATACTACTATCTATTTTGACACCCGATAACTGCTTATCTGTAATTCTACGTAAAAATGTATCCTCCGCATAACTGGCCATTATTGTAACGACAACAATTATATTTTATAATTGCAAAAACATGAAGAAGAGAAATTATTGAGAAGAATAATCTTTGTTCAGATTGACTTTTAAATATTACGAAAATTAAAAATATGAGTTTTCGTAAATAGCCATTACATACATAACTAAAACAAAAATGACTCATTCTACTGTGCACAAGGTATGCAGAGTTATTGTTCGGGCTTGAGTGTTTTATTCTCCTGAGCGTCAACTTTCTGTGAGAAACAACCAATCATAAGGGTGTGTTTGTTTACTTGAATAAGCTATAATAATGTACATGAAAATATATAAATACTTGTTGATTTCCTTAATAAACTATCTGTCTCCTGGCCCTTGTCTTCTCTTGTCACATTTGGTGTCGCTTTCTACCGACAAATCGAAAGCCTATGCCCTGCAGTTTTCTATGGAGACATGGATCTTCGGGCAGGACTTCGAGGCTTCTTCGCAGTTGAGTGGCGTTCAAGATCTGTCATCGATGAGGCTGTTACTTGGGACGCTGCTGGGAGGTCGGGAGAAAGCAGTATATGAAAGTATGAGGCGAAATACCGACGAATGTGCGACAGGGTCAGGCAGGCAGACAGTTTCCAAAGTGGGAAAGACCACATATGGTCACTTTGAGATGAGGTTACGCAGACACAATCTCAATGGTAAACAAAGAGAAACAGGTGAACATCAGCGAGCGCCTAGATTCGAGACAACATAGCCCCTAAAATCAACAAGACCGAACCAACTTCAGTCGCAAGTCTTTGTTCCAGTATGAGTAAATGCTTTCACTGTCAACGTCGATGGTTATCTCTGTTATTCTATATATGAAGCCACTGTGACTTTCACATTTCAAGCCACATTTTCTCTAAAGAAGTTCTCCTCTTCGCTCTAAACACTTGAAAGGAAGTAATGAATACCCGAACAGAGTATTGAGTTGAAACTGTGGTAACCTCAAGTAGAATCGATTACTCAGCTTAGTAGAGAAACTGCAATGAATATTGACGTAGGTTACTGTTAAGCTAAGAAAATACAATAACCAAAAAATACTGAAATACAGTTTACTTGAATGTAGATAGACACCCTTAAAAATTATTATTTTAACAAAGAGTACTCTTTTCGATAACTTCTTCATCATCAGGCTCTACAGTTATACATCTATCAATAATAGTGAATGAATGAATTAGTGTTATGAAGAACATTAATGTTGCTGTTTAAATAACATCGAAACAATAATATTAATAGATTACAGCTCAATAGCATCAACATAACAATACACACTGAATGTCAGAAAGGCAAATTAGGAAAGATAATATTACGAATTTATGAATTCATAGTCTCTACTGAAGGCCGGCCCTGGCAGTAGTAGGGGCTGGACTTGCTTCTTTGAAACATAGAGCACTGGTTGTTTGAGGCGAATTGCAATAGCCTCCGCTGTTTGGAGCATGTGGTAATTCGATGATTTTGGCCATTTATTAGACACCCGTTAGATGATGATAGAGAAGGATTCTTCCACGCTGGCTGGCTGGTTGGCTGGCTTTGTGGCTGGCCGGTTCGCACCAGACGGTCCAATATCGAACTGTTAATGGTTTTAACTATGCCTTTACTTAGCCATAGTGGGAGATGTTCTCGAGTGAGCACGAAAAATCAAGTTCCTAGAGCAACGGCCAACATAACTCGCTCCACCACATACGCAGTTGAATTGGTAGATACAATCTGAAGTGTCAAGTTTAGTCTAGGTACTTCATCTTTCAGTCGAGGTAGTACCATCGGTCGTGTAGAGAATAATACGTGTAGTTCGCCAGCATTAAGAGTTATTTGAACTGGTTTTCTTAATTTCCTCGTAATTATCTTACTTGGTATATCGCCCTTGAATTGTAGTCGTATATAAAGTGGCTTCTTGTTTACAGATAGTGAGTAGTCCTTTTCCGCCTCTTTCTTTGTCATGTATTTCTTGATAAATTTTCCGCGATAGCTATTTTTGATCAAAGTATCTTATACAATGCTTAATTTATCTTCAACTGCTTCTTCTGAGCATATAGTTCTAACTCTGTGGCTGAGGGTCTTCACTAAATTTCTTTTGTACTTTATAGGAACGAAGCTGTAAAAATATGTATATTCTCCTGTCTAAGTACTTTTTTTTCCATGCAAATTTCTTTTTATGCTACCATCTGGTTTTCTTGTAAGTAGGACATCCAAGAAGGCAATTTAATTCCGCAGAGTAAAGAGGGAGATGACAATTTTCGACTTGATTGTATTCATGTAAACTAATGTATACAAATTCGACTGTACAGCTGCTTTTGAGAATGAAATCGCCGAAAAGATCCCCATCTTTACTGAACTTCTTATTCTTTTCCCTCTAATATCTCAATGAGTATTTTCCACACATGAAAATATCGACAATTTCAGGTTATTTGAATTATTTAACTTTTAATACATACATCAAAACTCATGAACCCCTGTAATCCTTCTCTTGTCCATATTTCAAAAAACGCTGTCATTCGTATTACTTTTTTTTTTATTTCAGTTTATCATGGGATTACTCAGACTAGGCGGTTTGATTCGATACTTTTCTGTACCAATGACATCTGGATTTACTGTTGGAGTAGCTGTACATGTTTTCACAAGTCAAGTGAAAAATGTACTGGGTTTGAAATTACCTCGCTTCGCTGGAGTATTCACTATTCCCCTTGTAAGTCAGTCTGTAGATACTTTAATTAATTTTTATTAACGTTTCATTTGACAGTAATCATTGTCAATTTATATTCATTGGGTATAATCTGTTTTATTTTATATTATATTATTATATTTTATCCCTCATAATAACAGTAACTATCGTGTATTCACAGTAAAGAACAAAGCTGTTTTGAATGAGACTTAGAAGCCTACCGAAGAAATCAAACGTACAGAGGATAAGTTACAGGATTTTATCATGAGTTGACATTGGTTACAAAAGCATTGGAAGTTGTGGCCAGTAGGGAACAGCAGGTCGGATGTGAGGACAAAGACTCACCAATGACACTGGCTAGTTGTCGCACTATGTCGTGAATTGGCAGAAGCTGGAATTCATGGGCTGCTCATCTGGTTGGATCCAAGTTCCTGAGTGGTCTATGGACTCGCCTTGTAACCTGAAGGACCCGGTTTCGAACTCTGTTGGTGGATGCGTACTGATAAACAGTCCCAAACTAGGACGAAACACCTGACCGGTACCCCTAGATTTTCCAAATGTTCTTCAGCTGGTGTCAGCTCATGACGGAATCCTGTGTATCCAGTCAAATCGAAGCCCTGCAAACTAACACTTGAGTATGGAGAATAAATCCATAACCGTGTTTGTTTTGTTTGTAAAAGTGACTTACGTTAAAATTTCGATGCTGTTATCTTTTAGTTCCAGACATTTAGTCTTCTTCATTGGAAGTTTGACTACAAATTAACTTTATTTAGAAAGCTGGGAAGTACTGAACACCCGTCTCATCTTAGTTTAGTACTCTTCAACAGTATGCACACATGATCCCACCGAGGACCGAATCCAGGACCTTAAAGTAAAAAAGGGAACTTATTGACCATTCATCCATTTGGTAAGAAACATAAGTGTCCACCAAATTCCGGCTTCTTCCAATTCGTGATACGCAGCTATTGTTACATGACATCAAGTGCCTATCAGTGACAATGTCAACGATATGGCCCATTGGGATACCACTCGTCCTACTGACAGTCAGTCTTCAGAGTTCTACAAAGTATGACATTGTCTTTTTTAAGCAATCCAGGAAAGAATAAGGGTGAATAGTAAAGAAGAATAAGTAAAATACACGAGTTGACAAACTGTAAAAGGAGGAGTGGTTGGGTTATACCTGAGTGCCTCAACTTCTCAATGTAAAATGTCAGACAAAATATTCTCTTAGAAATCGCTAAGTCATGGGAATACCAAGATACTTAACTTCAGACTTCGTTGTTATATCAGTATCATCAATTTTGTAAGGGTCGTAGGAACTAACGGCTTCATTTAACTCTCGTTTACATCGGAAATTGAAACTGACAGTCTGACATTTGGAAGGATTTAGTTTAAGGCAGACAAAGACCATTTGCTAACTCCTTGGAAATCTTCTTTAATTCTTCGTTTAGTAACCAAACAACCGGAATACATTTTACAATTTTTTCAAGTCAAGTCAATTCTTTCACGTTCACCAGTGGAACATAGGGTTTCGTAGTAATGGCTTAAAGTTTCTGTAGCAGTGGTGTTTATTTTCACAGTATGGAGCTGCTAGCCTTATGCCCAACCCTTCCACTTTACCAGCTTTATTTCTGACTTAGCCAGGTAAAGGAGTGCGTCGGTGGCCGAGGTTCAAACTCCGGACCATGTGCATGGCCGGCGAGCTCCCTAACCGCTGCGCCACTGACGCTTTACAGTTTTTGATATGTATCCACATAATATGTGTGTTTGTTGATGAAAGTCTGTTATATTTTGCTATGTATATATGGATCGATATTCCATTATAATTGACAATATGTTTTTGTCTGTCCACTAACTAAACAAACATGTCTGACCTTGTTGTCACATGACATTACAACCAATCATGTTAAGACTGTCTATTGATTCGTTCATTTTTGAACATTCGCCCATACACTTGTGTGACATTGATTTTCCTTGTTTGGAAAATACAAGTATCATCGTGAACCTGGAGGCTTTCTGATTTCCGCCTTCTTGCCTCAGGACTATTAATTACTCGACCAGTACATAACAGTTTTCTAGTTCATTGCAATTTGATTTATTTTTAGTAACATTTCATCAATAACCAATATCAGTTAAAGAACCATTGAAAGTTAGTGAGTATTTGACGGATGTTTGATCCTACTTTGTGCCTCTCCAGCAATAATTGTATATAACGTTATCATCAGGGGGAAAACCAAGGAACTTCGGGTCTCTAGGTGGACCTGTCAACCATGTACCCACTGGAACTGAGTTCAACGAATAGTGAGCTCTGAGTCCTGGCAATCCGTAAATGGTCAACGAACTCACTTCATTACCTGGAATTCTTCGACTTGGTCCTTTGTGTGGAAAAGAGTACGTGTTGTTGGGGCTTCCGAAAACAGAAGGCTGTTGAATACTCTCTGGTTTTGTAGAATATTTGTAAGCACTCTTAGTAACCCGTGAATACTTGCCTGTAACACAGACTTTATCTGAAAAGGGAACTGAATTCCAAGAATGCCAACCTCGAATATCCACTCTTTTGCGGTATTTTGCCATTTTCAAGGTGTATTATCCCTATTACGAGCAGCGTATTAGGCAGATATCCAGATTCCTCAATGAAGTAATAAAACAACATGAAAAATCTTGTCCCCTATGAAATCATCTGTTATTCAAAACATCTTTTGCGAAGTTTATTCTGAATAGGCTGTGATAAAAACAGACGCTAAATGAAACAAAATAAATATGATCTCATAGAAAAATTTATAATTAACTGGTCACTATCTATTGATGGTATAAAAAATATTCCCATATAATGAATTAAGAGTCAATCCGAATGAAGAATATACTTTTCAATAATTTCTTCTCTTCAGGTTCTTACAATTATTTCAGGTTAGACCACGGATTGATATCAGAAAGAGAACCATTGAAATCCGGAAAATTAACGGACAACTGTTTCATCCTAGTTCGGGACTGATCAGCAGTATGCACCCACTGCCATGGCTTGAGCCGAGGACCTTCCGGTTACAAGCAAGCAAGCCTTCAAACCATTCAGCCACTGGGACCAAATGCAATGGTCACTGTGTGAATTCTAACTTCTAGAAATTCGTGATTTTAGCATGACCGCTAGCCAATGTCATCAGTGGGAGCTTCATCCTTACTCCCTATTGAATGAACCTCATTGGTCTTGCAATTATAAAATATAACATTTGTTATATATATGTGTTCAAACTAAGTTCACTTTTAACAGTTCGAAAAAGTTTGACCATTGGGCACATGATATTTATCATAATGAAGATCTTTTTGTATTTCCCAATGAATGAATGAAAAACAAAACGATATCGTTTTTTCATACAAACTGTGATCAAGATTTGACCGGACAGATATCGTTTTTATTGGCGTTTAGCTATTTAATGCAACTAATTGCTTAATAAAACGAGAATTCACGAAATCTCAGCGTATATATAACAGAGAGTTAGGAGATGACAAAATAAACTTAGGTCAAGCTAAAAGTACATATTGAAAGTCAAAATAACAATGAATAACACTAAACCAAATAACAGAGGTAATATAGTACATCTGCTATGGTATCAAAACAAAATTTACTAACTTGATCATCGTTCCCCAGTATGGGGTGATTTTTTGTTGTCAAATTGGCTAATTGGTAAAGATATTAAAATCAGGCATAGATTGTTGGATACGATAATCGTGTAAATTTGTAAAAAACAGTGTGCATTTACATTTGTTATCGTTACATTAATGGACACATATACTGAGGATACATTTTTACGTAGAAGGACAGATTAGTTATGGAATGACAAAATAAATAGTATTTATATGACAATTGTTCCAGGCTAAATTCATGGGTCAGCCATTGAGTTGGGTCCCAGTGGTTGAATGGTCTACGAGCTTGTCTTGTAACCGGAGGCTCATGGGCTCAAGCCCTGGCAGTGGGTGCGTACTGCCGATTAGTTCCAGACTGGAATGAAACAGTTGTCTAGTACTCCCTGATTTTCAATGCTGCTGTAACTGACATCAGCTCGTGGTTAAACTCGACAAAACAAATCTAATCCTTACAAATCAACTGTTGAAAATTAATTCTATTACAAAATATTGTGAAATGGGAGACAATGGTGGTGGTTAGTCATAATAGGTTTCTACATTGTGGGGTACGAAAAACTAACAATTCAGTTCAAAGTTATGCAAAGGTGTCAGGTGAGTAGCTAGTACAAAGTAGTGTGTGTGTGAAGAGGATATGGATAGACTGTAATGAGAATTTTATCATGAAATGATCAATTTATGAAATGAAAAGGGAGGAGGCATATATTGAGAAAAGACATGATAATTTAAATATTCCCATAATGATAATAGCAGAACATGAATTAAACAAACCACTTATTTTCGGTAAGTTTGCATCAGGCTTTATATTTACATAATGCAATATCAGCCATAAGCATTTGAATTAACATGGTTAATATAATATGGGATCAGGGTTCAGGGATGTGGATCAACTGAACATTCTCCGACGTGGTTAGTTAGATAAAGGTGTCATAAAGTCAATCAAAAGATCCATGGTGGCACACCTCGTGCGTATGGAGCACAAGACTGACAAAAATTCAGTCTTAACAATTCCATACAAAGTGCCACATCAACTCCTTGGGTTTATACGCCTTCGATTTCTAAGCATTGTTGAAGCGCTTATCATCATAAAATACTGTCAACCTAGTCTCATCGTTCAGAAGACGTTTGTCCAGTCCCTCTCGCACTAATGGCATCCACCCCTAACCGAGATTAGCTATCTCTCGTTGTGTCACCGGATAACTGTAAATATTATCTTAATATGAAGTCAATTGGTGGATGGTGACTAGCAGTAGAATCCAAGGTACGCGTTTCGTCCTATTTGAGACTCGCTAGATGGATCTACCTGCATTTTGGTCCAATCAATAGACGGGAAATTTTAAAATTGAATAGAACAATTAATGAGACCTATTGCACAACAGGTGGATCCGTGGCCCAGGTGGTTTAGTTGATAACAATTCGGCATTGTGTTTGAGCCTCGCTGAGAACACCATCACTGTCCTGCTGGGGAATGCAGGTAGATCCATCTAGCGAGTCTCAAATAGGACGAAACGCGTACCTTGGATTCTACTGCTAGTCACCATCCACCAATTGACTTCATATTAAGATAATATTTACAGTTATCCGGTGACACAACGAGAGATAGCTAATCTCGGTTAGGGGTGGATGCCATTAGTGCGAGAGGGACTGGACAAACGTCTTCTGAACGATGAGACTAGGTTGACAGTATTTTATGATGATAAGCACTTCAACAATGCTTAGAAATCGAAGGCGTATCAACCCATGGAGTTGATGTGGCACTTTGTATGGAATTGTTAAGACTGAATTTTTGTCAGTCTTGTGCTCCATACGCACGAAGTGTGCCAGCATGGAACTTCTGATTAACTTTACGACACCTTTACCTAACTAACGACGTTGGACAATGCTCCATTAATTATTTATTTATTTATTTTTGATTACAGCTTGATTCCACACCGTATTTTTGGTACAGGTATGGAATTTTCAGCATGGATATCGGTAGCCCAAATTTCGCAGGCCGACCATAGATATCAGGTGTGCGTCGGCGTGGGCTCCAACCCCGGACCACGTGCATGGTTGGCGAGAGTCCTAACCACTGTGCCACCGACGCACACATCCCTAATCTATGATCCCATATTATATTAACCACGTTAATTCAAAAGAGATAATATCACTAATGATAAGTATGGATAGTATAAATGGAACAATTTGGACAGTGCTGAAGGGATGCTCTAATGAAGGACATAGATTATAACGAATAATTGTAATAAGTGTTACAATAAGCAAAACAAAAGAAGAAAAAGGTATAAGGGAAGAGGCATTCTTGTAGAGAAAAAGAAACTTTAATCCAAGTATGGCCATGTTGGGGTCAGCGTTTGAACGAGTTCTTCTGGATAACGAAACCTTCCTGCACAATTGCTTAGAAATGGTTTCTAGAAATGAACAGAGACTGAGTAATAGTCAACAATACAATGGAAGTAAGAGTCTTAAACTCTTTCCTACTTGCTTAATTTGTAATTTCAGTAAGAAATTCGTTGTCATCACTCTCGTATGATTCTTCAGTAAATTTAACCAAGTTTTTCTCTTCCTCTCTTACCTCCTTCACACTTATCATCAAGTGGACACAGACATCTTGCTTCTCGTGTAATAATAATTTTCACTTTGAATGTTGGTTTGCAGGGGTTTGATCGAATCGTTACAGGATTTCATCATGAGCTGACATCAGTTGGAGAGCAACTCGAAAACCATCTGGGAGTACTACCAGACAGTAGTTTCGCCCCATTTTGAGATTCTTCATCAGTACGTACACACCGCCAGGGTTGGAACACGGGAACTGTAAGTTACAAGACAAGCTTGTAGACCACTAAGCTACTGGGACCCACCCGATCCCATAGCCAGCCCATAGATTCCAATTTCTGCCACTTCACGATATAGCGCGACTAGCATGAGCCAATGTCATAGCCACTAGGACTCAAAAAACGAGGAGGTTTTGGAGTCAAACACCGTCGACGGGTGCATACTTCTGAAGAATCCCAAACTAGAACGAAACTACTGTCTGGTTGTCCTCCCACCTGCTTTTCTAATGGTTCTCCAACCGATGTCAGCTCATGGTGAAAAGTTTGCTCCTTATCGAATTTCATTGTTTTAAATAAATTTATATATCCCGTTTTCATTCACTTAACAGACTTACGTAGCAATATTTCGTAACATTCAATATGCCAATATACCGACATTGTTACTCTCCGGTGTTTGTATTACAATACTGGCAGTCTATAAAGATTGGATCAGTCCAAAAGTCATGAAATTTTCGAAAATTCCAATACCAGTAGATTTAATTATTGTAAGTAAGCGTCTTTTTTTCTTTTCTTGTTGTTGAAATATTCTGTCGTGAATTTTTGTTCACTCTGTATGCCACCAACTCACATTTTATACTTGTAGCATTAAAACCTCAACAGGTGAAACTAATTTGCTCAGTGCGAAATATGATATGGTGACAATAAACATGACGTTATAACATTGTTAGTTCAATATTCATGGTCCAATGTCAAGTGGCATAACAATTAATGTCATATATAGAATAATACATAAGGTGTATAGATTTTGGAAAGGCGTACATTAAATAAAGGATTAGTAGATGAATATAAAATGTTACAAATTAGTAATTTTGGATTTAGAATGACCAGTGGGTCAAGTGGAAAAGATTCAGAGTGAGAATAGTAATATTAATAATGATAATAATAATAAAAATAATCGTAGTAATAAGGGAAAAGTACATAGAATAACTAAATAAACAAAATAAATCAATGTCTATCCCTCTACTGCCAAGGCATAAGAAGGGGTTGTACATACTCCTTTTGTACACAAAGGTCTGGCTTAAAGTTATTAATTGCCAAGGCCTCAGTTCTCTCTAGAAGTCTGTAACGAAGAAAACGCCGGAAGTTAGCATGGATTCTATATATGATATTGAAATCATGGTCAGGGTTGGTGGAGTGACAGAAGTTGATCAGGTGTTCCAGAATAGAGCTTCACACACACTTCCTTTTTCCCTTGACATTCTAAACCCAAAATTATTAATTTTTATATATTTTTTATTTTTACAATATTAAATTCTATCTTATCAAATTTCACACCATCTTATGTAACATTTTATATTCGTCTGGCGTCGGTGGCATAGCGGTTAGAACGCACGCCGACCATGCACATGGTCCGGGGTTCGATCCCCGGCTGACGTACTCCTTTACCTCGCTAAGCGAGAAATAATGCTGGTAAAGAGGGAAGGTTAGGCATGAGGCTAGCAAGCCCATCCTGTAAAATAAATACTGCTACAGAAACTTCAAGCCATTGGCTTGAAGCCCTATGTTCCACTGGGAACGTGTAGGAAAAATTATTTATTTATTATTTATATTCGCCTACTAATCTTATAATTATGTACCCCTTTCCAACATCTATACACCTTTTGTATTATTCCATATATGACATTAATTATTTTGCCACTTGGCACTAAACTACGATTATAATCACAAATATTTTAATTGCATTTCATACTACTATTATTATTTTTTCATGTATTTACACCTTTGACCTAATTCCCTCACCGGTTATAATTTCTTAAAAAAGTTCCATATTCGATAGGTTTATTCCATGTGATTTGCAGTGACATGGTAGAGGTCGGTTAGATTTTAGATCAATTCAATTCATACGTAATTAAACAAAAACTACAGGAGGTTCAAATGGAAAAAGATGAAAAATGACAAGTTCTGACATAATATGATTGTACGCTAATATCTCACTTAATGGAGCTCTCCAGGTAGTTAAGAATGAACTGAACATTGATCCTGAACTCAAAAGTAAAAGTAAGCTGTCGGTTGATGCGATAATATTAGGTGTTCGGTTATTACTAAGCTCTACTGGATTTGAATTTCAAAATAAACAATATAAACGAACGAATGGGGTGACAGTGGGATCACCAACCGTAGCAGACATATTTATATGGATAAAGCTCTCCGTGCCATATCTTTGCGTTTCTTTGTCTACCTGTGCAGCCTTCCCAGCAGGCCCCATACATTGTACAGACATTCCACGTCCCCATTCTTATCATTGCTTTTATCAAGAGAAGACAAATCGGCTGACAGACTTTAAGAAGGCTGGCTTTCACCAGCCCGCTGTCTCGTTTCGTCTCTCTGATTCGAGCGAAGAATAAGGTTTTTGTTTGAATTTTTCATATTTTTAATATATTTTTATGCGTTGAAGTTTCCCTAGCAGTTTGATAACTTTTGTGGTGTAGGGTGGCTCACCCCAACCCTCCCTGTTTACCCGGGCTTCAGACCAGCTAGAAAAATAGTCAGCTAGTTAATTAGACGAGGTTAGCAGGACATAGTGCTTCACCTTATTCCCTGCTTTTACTTTTAAACCATCCCGGTGACTGCCTATAAGCTTCCATTACCTCCTCACGCAATCCTTGACACCTCAGCCACGAACGCATGTTCAACTCATCACTTCTTAATCACGTTTCACTCGAGGACCTGATGTGTGATATCCTCCAGTGGTCTAATCAACGTGTCGCTGATCCACCTGTCACTCCTTCTACTCATCTGTCGGGAGATAGTTTCTAAGCTGGTTTATTGCCTGAGTTGCTTGTTGAAGATCCTTTCTGACCAGAGATCTGACTGACCTTCATTATGGAAAGGAGGAGGTGAAGGATGAAAATCTCCAGCAACTTGATAGAGATTTTTATTGTGATGCACTCGCCAAATCTGTTAACCGCTTAGAAACACTGACTTTTGCGGTGAAAATTCAGATCTGGTTTCTCTATAATGAGTGCTTAAATCACATTATTAAAGCTTTAACTTGCACTTTCAATCCCGACTTGCTTTAACATTATCATTCTTGACACCTATCGCCGAGACAGTGTTTCCCAGGTAAGTAAAGGTAGTGGTTTGCTTTAGATTTCTCCTGCTGATGGTGGTTGATGCTTGTTGTTGTTGGCAGTCAGGTGTCTTCATCGCCTCGCATGAAGTCATATCTTCTCTGCTGCAGCTTCTTCTATTAACTAGCTGATTTCCCCTGTAGACCTCCGACTTTGCCTGACATTAGACATGTATCACCCACGTTCCAGAGTCTCTTTGTTTGTCCAACATATACTAATCCTCTCGTAGCGCACTTATAATCTCTTGCACAATTTGGTCCACCACAGTTAGGCATATCATCGCTGATATTTGGCAGTTGTACTTTACTCCTCAACACCATTCGTCGTAACAAATCTTCAAATACACAAAGTTCATGACCACTTATTTTATGGGAGCCCGGCTTAATTCATCGATGACATATGCAGTTAAACCAGCTTTTCCAATATCCATTTATAACTGTCCTAACTGAGTAACTGACTGTTTACACGCCTGCTCAAAACAGAATTTATTTGTACAAAAAATTAAATTAAACTATTTTAGGTATTTTAGTCTTCTACAATAACTGATACAATAAGAAGGTGTAATTTATCTAAGCTACTTGTTGTTTCAAATTGATACAACAATAACAAGCTAATCTTGAAGTGATCAGTGATTTAAAACTTAAACTAGATTCTTAAACCAAAATTTTCTTAGATCACATGGAGGATTTCATCATGGGCTGACATCACTTAGAGAACCATTGGAAAACCTGGGAGTAGTGGAAATCTGTTTCGTCCTATTTTGAGACTCTTCATCAGTACTCACCCACCGGGGTTCGAATCCAAGACCTTCTGTTTACAAGGCGAGCTCGTAGACCATTGAGCCACTAGGAACCAAACCGGCAGAAGTTAGAATTCATGGGCAATTGAATCGGGCCCCGGTGGGTCAATGGTCAACGAGCTTGTCTTGTAACCAGAAGGTCCTGGGTTCAAACCCCGGTGGGCCAGCGCTGCTGAAGATTCCCAAACTAGGACGAAACAGCTATCCAGTACTTCCAGGTTTTCCACTGGTTCTCTAACTGATGTCAGTTCATAGTGAAATACTCCATGCAATCAAACGAAATCCCTACAAAACCAATACTAGAAAGTATCTTAGATTAATCTAGAAAATTATGATTTGTTTTTTAAAAACTTAATTAATCTGTGAAGTTATGATGATGGCTGAGAAAAAAACAAGAAGCAATTTGTGCAAAAAACACTCACTTTTAATTACCCTTCATTCTTTTCCATTTTTTTTTCAATACAACAGGTCATATTGTCGACGATTGTATCCTACTTTCTTGATCTAAATGGTAAATACAATGTGGCAATCATTGGAAAAGTATCCAAGGGGTAAAGTGCCTTGCCTTTTTTTCTCCTTTTTTTGTATTTTGTCAACTGATGTTTGTAATCAACTGTACAATGCACATAAATCCATATATTCATATTTTCTAAAGGTATCTGTAGGGAACTTAATAGCGAGCTCGGTAACGGTACAAATATTAGAATAAAAACCCAAGTTAATGGAATGATAGTGTAACAGTACTTTATAAAACATACAGTTAACGAGTTATATGAATTAATGGTTACTTGGTGATATAGCTTAATTCCACTGCTCTAGATTATTATCATTATAATCCACAGAAGTATTCACTGCTGGAGTTGTGTCTACCAGTGGAAGATGTGCACTGGTTGTAGAATAGTCTTCAGATGAGGATGAGAGGTTCCTGTAAAATCCAAAGGATACAATACGGTTAGTAGGGAAGCAAGTAGACAGTATGGACCAGTGAGAAGACGAAGCGCTGAGTAGCACACTGTATTTTAGATTGTACTCCGAAGTTATATATATTTTACAATGAATCGTTTTAAACAAAAGTAACGTACAGTGTTTCCATTTTTAACACCTAACAAAAAACAAATACTTGAATGTCAATGAAATACTCACCAGTGACTGGCCTTATTCAGGTGGGTAGTTACCTGAAGTTCTAGTGGAAAGTCGTGACCAGTAGAGTATAGCAGGTTGGGAGTGAGGACAATATATTCGCCACCGATGACAGTGACTAGTGGTCATGCTATGTAATGAATTCGCAGAAGTTGGCTAAATGGTCTACGAGCTCGCCTTGTAATCCAAGGGTTCTGGATTCGAACCCTGTTGTCGGGTCTGTGGTGATGAAGAGTCCTAAACTAGGAGGACGAAATAGCTGTTTGGCAGGGCTTCAATCTGGTTTTCTAATTGTTCTCTAACCTGTGTCAACTCACGATGAAATCCTGTAACCAGTCAATCAAATTCCTACAAACCAACACTTGAAAAAACTGTACAGTCGTAATGTTCCTAACTCCATATATTAACTAAGTCCCATTGTTAACAAACTATGTGCTACCTAGACATATAAGGTTGGTAGGAATTCGACACAGTTGGCCGCTTCAATTAAATCATTTGTGGTGTCGTCGTTCCCCCAAAAATTGAAAACCTGATGTGGTTGTCAATATGATCTATTAACGGCTTGTAGTTTTCATTCCAGTAAATCTAATGACTTAAAGATTCCAGATATTTATTCATTTAAATATGTACAATATACTTTATAAAATCCTTTTTAGGTTTAAATGCAGTCCTAAAAATGTCTTATTCGATCTGATATCATTCATTGTTAGATCCCCGTTGAGTGGCGTATAATACCTTATTTAATAAGGAATGACTCATTGTTGAATATCCTTAAACGTTTTCATATGTTATCTCCCTTGAATAATGTTTTGAATGACTGTCATAAATACAAGAAACAACCAATGAATTACCAATTATATAGGTAACAGATTTATTATTTTTTTTATATTTTAATCCTTCGCGTTCCCGGTTGAACATAGAGCTTCAAACTAGAGCTAGCTCGTAGACCATTCAGACACTGGGACCTGACTCAATGGTCAGGCCATCAATTCTAACTTCCAGCAATTCAGGATTTTCTCTCGAACACCAGTCAGTGTTATCGATGAATATTTGTCCTCACTCCCGACCTACAGATGGACCCCACTGGTCATAACTTCTCACCAGAACCCAGGTTACTATCTACCTGAATAGTGCTAGACGCTAGTTAACATCAGATAGATATTCAAGTGTTGGTTTGCAGGTACCAGCGAAGAAAACGTTCTTTCCAACAAATCAATTTCAATATTTGTACAATCGTATTTATATTTTTATATATTTATATATTTAACAAAGGATTCATAGAACCACTCAGATAGTGGTAACTGTGTTCTAAAATGTGTATAATTCAATATGAGGTGCAGTTTTGAGAGAGAGACGAATAATTCGAGATGGAATTCCTTCCAGGCATACGAAATGGATAAAAGCTGGTGTGGAATCACATGTAAGAAATGCAGACAGTTAATCTAGTCATCCATTAAGAACCCAACATTACCTTTGGTCTCCTCAGTATTTATTTATCAATTTACTTGTTCCTATTGAAAAAAGTTTATCGGTAGTATGTAATGTATTTTTGAACAGTATTCAATCTGACTAACCAGAGGATAAAAGAAGGCTGTCAATGTTTCATCATGAACTGACATTGTTTATAGAACCATTGGAAAACCTGGGAGTGCTGGACAGCTGTTTCACCCTTGTTTGGTACTCTTCAGCAGTACGCACCTACCGGGGTTCGAACCCAAGACCTTCTGGTTGCAAGGCGGGCAGAATTCGTGGCCATTGGGTCGGGTCCTGGTGGCTTAATGGTTTACGAGCTCATCTTGTAACCAGAAGGTCCTGGGTTCGAACCCCGGTGGATGCATACTGACAAAAGAGTCCCACACTAGCTTGAAACAGCTGTCCAATACTCCCAGGTTTTCCAATGATTCTCTAACCAATGTCAGCTCATGATGAAATCCTGTAACCAATCAACCTAATCCCTACAAATCAATACTTGAAAGGCTGTCAGTAGTTTAACCTTCTGGCAGCTTATCACCTCTGGATATAGGGCACTCTTACAGGATTGCCTCACAGTACTGTACATATGTCACCAGTAGTACACAGAAAGCTTCAGATACGCCATTTATATTGGGGTCGAATCACTGGCTATTTGTGAGATGTAAGCCGACCGACCTCTGAATTCAAAAGCATTACATTCACTCACATCGTGCCTTAGCACGATCAGCGTGACATTCATCGTGTCATCATTACACCGTTGGATGTCTTTGTTTATTATTTTCACTGTTACTAATTTGTTAATAACATCACATATCGCATACATATTTCATGTAAACACTGCCGTTTCTCCATTATTATTTTGTATGAAGTGATTGATTATGTCATTTGACACATGATATACGTGATCTGTACTTGTTTATTACCCTCTAGATTGCACCTCACATTAAGTTATACATTTTCTAACACACAATACGAGCGTGTAGTTGGACTTATGAATATGACTGTACATCTCTTGAAAAATTATTCGTTGATAAGGAAATTTTCTCAGCTATTTAGTGACTAGATGTTATTATCCTTATACTAAGAGCCTTAAAAAATGTGTTATGAATTAAAAGGCAAGCCTATACTAGGGAGTACAATGGTCACCATGAAGTGTAATTTCTTACAGTGCGTCATTTTCAATATTGTATAGAGGCTTTGTGACGATGGTAACGTTTCATTTAGTACAGATACATAGGAGGCTGTGAATTCTTATTATTCTTGTTGTTCCCTTGGGTTCCTAGTGGAACATAGGGCTTCAACTGCACGTCTCCACTTGCTTCTGTCTTCTGCTGCTGTACTTTCACCTGCATCCAGTTTAGTCCATATTGTTTCAACTCCTCTTCACACGATCTTCTCCATGTCACCCTCGCACTGGCGTCCCACTCGCCTCTTCCCTTTCGGCTTGGTTCCATTCGAGAAGTGGCCTGACGCGCGCGCAATGTCACCTAGTGATCTCCTCAGCGAGTGGTATTGAGCGAATACATTTGTTAATAAAGGTCTGCATCGCAGCCTGTTGGAAATATTCTTTGTGACCCGCTCGCCAAGTTTCTGATCCATATAGAAGAACTGACTGACTTGACTCCACGTTTGTATTGAAAATCCGACCAAATTTTGTTGTTGATCCTGGCTGAGTGACAAAGATTTCCAGATTGGTTTCAGGTTGATGAATGTGTGTGTTTCTCGCCTTCCCGATTCTCGCTCGATTTGACATCCCCGTCCGTTCCGACTTCCTGTAGTTGAGACAACGCTCAATGCTAGATAAGTGAGTGAATGAAGTCACCTCTTTCGAAACCCTCCCGTTGATGGTGATTGGCGCTGGATGTTGCTGCTGTTGTTGTTGGTTGATTGATTGGTTATTTTCATAACCTCCGTCTTGTCTATGTTCACCTGGAGTCCTGTCCCCGTCGGCTGTTTCTTCGACTAGTTCGTTGGTCAGTTTTCGTTTGTAAGTCTTCCATTTTGTGTGACATCAAACATAATTCATCCACATGCGAAAGCCACGTCTTCTAGGTTCTTCATGTCGGTCGGTTCAGGATATGCAATGAAGAAAAGCGGGCAAAAAGACTATCATTTTAAAATAATAATAATAATTTGCTTTATTCCAGAAACAGTAATAGTGGTACAGTGTGGAATTTTCAGCACATATCTACAATATTGCATTTAAATTTATCAAACATTTAAAATGAGTATTTCAAAAAATAAAATATATAAAAACACAAAATAGCAAAGTAAATGCGAAAAAATACCAAGAAGTGGGACGGAAAATAAACGACATAATAAATAATATCTCAGTATTGGGCAGTGGGAGCTACGATATTTGTATGCACGGTGAACAATAAAACTATATCATACAAGAAGTTATGAAATGATATTAAGAATGTTTATCAGCTAATTTGATTGAACAACACTAAACAATCATGAAATAAACATTTCAGGTTGTGTTTTTTTTATTGTCAGCACTAATGCAGTGTTTGTTGTGGTAGTGTGAGTAATCATGCATAATACAAAATTTTTAAGATGGTGATAAAGGCGTTCACAACCAAGATTGTCAGTTAAATAGTGCCGAACAAAAAACAACCACTAATTTAATATTACATGAAGGTTAATGACTGGACAATTTTGTAATACTCATAGTGATAATATAGTCGGAACCAGTAGATACACAAAAGAAGGAATAGAATAAAGTTCAAAAAAGTAAGCCAATTTAAGTGTTGGTTTGTAGGGATTTGGTTGGCTTCAGGATTTCATCATGAGCAGACATTATTTAGAGAACCATTGGGAAACCTGGGAGTACTGTACAGCTGTTTCGTCCTTGTTTGGGACTCTTCATCAGTACCAATGAGATGCTCACTGGCGACTGGCCCTATTCATGTAGGTAGTTACCTGGGTTCCAGTGGGAAGTCGTGACCAGTAGGGTGCAGCGGGTCGGGTGTGAGGACAAATGCTCGCCGAAGACATTGGCTAGCGGTCACGCTATGCCGTGAATTGGTAGAAGTTAGAATTCACGAGCCATTGAATCGGGTTCCAGTGGCTGAATGGTATACGAGCTTGCCTTGTAACCGGAAGGTCCTGGGTTCGAAACCCAGTGGGTGCGTACTGCCGATGATTCCCAAACAAGGACGAAACAGATGTCCAGTACTCCCAGGTTTCCCAATGGTTCTCTAACTAATGTCAGCTCATGATGAAATCCTGAAAGTAAGCCAATGTTAATAATTTAGGTAGCTAAGTATTTTTAAGAAGGTATTCACTATAAAATAAAAATAAGAGAGAAATAAAAGAGCCAAAATTGTGTTATTAACAACAAACAAGTCATAGGTTTCGCGCTTAAAATTGTCTCTGTCACTTGAAACACTGGCCAAATATGGTATCCTTGAGTTCCTATACTTGGTTGTACGAGCATATATTATTTTGTACTGATATCTGGCTCTACCTGATGAGATACAAGGAGAGAGAGTTGGGAATAGAGGGGGTGTTGGGGTCAGAGAGTATGGTTTTACACCATTATTCGCGTATATTCAGATGCCTTTCTACTAATGTAGTGACGAGCTGACTGAGTTTTACACCACTACGCCTACTAACTACCTTCAACATCCTTCTCAGGATGGTATAGTCCTTTTTCAGTAACCCAGGAAAGACTAATGGGGAGCAGTAAAGTAGAATAGATAGGATAAGAGGGTTAACAAATTGTGAAAGCAGAGGTTGAGTGATTCCAGTTAGTCTGAGTTTCTTAATGTAGTGGGTTAGACGAAACACTTTCTTAGAAATCGTTTGGATATGAGATGACCATGCGAGATTGGAAGATAGAAATAGTCCAAGGTATTTTGCATAAGACTTGGTTTCAATTTTAGTCCCCTCAATGCTACAGGCCTCGTGAGTGCTTACTAGTGTTTGTAGATCTCGTTTATGCCTAAAGGAGAAGTCTGTTATCAGATTAATTAAAGTTGTATTACTCAACTGAAATATTGTCTAAAACTCTTGATTTATTTCAGGATAGAACATCCAAAAATACCAAATATTTCACTGATGGGTGCATATATTGGTGATGGTTTTATAACAGCGATTATCGCCATTTCAGTTAGCATATCTTTATCAAGAATATTTGCTACACGTTTCCACTACAAAATAAATACAAATAAGGTGAGAGAGAAAAAAGTTAATTTTAGAAATTATTAAACGATCGAATTTGTGTTTAAGTTAATTTTTGTTTTGTTTTTTCCCATTGACTAACTTAACCGAATGTTTCAAGTTTCCTTCGACATGTCGGCTTCCAGTACGGATGTTTGACGACGGTGTTTAAGAATTACCGTAGAGGTTATCTGATGGGTGGTGACTGGCAGTGGACTGCAAGATGCTCATTTCACGCTACCTGAGAATCGTCAGCTTGATATACCTGCATTCCCCAGTGAGTGATTATGTTCCATGTGGGGTTTGAACTCAATACTTTTCATTTCAAACGCTATAGCATTGTCCACTAGATCAATTAGGCCATGAGAACCATCTCTTTTGTCGAAGGGTTTGCACTATGAGCTGACTTGTCAACAGATGCTGAACATTTCGGTTCAGCAAATCAGCAGGATAAACAAAACTAACCTGAACACATGTCCAACTATTCTCATTCACTCATTCATGAACCCGCATAAACAAACGTTTACACACATACACACAAACTACTCTCCCTCATGTCTGTTAGGAGATATATACTGAAATTCATTATTAGTAATCTCAAAACTGCCGAAAGTTTCTTTACATTATGAATAAAATTTCTGGAAAAATTCATTTTGAAGATTTAACGCTACACAAAACAAATTCTACCGCCTAAGTACTTATTTTGAAATCAGCTTAGCGGGTGAATTGATTTAAGCACTGTTAGCTACCAACGAAAACTAAAAACGTTTCGCCTTTAGTTATAGATTGACTCATTTGAAATGACAGTCACCTGAAGGAATATTTTACTCAGTGAATTATGTTTCATCTGTATTCCAATGATTATTTTAATGTCGGATTAGGCTGACATGACCAGTTGGATTAAATTATCTGTACGAAGATACTGGATGTAATTAGGCACATCAATTGAATTCTTCCTCAGTGCTTCCACCTTCAGTAGTTCATAAGGAAATCAAAGGCTGGTCAGTGACTATAACGACGAATTTTGTGACAGAAATGTTATATGCATATATATATATATATATATATATATATATATATATATATATGGGCAACGATATGTAATATTCCCAAAATATACCAGTCTGAATCAATGACACAAGGGTATTGAAAAAAAAACGCCAAGCATTTCTCATGCAACAAGTAACATATGTTGAGATGAAATATAAGGATGAAATTTTGAATGTTTAAATTCAAAGGATGATGCCAAGATAAGACGACTAAACACCATTTACTGCCACAAACTAGAAAGACTTTTAAAATAAAATCGTTTTTACGAGTTGATCACGGATTGATATCACTTAGAGAACCATTGAAAACCAGGCAGTACTGGACAGCTGCTGTTTCATCAGCCTAGTTTTGGAATCACCGGCAGTACGCATCCACCAACAGGGATCGAACATAGGACCTTCTGGTTACAAGGCAAGCTAGCATACCATTCGGCGACTAGAAACCGATTTAATGGCCACCACATGAATTCTAGCTTCTACCAGTGGGTGCGCACTGCCAATGATTCCAAAACTAGGCTGATAAAGCAGCAGCTGTACAGTACTCCCTGGATTTCAATGGTTCTCTAAGTGATATCAATCCGTGATCAACTAGTAAAAATATAACTAACCCTTACAAACTAAACTATAGAAAACTAAAATCGATAAATCTACTGATAGATAGATAGACGCGAAAACGAATTCCAGTGACAAATTAGAACAAAACTTCATTCAGTATACCTATGCATAAAGAAATTATCTAAATGGTCGACTAGGTGGACTTTCATTTCTGTGTTCCATCGAATGAATACTAATTAGAATATTTACCAAAAACATTGACACTATCAATAAGGATAATGAGAAATATTCATAAATCCAGTAATAATTACCATTCTGAAGTGAACGCCTTTTCCTTTCTTATATACCTATTTTAAAATTGATCAGTTGAATGCTGTCACTCCTCATCAGTGGCGCTTATGCAGCACTCGATTTCACTGCCTAACTCATCCCAGCTTTGGAAAGAAATAATAAGTAATGACACACCATCACATGCGTCCAAGGAGCTTAAATGACAACCAAAATCAATCCATGTAAATTGCCAGTGAAATGTCAGTATTATAAACGAATGACAGATATATTGTACATGGCCTGTTGACTCTAATTAGATCAAGGTGAACACGGTAGGTCCTTTTCTAAACTGTATTCTTATTTTTATAAGACATCCTGTAATATCACTGGAGGTGAAGAGCTTTAAAGTCTTCTGAGACTGTGTAATATGCGGGCTTCCCTAGGGAAATACAAAAGAACTTTTCGTAATTTTCTGCCTGTTAAACGGTTTATAAGTCTAAATACTTTGTAGAAGCTGTCTAATTAGGACATATGATGTATGCTCTTTTCTTGACTTACAAAGTGATTAGTTCGACTCAAGTATTCACGCTCAAAGCTTTCAAGAGAAACCCAAATGGGATACGGTCAGTTGGGACTAAGTGAGAGGCTGACATGGAGGAGACTGTGTGACGAGAAGACGACGGCGTATGACCAGTCTTCAAGAATTACAGAGAACAGAGTGAAAGTGTGATTTGCTACTGAAAACCACTGTTCCACTGGGAACCCAAGGCAATAATAATAATAATACCTAATTCATGACAGCTTCATAATCAAATCTTGAAGTATAAAGAACAAAATCTAATCCGCTTCCCTTTGTGAAACCCCATTATACGCATATAATCGTGCTTTCTTGAAATTTTTTAAAATCTGCTCCTTCATTTTAGTGTTTTCAATTTTATTTTTAGGAACTTATAGCTTTTGGAGTCTCAAACACAATTAGCTCATTCTTTCATACATTCCCAGCATCTGCATCTTTATCCAGATCTGCTGTGTTGGTCTCCGCTGGTGGACGTACACAAGTTTCCAGTCTATTTTCGTGTTTACTTCTTGTTCTGGTGTTATGTTTCATTGGTCCATTGTTTTATACTGTGCCTACTGTAAGCTGAATATTCTTATATCCCATTTATATTGCTATTGTGCATCTATGCAGCTCTAACATCATTATTTGTGGAAGATGCTTTCAACCAGATATATTAATTTTTTATTAAATCAAAGTTAATCCTGAGAATAAAAACTTTCTTCACTACGATTTTGATGAAATAGGGATTAAGTGGTAATTCGAAGTCAAAATAGTAGCGTCATTCATTTCAGTAACTATTCAAGAGTGATCTAAACTTGGGTACACGGTTGTACAACTAAACTAGAACAACTAATTGATGACTAATAGGATTAGTAGACAAATCGAATAAAATAAAAATGAAAACGTTACGTAACACTGTGTGAAATTTAATAACATAGAATCTAAATTTGCAAAACAGAATTGATTTAGAATGACAAGTGGAAATAGTTAAACAATACCTGGGATGGTTCAAAGTGAGAATAGTAGCAATTGACATGATAGAGGAAGAGTATACAAATGGAATGGAGGAAATTTTTAAAAAATTGGTAGAGCCAAAATATGACTGGGGATTACCATACTTTAGCAAAGAGGGGTTGAACGAACTTTTTCTGTACACAGAGATCTGGCTTTTCTGTTTCGATAGCCAAAGCTTCAGCAATACAGATGAGTTGGGTACGTAGGGATTTGGGTAAATTACTCTTTGTCTTGTAGATGACATTTTAAAGGCGGATGCTATAGAGATCATTATTGACCAGATGTTCAATGGTCGCGCTTCTTATTGCTCCATATCCACCTCTTCATAACCAGGCTGTTTAGTGTTCTTGTACCCTCTTGGACAAAATTCGAGTCGAACGACCGATATACCTAGCTCCACACGAGCAGGTGAATTGATAAACGCACACAAGGTTGGTCAACATTGGGATCTTGTCCTTCAGGTTATTGAGCAGTAATGATTGACTGGTAAAGGCTATTCTCAAAGATGCAGCAAGGAATTTTCTTTTCAGGGGCTGTTATATTCTTTTTTTCATGAAATCGGAAACTAAGTCACCTTTGAATTTCAAGCTCACGTTTCATAGGATTTGAATGTATATTCTTGTCTGTAAAACGTGATGGAAACCCATTTTCCATTAGTATTTTTCTCAAAAGATTTAAATCATCCTCCACAGTATCAGGGCTACATATGCATTGAATGCGAGTGGCAAGTGACCGGACCAGGTTTCGTTGTCGATCAATGGGTACCCAGCTGCAGAAATTTGTCAGTTGATCATTCCATGACAGCTTTCTATTAATCGGTCTCATCAGAGCTCCATCGGTCCTCCTTGATAAGTTCACATCGAGGAAATCAATACTAGACTTTAGTCTCCATTTCGAGTGTGAATTTTATCGCAGGATGGCAACCATTAAATACATTTAATATATTATTCAGGTTACAATCAATATTACAAATAATAAAGTTGTCATCTATATACCTTTCATACATTTAAAAGCCTTGGATTGTTGACTTCAACTGACCATTTTCTAGACTGTCCATAAAACAGTCTACAAAGAGAAGACCCAAGGAAGAACTCATTGCAATATCATCCTTTTGTCTGTAGATCGTCCCATTGGAAGTAAATTGTACATTCAATGTACGCCTCTAAAGTAGTTCTTCCAAATCTGCAGTGGGTATGCCTATACTCAACTTGTTGTCTTCAATACATTTGCATATAAAACATAAAACTTTTATAATTTCGTAAACTTTACGTATAAGAAATCAAAGAAGAGGGGATAAATTCGGCAATTTTTTGTTTTGCTTACATTTGCAGCTGTTAAATTGCATCATTAATCTTTTTTTTATCTATGTGCGTCTCTAGTAGAACACAGAACTTCAAACTTTGAAGTTTCAAAAGCACTGGAGTTGTTATTTTTTACAGTAGGTTTGCCAGTCTCAGGCCACAAACCTTCCATCTTTTCTAGGCCCACCAACGTTTGGGAGTGCGTCAGCCGGGAATCGAACCCCTAACCCCATAAGCGGTTAGCGAGCATTCTATCCTTGAGCTATCAATGCACACTTCACTCACTAATCACGGTTCATTTATTGTTCTTTTTCTTAACTTGCAGTGTTGTCTGTCAGCCATCATTTTAGTTGCACTAAAAGGAATGTTTCTGGAAGCGAAGGATTTTATTACCTTTTGGAAATTCTCCTTATGGGACAGTGTAAGTTAGTCATGATTTATATCATCTCCATCATTAATTAATTGATTGCTTGTTTTTTCGATAAAAGCACTCAATGTAAGCCGTAATTGCTTGTTTATGTGGCATCCTTTTGTATTGTATTAGCTCAGAATCTAAAATCAGATTCATCTCTGTATAGAAATAAAACGTTCATTATCATATGGCTGAAATTTATTAAAACAGTCACAAGATGTTCAAGACTGCATTCAGAACTTTAAGTAATTTATCGAAAATTATCAAATTTTCTATAGTTTGGTTTGTAAGGGTTAGTTTTGTTTTTATGAGTTGATCACGGATTGATATCAGTTTGAGAGTCATTGAGAACTAGCCACAGGGAGTACTGGACAGATGTTTCATTCTAGTTTTTTTGGGAATCATCGGCAGTACACATCCGCTGCCACGGTTAGAACCCAGGACGTTCCGGTTACAAGGCAAGCTGGCTCGTACACCATTCAGCCACTGGGAGTCGATTCAATGGCTAGCACATGAATTCTAATTTCTACTAATTCATGATTTAGCGCGACCTCAACCAATGTCGTTGGTGGGACATCCATCCACACACGTGACATCTAAGTGGACCTCACTGGTCGCAACTTCTCACTGGAACTGACTCCAGAAAACTCCATCCTGTAGCCAGTCACTCACTAGCGAGCATCAGATTAATTTTATATAGTTTGGTTTGTAAGGATTAGTTATCGAAAATTATCAAAGCCTAGGCTGTCGCATGAGGATACCTGTAGCAGTTAACTGAATTTATTTATGTCTATACTCCCTTTCCAGATAATTTCCTTAACTAGTTTACCCTTCCTGCCTAACCTAATACCTATGTTGATATTTTCTCACAACGTCTGCAACGATTAAACGAGCTAATACATTTATATGTTGTATTTTTAAATGAACATAAGAACTACTGTAAGCTTTGTTAATAAAGCTGTTGACAGTAAATGTTAATATTATGATTCTGACCACACTAATAGATGCCACAGTGTTATTCAGTCTAATTCTCATTTTGCATATTAATATGCGATTTGTAATATTTATATGATCTGGTGCTTCGATTAATTCGATCTGGCTAGCAAGTACTACTAGTTGATGTGAATAGCGTCGAACTAATTATATCAGTCAACCAGAAAATATATGACAGCATACACTTATGCTTGTCTTCTTGATTTTCATTCATGGTATCAAGCAGATGATGCATTTTATCCAAATTATTTTAGTTTTCAAAGCCAGCTGTGTTGTCTTTCCACCTCGAACTGACTAAAAAGGGAATCTCTTCTTTTTAATTAGAAAATTTGATTTAACCCGTTATCAGTTCCTACAAGTATCTAGCCAGAAATCAGTTGAAAAGAACAAAAAGTTCAGAAAAGATGACGATCTTTTCGGCGATTTCATTCTCTAAAGCAGCTGTATAATCGCATTTATATAGATAATTTTACATGGATACAATTCTTATTTGTTTAATTCCACATAGTAACAAAGGTGATAATAATTTTCAACTTTATATGAAAGTTAGGGGGTGTGAATATAGATTACAAGGGGCTTAGAGAGACAAGATTGCATAAGATTAGAAAACAGTTACAACGTATGCAAAATTAATATCTGATTACTGGAGAAATAATAGTTTTAAAGGCGAATAAAAGGTGACAATTATTTTCAACTTGATATGAATTAAAAGAGGCTTAGAGATGCAGAGACAGAATGAATTACAAGTGTGAACAAAATGAGCATGGAAACAAATTGAAAGCAAAATTTTTAACTTGAAATGTTAGTTAGGAGGTGTGAATATAGATAGATTACAAGAGGCATAGAAACAAAAAAATTACTGAAGGTATGTTCACTTATCCTTCAGTTTTTTTTTGTTTTGTTCTCTGTGTGTGTAATTTTCTCTCTTTGTCTTCATTCAATTCATCCCATTTCTGTTTTCAGTTATAAAATCAGTTATTTTAAGTTTGTTTCCATGCTCCTCCTGACCACATTTGCAATCCGTTTAGAATAACCATTTTACAATTATATTCTAATCCTGTGTAATTTTTTGTTTCTATGCCTCTTGTAATCTATATTCACACCCCCTAACTTTCATATCAAGTTGAAAATTATTATCACCTTCGTTACTATGTGGAATTAAACAAATAAGAATTGTATCCATGTAAACTAATCTATATAAATGCGATTATACAGCTGCTTTAGAGAATGAAATCGCCGAAAAGATCGTCATCTTTTCTGAACTTTTTGTTCTTTTCAATCTAATGTTCCAATGAGTTTATTTTCCACGATTTGAAGAAATCAGTTGGTTTGAACTTATTTGACTCTTTGAGTTGCGTCGAATTGATCACACCGCTGATGAGCCCAGCCCAGCACAGAAGAGTGAAACAGGCATCCGGTGTGTAGATTACTTTGATCTGGCTGGCTAGCTGGCTAGAAAGCTTTTCTGGTCGACGAGTGAGTGGTGTCCAACTCCTCGTTTCAGTCAACCAGCAGTATAGTTAAATGTCTAACAAACCGAGCAGTAGTACTAAGTAGTACAAAAAAGACCTAAATGATGAAATAAAACTGATAGAAGAAGCTTCGATGTTAAATAACTATCCTCTAAAATTCATTAGGAAGATCAGTAAGGGCCAAAAGCTAAATAAAAATAATTGTGAAACTAGTAGTGATAACATAAATAATAGAGAGTGTAAGTCATCTACTGTTATACCATATAAAGAGGGGACATCTGAGACCCTACGTAGGATTCTTAATGCAGCAGGAATTAGGGCGGTGGCATTCAAACCTACAAACTCACCCAAGGACAAGCTCAGTAGGCTAAAAGACCCAGTGGACCCAATTAAACAAAATAATACAATTTACAAAATACCTTGCAATGACTGTGAGTTAAGTCAGCTACATAGGTCAAACCAGTAGGTCGGGAGTGGTCAGATTGTCAGAGCATAAGAATTTAGCTAAGGTAAGAATGGTTGACCCCGAAAAGATAAGTAATTTAGAAAAAAGCTCAGCAATCGCACTGCACGCGCTAACATACAACCACACTATAGGGTGGGAGTGGGTTAAAATTCTAAAAAGTAACCTATGTAGGTGGAAAGAGAGCTTGATGACTAAATTCTTGTTCATTGAGTCTACACCAAACACATGCAATAGGAATGATTCATCATTCATACCCGAAATATGGGAAATACTAGTACCAATTAAATCAAGTGAAAAATAATGCAACTATATAAATGAAGTTAGGACGTCGTGTGAGTACCTTTATGTGATTATGAGCAGTGATAAATTGTGCTCGAAACGTTGTCATCGGTAAACATTACTGTATAACACTGTAAGACTTTATCAAAAAACAAATTTTACCCATAATGGAACAACAATAATAGTCACAGCTTGGAAATCTTAACAGACACTTTTATTTTTGTCAAAAACTGCCAAGCGATAATAGTTAACTACAGTCTCTTGACTACCAGAGAATATTAATTTAGAAGTGAGATTTGACATTTACACTATAGAGTTTCGCTACCATGAAACTGGGTACTTTTGACAATAATAATAATAATAATTTTTCCTTCACGTTCCCAGTGGAACATAGGGCTCCAAGCTAGTAGCTTGAAGTTTCTGTAGCAGTGTTTAATTTTTACAGGATGGGGTTGCTAGCCTCATGCCCAACCTTTCCTTTTTACCAGCATTATTTCAGGCTCAGTGAGGTAAAGGAGTACGCCGGCCGGAGGTCGAACCCCGGACCATGTGGATGGTCGGCGGGCGTCCTAACCGCCATACCACCGACGCACTTTTAACAATAGTCGATAATAATATAATCGATAGTTAAGATCAGATAACCAGCCAAAAAGGATAAGGGCCACCAAGGAAATTTGGTAACAGACCAGCTAACAACCCATTGCACGTAAAATGTGCCGAAGCAAAATGCACATGAACCGGAAATATGCTGAAGAGACAGATCTCTATATGATAATGCCACGTGTCAATCTGATTTAAAGCGATAACCTCAATGAAACCTATGGATTGAAGACAGGACTAAGGCAAGGCTACCTGTTATCATCACCAATGATATTTCTATTTGTGGGGGACTGAATCCTACAACAGACCATGGATGGAGAGTGAGAAGACAGACCTAATTTGGAGCTGCAAGAAGACTCTAGAAGGCACTAGGACTTCGATTTATGTCTAATGTCGTACAAATTCGAAGATCTACATGCAAAAAATACAAGAAGTTGGCAGAAGAGGCCAGCAGTGAAGACAAGACTTCAAGCAGACATAGACAATGCAGGAATGATAAAGACGATGATACCTAACCAACTATAAGAAGCCTTAATTACCACTAGCGAGAGAAACCGCCAGGCAACCATCTCTTCAACTCGTCTACTTGCACAGTGTTGTATCGACGATAGGTAGTCGTCACAGATGAGGATTTTAATGGGCGATCAGAAAAGGAGAAGCGAGGTAGACATCTTAAATATACTGAAATCATCGTAAGTAGAAATCGGCTGCACACAGTACAATGGACAAGATTCAGATTTCCAACCGCTCTACCGAAAGCATTTTCAACTACCGACTGCAATCTTTCATCAGTAACTGCCGTATCTTCATACTGAAGATTGGATGAGCAGAAAGGATTAGTAACAATGAACTCTGGAAAGCAACAGATCAACCAACAGCCTATTGCCCAAGAATTATGCGGGAGGAAATGGAGAAGGCTGCTGAGTAGCCTGAAATCCAAGGAAACGATAATAATAAATAATAACAATAATAATAATGGAAGTTTGAAAACCAATACTTGAAAATATTAACTAACTGACGATAAATTTAATTGATTAAAAATGCCTATTAAAATTTTTCAGAAGAATGGATACTGAACAAAGAGTACTCTTTTCGATAACCTCTTCTTCATCAGGCTCTACAGTTATATATCTATATCATAGTGATGAATGAATGAATTAGTGTTATGAACAACATTAATGTTCCTGTTTAAATAACGTCGAATCAATAATATCAATGGATTACAGCTAAATAACATCAACATAAAATAAGCTGAATGTCAGAAAGGCAAATTAGGAAAGATAATATTACAAATTCATGAATTTATAGTCTCTACTGAAGGCCGGCCATGACAGAGGTAGTGGTTAGCTGGACTTGCTTCTTTAGAACACAGAGCACTGGTTGTTTCAGGCGAATTACAATAGCCTCCGCTGTTTGGAGCATGTGGTGCTTCGATGATTTTGGCAATTTATTAGGCACCCAGTAGATTATAGAGAAGGATTCTTCCACGCTGGCTGGCTGGCTGGCTGGCTTTGTGGCTGGCCGGTTCGCACCAGATGGTCCAATATCGAACTGTTAATGGTTTTCACTACACCTTTACTTGGCCATAGTGGGAGATGTTCTCGAGTGAGCACGAAAAATCAAGTTCCTAGAGCAACGGCCAATATAACTCGCTCCACCACATACTCAGTTGAATTGGTAGATACAATTTGAAGTGTCAAGTTTAGTCTAGGTACTTCATCTTTCAGTCGAGGTAGTACCATCGGTCGTGTAGAGAATAATACGTGTAGTTCGCCAGCATTAAGAGTTATTTGAACTGATTTTCTTAATTTCCTCGTAATTATCTCACTTAGTATATCGATGAGCCTTGAATTGTAGTCGTATATAAAGTGGCTTCTTGTTTACAGATAGTGAGTAGTCCTTTTCCGCCTCTTTCTTTGTCATGTGTTTCTTGATAAATATTTCGGGATAACTATTTTCGATCAAAGTGTCGTATACCATGCCTAATTCATCTTCAATTCCTTTTTCTGAGCATATATCTCTAACTCTGTGACTGAGGGTCTTCACTAAATTTCTTTTGTACTTGATAGGAATGAAGCTGTGAAAATGTGTATATTGTCCTGCCCAAGTGCTTTTTCTATCCTACCATCTAATTTTCTTGTAAGAAGGACATCCAGGAAGGCAATTCATTCTGTTTTGGGATTCCTCTTCTCATGTGAATTTCATAACCGAATGTACTTCATTGAATTCAGTAATTATTTTACTCTTATCCGAATCATTATCTCAAAGGATGAAGGTGTCATCCATATAACGGGAATAAAATTTAATGATTATTACTATTATTATTATTGTAATATTTCATGTACACTATTCAAATACGAGCCCAAATTTTGTTTTATTTTTTCTTCTACTTTCAGTTAGTTTGGTTATTAACATTTTTGTGCACTGTATTTCTGAGTGTAAATTATGGTCTTCTGTTGGGTGTAATCGTCTCAGCTCTTTCGGTTATATTAAGAACACAATGGCCAAAACTCAGAACACTTGGACAAACTCCAAATACAGAAATCTATCAGGACTGTAAACAGTATAACAATGTACGCTAACGTTATGCAGTTTGTTGTCTAATCCTATCTAATGTGTTTTCACTCAATATTTGTTATTTTTTCTACAACTTGACTCCAGACTGTATTTTATGGTACAAGTATGGAATTTTCAGAATGTGATGTCGGTAACCCAAATTTCGCAGGCCGACCATAGATATCAGGTGTGCGTCGCCAGGGGATCCAACCCCGGACTATGTGCATGTTCAACGAGAGTCCTAACCACTGTGCCAACGACGCACATTAAAAACACTTTAAAAAAGTCTTGTAATCGCTCAGTACATTCTGAACAATCCGATCACACATAAACCTCTCATAGGAATTTAAATAAAAATGATAAAGCGTCATGAAGTTAGAGAATAGACAGAGGTCAGGTTAAAATACCTTGTCGGAGGGCAAAATAACAACGGAAATCAATAAACCCAAGAAGGGAGATAATAGTATATTATCTATCTTGGTATCAGAACAAAGTTTACCGTGGAAGGTTCACTGTGATGACAAACTGAATGGAGGATTCCTATACTGAGTCGCAAACGAAAAAGACACAAAAACAAAGAGCAAAATTTTCGTGTTGACGAAACATTCTCAGACGCTGTACGATCGTATTTATTTCAAGTCTGATCACGAACTGATATCATTTAGAGAGTACTGGACATCAGTTTCATCCTAGCTTGGAACTCATCGACAGCACGAACCTATCGGGTTTCGAACCCAGGATATCTATGTTGCAAGGCAAGCTCATAGACCATATAGCCACTGGGACCCGACTCAATGCCTGAGTGGTCTATGAGCTTGCCTTGTAACAGAGATACTCTGGGTTAGATACCCAGTAGATTCGTACTGTCGATGAGTTCAAAGCTAGGACGAAGCTGCTGTCCAGTACTCCCTGGCTTCCAGTGGTTCTCTAACTGATATCAGTTTGCAAGTCTTCTGTACTCCGCCTCAGCATAAACAACAAGATTTCGATTTTCAACATCAATGTAAAGTCAGTCAATAAGTTCTTCTATACGGGTCAGAAATTTGCACAGCATGTCACGAAAAGGATTTCCAACAGGCTGTTGCAGACTTTCATCAACAGCCACCTTCAGTGGCTCCATACTGAAGATCAAATGGCCGGCTGGCCAGAGACAATTAGCAACAGGAAACTCTGGATGGCAACAAACCAACAGGCGAGAGCCGATTCTTCTTCGGGTCTACATTGAGGAAACCATCGAATAACATCGCCCTCCAGGTCACTGCCATAGAAGAATCCCAATGGGAAGCGACGAACAGGTCCTCGATGCTACTGTGAATTGGAGGAGGTCGTGTGAATTGCAGCAGATGAAAGATTATGGGCAACCGTGGACGCCAATTAAGGGGACAGTATCAAACAGAACAAAGTGGAGATGTGTTGTTGAAGCCTTATGTTCCACTCGGAAGCCGAGTGAATAATAATAATATTTGGCAAAGAATGCATAAAACCAATCAGATGCCGATAACCTTTGCTTTTGAAAATGTATTTCATAATTTGGGATACAATCTAGAAGGGGATGGGTAAGTGGAGACTAGAAAAAGGGAAAGAAGTTAGAGTTACTTAATAAGTGTGAAAATAGCTAGTCAATGCAGTTATACAAAATGGATAAAAGCTAACGGAAATTGGATAAGGTGTCTATATGAAATCTTTGTGAAAAAAGGAAGTTTGCTAGCCAACACTAATAATGGTTGTAAAATAATAACAATAGCCTTAAACAGTAAAATGAGACCAAATTATGGCAAGAATAGTACTCCGGACGTGCTAAGACAAGTGACTGTATGTGTGTCCGTCGGTGGCACAGTGGTTAGGACTCTCGCCAACCATGCACACGGTCCGACGTTCGATCCCCCACCGACGCACATCTGATATCTATGGTCGGCCTGCAAAATTTGGGCTACCGATATCCATGCTGAAAATTCCATACTTGTACCAAAAATACAGTGTAGAATCAAGCTGTAATCAAAATAAAAAAATAAAATGCTTTTGAATACAGATGTCCGATTTCACAGCCTCAATAGCCAGTGATTTGTGTATATATAAATTATTATTATTATTGTTATTTCTTTTAATTCCTAGAGGAAAATAGGGATTCAGCCAAACGTCTGCATTGCGTTTGGTTCTCTGCTAAAGTTTTTACCTGACTACATGTTTGCCCACCCTTGCTTTCATCTCCTCTTCACATAACCTCCTCTACTCCAAGTCACCCTCTCACTGACGACCAACTCGCCGCTTTCCTTTCGGGTTCCACTTGAGGGCTTATCTAGTGATTTCACTTGATGGTTTTCTCAGAGTATGGCCAATCCAACCCATCTCCATTTCTTCCTGCTTATTTGTTGCACAATCGGTTCCTGCTGGGTCGGTTCGCTCCCAGGGATGCCTGTTGCTGATCTTTTCTGGCTCGCCATCTGATCTTGAGTAGTAGCAAAGACAGCTGTTGATGAAGGTCTGTAGTTTGTTTGAGGTGCTCGTTATGACGCGACAAGTCTCTGATCCATCCGTATAGTAGCACTAACTTCACATTGGAGTTGAAAATCATGATCTTATTTTCATTGTCATGCTGAGTAGTGGCTGTTGACCTCCACACAGACTTCGGAGAAATGAAAGCTTGCCTTGATTCCCCAATCTTCGCTGCTTTGATATCCTCGTCAGTTCCGTCCGCCTGTAGTTGAAACGATGCCTCCCAGGTAGGTGAAGGAGATTGTTTCTTTCAGGTTCCTCCCATTTGTGCTGATTGTCGCCTGTTGTTGTTGCTGCTGTTGGTGTTGTCCAGGAATCTTCATCAACTGTATTTCCACTGACTTTTGTGTATTAAGACTGATTAGGTTATCTTTCACATTTTCTACGTATTTTAGACTTCCGTGTTTCAATCTGCACTTACTCATCACCTTCTAGAATTACACCTCACATTGTATAATGCATTTCCTGGAGCAAAATTACCAGTATCTGAATGGTTTTATGAATTCTTGGTTAAATAGCCCGAATGTGATTCTATAGCTCTTGAAAATGATTTGTCCAGAATTGGAACGGCAAAAAATACCTTCAACAATCTATAATCAGTCTGGAAGTCTTCTGTTCTGTGCTAACAGCATGAAGAACAAAATCCGGATTTTCAACATTAATGATAATGCAGAAAGTTGGTGTGTGTGTGTGTGTGTTACAGAGAGCATTTTATCAACAGCTGACTTCGTGGGATCCACAATGAAGATCAGATGGTCATGAATGAAACTCTTGGAAAGAACCAATCACGAACTAATTGTTCAACAAATATGCCAAAGAACATGGAGATGTATCGGACAGACTCTGAAGAGACCGTTGAATGACATCGGACATAAGGCTATTTAATGGAACCTTAGTGGGCAACGACGAGTTTTTCGTCTGAGACTGACATGTAGGAGGTCGTGTGAGGAAGAGATGACAACAGATGGAGAAACGCAGGACCAGTTGACGAGGTTTGCAGAGATTAGGACAAAATGTTGACATGCTGTTGAAGCTGTATGTTTCACTCATAACTCAAAGGAATAATAATGATAGAATTTGTGGATGGTGACTAGCAGTGGGATCCAGGATGCGCATTTCGTCCTATTTGGGACTCGCCAGATAGATTCGCCTGCATCCCCAGTGAGTCGGTGATGGTGTTCCCAGCGAGGCTCAAACCCAGTGCCCATAGTTTCAAACGCCAGAGCTTTATCCACTAGACCACTGGGCACCACTGACTGATAGAAATCAGTCTGCACCAAAGAGAGGACTAGACACATCACACTAGTTACTAGTGTCAGATCAAAATATCCACTACAGTCCTACAGGAGGACAATCGCTAGCCCGAATAGCTCAGTGGTAACGTCTCTGGCTGCAGCACTGGAAGGCGCGGATTCGAATCTCAAAAGGACATGAGTTCTTTCAGAGTTGCAGATACGCCCTGCTGACGAGTGCCAACTAGCACGAAACATAGGTCCAAGGCTACCTGTGGCCGATTACCTCCAACCATTTTATATCCAGCTGGCGATATAAGAATAAAACTTGTGCACTGTGGTAGAGTATAATTCCATTATGGGCAAATTTTTGTTTCGATAAAGTCTCACACTGTTATACAGTAATGTTTACTGATGACGTTTCGAGCTCAATTTATTGCTCATAATCATATCAAGGTGATATAATTATGAGCAATAAATTGTGCTCGAAACGTCATCAGCAAACATTACTGTATAACAGTGTGAGACTTTATCAAAACAAAAATTTTCCCATAATCCAGATGACGAGTCCCAAATGGGACGAAATGCGCATCCTGAATTCCACTGCTAGTCACCATCCACTAATTAAACTCTAATTAAATGCCCAGACATCGTCAAAGCATCTGCACGAGAAGCCGACATGTCAACCTGAGACCGAGCACTTCGATCCAATCAATCGACGGGAAAATCTAAAATTCAATTGAAATAATAATAGTTCATTGTATCATTTCATGAAGTCCTATGTTTTACTCGAGAAATAAATTTATTTTATTTTTTTATATTTTTGATTACAGCTTGATTCCACACTGTATTTTTGGTACAGGTATGGAATTTTCAGCGTGGATATCGGTAGCCCAAAATTCCCAGGCCGACCATAGATACCAGGTGTGCGTCGGTGTGGGCTCGAACCCCGGACCATGTTCATGGTTGGCGAGAGTCCTAACCACTGTGCCACCAACGCAGAATATATACTAATCAATCGTTAATTTTATAAGTTTATTATTGTATGAAAAACATTATTTCAAGTCTGTATTTCCCTCACTTTTATATAAATTGCTTTTTACTTTTCAGTGTACACAATATGACCAAATTAAAATTATTCGTTATGAAGGAAACTTGTATTATGTTTGCGCTGAACACTTCCGTGAAGCTGTTTATCAACAGACAGGAGTAAATCCAGTTGATATTTACGCAAGAGTCAATAAGTATTTGAATAAAATAAAAGCAATTGAAAAGTCTCTGTGCAATTATAATCTACCTGAAACTACGGATGTTGAATCTATCCAGTCAGTTGCGAATTTAAATACTGTCAATAAAGGGAACAGAAATCTTAGTGATCAAGATACACGTTAGTTTCTTTTTTGCAGTTGAATATTTTATGATTTTTAAGCATGGGTGATAATGTGTGTCACGAAGCACTTGTGCTGTTTCTTCAATATGTTCAGGTTTCTAGCAGTGAAAAGGAACGTAACACTATCATTATTATTATTATTATTGTTCCCTGAGGTTCTGAGTGGAATATACGACTTCAGCAACACATCACCATTTCACCCTATTCTTTGAAGTCCTCGTTATCTGGCTGCACAACTGCTCACAAGCCTCCATCTCCACCCACCCACCCCCAAGCGATTTCCTTCATTTCACACTCAGAACAAGGCCAGACTCTTCGTTTCCCTTCTGCATATCTTTTCCACAGTAGTTTCTTGGTTGATTCATTGCTAGTGTTCCTTGTTACTAATCCTGCCCACTTGAACTACAATTTCAAACCATCGAAGGTGGCTACTGAAGCCTATTAGGAATACTTTTGATGACGCACCAAGTCTCTGTGTAGCAACAGAAGACAAGGGCTAGGAAACGGATCGTTTATTAAGGAAATCAACACATATTTATAGATTTTCATTATAATAGAGTATTGTTAGCAGAAGAACACAGTCTTCTGATTGATTGTTTCTCACGGAAAGTTAACCTTCCATCTCTTTGTGGCTGTTTCTTGAATGTCAGATCATCTATACGCTAACTGTATCCCCCTCCGCAAAGCCTTTTTTTCATTTTTGATTATAGCTTGATTCCACACTGTATTTTTGGTACAAGTACGGAATTTTCAGCATGGATATCGGTAGCCCTAGTTTCACAGGCCGACCATAGATATCAGATCTGCGTCGGTGGGGGATTGAACCTCGGACCATGTGCATGGTCGGCGAGAGTCCTAACCACTGTGCCACCGACGCACGACCAATATTAGAGACGTAAACATTGATATAAATTACTGTCCACCGATTTTGACTAACAGCCAGGTCTCATCACACAGTGATATTTACTGAACAACAAATTGTACTCGAAACGTGGTCATCAGTAAATTTTACTGTATAACACTATGAAACGTTATCAAAATAAATTTTATCCGCAATGGAATTATAGCATAGTGCACAAGTTATATTCTTGTATCACAAGAGTAACTTAACCACATTTTATGCATGTAATTATTTAGGTCTTCCAAACCTAACAATAACCCTTATCTTTCCTAAACTTAACGTGAAAATATCCCTAAAATATCGAACTCAAATCAACTCTAATATAGCCTTTTATTAGATTAACCTAACCCTAACTTGTCCTTGGAGTATCAACAGAGTGTAATTCCATTGTGAGTAAAATTTATTTTGATAAAATCTCAGTGTTATACAGTTGTAACAACAGAAGACAAGGTTTAGGCAACAGATAGTTCATTAGGGAAATCAACGCATATTTATAGATTTTCATGTACAATATGATAGATTATTGTAAGGAAACAAACACAGTCTCCTGATTGGTTGTTTTTCACTGAAAGTTAACCTTCCATCTCTTTGTGGCTGTTTCTTGAATGTCAGATCATCTATATGCTAACTGTATCCACCTATGCAGAGCCTTTCTTCTCATTTTTCTCAGGACCAATATTGGGGACGCAAACATTGACGTAAATTACTGTCTACCAATTTGGCTAGCAAACAGCTCTCACCACACAGTAATATTTACCGAGCAATAAATTGTGCTCGAAACGTGGTCATCAGCAAATATTAGTGTATAACACTGTGAGACTTAATCAGAATTAATTTTACTCGCAATGGAACTATACTCTGTCACAGTGTACAAGTTCTATTCTTATATCAACAGAGTAACTTGACCACATTCTAGGCACGTAATTATTTAGGTCTTCTAACGCTAACATTAACCCTAATCTTTCTTGAACCTAAACCTAATGTGAAAATATCCCTAAAGTAACTGTAATCTAACTCAAAACAACTCTGATATCGCCTTTTATTAAGTTAATCTAATCCTAACTTGTCCTTGGCTTAAAGCGTAACTTGATCTTTCTTAAACCTAAGCTGAAACTTGCCAGATGTCCCATTTAATAACATAACACTTCAATGAGCATATTTTATTGACAATGACAAGATTATTTTTGCCAGGTTTCACTAACTTGGTCAGTGAACGTGTCAAGGTCATTGGTGCGGTCGCACTCCATTGGTAGTTACTGGTGCTTAAAGTTTAACTTGACAGGAATACTTTTGATGGGGGGTGCAAGTCTCTCTAATCATACAGAAGAACTCACTTATTCCCAGCACCTCTAAACTATGTCTTTTCATTTCTTTGGCAATCTAAGCAACCTTTCTAGCCTGAAACATCATGTGAACACCCCAAGTCCCTTTTTGCCTTCAACGAAAGAAGGCATACCGCCCCACGTCACTTTATCTCTCTCTCTCGTATTCCATCGATGAATAGGTTGATTTTCGATTTTTTTTTCTTTCTATGTACTGACGTTTCTGTAACACTTGGGTTGATTTTCCCTTTTTTTTGGACTTAGTAGTCGTTAAGTAAACTCGACGAGGTTGTAAAGAAACAAACCAAATCACAATCACCATCAAGAAATAAGAGATACTATCTTCAGCTTCATTGCTCAGGTTTAATCAACACTTAAAATACAAAACAGGGATTAAATTTTTTCGTAGTTTGAAAGTATTCATGGTCTTAATCATAATAATCGATAGATTACGTCAGTAATTTTATACTGCAAATGTTTGTAAAGTTTAAATCGAAATGTTTTACGGTAATATTATTTACTGATGACCACGTTTCGAGCACAATTTATTGTCACTCATATTCATATCAAGTCAATACTCACACAGCTTTCTAACTTCGTTTATGTAACTCCATTATTTCAATTCATCGCTTGACTTGATTGGTAGTAGTGGTATTTTCCATATTTCTGGTATGAGTGATGAGTCGTTTCTATTGCACGCCTTGTGTTTGGAGTAGACTCCATGAAGCAAACAGGATTCAGTAATTGACCTCCCTCTCTCTCTCTCTCCCTTTGTATATAACTTCTTAGAATTTTAAACCTGTCCCATCCAATTGTGTGGTTGTGTGTTAATGCATACAGTGTAATTGCTGAGCAAGGTATAATACCTTGCAATTACTGTGAGTTAAATCAGCTACATAAATCTAGCTAGTAGTTTGGGGGTAGTCAGATTTTCAGAACATAAAAGTTTAGCGAACGTTAGAATGATTGACCCCACGAAGATAAGTAAATTAGATAAAAGCTCAGCAATTGCATTACGTAATAGATAATCTAGGTAGGTGGAGAGAGAGAGGTTGATTACTGAACCTTTGTCCATGGAGTCTACACCCAACACAAGACGTGCAATAGAAATGACTCATCACCCATTCCAGAAATATGGAAAATACCACTACTACTAATCAAGTCAAGCGATGAATTGAAATAATGGAGTTATATAAACGAAGTTAGAAAGTTGTGTGAGTAGTGACTTGATATGATGATGAGTGACAATAAATTGTTCTCGAAACGTGGTTATCAGTAAATATTGCTGTATAACACTAGGAGACTTCATCAAAGTAAATTTCACCCACAATGGAATTATATTCCACCATAGCGCACAAGTTCTTTTCTTAAATTAAATCCAAATAAGTCTCACATCTTCATTATTTCATCATAACCGCGCACTCCTTTACCTCGCTAAACTAGTATTTAAGCCTCTAGCTTGAAGTCCAATGTCCCACTGGGAACGTACAGGAATAAAAAAGAAATTCAGCTGATCAGATAGTTGGTCAAAACAGACTGGACTGCCTGAGACGAGCTAAACCGGCCCTTTAGCACTAATAAATTTGACTTCGAACAAGGGAAATTGCCATCGAATGTCTAGATCACTTTTGTTCTCTAGCAAGCATTCTGGTTGAGGTGAGAAGTATACAATTACTCATTTAAATCGACCTGTGGTATAGATGTTTTCATGCTTTTGTGCTGGCTTTCTTGATTGGCATTCATGGTATCATAAAGCGGTGAAAATTGCCAGGTGTCCTCACCAGTGACTAGCCATATTCAGGTAAGTAGTCACCTGGGTTCTAGTGAGAAATCATGACCAGTGAGGCAGAGCGTGTCGGGTGTGAGGAAATATACTCGCTGATATTCGCTGGCAGTCGCGCCATGTCGTGAATTGGCAGGAGTTAGAATTCATGGGCTCACCATTGAATCGGGTCCAAGTGGTCTAATGGTCTATGAGCTTGCCTTGTAACCAAAAGGTTCTGGGTTAGAACCTCAGTAGGGTGAGCGCGTACTGCTGAAAAGCGCCAAACTAGGCTGATGAAACAGCTGTCCAGTACTCTCAGGTTTTCTACTGGTCCTCTAACAGACATATCAGTTCATGATGAAATCCTGAAACCAATCAAATTCCTGTAAACCGAAACCTGAATATCTTTTATTTAACTTTTGTAGTTTCTACAATAAGCATTATGAACTTAGGATTTTAAATGACAATTATATTATATAGCGAAAATATTCATTCAGACATCTATAAAACACAAAATAATTGAGCAGAGAATATTCTTTTCGATAAATTCCTCTTCCGGCTCTACAATTATATTTATGTCGATGATACATTTATCTTAGCTGATGAGAATGTTAACATAGACGAATTGTTGCTGAAATTCAACAACATCCACCCTTCGGTTACCTTTACTTGTGAAGAGGAACATGAGAATAAACTACATTTTCTGGATGTCTTGCTAAGTAGGAGAGAAAATGGGTCACTTGTGAGAAGCGTGTATAGAAAAAGCACATTCACAGGGCGATATACACACTTCCCTCTTAGTTACGTGCCCATTGAATATAAAGGAATTTTGTTAAATGTCTCACGAGCAGAGCAAGAAAGATATGTACGGATGACTTCTTACAAAAGGAATTTGAATATATTCACGATTCCTTCCTTGACGGAGATGGGCTATCCGAGTAGTTTCATGAAGAAACATGTGAAAACACCAGAGAAAAACCCGAGACTCTGACTGCACGTAAGAAACCTCTATTTATTATTAAGTTACAATTTAATGGTGACTTATCGAGTGAGATTTTATTCCAAAGACTTTCAAGGAGTATGCGGAACACGTTTTACGCAGCACACCTATGTTTGTCATTCTCTAGTCGACGAATGATTGGGACGCAAACGAAGGATAAGCTTGATAGTTTTGCCACATCTATATGTATTTATCAATTCAACTGCACCCGCGGTGACAGTTATATTGGGCGCACTACTAGACAGCTTAGCCAACGTGTTAGTGAACATCTCCCATCGTGGTTTGGCAAAGGACAGACAAAACAATCCGTAGCTCAATTCCCTCACATTTAATTGATAGTGGTCATGTAGTGGAGAAAACGAGAGCCTTTAAAGTAATTCATCGTATCCCTCTGAATCTTTCCAATAGACATCGTGTCCGTCTACTGCACACAGCTGAGGCGATAGGCATTCGAACTACTAAACTTAAACTATGCATTCAAAAGAAATTCGTACAGCCATTGTCCCTCGTTTGGCCTATTAAGACATAACCAACTAAAGACTTCTACACCACCCCTTGTTTCTTATCATCCCTTAATCTTATCTTCATTATAAACGTGTTTCATTTCGTTCCCTTACAATCAGTCTAGCATTACTTAATCGGTTCATTTGTTTTTAGTAGCCTTTATCGACTACTTCCACCTGGACAACTGTTTGTTTAATTGTATATATACACAGAATATTTTAGATTAGTAGTCAATAACAACATTAGTGTTTTTTAAATAATATCGATTTGTAAAGTAAGATCACAATGGAATTACAGTGCATTAAAGATGCTTAAATTATGTGCGTTGGTGGCATAGTGGTTAGGACGCTCACCGACCATGCACATGGTCCGGGGTTGGATTCCCGGCCACCGACGCACTCATTTACCTCACTCAGCCAGAAGTAGAAAGCTGGTGAAGAGGAAAGGTTGGGCATGAGGCTAGCAACCCCATTCTGTAAAAATAAACGCTGCTACAGAAACTTCAAACATCTGGCTTGAAGCCCTGTGTGTCCACTAGGAACGTGAAGGAAATAAAAAAAGATGCTTAAATTATAATAGTGATAAAGATATAATAGCGAATAGAATACCAACTAAAATTAGGGAAATTCCACAAAAATTCAGGATCATTCAAACCTGGATGGCCAAGGTAATGAAAACGAACTTCAACAAAGCAAGAACAACAATTGTACCAGGATAATATGAGCTCATCCTTTATTATTTCAAGGATTCTTCTCAACTGGTTACAACCTGAACTTTAAAAAATATGAATTACATTTAAGATATGAACATACTTTTCCACGATCATAAGTAGTAATTGGTAGGAGTTAAGAGTAACATTAGTCCGGAATGACTTAACTGATTAGGAGTTACAAACACTGACTATTTATAGAATAACTAGACAATTAGGCTTGGAAACAAAAAACAGGGTTGCGTATATATGTGTGAGTATAGAAACAAGGTTTAGCTAGAAAGAGCATGACAAAAAAGTAGATTACGTAACCAAAGAAAATGTCTTATCTAATAGCCAATAGAAAAAAGAAAGAAAAGAAACAAGGTAGGGTGAGTCATGTTTAGATGAGAGAGTAGAGTTTTCTAAACATGAAAAAGGTGGCTCATGAAAGTTGTATATTTTTTTGTTATCACCAGGCAGTGCAAGATTCACCACTGTCTCTTTCTGTGTACATAGATTTGGCTTTAGTCGTTTGATAGCAATTGCTTCAGCAAAGCGTAGCAAGCTAGGTTTCTTTTGCTTGTTGATTATTTTGAACGACTTCAAGTTGTCTACAATATGACCAGTGTCCAACAGGTGACGCGGAATCGCACTGTTTAATGCTTGCGGACCTTTCAGTCTCAGGATTTTTGGTATGTGTTCATAAATGTGGACACTAACTCTTCTCTCTGTTCTTCCAATCTATGTGCTTTGGCACGTACATGTAAATTGGTAGACACAGTTGGAGGTAACATGAGGTGGGTATTTGTCCACTTTCGATTGTCTCAAACAACTAGTAATGATAATGTCTGAACTAACTTCTTTTGGATGCATAAATTAAACTTGTTAATATGGATCCCAACAGCCGGTCTCAGCAATATTTAGTAGTCAAACTCTTAAGGCAAACTTGAGATTTGTAGGTAAGCGGTAAATGACCCTGAAAGCATGATTAACGTCAATCTTGTGTTCTGTATCCACAGAATGAGACAGAATAGCCCTGCGAACAGATTTTGTTTATCCTTTGCTTAACCAACCACGCAGGGTGATGTTAGGAAATTCGATGAGTAACACGTCTAATTGTACGGCCTATGTAACTGGCTCACTCCACAGGAGCATTAATCGAGAAACATTCCTTTTCTGTTGTTTTGAAATTTTGTCATAATTACGCAATTTTGCAGCTTGAGAATGATGTTGGTAAAAAGGGCAACTCTTCGCTGATCGCCACTCCTTTCATATAATCCGATGGGAATTTTAAAAAGCTACCACAACCTTAAAAAACAACTATTTAGTGGCGAATTAAGCAAGCACTGACACCTGCCTGGTACCTCAGATCACATGTCTTAGTTCACAAAATAATCGCTTTACGTATGTGAACAAGGATTTTTATATCACTCTGGACGCTACCGTTTATCGATATTTAAGTAACGTGTCATTTGCATTCGTCATGTAAATAACTTTATGATGCCCTTTAACCAGTTACTTCCTTCATTGATTGACATTTGCTGGACTTATTTATTTCATTTTGTCATAGTTCCTGATAAAAGTCCAAATGGACACTCTGAGCTATACAAAGGGCAAAATCTACCTGAATCAACCTCAAAGAAGAAAAACCCTCTGCATCATTTTTTAAGAAAAAAGCCGTTAACACTCGAGGAGAAAGTGAAATTAGAAGTTAAAAAGAAAAAAATTACCGAGAAATTAAGACTGGTTAATCAATCATTAACATTTAAATTTTTAATCATTGACTGTTCATGTTGGACATTTATCGATATTGTTGGAGCGGATGAATTGAAACAGGTAAGTTGAAAATGTAAATCAAAGGCATTGTTAAGCACACTTCAGGCATATATATGTATATAAATAAACCCTTAGTTTTCCAGCGGAATATGGGACGTCTTCTCTGCAGTTTGTTTTACCTGAATCCAAGATTTTCCACCTCTTTTCATCTCTTCCTCACATGAACACTCGTTCATGTTACACTCATATCAGTACCCAGCTCATTGTTTCCCATTCGTATTCCACTTGAGGGCCTGGTGCATGATGTCCTTAGCTTGTTCTCTTTAGCTTGCATCTTATCCATCTCCTTTTCCCTCCACATATTTCTGGAGGCGAAACGTTCTTGGTTTGTTCGTTGATTTCCAGAATTCCTTGTTCCTAATCCTATCTGATGGTTCATATGATCTACACTATAAAGTGAAGGCAGCTGTTGGTTAAACTCTACAGTAGCCTGTTGGAAATGCTTTTTCGTGACGTACACTTCAAGTCTCTGAGGCGCACAGAAACACTGAGTGACTTGACATTAGGAGTGAAGATCTACGTCTTGTTCTTATTACTGTATTCAATGGATTTCCACACTGATTTCAGAGTAACGAAGTTGGGTCTTATTTAGCTAACCCTCTCTGGTTTTGACATTTTCATCCTTGCCACCTGCAGGGATGCCAGTTAGGCAAGTAAAATAAATGACTTCCTTCGAATCTCTTCTATCGACAATGATTTGTGTCTGTTTTGTGGATTAGGTAGCCTTAACACCTCTGTCTTCTCTATGTTTACTTGTAGCAGTGCCTTCAGTGTCTCTTCTGTCAGCTTGTTGTTTTTCGCCTGCAGACCCTCGAGTTTGCGGGATATTATAAACAAATAGGCGTTGGTCACTCAGTGACAGAACGCCAGTGGCAACCAAAAACGTGATCTTCGATCGACATACTCCTAAACGTCACTTAGCCGGTAGTATGGCTAGTAAAGAGAGAAGGTTAAACATGACGGTAGCAAACCAACCCCCTAAAAATCCACTGATAATGAAACTTCAAAGCTCGCGCTGGAAGCCCTCACGTTCCACCTGGGACGCAAAGGAGTAAAATAGTAACAACAGGCGTAAATCGTTCTCGAAGTCCAGATCTTCTGGAGTCCTCTTGTCGGCCGAACGCATTCCATTTTTCTCGCTTCCCACATTCTGTCACACGACCTGATCTGCCACAGTCGGAGATATCATCGGTGATAGGACGAAACATTGTCATACTCCTATCTCCACTTCAAAGACTTCTCTGCGTTTTCCGTTGTGAATCACTTGATGAATGTCGAAATTATATATATATATATATATATATATATATATATATATATATATATATATATATATATATATGGTGAGAGCAGACTGCTAGCCGATTGGTAGACATTAATCTACGCCAATGTCTAGGTCACTATTATTGGCCGTGAGAAGATATGAACAAGGCTGATTCAACAACCAATCACAGCTGACTTAACGTGGACAAACATGATTCGCAGATAGATGGCCTCACTTTCCGAGAAACCCAAAACAACCAATCAGAAGACTGCGTTTGTCTGCTTGAACAAGCCATAATAATGTGCATGAAATATATATAAATACGTACTGATTTCCGTAATAAAAGGATCTGTTGCCAGCCCTTGTCTTCTGTTATATATATCTTTATATATATATATATATATATATATATATATAGTTTCTGAGAGTGAAATATATGCTCTCAGACTTTTCGAAGTTTCAGTAGCACTTGTTTTTGTCTCTTTGAGACTGACATTGCTAGCCTCATACCGTCGACCTTTTCCTCTTCCAGGCTTATTACTTTCTAGTTAAGTACATAAGCTTTACGAGTGAGTCGTCTGGAATCGATCACCTTCGTGGTTTTTCAAGTATTCTACCAATGAGGTCACCCCTCTACACCCAAATAGGTGTGCATAGGTTCAGTTGTTTCAGTTTTCAAAAGAAGAACGTCTGAGTGGCTAGGCCGACCGACTTGATGTCAAAATCAAATTTCGCCTACAAGGATAAATGTTAAGACAGACAACCTTTTTAATTAGCCATTAAGTTTTGTGATTTATGCATGTGTACTGACACAACAATCTCGTTGGATAGTTTTGGTTAATTTCAGTTATGGCACAATTTTCCGAGGTCAGATAGCCAATCAGATTTCTTTTTATTTGTAGCTTACATTTCTGAGGTTTTGCGTATATAAGATATCATATGTTGTTGTTGTTTCGGTCATCCTTTGTTTCAGTGTTGGAGATATTTTCACTTGGACAATCGATTATAATGTCGTGTTTTGGAGGAGGTACTCTAACGAAGTTAGACGAACCCACAACACAGTATCTATCACTCCATCATCATTATTAACTTCATAGATGCGTAATGATAACAAAACACGTAGATCAGCGAAGAGTCTCTTGACGGCGGCGAATTCATTTCCTTAGCTGCACAATCGCAAATATATATGTGTTATTTTGTATGGATGTGTACATTAAGTTTGTCAAACAAAAATACAATTGGTTGTGGTTATTTTAACTAAACAGGTGAAGGTTGGTAATACAAGTCAAGAAAATTAAGTGTTAATGAAATCACGGTAGTAACAAAGGTGTTGAGTTGTCACAAACAGTTGTTAAAAAGAAGTTATGTAATAATATGAATAGTTTGATGATCGAGTTTTACTCAGGATACACATAGGAACAAAGCAGAGGATATGAAATTACGTAGGAGTTCTGAATGTATACAAGAATTCTAAGCAATTAAAGAACAGGTGAAGAAACAAGATTAAGTCATCAGAATTGAAAAATCAAAAAAAACTCAAATCAAACCAAAACAAAAAAGTTGTTACCATGACAGTAGAAGTGGTTGAGTAATTTTCTTTGGTATGCACAGCTCCGGTTTTTCTCTGTGTGAATGGCCAGAGCTTCAGCGATACAAAGAAGACGAAACCGTATTGCCTTTGATAGGTTATTCTTGACTCTGTAGATTACTTTGAAGCATGAGACCTTTGTTGAAACAGAATGATCAGTGTTAACCAGGTGTTCAATTATCGCACTCGTTATAGCACCATTATTGCCTTTTCGCAACCATACTGGATAGTGTTCTTGAATCTTCTTGGACAGGGTGCGCATCGAACGACCGATGTTTCTGGCTGGCTCCACAGCAGCAGGTGAACCGATATATGCACAGAGAAATGGTCAGATGCATGACCTTGTCCTTGATGCTTCTGCAGATCAGTGGGTGACTGGAGAACACTATTCTTAGCGTTGCTACAAAGAATGTTCTTCTCATAGATGATGTTATCCTTCTCTTGAGAATATCGCTTGCTGAATCTCCCTTGAAATCCAAGTTCATGTAGAGTTTCCTTTTGGGCTTGATATTTTTGTCGATGAATCTTATTGGGTATCCATTTGGGATGAAGATTTCTCTTAGAATATCTAATTCTGTTCCCAGAACGTCAGTACTACAGATGCGTCGGATGCGGGTGTCAAGTGATTTAATAAAATTTCGCTTTTGTTGAATGAGCACCCAGCTATAGAAGCTTGTTAGTTGACCATTCCACGTAGGTTTTCTATGGATCAATCTTCTTAGACTCCTATCAGTTCTTCTTGTTAGTTCCACATCAAGAAACGGAATTTTTGACTCGCTTTTCATTTCAAGAGTGAATTATATTGCTGGATGGTAATTGTTAAATGTCTTCAGCAGCAGTTGATAAGACGAAAATGTGTAGTAAACGAAAAAATCAATGAAACTTGAAATTATCGCCTAACTTTTGAACTTTTGAACTAGACAAAATAATTCGCCTTTTATATAAGCAAGCAAGATAGCTGATATTCTGATGTTTTGTTTTTATTTCTTCTCCTTATATCTTGTATTTAGGTCATAGACGGTTATAACAAGTTGGGTGTTACAGTCATGATTGCTCAAATGAAAGGTATGTTAAGCACAGTGATGCGACTATATTGTTTCTTTGTAGCTTTACAGTTTTAATATCAATATATATATTTAGGTTAAAACCCAAGAGCTTTCCATTTAGATCGCAGACTGACATGAGTTAGAGAATCAGTGAAAAGCCAAATGGTACTGGATAATTATTACAGTGAGAGTAGTAGATCAATCCTGAAGTTATGGCTTACAGTGATCTGATTGATCACCGACAACACTGGTTGGCAGTTGTGATATGCAGTGAAGTGATAACAGTTCGAATTCATGAGTCATCCCAGTGGCTGAGTGGTCACCATGCATGCCTCACGATCCGAATATCCACGTGTAACAAGAGAAGACAAGGGCCAGGAAACAAATCGTTTGCTTAGGAAACCAACACATATTTATACATTTGCATGTACATTATTATAGATTACTGTAAGCAAACAAGCACAGTCCTCTGATTGGTTGTTTCTCGCTGAAAGTTAACCTTCCATCTCTTTGTTGTTGTTTCCTGAATGCCAGATCATCTATATGCTAACTGTATCCGCCTACGCAAAGTCTGTTGTGATTGGCTGTTAAATCAGTCTTTGTTCCTATTTTTCTCACGACCAATATTGGGACGTAAACATTGACGTAAATTACTGTCTACCGATTTCGACTAACAGCCAGTTCTCACCACACTCGTCACCCCATCAAGGACTTGCGACTGAAGTTGGTTCGGTCTTCTTTGTACTTGGGGCTTTGTTCGTTTGTCTTACTGTCTAGAATCTCGGCGCTCGCTGATGTTCACCTGTTTCTCTTTGTTTACCATTGCGGTTGTGTCTGCGTAACCCCATCTCAAAGTGACCATAGGTGGTTCTTCCCACTTTGGAAACTGTTTGCCTAATCCTCTCGCATGTTCGTCGGCATTTCGCTTCACACTTTCGTATGCTGCTTTCTCCTGACCTCCCAACAGCGTCCCAAGTAACAGCCTCACCTCTGATAGATCTTGAACGCGACTCAACTGCGCAGAAGCCTCGAAGTCCTGCCCGAAGATCCATGTCTCCTTCAAAAAGTGCAGAGCATACGCTTTCCATTTGTCGGTAGGCAGCGACACCAAATGTAACAAGAGAAGACAAGGGCCAGGAAACAGATCGTTTAATAATAAAATCAACACATATTTATAAATTTGCATGTACATATTATAGATTATTGTTAGCAGAAAAACACGGTCTTCTGATTGACTGTTTCTCAATGAAAGTTTATCTTTCATCTGTTTGTGGCTGTTTCTTGAATGTCAGATTATCTATATGCTAACTGCATCCACCCATACAAAATCTGTTGTGACTGGTTGTTGAGTCAGTCTTTGTTCTTATTTTCCTCACGACCAATAGTTAGGACATTAACATTGATGTAAATTACTATCTACTAATTTGGCTGGCAGCCAGCCCTCCCCACACACTTCACTGGCGTCATGGTGGATCCCTTTGAGGACTCTTAAACGAGAACGAAACGGCTGTCCAGTACTTCAAAGCTCTCTAAATAATGTCAATTCGTGAGCTAAGTTCAAACCAACCAAGTTCATCTATACCTAACAGTTGAAAACCAAGCGTTCTGAGTACAAAAAATTGATTCAACTGTAGCAGCCTCAGGAATTGTACCCTTCACAGAATCACCAACTCTTATCATCGGCGTTACACTGTTCTGACATTTGAGTATGTGCTATCATATTGGTCAAAAAACTTTCTTCTTCTTTCAAAAGGTTGATTAGTGAACAAAGGATATTCTTTTCAATAACTTCATCATCAGTTTCCACAGTTATATATACATTATAATGATAGAATGATTGCGACTGACAAAATTAGTGGTTTTTGAAATAGTAACATCGAATCATTTAGATCAGACTTCAAAAAGTTATTCGCAATTAGATTGTTTTGACGATTTGATCACGGATTGATATCAGTCCCAGTGGCTGAAGGGTATACGAGTCATCTTGCCTTGTAACCAGAAGGTCCTAGGTTCGAACTCTGGCGATGGGTGTGTACTGCCGACGATTCCCGAAACAGGCTGATGAAACAGCTGTCCAGTACTTCAGTGTTGGTTTTCAATGGTTCTCTAACTGATATCAATCCGTGATCAACTCGTTAAAACAAATCTAATCCTTACAAACCAACTATTGAAATGTAGACTGCCAATAGATTGTTGTTCACTACTCAGAAACTGAAGGATGAGGATATGAAGGATCTCTTCACTGCAATCATGAGGAAAAGGGTGCAGACACAAACCAAAACTAACGAACAGACTAGCGTTGAAAAGCACTGGAACATCCTGAAAGCTCTTTGGACTCAAACCTGCATGGAATTTCTAGGTGGAAACAAGAGACAGGATAAACAGTGGCTCACTACGGACAAATGAAGACTAACAGAAGAGAGAAGGATGGCGAAACAAAAGATTATCCAGTGCACCGAAGAACAACAAAAACAGGAGTTGAATGCAAGCTACTATACACCAAACAAAAGAGTGGAGAAGAGTGCCAGGGAAGACAAAAGAAAGTAGCATGAAGCTATTGCATAATGTTCAATGAATTGACCTGCATTTTCATTTCGCTTCATTTATATCCTAAAATAACTCAGAAATGCCAAATAAACTTAGTAGCTTGGTATTTGTGAGCGCGATATGCAAGACACCAACAAATTCCTAAAATCACTTGAGACATCAAAAAAATTAGTTGTGAGAACCAAAAGACTGATATAACTAACAAGAGTTGTTTAAAATATACACTCAGGTTGTAATGACAGAAGACAAGGGCCAGACAACAGATCCTCTATTGAGGAAATCAACAGATATTTGTAGACTTTTGTACATTATTATTCGATCTTGTTAGCAGAGAAGCAACGTCTTCTAATTGGTCGATTCCCTGCTGAAGGTTATTCTGTCATCTCTTTGTTCCCCTTTCTTAGACAGTCCGTTGATATATATCTGCTAATTGTATCCGCCCACTTTAAGCCTGCTATGACTGGTTGTTGAACTCCTCAAGGTTAGGCTTTGTTCCTGTTTTTTTCTCATGACCCCAATATGGGACGTAAACACTGACGTAAATTGTTGTCTACGATTTCGACTGGCGAACAGCTCTCAGACAGACTAGGTAACTTCGAAACGAATCCTGTTATAAACACTAAGTGATATTTTATGTGAAGCCAGTGAGGATACTGTCATAAATCCAAAATTTTTTTAAGGGAACTTGGCATATTTGTCATAAAAATTACAGAAATAGTATTATGGTGACAGCTGGCTGCTAGCCAAATTGGTAAGCAGTAATTTACGTCAATGTCTACGTTCCCAATATTCGTCGCGAGAAAAATAAGAACAAAAACTGATTCAACAACCAGTCAGAGCAGACTTTGCGTAGGCGGATACAGTTAGCATATAGATGATCTGACATTCAAGAAAGAGCCACAAAGAAATGAAAGATTAACTTTCAGCGAGAAACAACCAATCAGAGGACTCTGTTTGTTTGCTTACAACAATCTATAATAATGTACATGCAAATGTATAAATATGTGTTGATTTCCTAAGCAAACGATTTGTTTCCTGGCCATTGTCTTCTGTTGTTACAGTATGATTTCGCACCGACTAAAAAGGTTTAAGTATCCCAAATGTAAATGCGGATAAGTTTTTTTCCTTCACTTTCCCCAGTGGAACATAGGGTGGTTTCAAGCTAGTGGCTTGAAGTTTCAGTAGCAGTGTTTATTTCACAGGATGGAGTTACTAGCCTCATGCCCAACCTTTCCTCTTTACCGGCACTATATCTGCCTTGGCGAGGTAAAGGAGTGAGTCGATCGGGGATAGAACCCCGGACCATGTGCATGGTTGGCAAGCGTCCTAACCACTATATCACCGACGCAAATGCGGATAAGTGGAACAATTTAAACGCTTAGTCTTTGATAGAAATGAATTGTTATAATGTAGAACTGACGACAAAACACTGGTCACTTACATTTCTGATTTTTACCGTATTATAAGAACACGTAGTTCTCATACACTGATCTCATCGAGTTTCGACTATTTCTTTCCTCCTCTCAGGATGCACAGATACATCCATATCTTACTGCTCAGTCTGTTTATTTGCGTAAAAATCCTATACAGGTATTAAAAAATTACTTTATTCTCTATTTCCTTTATTTTGGAAATTTTAGATAGCCTTATCAATACATTGAAGAACAATAAGAAATTTGCCGATTCAACTACAGTCTACCCGACTGTTCATGATGCCGTCATTGATGCACTGAATAGACTGCAGACAATGGAAGTTGCAAAAAATAATGTTATCAAAGTGGATAGCAGTAAAAGTGTTACACCAGAGAATAATACATTCAGCTTTGTTGACGTCATGCTGACAGACATTTCGCGGAGATCTTCAACTAAAAATAGAACACGGTCTTTATCAGTCAATTCATCACAAATTTATACTGATACACAGGTTTAATAGCTCTCTCATTGTTCACAGTCAAATTTAACAACTGATTTTATATGATGTATATTTTTTCGACAAAATTTTGATTCCTGTTGTATAAATGTTGAATGTTATGTACAATATAATTTCCATGTATTAGTGACAAGGATTTATAAAAAAAATACGACAACCAAATTGAAACTTGAATGTTTCCAGTGAAGTGGGAAATTTGAAATTAACAACATATATTGTAACTAAAAATAAAACTGCTATCTGAAGTAATTTCTGTGTTCTAGGTGTCATTTTTAAGTAGATACACCATGTTTGTTTGTTTTTCTTGGGGTGTGTAAAACCCAGGAAAAATGTAAAAGTAAAAGTCTGAGTTGCATCCTTATGCATGCCTTCTACAGAACGAAATGGAATTCCTTTCTAATGGTCAACAGTTACGTCAGCATTTATGTGTTCCTGGATAACTGAAACCGTGAACAGAAATATTTTTAAAGTCAAGTCGAATAAATCCCTTTAAAATTCAAAGTAAAATACCTTGGTTTTCTATGAAAATAAGGTGTAGACTTCCAGGTTGGGGTCTTCGGTACGGTAAAAATCAGTGGTTGGAAACAATTGGTGACATGGCTTAAAATCGTTCTCAGTGGCGCAGATGCATCCACTCCTTGTGACTTGTGATCTCCAATGAAACTATATTGTTCTTCGTTATTACTCTTCCTTTGTCTCACACCTCTGCTTACTGTCTCTACTATGCTTTCCTTGTACTATCTTCTCTTGCTTCGTGTGCTACATGGAGTGTGGCGACTTGAACTGCTACACATTTGTGCAAAGTTCTATGTCGAAAACAGACAGACAGAGACATGAAAATAAACAAGTAGCAACAAAATGATCTTTAGCAGTTGAACAATTTAAGTCTATTGTTGTGGAATGGATTAAACTGTTCTGATATGTCTCAGATGCATGAACTTGGTACACAGGCTGTTTGACAGGGTGAAATGATTTCCTGCCAGGAGAATTATGAAAACAATGGTGAAGGAATCATGTCATGGATGTCATCTCATTCTGTTAAACAGAAGTGAAACAGAAAACATTTAATTCCCGGTAGGAATTTAAAACAAGCAATTAAGGTTAATAAAGCAGGATTTGATGGATTCACCAAATATTGGTATAACTCATCAGCTGAATACTCTACATACATATATATATATGTATATATATATATAAGACTGATAAATAAACAAACTACATTCGTCGGCTAGAGAATGACAAAAATAGGTATGCTGCGTAAAATGTTCTTCGTATACTATTGGAAAGTCTCTGGAATAAAATCTCACTCGATAAGTCACCATTAAATTGTAACTTAATAATAAATAGAGGTTTCTTACGTGCAGTCAGAGTCTCAGGTTTTTTCTCTGATGTTTTCATATGTTTCTTCATGAAAATACTCGGATAGCCCATCTCCGTCAAGGGATCGTGAATATATTCAAATTCCTTTTGTAAGAAGTCATCCGTACATATCTTTCTTGCTCTGCTCGTAAGACATTTACCAACATTCCTTTTATACTTAACGGGCACGTAACTAAGGAGGGAAGTGTGTATATTGCCTTGTGAATGTGCTTTTTCTATACACGTTTCTCCTAAGTGACCCATTTTACCTCTTACTTAGCAAGACATCCAGAAAATGTAGTTTCTTCTCATGTTCCTCTTCACAAGTAAAGGTAACCGAAGGGTGGATGTTGTTAAATTTCAACAACAGTTGGTCAATGTCAACATTCCCATCAGCTAGGATAAATGTATCATAGACATATCGGTAATACATATCGAAAAACTTGATGATGTCTTTCAATTTTTCCGTTTTAGAGTTCTGCGAGAAAGAAGTCAACCAATATTACGCATAATGGTAACTGTGTAATAGCACTGATTCAACACATGTCCATGCAGATATCAGCAAAATTCTACCATAACTACGACAAAACACATAGCATATTTTCGGGCGAATTGCAGACTTTTTGAGGAAAAAGATTAAGTGCGAATTTACCCACGTGGAACAGACTCCGGCAGTCTGCATCAAAATGTCTGCAATGGGCCCTAAGTGTGCCCCGAAAACTCAGCAATGCGCATATATATATACGTAAAAACAGTGAGGTAAAAACCAAACAAAAACACAAGATGTGAATGAAATGAACAACACTTCAAGTAAATAAGTTAGTTAAAGTGAACTAGAAATCTTCTGATGCTATATAAACCACAAAAGCCGAAGTTACTTCATAATGTAAAAATGCCACTCCTGAAGCGTTTGTCTGTTATCAATAGTTGATGTGAGTACTTAGAATAAGCTACGAGAATGACGAAATGGTTTGAACGACTAGCCACTATCTCATTTATTGTAGAGCATGATTTTTAACCAGTGGCTGTTGAGTTCGAAACCTTCGTTTCGTCCAGATTGATTGAAAGCGTACGCGCCAATCCTTATACAGTAGGTGTAGCTCAATGCTTGTTGCATGCAAAATCTCCTGTAAGTCATTAAGTTCTCACTATGTTAAAGTCAATAACATAACGGGTGTCTCGTAGTGCATTCTTTCTAGTCACGAGCGGCGTTACTTGCAGTCATTGTGGCTTCTTGTCATTGCAGCTAGCTAGTATTCGAAGAGACTCAAGAATGTCGATAGCTAACCTTGAGTCTAGCCCGGTTCGATATGTGGGTGTTGTAGACAAATGCAAGCTGTTTAGTACGGCAATGCCATATTGGTTTGTTTGTTTATTAGATGTTTAACACAGTCAAACAGGATTATTTACTGGATGTTTCACTGTGTGATACATCTAATAAACAAACCAATATGGAATTGCTTACCGCCACAATCCCCATGTTTTACACATATATTAATATGTTCAGTACGGCATTTATAATCACCACCAGAACTCAAGATAACTGTGGCAAACACTGAAGTATCATCCTAATTCGGGAAATTTCTCGAGAAGAATCAGAAATGGAGCATGCACCCATGCTATGGGTAGCGATTAGTAATGTGATATTTTTGGGTAGGAGAGGAAGGTTGATGTCTTTGATAATAAACGACAACTGTGCGGCACTTCTCGGTATGCATGCAATCTAATTTCATCCACACATATTCTGGCGTTATCATGATGAAACCGCAGGTTATTGCATTCATCTTACCGGACTGATTCGAAATAATGTGCAGGCAACTCAAATGATGTTTACAAAACAAACTCCCCGCCCACGTGAGAGATATTCATAATACGCGGCAACCTTGAATTACTTACATCCAATATTTTCGGTTGGATGTTCTTTTTACTTCGGACAGCCATTTTGGATTTTGAGACTCTTCTGAACCTTTAATTAACCTCACTAACACAGAGGCACTCCCCTGACTGCTCTAAATCCTACGAGTGTGATAAGGAAAATGATTTGAATGCATGAATATCGTCCTCTGATTTAATTTGGTTTTGTTATATACATTCCCTCACTTAACACAGTTTTAAACTTGGCTTTAGTGATGTTGAAACGTTGAGGTGGGTGATAATCCTTATTCATGAAAGGCTACTTGAAAATATCTGCATAGTTTAAGATTGGTCTAGCCTGATTTATATACCTGAAACGACCAGTTATATTTGTCTGTCTGATAACGCTTTTAGATTTGTGAGCCGTTGATATGATGGATAGGATGCTTTCTAAAATTTGTCTAGAGTGCTTAGGGACTAAATACACTGCTCACAACCTGCAGCGGCGTGAATATTCACAAAATATTTTAATGAAATTTTTGGCTAAATTTGCAACTCTTATCATCTACACCTGAATTCCATGAGAAACGCTATAGCCAGTTTCAAGTTCATGATGGGTCCGTGCCTCCATTGCATATATGTTTTCGTGAATTTGTTTTCCATTGAATTTTAAAGGTTTCTGCTGGATGTTTCGTTAATTTGTGTAGGCCAGTTTATGTCACTGGATGCTGCTATTAAGCTTATTTTTAGCCTGAAGTTCCCGGTTATTATGTTGGTAATTAAGGATTATGGCAAACCTGCAATCATTGAGCTTATTCACGTACCCTATGCAAATATAGTAACATTCTCTAGTAAGTAAACTCCATAACTGTTCTGCCATTGCTTGATTATTTGCTTAAACTGAAACTTTGCTCTGGTTTATCAACGCGACTGGCTGTAATTCACCATCTTGCTCTTCTTCTGAACATTTCCAGAAGTAGATTATCATCCTTATTGCAGCACCACTAGCCCAGGTTCAGCATCCAGCGCTCCTTTTTAAGAAGGACCAGGGTTATTTCAGTACTACTGGGTTCACTTCAAGTAGATAAAATATTCATTTAGCGTAAAAGGCATTATTGACGCATTGGTTAGATTTTGCTGAGAATTGTTGTAAACTTGGTCTTTTACGCGTCCCGAGCTTATAATAATACTGAAATAAATCTCACTAATTCTGAGATAGCCCCGCCTAGGTTACTAGCTCGAAAGATTTCTGGCCGGTCCCAAGCCCGGATAAAGAGGGAGGGTTGGGGCGTGGTGCTAGCAACTTCACCCCCAAAACTTAACCAAATCGCTACAGAAACTCCAACGAATAAATATATTAAAAATACAAAAAATATAAACAATAACCTTATTGTTCGCTGGAATTGGGGAAGTGAAATGACACAGGCTGGTGAAAGCCTTCAGGAAGCCAGTCAGCCGATGTGCCTTCTTTCAATGGAGGCAAAAATAAGGATGGGTACCTGGAATGTTCGCACAATGTATGAAACTGGAAGGGCTGCCCTGGTAGCCGCAGAAATGAGAAGGTTTAGAATAGAAGTGCCGGGAATCTGCGAGAGCAGATGGAACGAATGTGGAAGGTGCCAACTGCCAACTGGAGAGACAATAATCTATTCCAGTCACCCAGAGGACAATCACGAGCACACCGAAGGAGTGGCCATCATGATGTCACCAACAGCAGCCAAAGTTCTCTTGCGGTGGGAACCAATCTCCTCTTGCAGGATAGTGACAACTAGGTTCGACTCAAAAGGAAGGAGGGTTACAGTCATCCAATGCTATGCGCCTAAAAGCGTCTCAGAACAAGAGACGGAGAAATTCTGCAGACAACTACAAACAGTAATGGACAACGTCCCAAATGGCGATATCAAAATCCTGATGGGCGACATGAATGCGAAGCTGGGAGGAGACAATACAGGAAGAGAACTCACCATGGGTCGTGAGGCCCTCGGCGAAATGAACGACAATGGTGAACTCTTCTCAGAATTCTGCGCCTTCAATGATTTGGTGATTGGCGGCAGCGTGTTCAAACACAAGGATATACACAAGACGACATGGAATTCACCAGATAGGCATACCAGAAACCAGATGGACTTCATTTCAATCTCAAGAAAGTGGAGACGGAGCCTACTGGACAAAAGGTTGAGGAGAGGAGCAGATGTGGGTTCAGACCACTATCTAGTAGAAGGGACTTTCAAGGTGAAACTAAAAGCATCGAGGATAGCTGGGGATAGGCCACAATGCAAGTTCAACACTCAACTACTGAAGGACACAACCACAAAAGACACCTTCACTGCAACTGTCAGAGCAAAGCAGGAAACACTACGTGACAGCACTGAAGAATCATGCGTGGAAGAACATTGGAACTCTCTGAAGGCGATTCTCAACGAAACGTGTTCAACGGTTCTAGGAAGAAAGAAGAGACAAGACAAGGAATGGCTCTCAACGGACACTTGCAAATTAATAGAAGAGAGGAGAATGGTGAAAGAGAAAATGATTCAATGCAAGGACGGACAGGAGAAGGAGACGCTGAGCTCAACTTACACAGCACTGGACAAAGAAGTGAAGAAGAGTGCTAGGAAGGACAAAAGACGATTCCACGACAACCTCGCCACTGAAGCTGAGACGGCGGCAGGCAAAAAGGACCCGAGGACACTGTATCAGATAACCAAGTCTCTATCCAGGAAGAGATCAACACAAGCGAAACCTATAAAAGACAGCCAAGGGAACTCAATCACCAAGGAAGAAAGACAGATTAAACAATGGGCAGATCACTTCAAAGGACTCTTGAACCGACCATCACCTGCGACCCATCCAGAAATGCCAACAATAGCGCTCACACAACTGCAAGTTGACACCAATCCTCCAACGAGAGCAGAAGTCTTGAATGCAATCAAGCTTCTGAGAGCTGGAAAAGCAGCCGGAACAGATGGAATAAACCCTAGGGAACTGAAAGCGGACCCAGAGACAACAGCAGACATGCAGACTCCATTATTGTAAAAGGTCTGGAAGGAGGGAAAGGTGCTTTCAGCCACGTCTCGTAAACCGTTAATGCCCAGCTCTTGCTACGTTCGGGCTCACAGCTCACAGCTCACGTTCAAGTTGTACAGAACTTTTGTTCAACTCAGCAGTAGTAGGCATATCCCTCATCTCATCATGATCAACCAAAGACAAATGTGAAGTATCATGATCATTATCACGAATATTCACTTTACCGTCAATTCCCTCATTTTCAAACTCTTTAATAACAGCAGTAGACAATTTTGATTCCTCCTCGCAAATCCTAAAAGGTTTTATAACTTCACTCTGACTAGTAATACCTTGTAAACTTGTGGAGTCAGAACTGCACTCTGAAGCAGCAACTCTATTCTGTGACACCTTATTCAACAATGGCTTACCAGTTGCAACTACAGACTTCTTGACCGCACCGTTATCGTCACACGATTCGGAGTCAGGCCTGGAGTTTACATTTAGCTTATCACTGAACTTGCTCACTGGTTCACAGTTCACCTTTGTATGCACCTCTTGCAAACGTGTAAAACACAACCGTGTTTGTCTTGCATCTTGTAACTTATCTGTTGATGAGGTACTACGAAACCTGTTACACTCACTAGGTCTATATGCATTACTAGACATCATGGAGCCTTCTCGATATCTACCTCTCTGAGGCCTATTCGTCATCAATGATTGCGTTTTACCCTCAGACTGCTGTATTCTAGGGGTGAGATGCAATATACTGGCAAACTTGCTCATCGATTGATTGACACTATCTTTTACTAGTTTCAGGATATCATCAAACTTTGTCTCGATAACCTCATCCTCCATACGGGAGCTTATCTTCACCCACTTCCTTTGCAGTCGAGTAGGTAGGCGTCTTGCTGTTACTCCTAGTTCAAAACTCGAGTTGAAGTCACTCATGCAATTCATAGAAATCAAGGTATTCTTATAAGTCATAAGATTATCTAAAAACTCAGTAAGTGCCTTGGAGTCATCTTGAAGCTGACTGCCGTTACCTCTGACAGCTTCGTATACGTTCCTTACAATCACTGAAGGTCTTCCAAACCTTTGACGTAATATGCTCATGTTTCTATTGAAAATCCCACCGAATTTTCTTGTTGATCCTGTCTCAGTGACGAAGATTTCGAGATTGATTTCAGGTTGATGAATGTGTTTCTCGATGGCTTCTCGATTGTCGATTTGACATCTTCGTCCGCTCCTCCTGTAGTTGAGACAATGCTCCCTAGATAAGTGAATGAAGTAACCTCTTTCAAATCCCTCCCGTTGATGGTGATTGGCGTTGGATGTTGTTGCTGTTGTTGGTTGGTTATTTTCATAACCTCCATCTTGTCTATGTTCACCCGGATTCCTGTCTTCGCCAGCTGCTTCTTTGACCAGTTTGTCGGTTTTCGCTTGTAAGTCTTCGATTTTGTGTGACATCAAACATAAATCATCCACGCGCGAAGTCCAGGTCTTCTGGGTTCTTCACGTCGGTCGGTCCAGGATATCTCTGTCTTCTCGTTTCCCATTTTCTGATACATAATCCAGTCAGTCCACCACAATTAGGAATATCATTCATTGGTGATAATAAGCACCCTTGTCTCATTTCTGTGTTTACTCCAAACGCCTCGCTGAGTTTTCCGTTGTGGATCACTTGACATGTGTCGTTGTCGTACAGTTGTTGAATGAGGTTGATGAATATTTGGGGCACTGTACGCCGTAGTACTCGAGTAGTTTCCAAAATACTTCGCGGTCAACGCTGTCGAAGGCCTTCTCAAAGCCTATAAGGTTGAGGTAGAGGTTTGATATCCATTCCATGCTTTGTTCTGTGATGATGCGTAGAGTTGCACTTTGGTCAGAACATGATTTGCCTTTCTTGAATCCAGCTTGTTCTGGTCGGAGTTCTGTATCCAGTGCGCCCTTTAATCTCTCCAGGATGATGCGACTAAGGATTTTACTTGGCGTCGACAGGAGCATGATTCCTCGCCAGATCTTGCAGAGTCCTAAGTCTCCCTCTTTGGTAGTTTCATGGGGTAACCATTCCTCCAGTCAGTAGGCACCTGTCAATGTAGTTGAATATTGAACGATCAATTCATGGTTGTTTGCTCAAAATCAACTTCCCCAATTTTCGCGGAGGCATCAATACGACAGTCATCGTCTCATCGGTCGCTGTTCAGAAAGAAGAATAAAACACCGTCAGAAGTAATATTGTGATTTATTACTGTAATATTTGTTCACAGACCTTAGTCATACTTGATTTATATGTTGGTGTAACAATAAAGAATCCTCGAGTCAACAACTGGTGTTTTGGTTTTTGCGTCCGTTATTACTAAGCGTTTCTGAGAAACTTCACGGGACAGCGTGAGCCCGAGCGTAGCAAGAGCTGGGCATTAACGGTTTACGAGACGTGACTGAGAGTTTCTGACAGTTAGAAAGAGATTCTGGCGGATTCAGACAGTTGGTGAAAGTTTGGATAGTCACCGTTCATCTCTCCTGGTGCCGGTCAAGTCCTCTTTGAACAAGCAATATCTGGAACTTTTTTGGAATTGAGTCAAATTTAACCATACCTGGGTCAAAGAAGGGACAGAGCGTCTTGGATGCAAACAGGAAAGTAAGTTATGGTGACTTGTCTGTTACTTGTGATGATGTGTCTGATGTTAAGCATGACATGGTTGATGTTACTGTTTCGCCGTCCAGGGATAATAGGAACATCAAACTCCCTAAATTTGAACCACGATGTTTCGACGGAAACCCGGCTGATTATTTACAATTTGTAAAGGAGTTTGAGATCATGCTGAGTAGTATTTTATTAAGTGATGAATTGAAATTGATGTATTTGGTGAGGTATTGCACTGGAGAGGCTGCAAGAGCTATACAGTGCTGTGAGCTCATGCCCTTTAATGAGGGATACGCTGAGGCTATGAGCATATCACGTCAAAGGTTTGGAAGACCTTCAGTGATTGTAAGGAACGTATACGAAGCTGTCAGAGGTAACGGCAGTCAGCTTCAAGATGACTCCAAGGCACTTACTGAGTTTTTAGATAATCTTATGACTTATAAGAATACCTTGATTTCTATGAATTGCATGAGTGACTTCAACTCGAGTTTTGAACTAGGAGTAACAGCAAGACGCCTACCTACTCGACTGCAAAGGAAGTGGGTGAAGATAAGCTCCCGTATGGAGGATGAGGTTATCGAGACAAAGTTTGATGATATCCTGAAACTAGTAAAAGATAGTGTCAATCAATCGATGAGCAAGTTTGCCAGTATATTGCATCTCACCCCTAGAATACAGCAGTCTGAGGGTAAAACGCAATCATTGATGACGAATAGGCCTCAGAGAGGTAGATATCGAGAAGGCTCCATGATGTCTAGTAATGCATATAGACCTAGTGAGTGTAACAGGTTTCGTAGTACCTCATCAACAGATAAGTTACAAGATGCAAGACAAACACGGTTGTGTTTTACACGTTTGCAAGAGGTGCATACAAAGGTGAACTGTGAACCAGTGAGCAAGTTCAGTGATAAGCTAAATGTAAACTCCAGGCCTGACTCCGAATCGTGTGACGATAACGGTGCGGTCAAGAAGTCTGTAGTTGCAACTGGTAAGCCATTGTTGAATAAGGTGTCACAGAATAGAGTTGCTGCTTCAGAGTGCAGTTCTGACTCCACAAGTTTACAAGGTATTACTAGTCAGAGTGAAGTTATAAAACCTTTTAGGATTTGCGAGGAGGAATCAAAATTGTCTACTGCTGTTATTAAAGAGTTTGAAAATGAGGGAATTGACGGTAAAGTGAATATTCGTGATAATGATCATGATACTTCACATTTGTCTTTGGTTGATCATGATGAGATGAGGGATATGCCTACTACTGCTGAGTTGAACAAAAGTTCTGTACAACTTGAACGTGAGCTGTGAGCTGTGAGCCCGAACGTAGCAAGAGCTGGGCATTAACGGTTTACGAGACGTGGCTGAAAGCACCTTTCCCTCCTTCCAGACCTTTTACAATAATGGAGTCTGCATGTCTGCTGTTGTCTCTGGGTCCGCTTTCAGTTCCCTAGGGTTTATTCCATCTGTTCCGGCTGCTTTTCCAGCTCTCAGAAGCTTGATTGCATTCAAGACTTCTGCTCTCGTTGGAGGATTGGTGTCAACTTGCAGTTGTGTGAGCGCTATTGTTGGCATTTCTGGATGGGTCGCAGGTGATGGTCGGTTCAAGAGTCCTTTGAAGTGATCTGCCCATTGTTTAATCTGTCTTTCTTCCTTGGTGATTGAGTTCCCTTGGCTGTCTTTTATAGGTTTCGCTTGTGTTGATCTCTTCCTGGATAGAGACTTGGTTATCTGATACAGTGTCCTCGGGTCCTTTTTGCCTGCCGCCGTCTCAGCTTCAGTGGCGAGGTTGTCGTGGAATCGTCTTTTGTCCTTCCTAGCACTCTTCTTCACTTCTTTGTCCAGTGCTGTGTAAGTTGAGCTCAGCGTCTCCTTCTCCTGTCCGTCCTTGCATTGAATCATTTTCTCTTTCACCATTCTCCTCTCTTCTATTAATTTGCAAGTGTCCGTTGAGAGCCATTCCTTGTCTTGTCTCTTCTTTCTTCCTAGAACCGTTGAACACGTTTCGTTGAGAATCGCCTTCAGAGAGTTCCAATGTTCTTCCACGCATGATTCTTCAGTGCTGTCACGTAGTGTTTCCTGCTTTGCTCTGACAGTTGCAGTGAAGGTGTCTTTTGTGGTTGTGTCCTTCAGTAGTTGAGTGTTGAACTTGCATTGTGGCCTATCCCCAGCTATCCTCGATGCTTTTAGTTTCACCTTGAAAGTCCCTTCTACTAGATAGTGGTCTGAACCCACATCTGCTCCTCTCCTCAACCTTTTGTCCAGTAGGCTCCGTCTCCACTTTCTTGAGATTGAAATGAAGTCCATCTGGTTTCTGGTATGCCTATCTGGTGAATTCCATGTCGTCTTGTGTATATCCTTGTGTTTGAACACGCTGCCGCCAATCACCAAATCATTGAAGGCGCAGAATTCTGAGAAGAGTTCACCATTGTCGTTCATTTCGCCGAGGGCCTCACGACCCATGGTGAGTTCTCTTCCTGTATTGTCTCCTCCCAGCTTCGCATTCATGTCGCCCATCAGGATTTTGATATCGCCATTTGGGACGTTGTCCATTACTGTTTGTAGTTGTCTGCAGAATTTCTCCGTCTCTTGTTCTGAGACGCTTTTAGGCGCATAGCATTGGATGACTGTAACCCTCCTTCCTTTTGAGTCGAACCTAGTTGTCACTATCCTGCAAGAGGAGATTGGTTCCCACCGCAAGAGAACTTTGGCTGCTGTTGGTGACATCATGATGGCCACTCCTTCGGTGTGCTCGTGATTGTCCTCTGGGTGACTGGAATAGATTATTGTCTCTCCAGTTGGCAGTTGGCACCTTCCACATTCGTTCCATCTGCTCTCGCAGATTCCCGGCACTTCTATTCTAAACCTTCTCATTTCTGCGGCTACCAGGGCAGCCCTTCCAGTTTCATACATTGTGCGAACATTCCAGGTACCCATCCTTATTTTTGCCTCCATTGAAAGAAGGCACATCGGCTGACTGGCTTCCTGAAGGCTTTCACCAGCCTGTGTCATTTCACTTCCCCAATTCCAGCGAACAATAAGGTTATTGTTTATATTTTTTGTATTTTTAATATATTTATTCGTTGGAGTTTCTGTAGCGATTTGGTTAAGTTTTGGGGGTGAAGTTGCTAGCACCACGCCCCAACCCTCCCTCTTTATCCGGGCTTGGGACCGGCCAGAAATCTTTCGAGCTAGTAACCTAGGCGGGGCTATCTCAGAATTAGTGAGATTTATTTCAGTATTATTATAAGCTCGGGACGCGTAAAAGACCAAGTTTACAACAATTCTCAGCAAAATCTAACCAATGCGTCAATAATGCCTTTTACGCTAAATGAATATTTTATCTACTTGAAGTGAACCCAGTAGTACTGAAATAACCCTGGTCCTTCTTAAAAAGGAGCGCTGGATGCTGAACCTGGGCTAGTGGTGCTGCAATAAGGATGATAATCTACTTCTGGAAATGTTCAGAAGAAGAGCAAGATGGTGAATTACAGCCAGTCGCGTTGATAAACCAGAGCAAAGTTTCAGTTTAAGCAAATAATCAAGCAATGGCAGAACAGTTATGGAGTTTACTTACTAGAGAATGTTACTATATTTGCATAGGGTACGTGAATAAGCTCAATGATTGCAGGTTTGCCATAATCCTTAATTACCAACATAATAACCGGGAACTTCAGGCTAAAAATAAGCTTAATAGCAGCATCCAGTGACATAAACTGGCCTACACAAATTAACGAAACATCCAGCAGAAACCTTTAAAATTCAATGGAAAACAAATTCACGAAAACATATATGCAATGGAGGCACGGACCCATCATAAACTTGAAACTGGCTATAGCGTTTCTCATGGAATTCAGGTGTAGATGATAAGAGTTGCAAATTTAGCCAAAAATTTCATTAAAATATTTTGTGAATATTCACGCCGCTGCAGGTTGTGAGCAGTGTATTTAGTCCCTAAGCACTCCAGACAAATTTTAGAAAGCATCCTATCCATCATATCAACGGCTCACAAATCTAAAAGCGTTATCAGACAGACAAATATAACTGGTCGTTTCAGGTATATAAATCAGGCTAGACCAATCTTAAACTATGCAGATATTTTCAAGTAGCCTTTCATGAATAAGGATTATCACCCACCTCAACGTTTCAACATCACTAAAGCCAAGTTTAAAACTGTGTTAAGTGAGGGAATGTATATAACAAAACCAAATTAAATCAGAGGACGATATTCATGCATTCAAATCATTTTCCTTATCACACTCGTAGGATTTAGAGCAGTCAGGGGAGTGCCTCTGTGTTAGTGAGGTTAATTAAAGGTTCAGAAGAGTCTCAAAATCCAAAATGGCTGTCCGAAGTAAAAAGAACATCCAACCGAAAATATTGGATGTAAGTAATTCAAGGTTGCCGCGTATTATGAATATCTCTCACGTGGGCGGGGAGTTTGTTTTGTAAACATCATTTGAGTTGCCTGCACATTATTTCGAATCAGTCCGGTAAGATGAATGCAATAACCTGCGGTTTCATCATGATAACGCCAGAATATGTGTGGATGAAATTAGATTGCATGCATACCGAGAAGTGCCGCACAGTTGTCGTTTATTATCAAAGACATCAACCTTCCTCTCCTACCCAAAAATATCACATTACTAATCGCTACCCATAGCATGGGTGCATGCTCCATTTCTGATTCTTCTCGAGAAATTTCCCGAATTAGGATGATACTTCAGTGTTTGCCACAGTTATCTTGAGTTCTGGTGGTGATTATAAATGCCGTACTGAACATATTAATATATGTGTAAAACATGGGGATTGTGGCGGTAAGCAATTCCATATTGGTTTGTTTATTAGATGTATCACACAGTGAAACATCCAGTAAATAATCCTGTTTGACTGTGTTAAACATCTAATAAACAAACAAACCAATATGGCATTGCCGTACTAAACAGCTTGCATTTGTCTACAACACCCACATATCGAACCGGGCTAGACTCAAGGTTAGCTATCGACATTCTTGAGTCTCTTCGAATACTAGCTAGCTGCAATGACAAGAAGCCACAATGACTGCAAGTAACGCCGCTCGTGACTAGAAAGAATGCACTACGAGACACCCGTTATGTTATTGACTTTAACATAGTGAGAACTTAATGACTTACAGGAGATTTTGCATGCAACAAGCATTGAGCTACACCTACTGTATAAGGATTGGCGCGTACGCTTTCAATCAATCTGGACGAAACGAAGGTTTCGAACTCAACAGCTACTGGTTAAAAATCATGCTCTACAATAAATGAGATAGTGGCTAGTCGTTCAAACCATTTCGTCATTCTCGTAGCTTATTCTAAGTACTCACATCAACTATTGATAACAGACAAACGCTTCAGGAGTGGCATTTTTACATTATGAAGTAACTTCGGCCTTTGTGGTTTATATAGCATCAGAAGATTTCTAGTTCACTTTAACTAACTTATTTACTTGAAGTGTTGTTCATTTCATTCACATCTTGTGTTTTTGTTTGGTTTTTACCTCACTGTTTTTACGTACATGTATATATATATATATTTCTGTAGCCTAAACAAATTACAGAGTTATGAGTCTGTGGCCGACCGAACTGCCACTTTCCATTGGATGATGGGATGCATGGTGATACCAGTTGGTGAAATGGCCACGCCAAAGCGCATCGTGTCTGGTGTACGACTGGCTTCCGTCTGCGGTCAAAACAAAGTGGAAGAAACAGACTCCACTTGATTGGTCCCAACAAGTAGGAAGCTAAACTAACGTAGGACAGAAACAGTAACCGAGTGTACCATCAAGGTCTCGAAGACTGTTAATACCAGCCAAACTCCGAAACTCACGGACTCTAGTTACAATGTCATCGTCTGGAACTTGGAGGAATCTAAAAACGCATATCCGGCTGCCCGACATGCAGCACCAGTAAGGCCGCAAGTCGTGTCATTAACTTAGACAAGGGCACTTTAACGCACGGAGTTATTTACAGAAGTTCTGCTAGCCAAGCTGATGACTTCGTTGTAAATCACTTGAGGGCGTGGAGTAGTAGAAATAGGTGTCTGGTAGTTGGCGACATTAACCTCCGCTAATAAATATGTGGAGCATTAAAGTCGCCAACTATCAGACACCTATTATTACTGCTGCACGCCCTCAAGTGATTTACAACGAAGTCATCAGCTTGGCTAGCAGGACTTTTGTAAATAACTCCGTTCGTTAAAGTGCCCTTGTCTAAGTTTATGACACGACTTGCGGCTTCACTGTTGCGCTATCATGTGCTTCTGACAGCGTTGACCTAATCATTATGTCATCCCTGATGTCTAGGGTAACCCTGTCACCTTTCCGACTAATTACTCTGTCCGCTCTAATGCAGTTGTACCCAGGTATGAGTGTAGTTAAGTTTACTCCCACTAACAACCATGTCTCAGTGATAGCAATCACATCATGTTGTAGTCTTTCAGATAATCCCCTTAATTCGGCGAGCTTATTCCTAAGACTACACGCGTTCGTATAGCACACTGAAACACCTAGGTGTTCGTCTGGCTTATGGAGAGAGGTCTCGGCAACATCGGTTTCCGATACCTCACCACCCAGAAACCCAATAGCTTGAGGTCTTTTTCTCCTTTCTCTATCCTGGTCTCTAGTTCAGCTACAGCTTCTCTCCTCTTGTTTCGACTTCCTAACGGCCAATCAGGCCTTATTTTTAAACTTTTATCTTTGATTTTGAACGCGTTGTTGAGGACGGTGCTCCCCTCTGTCTCGTTCGCTAAAACTATCTTAAGTAGTCGTTGGGAAGTTTCTGTAGCATCAGGGTTTCGTTTTCCGGTCCTGATGGCCTTTCTTATATGGACTCCACTTGTTCTCTCAGGAAATATTTCCCGAACAATGGAGCTAACCGCCTTCGGATCATCTGCATGTCGGACAGCCGGATATGCGTTTTTAGATTCCTCCAAGTTCCAAATGATGACATTGTAACTAGAGTCCGTGGGTTTCGTAGTTTGGCTGGTAAAACTCGGTTGCTGTTTCTTTCCTACGTTTGTTTAGCTTCCTACTTGTTGGGACCAATCAAGTGGAGTCTGTTTCTTCCACTTTGTTTTGGCCGCAGCCGGAAGCCAGTCGTACACCAGACACGATGCGCTTTGGCGTGGCCGGTTTCACCAACTGGTATCACCATGATGGCGCTACTTGCCTTTTTGGTTTTCCTTTGTCTTTTGCGCTTTGCCGCAAAAGATATTTGGGCACTCTGTGCCTCTTTTGTCTCTAAAGCTTCAGAAGGTGATACACTTTCAGTTTTGAAACTAAGTCCTGAACCACCATTCTTGGCTAATATTTCTGGTGAAGGTTTTTCGATTATATTTTTCGACAATTTCTTGGACACCAGGAATCCTACTGCCTCTTGGATGAGGACATCCAACGGGTTACTGCAAAATTTGCACAGCCACGGAGATGGTGGCTTGCAATATCTCTTGTAGGCTACTGGTGATAAACCACTGGAAACTTTGTGAAACCATAGGCTGCAGTTGTTACACTGCATCCCATCATCCAATGGAAAGTGGCAGTTCGGTCGGCCACAGACTCATAACTCTGTAATTTGTTTAGGCTACAGAAATATATATATAAATATATATATATATATATATATATATATATATATATATATATATATATATATATACGTAAAAACAGTGAGGTAAAAACCAAACAAAAACACAAGATGTGAATGAAATGAACAACACTTCAAGTAAATAAGTTAGTTAAAGTGAACTAGAAATCTTCTGATGCTATATAAACCACAAAAGCCGAAGTTACTTCATAATGTAAAAATGCCACTCCTGAAGCGTTTGTCTGTTATCAATAGTTGATGTGAGTACTTAGAATAAGCTACGAGAATGACGAAATGGTTTGAACGACTAGCCACTATCTCATTTATTGTAGAGCATGATTTTTAACCAGTAGCTGTTGAGTTCGAAACCTTCGTTTCGTCCAGATTGATTGAAAGCGTACGCGCCAATCCTTATACAGTAGGTGTAGCTCAATGCTTGTTGCATGCAAAATCTCCTGTAAGTCATTAAGTTCTCACTATGTTAAAGTCAATAACATAACGGGTGTCTCGTAGTGCATTCTTTCTAGTCACGAGCGGCGTTACTTGCAGTCATTGTGGCTTCTTGTCATTGCAGCTAGCTAGTATTCGAAGAGACTCAAGAATGTCGATAGCTAACCTTGAGTCTAGCCCGGTTTGATATGTGGGTGTTGTAGACAAATGCAAGCTGTTTAGTACGACGTTAATAGTCACCACCAGAACTCAAGATAACTGTGGCAAACACTGAAGTATCATCCTAATTCGGGAAATTTCTCGAGAAGAATCAGAAATGGAGCATGCACCCATGCTATGGGTAGCGATTAGTAATGTGATATTTTTGGGTAGGAGAGGAAGGTTGGTAGGTGGCATTAAAAGGGACAGTTGTGTCGAATTTTGTAATGATGACAAATAGATTATACCCTGAAGTTGATAGTCCGCATGGTGTGAACACCAATGATCTTGTCTGTAAGGCTAGGCTCCAGGCATATACACTCAAGTCCCCAGTTGGCAACGGTGCCTGTGAAGCCTGGTGGTGCTAGAATTACTTTTGTGCTAGAAGTGGTCGTTGCGTGGGCGGAATTGATTAGAAAGTAACACTCCCATTACTGATTACCACATTATGTAATATAAGGTATCCTAATGGCATGTACATTAATGTTGATGCGTATGTAGTCGAGTGGTGGGGACTCGATCTTGGTTCTTAGCGCGAAGCGGACACAATCTAAAAAGAACGTCAATGTCATAGGATCTCTAGAGAAGCACACTTTTTAGGCTCAGCGATGCAGAATTTATTCAGTGCACTTCACTGAGTTGTATGTCGGTCTCTGAGATGGACCACATATCAACGACGACGATTTTTCCAGAGCTCTAACTACGTTTGCATTTAAGTGCGAACTTTTTAGGTGGCAAGCTTGGACGTGGTCAATACTAGCTTACATAGAGTTAGGTTGAAAAAGAATTCTGAATGGTATAAGAATAAAACTTTTGCACTGTGGTAGAGTATAATTCCGTAATCAAAATAAATTTTACCCATAATGGGAATATGTGTGGTCAAATCAAAGTCACGTAGGAAGGAGATAAACTGTCTGGTTGAGGTCCCAGGGATACCACGAACCATTGTTCAGAGAGTATTAGTGATCTGGCCCAAAATCGTTCTCAATGACAGTGCTGATGCATTCAGTCTTTGTGATTTATCATATCCGATAAAATTCTATTGTTCTTCCATATTACTATTCTTTTTCCATCATTCACACTTCTGATTAATAGCTGTCTTTTGAATCTCTCTTCTCTTGTTTTGTATGCTACATGGAGGGAGAGTGGCAACTCAAACTGTTACACATCTGTGCAAAGTTCTGTGTTGAATCTTGCTCAATCTCAGGCTTACTTAAGACATAAGAAAAAGGCACAAACAGCGAAGATAATTTTCTTTCCGACGATTAATTTTCATGAGCTATACAGTCGTAATTGTAAATAACATAGAAATCTTAAGACCAATCAGATACTAGTAAGCTTTGTCCTTGAGGGCATTAGCTATTCGAGACCTAAAACCGGACCTGTACATACAAAAACGATACATACATTCTCTGACCCTACCATGGCCAGAGTAAATTTCTTACTATAATTTTGCTCCTTTCTTTTAACATGTAAGTTCACTATTATTATTCTTAATACTTTTATTATCATTATTATTCCCATCATCCACATTTTATTACAACTCTATTACTGTTTGTTAATAACATTGCTTTTTCGCACAGATCATATACAAAACTACTTTATAGCCTTTACAATAGTTCCTGTCCATTCTATAGCAGCTTATTGATTAGTCATTATCTCACACTTATTAGATCATGCCAACTTCTGTCTCCTTTCTAACTTACAATTAGTCATCCCTTCTTACACCTTACATTATGTAGTACGATTTTCAAGGACAAAGTTTACCAGTATCTGATTGGTCTAAAGATTTCTGTGTTAATTATAATTACGATTGTACAGCTCATGAAAATTAATCGTCGGAAAAAAAAATTTCGCTGTTTGTGCCTTTTTCTTATTACTTAAGACAGTTCATAGCGGTTGCATAACACTTAGCCTTCACTCAGGGATTAAAGCGGTAGTGCAGTGAACACAAATGTGTTGTGAAAAATACCTATTTTGCAACCACCTACTTATAAAACTCGCTTAATTTTCGTGAATGTAATCCTTCTTCCACTCTTGTTTTCCTGCTGTTTCCAATTTTTTTTCTAAAAATTTTAGGCAACACTAGTCTAAAGTTTTTGAATCCCCTCTTGTTATGAAAATCAAACGAGAATACCCATCGAATTCCAAAACCCACAGTCGTAAGACGACCGAATCACAAGTTTCTCCTGGTAAATCAGAAAATGAAGGTAGGGTTTGATTTCACTCATGTATGTATTGTGAAGTGTAGATATTCCGGATAGAATTATCACAGCTATGTGGGACTTTGAACAATGCGATCCTAAACGTTGTTCAGGTCGTAAATTAGCTCGTCTGGGAATGATTAAACTACTGCGGTTAAATGAAAGTTTTGGAGGCATTGTACTAACACCGACGGCGAGCTGTGTCTTATCTCCAGAAACTGACTGTCAGATTTTGCAAAATGGTGGTATTGCTGTAGTAGATTGTTCTTGGGCAAAACTGGAAGACACTGCATTCAACAAGGTATGTTGATTCAATCTTGTTGTAATTTTGACTAAATGACTATCGCGCCTAATTTTCTTTGTTTATGTTCTATGCTTTGCATTATCAAAGTTCATTCATCGATTTATCTTCTTTCAACCAGTTGTTTGATTTGTTGTCTTCAAATTGCAATATTAGGATGCTGGATAGTTTAAATAAGTATATCGTCATATAACAGAGAAATCACTTGATCCCAACTGTCTGTCTGTCTGTCTGGTTTCAACATAGAACTTTGCACCGGTGCGCAGCAGTTCAAATCGCCACACTTCACTCAGCACATAAAGCCAGAGAAGAAAGTAAAAAAGAAACGCAAAATAAAGACATTGAACAGAGATATGAAGCGAAAAAGAATAGTAATATCTAAGACCAATATAGTTCTATTGGGTATTATAAGTCACAAGGAGTGGATGCATCTGCACTGTGATTGAGAACGATCAGTTTGAACCATATCACCAGTTGTCTCCAGCCTTCATTGGTGTTTACCATCTCTCGAGGAACCCAACCAGTCAGGAAGTCTACATCTCCTTACGTGACTGTTGTGGATTTCATTTACTGATGAAGGCATGTTGGTTGACCACTACTGGTTCTTTTCCCAACTAGTTGTGTCGGAATAGGCTTCTGTTTAAAAATTGGAATTTCTATTCTATGTTAAAATATAATAATAAAAGTAATTTACTTTATTCCAAAAACAGTACTTGTGATACGGAATGGAATTTTCAGCATTTGTCACAATATTGCATTTAATTTCCTCAAATTATAAATAAAAATTAATCACACAAAAATTTTCCACTTTTACAATAGGGGTAATATCAAAAACATGCAGCATATAAAATGTAAATAATAATAATGATAACAGCTAAGGTACTAGTAATAATAATACAAGTGAAAATTGCCGTGGGCTTAATTCACACAGTATTGTCGTTATATGCGGTATAGAAATCCTAGCATGTTTAAAAATATTGAATATAATGTTCTCTTTACATGATATGGTGAGGGGAAAAACAAAGATTACAGCAGTCAATGAGATAAGTTGGTGTTTGCAATTATGCGAGGGAGTAAAACAAAGAAGCAACAGGACCATAAATATGATAGAAATAATAAAAGTAAAACTTGTTTGTTTACTAGATGAAAAAAGGTTAGTTAATTCTTGCCTGACACTATTTTCATCACATAAAGTACGTGCCGAGTATGGTAGAATGATAGAATGTCTATACTTAGACGTGCGAGCATACAGTTTTCTGAACTTACTTCTTGTTCTACCTGAGGAGATGCGAGGTGAAAGGAAGCTGAGGGTGAAGTGGATGCTCCAAGTCAGACAAAATCCCTTTAGCAAATTTATTGCACGAAATCAAAGTGCCTATCGACAACGACGTTAACTATGTGGTCCACTGGGACACCACTCACCCTACTAACAGTCTTCAGCATTCTACAAATTATGACATATTCCTTTTTAAGCAAACCAGGAAAGAATTAGGGTGAACAATAAAGAAGAATAGGTAGGATGCAAGAGTTTATGGACTGTAAGAGGAGGAGTTGAGTTATACCCGAGTGCCTTAAATTCTTAATGTAAAATGTCAGGCGGAATTCTATGTTAGATAAGTTCATTTGATGCAATACAGTGAGTGATCCAGTGCTGATAACTAGAAGGAACATCAGGATCCCTGTGTATAGGATTTTTGATAAGGTTGCGCATAGATAGCATGGCAACTCGAACTGCTGCACTTCGGTGCCAAGTTCTATGTTGAATCCAGACAGACAGACAGATTTATATCAGCCATCTTAGTTAGAGATAAAATCAGGAAACCATAGAGTAAAATAAGGCAAAATAAAATATATTCCGGAACACTAATTTATGAACAGTCTCTCTGATAAATTCATCAGGTCTCACAGTTACAAATTCATAATGCTTGACGTACAAGTGTTGTTGATAACATTAGTGTTTTTTAACAACATCGAATTTGTTAAGATATGAAGTTGTATATGTATGTGGATTCCTGATAGACTACAGTCCATAGCATGTGCCTGACTGAATGGTTTCAATGTAGAACTTTGCACAGATACGCAGAAGTTCGAGTTGCCACTCTCCCTCTATGTAGCTCTCCAAGCAAGAGAAGCCAGTAGTGAGAGAGAGTCAATATATGTAGATTCTTTGACAACTGGTTTGAACCACGTAGGGGTTGTGTGTGTGTGTGTGTGTGTAAACGTTTGATATGGTTGTGTTCTCTGAGCTGCATAGTTAATTTGCGAGAAATATGGAACATTTCACGATTTCGCGTGTCATCCAAATCCAAATCACGCAAAATCGTGAAGCGTTCTGTATTTTCCGCTAATTAACTATCCAGCTAACTCAGAGAACACAACCACATCAAAATCATCCACCTGAGCTGCAAATCTTCTCTTTCATATCTAAGAGGTGTAAACTGACCGGTTGGTGGGGTCCTCAGGGTGTTAAGAACCAATGGTTGGAGACTATTTGGTGATAAGACTGAAAACCGTTCTCAATGGTGCAAATGAACCCACCTTTTCTAGTCATTCTTATCCATTAAACTTTCATGCTTTTCAATTAGATCTTCTTCAGGCTTTACTCTGTTCGAAAGGCTCGATGGAATGCGATAGATAACTTTGAAGGCACTATTTTTGTCCACTTGGTGACCGCTATCAATCAAAGGAAGATGCTCATTAATGCGTTTGTTAAGTCGTCTGGTTGTTCGCCATAACAGCTTTGATATATCGATGTAAATTAGAGTAAAGCCTGAAGAAGATCTGATTAAAAACAATATTGTTCGCTTATATGTCTTGTTCTAATATTTTAAATGGGAATATTTAAAGTTTTCATGCTTTTCCCATGGTAGTATCCCTTCCCTCGTACATTTCTGCCTATTACAGTACATTCGAGCCTCTCTCTCTCTGTCATACATTGATTATGGCAAGTTGAACAGCTGCACGTCTCTATAAAGTTCTCTGTTGAAACTTAGTTCGTTCGTTAGGGCGGTAGATAGTATTGTGGTGAGAGTTGTCTGCTAGCCGAAATTGTAGACACCAATATACGCCAGTGTTTACTTCGTGAATTGGGGTCAGGAGAGAAAACAAGAACAAAGACTAACCTTGGGAAACTCAACAACTAATCAAAGGAGACTTAGAGTGGGCGGATACGATTAGAAGCTATATATATACCACCGGACCGTCTAAGAAACGGGATCAAAGAGATGACAAAATAACCTTCAGCAAGAAAACAACCAATCAAAAGACGTTGTTCCTCTGCTAACAATAACTAATAGTTAATGTACATAAAAATATCTGTTGATTTCTCAATAGGGGATCTGTTGTTTGGCCCTTGTCTTATGCCGGTACAGTATGAATTTTATTTATGAATATATCATGTAATTATTACTTTGTAGATGTACTTTTTAACTGACTAAAAATACCCATTAAAATTTTTCAAACGAATGGATACTGAACAAAGAGTGCTCTTTTCGATAACCTGCCCTTTATCAGCTTTTACAGTTATATGCATCCATAATAGTGAATGAATTAGTGTTATTAACAACACTAATGTTGTTTAAATAACATCGAATCAATAACATTGATAGATTACAGCTCAATAGCATCGACATAATAAACTGAATGTCAGAAAAATTAGGAAAGATAATATTACAAATTCATGAATTTATAGTCTCTACTGAAGGCCGGCCAGGGCAGTAGTAGGGACTACCTGGACTTGCTTCTTTTGCACACAAAGCACTGGTTGTTTGAGGCGAATTGCAATAGCGCCTGCTGTTTGGAGCATGCGGTGCTTCGATGATGATTTTGGCAATTTATTAGGCACCCGGTAGATGATGATAGAGAAGGGTTCTTCCACGCTGGCTGGCTGGCATTGTGGCCGGCTGGTTTGCACAAGGTGGTCCAATATCGAACTGTTGATGATGGTTTTAACTACACCTTTACTTAGCCATACTGGAAGATGTTCTCGAGTGAGCACGAAAAATCAAGTTCCTAGAGCAATGTCCAATTTAACTCACTCCACTACAAGTACAGTTGAATTGGTGGATACAATTTGAAGTGGCCAGCTAGTCTGGGTACTTCATCTTTCAGTCGAGGTAGCATCATCAGTCGTGTAGAGGATGAGATATGTAGTTCACCAGCATTAAGAGTTATTTGAACTGATTTTCTTAATTTCCTCGTAATTATCTTATTTGGTATATCACCCTTGAACTGCAGTCGTATATAAAGTGGCTTGTTGTTTACAGATAGTGAGCAGTCCTTTTCCGCTTTCTTTGTCATGTGTTTCTCGATAAATTTTTTCCTTCATTATAAATTATTTAAATTAATCCCAGCGTGTTAAGAAAATCGAAACAAGATTTTTCTGAACGTTTCGCTCTGTAAGCCACAGCTTCTTCAGCAAATTTATTCGGATTTTTATTAATCATCAAAATATATAGTCAAAAATGCTTTACATAAATTGAAGTCAGTTTATTTGAACGTCATTTGTCCATGGACATTTGTACCAATAGAAATATGTAAGCAGTCGTCACATATATTTGTAATGACTAATGTCAAATTGTTATTGTGTATATTTTTTCGATAGTTGGTTTGTAAGGATTAGTTTTCTATGTGTGTGAGTGTATGTTATTTGTCATATGGAAAATACGTGAATACAGGATATAGACACTGGTCCGCCGTCTGTAAGTGAGGTCAAAAAAGCTATCAGTAATTTGAAACGAGGCAAAGCGGCAGGACCCGACGGAATTATTCCGGAGGTGTTTAAATATGGGGGTGACATACTAGTTTGTAGATTAACTGAGGTACTAGGCAAAGTCTGGGAATCAGAGACAGTGCCATCAGACTGGGGTAAGTCACTTATTATACCGATATTCAAGAAGGGAAACAAGTCCTCGTGTGATAATCATAGGGGGATCAGCCTAACGAACATAGTCTCTAAAATCCTAGGCTCAGTAATCATGCATAGACTAAGCAGAACTCGGGAGGAACAGACAAGGGAAAATCAAGCAGGCTTTAGACCAGGTAGAGGGTGCATAGATCATATCTTCACTCTTCGACAGATTCTAGAACATAGACACACTTTTCGGCGTCCAACAATTGTCATATTTCTTGACTTGAAGGCGGCCTTCGACTCCGTGGATCGAAAGGTACTATGGCAATGTCTGACTGTGAAGGGAGTGCCAAGAAAGTACATTGCACTAATCAAGGCACTCTATTCAAACTCACGTAGTCGTGTAAGGGCTTATGGGGAATTGTCATCTGAATTGGTAACAACCAGTGGTGTCCGACAGGGATGTCCACTTTCCCCATTTCTGTTTAACTTCATCATAGATATGCTAGTGGAAGTATCCTTAACTGAACGTAATGACTTAGGAATCGACTTGTTACCAGGGAATAGTCTTATGGACTTAGAATATGCAGATGACATAGTCCTGTTAGGGGAGGATGCTGACAAAATGCAGAGTCTTCTGAACACCTTGAGCAGCAATCTTCGTATGTTTGGCATGCGATTCGCCCCTACAAAATGTAAGATGCTGCTACAGGACTGGACCACGTCAACTCCTAACTTAGTGATAGGGAGTGAAGTGATAGAACATGTTGACCACTTCACCTATTTGGGAAGTTGTATTAGCACCAACGGACTGATTGGCGATGAAATCTCAGCACGGATCCGAAAAGCTCGAGCTGCTTTCGCTGACTTACACCATCTCTGGCGTAGGCGTGACATCCGGTTATCAACCAAGGGACGTGTGTACTGCTCATCAGTTCGCTCCGTCCTTCTCTATGGCTCTGAAACATGGCCAATACGAGTTGAAGACATGAAAAGGTTGACTGCTTTCGATCATAGATGTCTGCGATCTCTGTCTCACGTTAGGTGGTTTAATAAGGTAAGTAATGTTGACGTTAGGCGTAGAGTGTTGGGCAAAGAGGGAAAATCAATCGACGAGGCTATAAAGTTACATAGACTGAGATGGCTAGGTCACGTGCTGCGCATGCCTAACCACCGCCTCCCCCGACGGGCATTACTAGCTGATATAGGTGCAGGTTGGAAAAGAGTAAGTGGTGGCCAAACAAAAACATGGCCTCATCAATCCATGAAATCCTTGACAGTTAAACTGAGTCAGGTAGGGAGATGCAGACTCCCGGGTTGGGGCCCTCGGGACTCTAGGAATCAATGGCTGGAGACAATAGGTGACATGGCTCAAAATCGTTGTCAATGGCCAGCGCAGATGTATTCAGTCTCTGTAATCTTTCATATTCCTTTCTACCATTACCCATTCTGTTTCACTCTTATACTTGTCAAACTCTATTGATTCTCTTCACTCATCTTCTTGTCTACCTTTGTGTGCTATTTGGAACGTGGCAACTCGAACTGGTGCACTTCGGTGGCAAGTTCTATGTTGAATCTAGACATATTGAATATCTCGTTCTCCATATTATCATTATCTGTTATTATGTTTCTAGCTCTGTTAGCGAAATTTAAAGCTACTGAAACTTTCATTCCTATTGGATGATCTGATTGGAAATTCAAATACTTGTTAGAATGTATCAGGCTTCTGTATATGGTAAACTTTAGTTTCTCGTCAGTTTGTCTTTTTACAAGGCAACCAAGAAGATGTGTAGATTTCCCTCAGTGGATTCTACTTCATTAGTAAACTCTATATATTCTGAGACTAAGTTAATCAGCTTTCATAATGATGGTAAATGTGTCATCTACATACCTGTATTAATATTCAAAGATGACAACTAAAAACTTGTCGATGCTTTCCTTTCTAGGGCTTTCATATCCTGGCTTCTGTCTGTCTGTCTGTCTGTTTTCGACATAGAACTTTGCACAAATGTGCGGAAGTTCAAGTCGCCACACTCCGTGTAGTACGCGAAGCAAGAGAAGAAAGTATAAGAAAAGCATAATAGAAACTGTGAGCAGAGGAGTGAGACAAAGGAGGAGTAATAACGAAGAACAAAACAGTTTCATTGGAGATCATAAGTCACAAGGAGTGGATGCATCTGCGCCACTGAGAACGATTTTGAGCCATGTCACCAATTGTTTCCAACCATAGATTTTTACCGTCCCGAGGACCCCAGCCTGGAAGTATACACCTTCCTACGTGGCTTAGACCAACTGTTGTGGATTTCATTGACTGATGCCAAGTTTTTGTTTGACCGCCGCTAGCTTTTTTCCAGCCTGACCCTATATCCGCTAACATAGCTCGTCGGGGGAGGCGATGGCTTGGCATACGTAACACATGTCCTAACCATCTCAGTCTTTGTAGCTTCACGACTTCGTCGATTGATTTCCCCTGTTTACCTAGAACTCTACGCCTAACCTCAATGTTGCTCACCTTATTATGCCACTTTACACGGGAAATAGAGCGCAGGCACCTATGATCAAACACAGCTAGTCTTTTCATGTCTTCCACTCTGAGTGGCCAGGTCTCACAACCATAAAGGAGGACGGAGCGGACTGATGAGCAGTTTGCTAAAATTGGAGATGCTGGTGAACCTATTGAAACCCCATTCGTCTGACAGTATAGTTTGTCTTTAAAGGTGAAATATGTAGATTCTAAATAAAGTTTTAAGCATTTCATAAATTCATCTATTGATAATAAAGATTTAGTTAATACTTCCTGATTGTTCTCAAGTTCATATTTCATAATATCAAGGGAATCACATATAGAAATATTAGTAAATGGAGAAACCACAACAAAACTTGCCATAATTTCGTCTTCTTTTAATAATTATGTCCATTTTCTTTGTTTAGTATCCATGCTTTTGAAGATGTTCTTTTATATAATATGTTTATACATTGTTTATATATATATTTTTTAGTTGAAATTCCATCATGGACGTTTACTACCACTTTTGATAGCTTCTAATCCAGTCAAGTATGGAAAACCATTCCAGTTATCTTGCGTTGAAGCACTAGCTGCTGGTCTATACATTCTAGGCAAACACAACCAAGCCAGTGAATTGTTGGATAAATTTTCATGGGGTCATCAATTTCTAACACTCAATCATCATCGATTACAATCCTATTCAGAGTGTAAAACAAGTAAAGAAATTTTGAGCCTACAGGATGATTTTCTGAAACAGATAACTCGTGTAAATAAAGATGAAAATAATAATAACAATAACTCCTCAACTTCAAGTAGGTAGTCAATAATTACTGTCCAGTATTCTTGTAGAATCCTATGCTGATGTGTATAATGAATTAGATGAAGAGTTAAATGCTGAATCTTCAAAGTTTGTCGATTTATTGATTAATTAATACCGTTTAAATTTGATTTGTCTAGTAGTTCTAGTTGTTCTGAATCATCAGAGGATTGTGACGAACAGGAAACCGATGATGATGATGATGATAGTTCACTGAGTAAGTTTAACATTTGTCAATCAACTCTTTATTAACCATACCCTTTTTAAATGAAAAAGAAGAAGAAGAACTGTGTGGGAACACCTTGCTTTTTGATAGTTTCCTTTACCTGCTTATATTTATATCTAAGTAAAACTATAGAAAGATTGAAAATCAGTCAAAATTGGGCGAAACGGGGGCAAATTTAAAATAAGTATAAAACTTGGGCACTATGGCTGAGTATAACTCTATTATGGATAAGATTTTATTTTGATAAGTCACTCAGTGTTTTACAGTAATATTTACTGATGACCACGTTTCGAGCACAAATTATTGCTCATAACCATATCAAGGCGCCTACCCACACAACTTTTTCCTTCATTTATATACATGAGTGGAATTGACTAGATATTTGAATAGAAATCATTATAGGATAATGTGCATTCATAAATAATAATATGAGTGTGATTGATCAATCACAATCAGATGGGAAATAAGACGAGGTTTTTTTATATTGTCATAATAAGTAACTTGTTAGAATGTTGTGATGTTCTTGAATTGAAATAGAATTTTGAGATTATTTATTATCCCCCTCTGATTTGATTGACTGGTGGTAATAATATCTTTCATATCTCTGGTATTTGCATTGAGTCATTTCTGTTGCATGTGTTGTGTTGGGTGTAGACTCAATGAAGGAGGCAGGATTCAGTAATCAGTCTCTCTCTGCACTTATACAGATTACTTCTTAGAATCTTAACCCTCTCCCACCACCCTATTGCGTGGTTGTGTGTTAATGCGTGAAGTGCAATAGCTGATGCGTATTGACTCTGTGCTTAAGGTACGAGAGATAGCTCGTGTCGGTGACACTCGAAACGTTATCGTTTATGGCCAAGAATCCAATTCAATGGCGAAGGTGCTGCACTTTCCTTGTTTCTTTCCCTCTTGACAATAATTCCATGACTGCTGTGTTTGGTCCTGTTGAATATATAGCTGCTTTCTTTTCAGATCGTGTTCTTTATTGATTCTCTACCTATTATTATTTTTCATGTGTTGTTTTATTATTGATGTGTGGGGCATAATTCTTAGTGCTATATTGTACCATGTTCTGTTTTGAATAATAATGATAATAATTTTCTATAGTTTGGTTTGTAAGGGTTATGTTTTTACAGTTGATCACGGATTGATATCAGTTAGAGAACCATTGAAAACCAGGGAGTACCAGACAGCTATTCCATCAGCCTAGTTTGGGAATCATCGGCAGCACGCACCCACTGGGATTCGAACCCAGGAACTTCCGGTTACAAGGAAAGCTCGTATACCATTCAACCACTGGAACTCGATTCAATGGCCAACGCATGAGTTCTAACTTCTACCAATTCGTGATTTAGCGCGACCCCAACCGTTGTCGTTGGTGGGACATCCATCCACACACGTGACATCTAATTGGACCTCACTGGTCACGACTTCTCACTAGAACTCCAGGAAACTCCATCCTGTAGCAAGTCACTAGCGAGCATCGGATTAATTTGGGTCGCGCTAAATCACGAATTGGTAGAAGTTAGAACTCATGCGTTGGCCATTGAATCGAGTTCCAGTGGTTGAATGGTATACGAGCTTTCCTTGTAACCGGAAGTTCCTGGGTTCGAATCCCAGTGGGTGCGTGCTGCCGATGATTCCCAAACTAGGCTGATGGAATAGCTGTCTGGTACTCCCTGGTTTTCAATGGTTCTCTAACTGGTATCAATCCGTGATCGACACGTAAAAAAACAATAATTGTATGCGGAGTACTGAGCTGAAGAGCTCCACCGAAATTTCGTGAATTCACTGAATCCACCTTTATTAACAACATTTGGCGTTTGCTTGTTTTAATGTATAATAGTTGCTTTGAATCTAACTAATTTTATTTTTTTCGTTGTAACCACCGCCCATCCCCCTCACACTTAATATTTCCTTTATAGGCAGCGATGAAAATTCCCCACGTGATAATAACAGTGATGAAAATTCCCCACCTGATAATGAGGCTTCTCCAGTAAGAGAAAATGAAGAGGTGAAAACGATTTTAGCTAAACAAATTGACACTTTGGTAACTTCATTTGAACGGACAAAACTGCTTTCGCAAGCGGGGAAAAATTGGGATCGTTTTTATAATCGAAATGGTGTTCGATTTTTCAAAGTGAGCGTGCATTTCGTGTGCTGCACATTTTGCTTTGCTTTGTGTAATATTTACATTCATTTTTGATCACTTTATCAAATTCAAGATGGTAGATTGCATCAGTGAATGTGTATTGAAGATCGCCTAGTAACCTAAACGTTCCGGTTTTTGATTCCTGGTAGGTGACTATATAATAAGTTATAGGTATCACGCTTAATGTTTTCTTTATCGCACAGAACACGAGTCAAGTAGGGTATAGTTGAGTTGAGTTTTTGTACTTGCTAGTGCGAGCATATAATTTCTTATATAGGCTTCTGCTTTGGTCTGGCCTGATGAGATACAAGGGGAGAGTTGTGAATGAAGAGGGTGGTGTGAGTCAGATATAATGCCCTGATCTAGCCCATTTTTCACATGAGTCTATGTGCCTGTCGGCTAGAATATTAACAAGCCGGTTGAGTGGCACATTGCTTACCCTGCTGACAACCTTTAACACCCTACGTAATAAAATGTAGTCCTTCTTCAGTAGCCCTGGAAAAACTAATGGGGTACAATAGAGAATAATATGCAGGATGCAAGAGTTAACGAATCGTAAGAGTAAGGGTTGGGTTATTCCAGAATGTCTTAACTTCTTGTAAGTGATAATTGACCAAGAAAATCAACGCTACAATTAAGGTGTAGAAATATATATTTGAAAATTAAATAGGTAGAGTACACAGTGCGCTCATAATTTTGGCAAAATAAAATGGGTGTCATTAAGACATGTTGCGTCTGTGATTCCCGGGAATAGAATGCTCGCCAACCAAACACACACACACACACACACGTGGTCCGGGTTCGTTTCTTGGCTGAATCGCTCATGTGGATCTCGAGCCAACCGGTAGTAAGCCCAGTTAAAGAAGGAATGTTGGAGTGATGTCAGAAATCTCACTTTGTAAAAACAAAAACAAGCATTTCGGAGACTTCAATGCGTAGAGTTTGGTACCCTATGTTCCGCATGAAATGCGAAGGGGTACAAAAAGGAAACTAAAGCAATAAACGAGTGTCCATATTGATTGCGTAATAAATAACTGAAGGTGAAGTAGTTAGAATAGTAAAATAGTTAGGGCAATTATAACTTGTGAATTTATTAGGAGGAGAGAGAAATTATCAACTTTTTTACATTCATGTTTTATATGATCGCCAAGGTAAGGAAAGTGGTTAGACAATATCCCCTTGAGAAAACACAGGTTAGGATTCTTCCAGTGAATATATTTTTTTAATAAAATTTTAATTTTTACAGCGCTTTGTACTTTCATTCCTATTCTTCAGGATCGTCATTGGACAACACGAGAGTTTGTAGAATTATCCTGTTTGGATAATAAAACGCCAAGATCTCTGTTGGAGGTTGGTTGTGGTGTTGGAAATTTCTTAATTCCTCTAATCGAAAGTATCATATCTGTGTCAGAGAAGCAAGATGTACAAACTCCTGAGGGAGAATTTAACGATATGTCAATAAAGAATGGTGAGTATTCAGTGGTGCTTTGTTAATTACTTGTTTCGAATGGTGTTAATTAGAAGGGTGCATTTGTTACTCTCTCTCTCTCTCTCTATATATATATATATATATATATATATATATATATATATATATATATATATATATATAAAGAGTGAATGCATCTACGCTGTCATTGACAACGATTCTCAGTTATATCACCAACTGTCTCAAACCCATTGGTTCTAACCATCGCAAAGACCTAAATCAGTCAAGCAGTCTACACCTGCCTACGTGGCTGGTTGGCTTAAACTAACTGTTATGGATTTCATTGAATGAAGAAGCTATGTTTTGGTTTGATGACCAACTAGCTCTCTTTCCCAATGTGATTAATTATATTTCAGCTAACACTGCTCGTTGTCGAGTAAGGCGATATCTAGACATGCATGCGTAACACGGGTCCTAACCATCTCAATTGATGTAACTGCACAACCTCGTCAATCGGGCTTTCCTCCTTTCATTGCATTGGACTGAATACAGACACCCATGATCAAAGACAGCTAGCCATCCTTTTGATTTCTTTCACTTTCAATAACTATGTATCACAGACACAAAGGAGGAGAGCAGAGTACACACGTCCTTTGGTCGACACCCGGATGAGTGATGCAACCTAAAAGGAATCTCAAAAACATGAATGTGCCTAAATGTGTCATACCTATTGATTTTTGTCTGATATCTCTGGCTTACTTTACTTCCATTTCGTTTCCGCTTATTTTTGTCATGTGTTTTGCTCTTACTAGCGAATAGGAACATGATTGGTTTACTTTTGTTTAGAAGGCTGGGGTTGTTCGTTTGGTGTTTCTGTGATAGAGATAGAGGGGGAACAGGAGGTCTACACCTTCCTACGTGGCTGGCGTAAACTAACTGTTGTGGATTTCATTCACTGGTGAGACCATGTTTTCGTTTCACCGCCGCTAGCTCTTTTCCAGCCTGACCCTATGCCAGCTAACATTACCCATTGTCGAGGAAGGCGACAATCAGGCATACGTAAGGCATGTCCTAACCATCTCAATCGATGTAATTTCACAGATTTCGTTGTCACTGAATCATCTAAACATGCTGATATAGTCCATAGAAATTTTTTATGGTCTGAAAGTTATTCATGGTTCTTTCAGTTAATGACCGTCATCCACTCTGCTAAATAATACATTTTTGTTTCACTCACTGTAGGCTTTCTTCGTTTCTATGCCTGTGATGTTTCTCAGCGTGCTGTAAATATGTTAAAAGAACGGGTTCAGTCATATCCAATCAAATGTGATGCATTTGTCTGTGATATAACTCAAGCTGATTCCTTGAAAACTGCACTATCTTCCTCTGTAAACTCTGCCAATGATGTGGAATCTAGCAATGCAGCAGTCAGTGTTGATTTAGTCACATTAATATTTGTACTATCTGCATTAAATCCAGACGAAATGCCTATATGCCTTCGCAATATTTCAAGGTTAGTTTGTCTAAATATGCTTCAAAAGGTCAATCACGCGTCCGAACAACTCAGTGGTAACGTCTCTAGCTGCAGCACTGCACTGGGTGACACGGGTTCGAGTCTGAGGTGGGACCTGAATTCCTTCAAGGTTTTAGATATGCATGCCTTACTGACAAGCACGAAATCTAGGTCAGACTGGGTTTCCTTCCGATTACCTCTAATATCACCGTTGTCTTATTGTTTCTAGTGAAAATATCCTTCACAAGAATACTACTTTTTAGTCAATCTTATCAAGCTGTGTCCACATCTTTGTCTCGTTGGCTGTTTGGAAACAAAATACATATTACTCAACAACCACTTGTAAATTAATTCAGTTGACAATGTGCCACACTTATTGTGTGTGTGTGAAAGCTAGTGATACTCTACTAAAGTGCAGACTTCCATAGATTAAACGAGGTGTGAACCCACTCACTCACTGATTGGAAGTCAAATATCTATACGTGTGAGCTCAATAGTCGTGCATAGTGGTGGTGCTCGGAAGAAACAAACAGTTGTCATATTTTTTAAAAACTTCATGCAATTCTTCCCATTAATAAACTTAAACAAAGCAAGAACAACAATTGTACCAGGATAATATGAGCTCATCTTTTATTATTATTTCAAGGATTCTTCTCAACTGGTTACAGACTGAACGATAAAAAAATATGAATTACATTAAAGATTTGAACATACTTTTCCACGATCACAAGGAGTAATTGGTAGGAATTAAAAGTAACATTAGTCCGGAATGATTTAGCTGATTAGGAGTTACATTTATTACTTCGAGGATTCTTCTCCTAATCAGCTAAATCATTCCGGACTAATGTTACTTTTAATTCCTACCAATTACTCCTTGTGATCGTGGAAAAGTATGTTCAAATCTTTAATGTAATTCATATTTTTTTATCGTTCAGTCTGTAACCAGTTGAGAAGAATCCTTGAAATAATCATAAAAGATGAGCTCATATTATCCTAGTACAATTGTTGTTCTTGCTTTGTTCAAGTCATATTTCTTGACCTGACAGCATCATTCGGTTCCGTCGACCGAGAGGTACCTTGATAATATTTGGTTGTGAAAGCGATGTCGAGGAAATACATCATACTCATCAAGACACACCATTCGAACTCATGCAGCTATGTAAGAGATTACGCAGAGCAGTCATCTGAAGTAATGACATCCAGTGGTGTCCGTCAAGGATGGTCACTGTCCTCATCTCTCTTTCATTTCATCATAGATGTACCAATGGACTTAACCCGAAATGACTGACTTCATCAACTCAGGGATGGACTTGGTACTACAAGTGAATAATCTCGTTTACTTAGAATATGCGGATGATATAGTCCTCCCTCCTGGTTGAAGGCGCCGTCTGATGAAATGCGGAGTCTTCTAAACACGTTGACAGGCAGCAATTTTTACATGCTCGAGATGCGATTAGCTCCTGTGACATGTAAGATGGTGTGGTGCTACAGGACTGGACTGAACTACATCGACTCACTCCTAGCGTAATGATAGGGAGTGAAGGGGTTGATGAGCCTGTTGACCACCTCACTTATTTGAGAAGTTGCATCAGCCAACGCCAGTGGTTTGATCACTGACGAAATCTCAGCACGGATACAGAAGGTTCGTTTCGCATATGCCAGTTTACACCATCTCTGGCTTAGTAGATGTGATAACCGTCTGACTATCGATAAAAGGATGTATCACTGCTCAGCAGTCCGCTCCGTCCTCATCCTTTATAGCTGAGACATGGATATTGAAAGTGGGAGACACGAAAAGGCCGGCTAGCTGTCTTTAATCATTGATGTCTGCGTTCTGTCTCCCGTGTTAGGTGGTAGATGTAATATAGGGTGAGCAATATTGAAGTTAGGCGTTTGGTGCTAGATACTCTTTTCTCTTGCTTTGTGTATTACATGGAGGGAAAGAGGCAACTGGAACTGCTGCAAATCTGTGCAAAGTTCTGCGTGGAAACCAGTTAGTCATGTCCTGTGGCGTCCACACGTGTTGTATACCGTTCCTCTAGTAGAATTCCGGGAACACTTGTGTGGTGAATGAACTGTCGTTGTCAGATGCAATGCATTCTGGTATGCCATGGCATGCGCCGATTTTCCCTAGAGGTGCTATTATTCGACTGCTGAGTCGATACTACGTCAGGCCATTTTGAGTAAGCGTCCACCAGAACCAAGTAGTACGCATCATCTTTCGACCCAGAAAAATCCACATGTAGTCGAAAGCATATTTGGGATGGGCGCCGTGCTCGCACTGGTTCACAGCGCGGATTTCTGGATACATCTGTGACAGTGGTTAACGAAGCCTCTTGTACCAGCATCCATGATTTGCGAGTATACATAACTTCTGACAATAGATTTCATCCATGCATTTTCTGGGTGTGCCCACTGTGAAACTTTTAGCGCGGTCTGTCTCAGTGTTTCAGGTGAGGCCAACAAAGCCATTGATAATTGATAAGGATTTTACGATGTCCACCTTATGACCCGTATCAAGAAGATGCGCCTGGCAGTGGCACTATTGAAAACACTTGTTCCCTTGAGATGTAGGCCTTTTGATACATGTTCAGAGTTGTAGCCTTGTTTCTATTCTCACAATGTAACTTCTATCGCAGACACGTATAAATTTGTACGCACAGTTACAGTTAACGTGAGAAGGGTATCTGTCGACTTTTGACTGCTCCAAGGAGCACATTGTCCGATAGACGGAAACTAACCTAGCTGAAAGACAGGTTCTGGGTAATGACTTCAGTCTTCTGCCGACTATTCCTACAATATTATCACTTTAAAATCAAGGCAGGCTTTTTTCCCCACAGTTATTTGTTTGGCATTCCAGCCTTCACATCTCCCGTACTCATGAATGAATCTCTGAGGGGGGTAACCGTTGTTTTTCAACATCTCTTTCGGGAATCAGAAATTCTTCCTCTAACTTATCTGCAGAACACGTTCTCCAAGCTGTGTTTAGTATAGAGTTTTGACTAGTGCTCGTTTGAAGCTATTTGGACAAAAACTATTAAAAAGTGGGCATTGTCCATTCCATGTAGGCTTTCAGTAAACTTACCTCTCAAGACACTACCATCTGTCAGATGTTGCATGGCAATGTCAAGCCTTTTCATGTTTCGTAAGAAATTCAATATTTGTATGTACCAAAGAAGGGCGACTTAGGACTCTGCAAGAACTGGACAGAATAAAGAACGCACTGGATAGACAACTCCGACCAGAACAAGCTGGATTCAGGAAAGTCAGGCAAATCATGTTCTGACCAAATTGCAACTCTACGCATCATCATCACAGAACAAAGCATGGAATGGCAATCAAACCTCTACCTCAACTTTATAGACTTTGACATGGCCTTCACCAAACAGCGTTGACCGCGAAGTAATTTGAAAACTACTCGAGTAGTACTACGGCGTCCAGTGCCCCAAATATTCATAAACCTTATTCAACAGCTGTACGACAACGGCACATGTCAAGTGATCCACAACGGAAAACTCAGCGAGGCGTTTGGAGTTAAAACAGGAAAGACCAATGATATTCCTAATTGTGGTGGACTGACTGGATTATGCGTCAGACAGTTGGAAAGGAGAAGACAGATGCCTTGAACCGACGTGAAGAACCTAGAAGACCTGGATTTTGCGCGTGGATGATTTATGTTTGATGTCAGACAAAATCGAAGACTTACAAACGAAAACCAATCGACGAACTAGTCGAAGAAGCAGCCAGAGAAGACAGGACTCCAGGTGAACATAGACAAGACGGAGGTTATGAGAATAACCAGCCAACAACAGCAGTAACATCCAGTGCCAATCACCATGAACGGGAGGGATTTGAAAGAGGTTAGTTACTTCATTCACTTATCTAGCATTGAGCATTGTCTCAACTACAGGAAGAACGGACATGGATGTCAAATCGGGAAGGCGAGCGAGAAGCACATTCATCACCCTGAAACCAATCTGGAAATCTTCGTCATTCAGCCAGCATCAATAACAAAATTCGGTCAGATCTTAAATACAAACAACGTCAAGTCAGTCAGTTCTTCTATAAGGATCAGAAACTTGGCGGGCGGGTCACGAAGAATATTTGCAACCAACAGGTTGCGATGCAGACCTTCATCAAAAACAACTGTCTTCGCTGGATCTATACTGAAAATCCGATAGCCGGGTTGGAAAGGATCACCAACAAGAAACTATGGACAGTAACAAACAAAACAAGAACAAACAAATCGCCAACCAACAAATGTGCAGGTGAAAGTGGAGGTGGATGGATTGAACACTCGCTGAGGAGGCCGCCGCTGGGTGACATCGCGCGCGTGTCAGGCCATTTCTCGAGTGGAACCAGGTCGAAAGGGAGGCGGCGAGTGGGAAGTCAGTGCGAGGGTGACATGGAAGATGCAGATGAAAAGTGGAGCAGAAGACAGAAGCCAGTGGAGATGTGGAGTTGAAGCCCTGTGTTCCACTTGGAACCCAAGGGAACAATAATTATATAATAATAATGTGCGTCGTTGAATAATCTGAGTAAATGATGGTACCATATTATTCCGCAAAAACTGTTGTTCTTGTTTCATTCGAATTCATAAAGGGAAACAAATGTATGGAATTTTTTCATTTGCTTCACAATCGTATACACTGTGTATCCTATGCAAGACGTCAGTAATGAATTCAGACAAGTAGAAAGGCATATATCTGATTCTAACGACTCGTCTAGAATATACTCTAGTTGCTGGCAAGTATGTGTGTGGTGGGTATCGGCTTAGTGCACACCGCATACAAAACCCCCAGACTTCATAATCAATTCTGACTCCTAAAACTGCCAACCGCTCTCCCCTGGATGGTGGTCTCTCCCGAAGACGCGTGTACACTGACTTTGAATTTAGAGAATATAGTGAGTGGTTGACTTGTCTTGATCAAAGAATTCATACACAGACATCTGATAGTTATGTGAATGAATACTTCTCTTCTAAGATTGTTTGTTTCACTGTTTTTGCATTTTAGTGTTCTATCACCTGGTGGTCGCCTGCTATTTCGTGACTATGGACAATATGATCATGCTCAGTTAAGGTTTGGAAGAAAATCTCGACTGTACGCCGACAGACCATCCTATGTCAGGCAAGATGGAACACTATCCTACTTTTTTACAGAAGAGGAATTAACCAGCCTATTTTCAAATGCTGGTCTATCAATAATTCGACTTCAATGGGTTCATAAAGAAACTAAAAATGCAGCTAAAGGACTTTGTGTAAAACGAGTTTTTCTTCAAGCTGTTTGTGAGAAACCTGTGAACTAATTCTCAAAGGTGCTTGCTTGCCTCCTGCTGACAGTAAACGCAAAAATTCTGTACATAAACTGTTTTCTCTTCATCAAATAATATCTTCCATGCTTTTTTTATTCCTTCTGCTTTCCCAGTGGAAAAAAGGGTTTCAACCGAGAGCTCTGAAGTTTCGGTGCCAGTGGCTTTATTTTTACAGGATGGGGCTGTTGTAGCCTCATGCTCAACCTTCCGTCTTTACCAGTCTTTTTACTGGCTTTGCGAGGTAAAGGAATGCATCGGCCGGGGACTGAACCCCAAACCACCTGAGGCGTGGCTGGCGAGCATTCTAGCTTTGCGCCGCTGACGCAGTCTTCCATGAGCAGATATATTGTAACGACAGGAGGCATGGGCCAGGAAACGGATCATCGATTGAGAAAATCAAGAGATATCTGTGGATTTTTATCTACATTATTATTAGCGTTAGTGTTAGCAGAGAAGCGACGTCTTTTGATTGCTTGTTTTCTTGCTGAAGGTTATTCTGTGGCCGTTTCTGAGAAAGTTGAGCCATATGTCTGCGAATCCTATTTGCACACGTTAAATCTGCTGTGACTGGTCGATGAGCTCCTCAAGGTTAGGCTTTCTTCTTGTTTTTTCTCATGATCCGGATTCGGGCGTAAACATTGACGTAAATTGTTGTCTACACTTTCGACTTGCAGACAGTTCTCACCATAATATAATTTCAAAAGTACAGTGCTTTAGACAGTTGTGTCTCATTGTTTCTGTTTATGTTTTTTGAACTCGATTCACGTATAGATTTCATTTTGCAAAATAAATTTGTTGTGCGCTTAATTTTCTTCACGTACCTGGGTCAGTCGCTTTATTCCAGTTAGGGATTCGTTGCCAGTGCTCTTTCAGAGGACCTTTAGGTTGTTAGCCAAAAACAGATAACTTTGATTGGACACTAGTCAGTGAGTGACTAGCGTGTGATGTGTCTATTCCTATCTTTGGTAGCTAGACTGTACTAAAATGAACAGTCTTCTATCAGGAGTCAGCAAAGGGTCTTAACCTAAATCCTTCCAAATGTCAAACTGTTAATTTCAATTTCCGATGTAAATGAAAGTTAAATGAAGCTGTTAATTCCAATGACCGTTGTAAAATTGATGACACTGATATAGAAATCAAGTCTGACGTTAAGTATCTTGGACTAATTCTTCACTCCTGGTGTTCTCACGTCTTAGTCGTTTCTAAAAAAAAATATTCCGTCTGACTTTTTACATTAAGAAGTTAAGGCACTCGGGCATAACTCAACCCCTGTTTTTACAGGTTGCCAACTCTTGCATCTTACCTATTCTTCTTTATTGTTCACGCTTATTCTTTCCTGGATTGCTTAAAAAAGACTATGTCATACTTCGTAGAACTCTGAAGACTATCAGTAGGACGAGTGGTACCCCATTGGGCCGTACATAGGCAATTGATTTCATCAACAAATTTGCTAAACGAATTTTGTCACACTGTGAGCATCCACCTTACTCTCAGCTTTCACCTTGTGTCTCCTCAGGTAAAACAAGAAGTCATTTCAAAAGACTTTATACGCGCACGTCTAAGTAGGAAAATTCCACGATACTGTAATTTTATGTGACAAAAACAGTGGCAGGCACAAACAAACCTTCCACTAGTAAATAAGCAGTTTTTTCTTCCTTTATATCTCATAAAGCTTCAGTGTTAATATTCTTCTTACACTTATAGTCTTCTCATTTTTTTGTTTATTTCTTCATGAGTGTAAAAATCATTTAAGCTGTGTAATAATTATTATGGTTTTGTGTTTTTTCCCTTCACCATGCTACTATATCAAGAGAATGTTAGATTCAATAATCTATAACATATGAAAACTTTCATACTGTGTCAACAATATTGTTTAAAACAAACTCACTGTTTTTATTATTACACTATTACTACTATTAGTATTATTAGTGCTTATACTCATTTTACTCATTACACAAATAAAAATTGGAGGATCTGGACTTCGCCGATGATATATGTCTGATTTCCCACAAAGCATCAAAGATAGGACTTCAGGTGAACATAGAGGAAACAGACGTAGGTGATGAAGATTCCTGGCCAACAGTAACAACAACAATCAGCATAAATGAGAGGAATCTGAAAGAAGAAACCTCCTGTACCTACCTATCTGGAAAGTGTCGTTTCAATTGCAGGTGGATGGAACTGAAGTGAATATCAAAGTGAGTATCGGAAAAGCAAGAGAAGCATTCATTACTCCAAGTTTGTGTGGAGATCAACAGCTCTCAGCATGGAAAGTAAGATCCGGATTTTCAACTCCAATGCGAAGTCAGTGCTATTATACGGATGTATCAGAGACTTGATGCCGCGTTACGAAGGGCACTTCGGACAAACTAGACACTTTCATCATTATCTGTCTCCGCTCAATACTACTCAAGATCAGCAACAGAGATCTCTGGGGGCGAACCAACCAGGAACTGGTTGTGCAACAAATCTGCAGGAACAAATGGAGGTGGATTGGCCAAACTTTGAGAAAACCATCATGTGAGTGACACCACGCCCCAAACCATCGCTCGAGTGGAACCCGAAAGGGAAGCCGCGAGTTGGTCATCAGTGCGAGGGTGGGGTGACATAGATGAGGTCATTTGAAGAGGAGATCAAAGCATTTGGGCAGACGTGGAGCCAGGTGAAAACTCTAGCAGAGAACCGAACGCAATGGAGACGTTTGGCTGAAGCCCTATTTTCCTCTAGGAATTAAAGGAAATAATAATACTTATTATTATTATGATTATAATCCTTATACTCATTTTATACTTTGGACATTTTTGAAATTATTCCTACTGCGAATGTGGACAAATCCATGAGGTTAATTTTATTTACCTTTTGAGTAAATCAGATGCAATATTGTGACAAATTCTGAAAATTCCATGCTGTATTATAAGTACTGTTTTTCGGAATAAAGCCAGTTAATTATTATTATTATTATCATTATTATGGGTAGCGTGATGCAGATTGATTTAGAAGCGGTCAAAATTGAAATTAATACTTCAAGCCAATGGTTCCTCATACCTGGATATTTAGTTTACGTTGACAACATAGAATATTTTCATTGGACAACTTGCTTAGCCTTGTGTCAACTGCCAGCCAATCAGAACAATTTACCCCCCCCCCACCTGACCTAGTCGAACTTCACCATGGCTAATAATGCATATAGATACGATGTGTGTATTTTCTTAATAAATGTCGGTTTCCCCCAGTGCCCAATCTTCTCCCATTACCTGTGGATCAGTATGACATTCGCAGAAAAAACAAACATCGTGAACATCTCTTGTAATTTCTGTCTCAATTTTATGACAAAAAAAATAAACTAACTCATGAACATACGTAAAAAAAAGTCAAATCATAACAGTAATAATCTTTTAAATTGAAAAAAATCTTCATCTGGATATGATATATACATGTATATCTTAGGAATTTGAGCTTGGACTGGAGATCTCTTGGGAAACCATTGGTTTATAATTTGTGACAACCGTCATTTCCACGCCTAAAGGATTTTCGGAATGCGGTTGTCTTTTCACCGAATTGACAATATCAAGTTTATTTAGCATAGTGTTCATAGACTTTCCAATAGCTGATAAATTTGACATGGAGAAATGCAGCTGATTCCAATAAGTTTTTCGGATAGACCAGGCATGTAGAACTTGATGACTGATGAAAAAAAACAAGCGAGAATCAACAACAACCAATCAGTATGCGTGTAAGTAAACTCTAACTGACAGAAATAAAACCTAACACTATTCTTAATATGTCTTTAAATATTCCCACTTTTAATATTAAAACAAGACATATAAGCGAACAATATTGTCCTTTCAATTAGATCTTCACGCTTTACTCTAATTTTTAATAATGATAATAATAATTTGCTTTATTCCAAAATAGTACTTGTAATACAGAATGAAATTCTCAGCATTTTACTACAGTATATTGCATCCAGTTTGTACATTAACAATAAATAAAATTCTACATAGATTAAAGAAATTTCAGTTCATTATGACAACACCATATTGGCATGTCGGTAGCAAAGCCATAATTGAAACAGTGTTTGAAGGTGTTAGAAAAGTAGATACTAGCATATTTACTGCCTGGCGTAAGCAGAAGAAAGAAACAAAGGAGCACATAACAGAGAAAAAGAAAGACAGAAAACGTTGTACCTATAAAAGATATGAGTTGGAATGACGAGATCTAGTTGTTCTACTGACTATTTAATAAGTTTCACGCCTAATGCTTTCTTTATTGCACAGAACACGAGCCATGTAGGGTATGGTTGAGTTGCGCTTTTGTACTTCATATTGCGAGCATATAGTTTTCTATACAGGCTTCTGGTTTTGCCTGATGAGATACAAGGAGACAACTGTGAATGAAGAGAGTGGTGTGAGTCAGATAGAATGGATTGATTTAGCCCATTTTTCACCTGAGTCCGAGTGCCTGTCAACCAGAATATAAACAAGCTGGTTAAGTGGCACATTGCTTACCCTTCTGACAACCTTTAATATCCTACGTAATAAGATATAGTCCTTCTTCAGTAGCCAGCCATGGAAAAACTAAGGGGAACAATAGAGAATAATAGGCAGGATGCAAGAGTTAACGAATCGTAGGAGTAAGGGTTGGGTTATACCAGAATGTCTTGACTTCTTGATGTAGAAGATAAGACGGAATATTTTCTTAGAAATCATCAAGATATGATGAGACGACCAGGAAAGATCAGCAAATAGAATGACGCCTAGTTGTTTAATTTCCAACTTGGTTTGTATTTCAGTGCTATCCATCTATGTTGCACACCTCGTGAGTGGTAACCAGTTTGTTTATGTCAGTTTTGTGCCTAAAGGTGAAATTGACTGTTAGGCATTTGGAGGGAAGAACCTGAAAAAAACAACCTCCTTCACCTACCTGGGAAGCATCGTCTCAACTACAGGCGGAACTGACGAGGACATCAAAGCCAGAATCGGAAAAGCAAGACAAGCTTTCACTACTCTCAAATCTGTGTGGAGGTCAACAGCAATCAGCATCAAAAATAAGATCCGGATTTTCAACTCCAATGTGAAGTCAGTGCTACTATACGGATCAGAGACTTGGCGAGTCATAAAGAGCATCTCAAACAAACTTCAAACCTTCATTAACAACTGTCTCCGCTCAATACTCAAGATCAGATGGCCAGAAAAGATCAGCAACAGGGATCTCTGGGAGCGAACCAATCAGAACCGATTGTGAAACAAATAGGCAGAAAGAAATGGAGGTGGATTGGCCATACGCTGAGGAAACCATCAAGTGACATCACTAGACAAGCCCTCGAGTGGAACCCGAAAGGGGGGCGGCGAGTTGGTCGTCCAAGGGTGACTTGGAGGAGGTCATGCGAGGAGGAGATGAAAGCATGTGGACAGACCTGGAGCAGGGTGAAAAAGTTGTCAGAAAACCGAAGTCAATGGAGGTGCACAGCTGAAGCCCTATGTTCCTCTAGGAACTAAAGGACACAATAATAAATAATAATAAGGTAAGACCGTTTTCCTTGGACCATTGACAGACTTCTGATAAAAAACCATTTAGTTTAGAGCAGTCACTTTGACATTTGACAGGCAAAAATACAGTCAGATCGTCAGCATATTTAACAAAATTAATGTCATTTGAAGATGATAAGTCATGTAGCAAGAAAGAAAGGAGAAGTGGGGAGAGTACAGCACCTTGGAAGACACCAGCTTCAGTGAGCACAGCAGAGGAGGACTTGCCTTTGTATACGGTATACATAGATTTAGATATAAACATTTTTTGCCAATGACGGTGATTTCTGTAGATCAAATAATACTAATGTGGTAAATGTTTTTAACCTAGTTAATAACGATGATTATAATGACAACAAAATATTGATAATAAGGTTTATGCAGGTGGCGATAAGAATAACAAAGGTAGTGAGTGATATGTGTATATGTAGACAATTCAATAAATAAATTAGGTCAGACCTTAAAAGTTACGTAATACTAAAGGTAAGTGAAGTGGACAGATAATCAGAGTTTAAATAAATATCATAAAAATACGAAGGAGATGGAAAATAAGAAAGGTTGAGAGGGTTTTGAATAGAATTCACCTAGGCTAAGCAAGGGAGAGACAGCGGTAGTACGAACTTCTTTTGTATGCAAAGACTAGGATTGTTCTCTCGAATTAATTCCCATAGCTTCGGCTATGTGTAAAAGCCGGGTTCGAATTCCGTTCGAAAGTCTCGAAGGCTGGAATGCGATAGATAACTTTGAAAGCACTATTTTTGTCCACTTGGTGACCGCTATCACAATCAAATGAGCAAAACTGGAACTTCTTATAGATTTTATTTGACCTTTTCAGAACCATGAAGGAAGATGCTCATTAATGCGTTTGTTAAGCTGTCTCGTTGTTCGCCCTAAAAGCTCTGATATATCTATGTAAATTAGAGTAAAGCCTGAAGAAGATCTAATTGAAAACAACAATACTGTTCGCTCATAAGTCTTGTCTCAATATATTTTTTGTGTGTTGAAGTTTCTCTAGGGGTTACGTTAAGTGGTGTCGGGTTGCTATCGCTAGCCATACGCTCAACCCTCCCTCTTTACCCGGGCTTGGTACCGGCTAGAAGGCTAGGCTAGTCAACCAAGAGCCGATCGCTGAACAAATATGTAGGAGAAAATGGAGTTGGACTAAACGGACATACATTGAGGAGAGACCGTCGAATGACATGGCGCGCCACGCGTCCTGGAGTGAAATCCTAATGGAAAGAGACGAGTAGGTCGACTTGGAGGAGACGATGTGGTCCAAACTGAAGAAGACGGTAGAAGATAGGACGAATCGGAGAAGAGTTGTTGAAGCTCTATGTTACACTCGGAACTGTTCAGCACTTAACTCTAAATAAATTTGTAGTAACGGAGTGTCAATAGTCTTGTTGGCTAATTTCACTACGACACACCTCCAGATATGACACACTAGCGCCAACTGATCACCTGAGTTAGGCACAGAAGTAAGATTTAACTGTGCCAACAACAATAACTTTTCAAGAGTTGGCTTGTAATGATTAGACCGATTTATACTAGTTTGACCACGGATCGATATCAGTTAGAGAACTATTGAAAACCAGCACTGGAGTACTGCCGATAATTCCCAAACTAGGCTGATGGAACAGCTGTCCAATACTCCAATGCTGGTTTTCAATGGTTCTTTAATTGATATCAATCCGTGGTCAAACTCGTAAAAACAACAATAACGTTTTTTCTTCGCAATACAGATCATATTATTCATTGGACACTAGTAACTAGTGTGATTTGTCTAGTCCTTTGTTTAGTGCAGGTTTGCAATGTGACTACCTGTTATGTACTGGTCGAGAATTTAATAGTCCTAACGCAAGAAAGACGGAAATCAGAAGACCACTAGGTTTGCGATGATACTTCTATTTTCCAAAACACCAGGAGAATCAAAGTCACACAAGAGTGTGAGAGCAAAATATAAGAATGTCCGAACAAGTGTGTGAGCGAATATTCAAAATGAACAAATCAATAGACAGTCTTAACATGATTGGCTAATTATAATGGAATATCGATCCATATATACATAGCAAATATACAGACTGTCAAACAAAACACACATATTATATGGATATATATCACTACCATTCTAGGTAGTTCCCCATCACGGTGCACTTTGAATTTTTGACGATAGATGGTTGGAGGCAATCGGCAAGAAGCCTTGTTTGACCTAGGTTTCGTGTTAGTTGGAACTCACCAGTCAGCAAGGACAGCTACTTAGAATGGTGGCCACATTGCAAACTTCACTGACAGAATTCAATCTGCACTAAAGATTGGACTAGACACATCATACGCTAGTCACTGATTAGTGTCCAATCAAAAATACCCTACATCCTACACGTTAGTCGTGTCCAAATAGCTCAGTAGTAACGTCTCTGACTGCATCACTCACTGGGTGACGAAGAAGTGCGTCGTCGTTGCTACAACATCAACCAAATTCCAGTACTGGTCCAACAACGCCGCCTTCGGTGGTTTGGCCATGTTCTGCGCCGACCAGATGACGATCTGGTCAAATCAGTTCTAAATCCCTCACCATTACCATCTTGGCGATGTCATAGGGGTGGACAGCTGAAGACATGGCTTGGTACAGTCAAGGCTGATACGGAGTGCTTGGGGCTACAAACCGTCTACGGACTCCGTATGTGGAACAAGAATCGGATATCCCTGTCGTAAAGCCTTGCATCAGATCGCCGCGCCTGGGCAGCGATGATTCGAGACGTTCATGAAGCCGGCTCATCCTCCCGTAGGAGATAGCCGAAGTAAAGGAAAGGAAGGAGATTGTTTGAAATGTGTTGCGCGCAAATATATTACAACACGAATCAGACAAATTACGTCTTCTTATTACTTTATCTAAATTCATAAAGGGAACCAAGTGTTTTAAAATACTATTTATACACTCACTTGCTTTTGCCAATACACAATATACTCTTGCGTAAGAGACGCCAAGGTTCACAGTAAACAGCCCAAGATGGATGATCGAGTAATAAAAATGACAAATCTAAAGCATCTGAATATTTTCCTAAATGATGCATATATATAAATATATATGGGAAAAGAAAAAAAACAGAAATTAACCAGGAAAAAATATTGAAGTTCTATAATAAAATAGTGAAAAAAATTACTGACAACAAATACATTTAAATTCACATATACACACATATGACTATCTACTGGGATCCAGTCGAGAAGTGATTTTTCCGCCCTAACACTCAGTGCTACCCCGACACCTGCGAGTCCTCGTGAGCTAGCTGAGGGGTCTTTTTGACACCCTTAAAGTGAACTTCAGAGATTCACCTTGTTGCCCGGGTGGGGTTAAGTGGATGACCACACTCAGGTCTTGTATGCGTGTCTCCGAAACACAACATGCATCTATGTCTCAAGATGCCAGAGTTCTTGATAGTGATGCATGTTGTCCGATTTGGCAGAGAGTCCTGACGTTAAATGCTCCTATATGAAGTTGGTGACGTAGTTGTAAAAAGCTCTCTGGGGTGTTTCTATGACTCTCATCGTTATTTGCGGTCACAGAGTGAAGTTAAGGTGCCTCACTAACCTGGAGAATAGTACTAACTGTAGTAGGGGAATAAGATGATGCAGGTGATGTGGATAGAGGAAAATGATGCTCAGGAAGGCTTCGTGTGCTTTTGGAAGTGTGTGGGCGGTTGTTACTTCCCGGCTGCCAACACCACCGTGGAAGTTGATTGATTCTTTGGGTACCTGAAACAAAAACAAGGTTAGTATCGCGTGACCGCAGAGCCCAGGGGACAACTGCTTGATCCAGGCCGGTCACACATGGCCTGTATGAACTGGTTCCTTGGTTTGGTTCCGCAATAATAAACTTATCGCCGGTTACGGACCACCGTAGGGTTAGTCGGGATGTACAACTTTCGGGGTCGACCTTTTCTAGCCCCCCTCTCTCCGGAGTAGAGAGACAGCATAGCTGGCTGGCATGCTGGTCATCTGAGGGAAACACCTTACTGCGGCTGTTACATCCCTGTTCCCCAGCAGTACGACTTCGCCCACAGACACCCAGAATAATGCAAAGAAGATTCTTCCACTATGCCGGTAACTGCTTTTAATCTTATCGCTATCCTAACAACCTTCCTGGCGTGGTAGGACCTGCAGGAACATTACTTCCAGCCACTCTGTCTGTCTGTTTTTGACATAGAACTTTGCACAAATGTGCACCAGTTCAAGTCGCCACACTCCCTCCATCTAGCACATTTGTGTGCTAGAGCAAAAGCAAGAGAAGAAAGTACAAGAAAAGCATAATAGAAACAGTGAGCAGAGGTGTGAGACAAAGGAGGAGTAATAACGAAGAACAAAACAGTTTCATTGGAAATCATAAGTTACAAGGAGTGGATGCATCTGGACCACTGAGAACGATTTTGAGCCATATCACCAATTGTTTCCAACCATAGATTTTTACCGTTCCGAGGACCCCAGCCTGGAAGTCAACACCTTCCTACGTGGCTTAGACTAACTGTTATGAATTTCATTGACTGGTGACAAGTTTTTGTTTGACCGCCACCAGGCAGGTTGTTTGGATAGCGGTTAGACAAAAAGCAGCTACCCAATCCAACATCATGTCCAATACAAAATTACAAAATTTCATGCCGGATCGGCCGTGGCCCGGATTAACAACGACCGCGCTTCCTGCTGCCGTGTCACAGGGCGGGAGTGGTAAATATGCTACTGAGACACACCAAACAATAAAGAACAAACAAAAGCAGGCCGCGTGTGACCGGCCCCAAGCAGTTGTCCCCTGGGCTCTGCGGTCACGCAACCAACTTCCACGGTGTGGGCAGCCGGGAAGTAACAATCGCCCTCACAATCCACAACGCACGCGAAACCTCTCTATTACTCACTCATCTTTGTTTTCATCTTCATCTCTATCATCTTGCCTTCCTTCCACTGATGCAACTCCTCTACTTGATAGCTCTTCACTTCCTCTCCACTCTGCGTCCACTAAAAACGATGGAAGCCAAGAAACCATCACCGACAGCCTCCTAAAGCCACGCCACCAATTTCATATAGGAGCTCTTAATGTTAGGACACTTTGCCAAATAGGACAACAAGCATCACTAGCTAAGACCCTAGCATCCCGAGCAATTGGTGTATGTTGTGTTTCAGAAACACGCATACAAGGCCCAAGTGTGGTTATTCACCTAACCCCACCTGGCCAACAGGTTGAATCTGCAAAATTCACCTTGAGGGTGTCAGGAGATGCCACAGCTAGTTCACGAGGATTAGCTGGTGTAGGGATAGCTTTGAGTACTAGGGCAGAAAAGATATTACTTGACTGGATCCCATTTCTGTTTAACTTCATCATAGATATGCTAATGGAAGTATCCTTAACTGAACGTAGTGACTTAGGAATCGACTTGTTACCAGGGATAATCTAATGGACTTAGAATATGCAGATGACATAGTCCTGTTAGGGGAGGATGCTGACAAAATGCAGAGTCTTCTGAACACCTTGAGCAGCAATCTTCGTATGTTTGGCATGCGATTCGCCCCTGCAAAATGTAAGATGCTGCTACAAGACTGGACGACGTCAACACCTAACTTAGTGATAGGGAGTGAAGTGATAGAACATGTTGACCACTTCACCTACTTGGGAAGTTGTATTAGCACCAACGGACTGATTGGCGATGAAATCTCAGCACGGATCCGAAAAGCTCGAGCTGCTTTCGCTGACTTACACCATCTCTGGCGTAGGCGTGACATCCGGTTATCAACCAAGGGACGTGTGTACTGCTCAGCAGTTCGCTCCGTCCTTCTCTATGGCTCTGCTCTGAAACATGGCCAATACGCGTTGAAGACATGAAAAGGTTGACTGCTTTCGATCATAGATGTCTGCGATCTCTGTCTCACGTTAGGTGGTTTCGCAAGATAAGTAATGTTGACGTTAGGCGTAGAGTGTTGGGCAAAGAGGGAAAATCAATCGACGAGGTTATAAAGTTACATAGACTAAGATGGCTAGGTCACGTGGTGCGCATGCCTAACCACCGCCTCCCCCGACGGGCATTGTTAGCTGATATAGGTTCAGGTTGGAAAAGAGCCAGTGGTGGCCAAACAAAAACATGGCCTCATCAATCCATGAAATCCTTGACAGTTAAACTGAGTCAGGTAGGGAGATGCAGACTCCCGGGTTGGGGCCCTCGGGACTCTAGGAATCAATGGCTGGAGACAATAGGTGACATGGCTCAAAATCGTTGTCAATGGCCAGCGCAGATGTATTCAATCTCTGTAATCTTTCATATTCCTTTCTACCATTACCCATTCTGTTTCACTCTTATATTTGTCAAACTCTATTAATTCTCTTCACTCATCTTCTTGTCTACCTCTGTGTGCTATTTAGAAGGTGGCAACTCGAACTGCTGCACTTCGGTGCCAAGTTCTATGTTGAATCCAGACAGACAGACAGACAGATAGCCGAATGTGTGCTATCCGTCTGAACGGGTCAGTAAGAAGGAGGAAGGACTGCACTACTCGCCGATGCCTTTTCGTAATCTCCGCCTATGCCCCCACTGACTGCAGTTCGGATAAAACGAAGGATGAGTTCTACCAAAAGCTGTCTAGTTTGGTGAGAAAGGCTAAACGCTCAGATATAGTCGTTCTAGCTGGTGACTTTAACGCTCAAGTAGGGAAATTGTGTCAATCTGAGAAGGATGTCGGTGGCACCTATGGAGTTCCGTGCCAGCGAACCGACAACGGTTCAGATTATCAGATAATCATTTGTTTCTTGTAAGCACTAACTTCAAACACAAGGAGAGACACTGTTTGACTTGGAGACCCCCTTCATTAAACCAACGATGGACACAAATAGACCACATAGCAATAAGCTATCGTTGGCGTGGGTCGGTAGGAGATTGTCGCTCCTTCTGGAACACGTATGTAGATACCGACCATGCACTGGTCCGCGCCCGGGTGTGCTTACGACTGAACGGACGTAGGAAACAGCTGGCGGTAAAACCATCACGTCCCCAGCTCGATCAGGAAACTAAATCCGTATTTGAGGAAGAACTAGCTAAACAAATATCTGTGTTCGACAGCTGTGCTCACCCTGAAGAAGCTTGGAAGAATATCCAGGCAGCCATAGATACAGCTGTAAAAGCAGTGAATAAGGTAAATCCAAAGGTGAGAAAAAACCACTGGATCTCCACCACCTCATCCGAACTGATAGATGCCAGAAGACTTATTCCGGCGAACTCCAAATTCAATGAGGAGCGAAAGCTGCACAAAAGGAAACTTACGAATAGTCTCCGCAAGGACCGTGAACAGTGGTGAGTGACAAAAGCGAAAGAGATGGAAAAAGCTTCGACGATAGGCAACACCAGGCAACTATTTAGACTCATCAGGGAAACGGGTGGGAGAAGACAAATCATTAGTGAAACAATCTCGGAGAAAAATGGCACTATAATTAGCTCCCAGGATAGACGACTGGATCGCTGGAAAGAGTTCCAGCCAGTGTAGCTTGATGGGTCATCGCGATGTGCAAGCCGGGCGACCACCACGTCAAGGTAGCAGCTGTCGGTCGAGAAAACTGGTAAGATTAATGAAATATACCTTTGGCAACATCTTTTTCTTAACCAACCATTTATTTACTCTTTCGAACTATTACATAATTTATATTTTGGATACTTGTCTCCACGCTCTTTTATATTAACCTTCTATTTTTCTGGGGATCCTCCTTCGTATTACGCAACTCTACTCAAGACTTATTAATCTTCACCCCTCTCAATTACAATTTGACTAATCATCAACATTTTATTTTTTGAAATATTTCGGTCGGTGACGTAATTTCCTTCATATCTGACAAACAAACCTACTGTACACACACACAAATAATTACATGTAATTGCGATTGTGCAACTAAGTGAATGAATTCGCTCTCCAAAACAAAGAGACCTCTTCACTGAACTGTCTTGTTCTTATATTGATGATTTTTGAAACATTACAGAAGACTTGTAGCTCAGGTGGATGATTCGCAATTAATAGTGTTCTCTGAACTGGTTGGTTAAGTTGTGGAGCTTTTGTCGTCCCCCTTCCAGACAACATCCCCTTTCAGGGCAATATTTAGCATAAAGTGAAATGATTTAAATTTCTTCATGAGTGATAGATAGAATTGCGTCTCCCGGTAACCATCTTTACATATGTATTGACCATTTTCTATTGACTTGGATTTTAAACTTTCTCGTCACATGATTTACTTTTTATTAGTTGGTATATTTCGTCTATATTAACGTGTTTGTTAATTGCATATAAGTTTGAGTACCAGGCGTCTAGGAATTCCCTGGCACTTTTGGTGTTTCTCTGTCTAAGATTTCGACATTATCCTAATCAAATTTATGTTCATAGTCGTCTATGTGCATTGATATGAAAGAATATATATCATGGCTTTTCACGGCTGATTTGTGTTCTTGGATTCTAATTCGAAGGGGACGCCCACTTCGACCACCGATGTAATGCCTGTTACAGTTCATACAAGTTATTTTGTAAATGGCATTAATCTTATCTCCCTTTTTTGTTGGATCTTTCGGTTTGCATAATGTCGAATTAAGCGATTTGACTGGCTTGTGTGCTATATCTATATCAATTATATCACTCTCATGAAAAATTTAAATCATTTCACTTTATGCTAAATATTGCGCTGAAAGGGGATGTTGTCTAGAAGGGGGACGACGAAAGCTCCACAACTAAACCAACCAGCTTAGAGAACAGTATTAATTGCAAATTGATGATTTTTAATGGACATAAATTTATGAAAACAACAGAGGGGAGTCGGGAAAAAGATCCGATTAACTAACCTCGTTTTAAACAGGTGATTATAGTCTGTAAGTGAGGATGATTTCTTCTCAGTAGACCTTTTACCTCTTTTTTCGTCATACTTGCATAATTCTCAGGAGGCGAAGGTGCTGGTTCAGGCAGGACACGTCGACAAAATGCTATACGATATTTTAAACAAATTTTAGAACTTCTCATGCTTCCCTTTACCGACTTCTTGTTTGGACTGTTTGATTCAGGTCGGAGAACTTTTTTTTCGATATCAGTATCGATTCCATCACTGAATTCATCTGTACAGTAAGCAGAGGAATCATTATTGTGTGTATTATTACTAAGCGAATGATTTGGTGACAGAACAATGGACGAGTGTATCATATCTGTTGTCGACTGTTGTCTTAGTTGATGCCATTCACATAAATATCTCAGAGTATTTGGATTCTCGGGTACTTTTTCAGCATACTCCAATAGTAAATCATATGCACGTGTATGCTCATTGAAATATTTTAATATCTATTAGTTATAAAAAGAGAATTATAAAAAAAGTTATTTTAGTCTTAATATGTAAGGATAAAACTTGGACACTGTGGTAGACTATAACTCTATTCTGGATTATTTAAATTATTTTATTCCTTTTTGTTTCGTCAGGTGGGACATAGGACTTCAAGCTAGACTAGAGCTTTGAAGTTTCAGTAGCAATGGTTTTCATCTTTACGGGATGCCGTTGCTAGTCTCATTTAGGCCAAACTTCCTTCTTTACCAGTAGACTTACTAGCGACTTAGTGAGAGGTTTAAGAGTGCGCCGACTGAGGATCGAACCCGGACCCTATGTATGGTCGGCGAGCCTCATAACTGCTTCTCAGTCGACGCACACTGTCTATGCATAATCTTAATTCGGCTGACCTGCTGCTTTCACTACATACTGAAAACTAAATAGCTGGAAAGACTAAGCTAGCAACAAGGAACTCCAGCGGTAAACCAACCACGACGAAACTATTGCCCAAAAGATATGCAGAAGGAAATGGATTAGACACGCACACAAACACACAGGGAAAACCATCGAATGGAAGCGACAGGCTACGGGTGTCTCAGAGTAATATGAAGAGATCATATGAAGAAGAAATGGAAGCTTCCAGGTTGTCGTGGAGCTAGTTAAAAAAGTTATGCCAGGGAACCGAATGCTATAAAAGAACATGCCACTGCAGCCCAACATTCCCACTCAGAAGGCAAGGAATGAATACGAGCAGTATAATCAAAGGATATTGTGTTCCACAGTTCACTGCGTCCTACACTTCACAGCTGCGGCACATCCTGTACATCAGGCAATATCAATCCAATCAATCGCACATAACATACACGACCAGAGATAGTGTTTTCTACATGAAATAATAAACAATAAAAAAGAATCTTAAAAACAACGATCTACTATCACGTTGGTTTATCTCTCAATCTCTTTATCTACAAATGGATCAAATGGATTATCAGAAGAAGAAAAAAGTGAAACATTTTACCTCAACAAGAGCTCGAACAAACGTATCGCACAAATGACCTTCAGACACAAGCGCTTCAACCTCTTGAAGTCGATGATATGCTTTCTCGGCTAAATCATCGACTAGTGAACGACTTTCATCTGTATCATCTAAGTACAAAATAAAGTACAGTAAAAAAATATCAGTATACTTTGAATAATGACGCATATTTCAACCAATAAGATATTTCCAGTGATACTGTAACGACAGAAAACAAGGGCCAGGAAACAGATCGTTCATTTACGAAATCAATACATATTTATAGATTTTCATGTACATTATTATAGATTATTGTAAGCAAACAAACAGTCTTCTGATTGGTGGTTTCTCTAAAATTTAACCTTTCATCTCTATGTGGCTGTTTCCTGAATGTCAGATCATCTATATGTTAACTGTATCCGCTTACGCACATTCTGCTGTGATTGGTTGTTGAATAAGTCTTTGTTCTTATTTTTCTCATGACTAATATTGGGGACGTAAACGTTGACGTAAATTACTGTCTATCGACTTGGCTAGCAGCCAGGTTTCACCATAATATAATAATGTTATAAAGTGTGGACCCCTACGAAAGCCTTATTTGAATCTCCCATTTTTTTCAGCACTTACTGACAAAAGATATCTACAACCTTTGAGAAAGCTTTGTTCTATTGGTCACATGGCTTCAACATGGACTGACACCAGTTAGAGAACCATTAGAAAACCAGCCACAGGGAGTACTGGACAGCTGTTTCGTCAGCCTAACTCGGGACTCTCCATCAGTACGGACCCACCGAGGTGAGAACTCAGGGTGACAAAGCGAGCTCGTAGACCACCACCAAGCTGCTGGAACCCTATCCCATGGCCCATGAATTCCAACTCCTGACATTCACGACAAAGCGCGACCACTAGCCACGTCGGAAGTGGAAACAAATACTCCCTGATGACATTGCCTTGTGGTTCTCTAATGCACGGATGAAATCTATTGCCAGAAGTTATGTATACTGGCAAATTATGGATGTTGATACAAGACACGTCGTTAACCACTGTCAAGGACGCAGCCAGAAATCCGCGCTGTGAACCAGTGCGATCATGGCGCCCACCCCAACCATGATTCTGACTACATGTGGATTTTTCTGCTCCGAAAGATGATGCCTACTACTTAGTTCTGATAGACGCCTATTCAAAATGGCCTGACGTAATACCGGTTACCCAACTTTTCTGCAGTCGAATAATAGCACCTCTAGGAAAAATCTGCGCATGCCACGGTATATCAGGATGCACTGCATCTGACAACTGTAGTTCATTCGCCACACAAGTGTCCCCGGAATTCTGCCAGAGGAACGGCATACAACACGTGTGGACGCCACAGGACATGACTAACTGGTTTCCACGCAGAACTTTGCACAGATTTGCAGCAGTTCCAGTTGCCTCTTTCCCTCCATGTAATACACAAAGCAAGTGAAAAGAGAATCTAGCACCAAACGCCTAACCTCAATATTACTCACCCTATTAAATCTACCACCTACCAAGGAAGACAGAACGCAGACACCTATGATCAAAGACAGCTAGCCAGCCTTTTCGTGTTTCCCACTTTCAATGGTCAGGTCTCACTCACAGCCATAAAGGATGAGGATGGATCGGACTGCTGGGCAGTACACACGCCAACCCGATACGACGTTTACTAAGCCAGAGATGGCGTAAGTTCTCAGACATACGCCAAACGAACCTTCTGTATCTGTCCTGAGATTTTGTCAACGATCAACCCACTGGCGTTGACTGATGCAAATTCTCAAATAAGTGAAGTGGTCGGTAATCAGCTCATCAACCAATTAACTCCCTATCTTTATGCTAGGAGTGAGTCAATGTAGTCCGGTCCAGTTCTGTAGCGTCATACCATGTTACATTTCACAGAAGCAAATCACATGCCAAAAACATTCAAAGATTGCTGCTTGTCAAGGTGTTCACAAGACTCTGCATTTCATCAGTCAGCGTCTTCACTTAGGAGGACAATATCATCTGCATATTCTAAGTTAATGAGATTATTTCCTGGTAGTAACAAGTCAATCCCTGAGTCGCTGAAGTCAATCATTTACGGTTCAATCAATTTGTGCAATATCTATGATGAAATGAAAAAGAGATGAGGACAGCGGGCATCCCTAACGGACACCAATGGTTGTCATCACTTTAGATGACAGCTCTCAATGAGCTCTTACACAGCTGTATTAGGTCGAGAATAAATATATATATATATAGAGAGAGAGAGATTCAGTGAGCCATGCAATACATTACTCACTTATTCACGACAAAAAAGGGACATGTGATGCACTTCCCGAAACTTACCAGATGAAGCCAATGAATGGACTTGTTTTAGCCACAGACCGTAAAAACTATAACCTTCATAGAGTCGTTGTAGGCGCTGAATATGTGCTAACTCTGGCTCTCTTATCAAGGTTGCATAACTGGCTGCATATCTATTTTTTTGGACAAACTGGAAGAAACAGAGATTTACATTATTAAAATAAACGCTTGGGAAAATTGAATATTGAAGATGTGTAAACAAGTATATATGTCAATTAAATTAATAATCCCTATTCAGACATAAAAACAAGTAATTCCGCGAAGAAAATTCCCTTTTCCATGATTTCATTCTCATAGTTGTACAGCATACATGAATTACAATAGGCAATAACAATCAGTTTTCTTGTATGCGTCGTCGAAGTTTGAAACTGAGTGGAAATACTAGTGCGATAATATTGGTGTATAGGATTATGAGATATTGTTATTATTATTTCCTTTAATTTCCAGAGGAACATAGGGTTTCAGCCGCGCATCTCCATTGCGTTCGGTTCTCTGCTAGAGTTCTCACCTGGTTCCAAGTCTGCCCACGTGTTTTCATCTCCTCTTCACATGATCTCCTCTACTCCATGTCACCCTCACACTGACGACCAACTCGCCGCTTTCCATTCGGCCGGGTTCCACTCGAGCAATGGCTTGTCTAGTGATGTCACTTGATGGTTTCCTCTGAGTATGGCCAATCCAATCAATCTCCATTTCTTCCTGCTTATTTGTTGCACAATCGGTTCCTGCTGGGTCGGTTCGCTCCCAGAGATGCCTGTTGCTGATCTTTTCTGGCTCGCCATCTGATCTTGAGTAGTAGCAAAGACAGCTGTTGATAAAGGTCTGTAGTTTGTTTGAGATGCTCTTTATGACGCGCCAAGTCTCTGATCCACCCGTATAGTAGCACTGACTTCACATTGGAGTTGAAAATCCAGGTTTTATTTGCATTTTCATACTGAGTGCTGTTGATCTCCTTCACACAGACTTGAGAGTAGTGAAAGCTTGTCTTGCTTTTCCGATTCTTGCTTTGATATCCTTGTCAGTTCCGTCCGCCTGTAGTTGAAACGATGCTTCCCAGGTAGGTAAAGGGGGTTGTTTCTTTCAGGTTCATCCCATTTATGCTGGTTGATTGTTGTCTATTGTTATTGTTGCTGTTGGTTGTGTTGGCCAGGAATCTTTATCACCACATCTGTTTTCCCTATGTTCACCTGAAGTCCTATTTTTGATGCTTCTTCCTCTATCGCCAACTTGTTGCTTTTCACTTGCATATCTTCCAGTTTGTGGGAAATCAGACATATATCATCGGCGAAGTCCAGATCCTTCAAGTATTTCATGAGGGTCCATTTTATGCCTGTTTCCTCGAAGCCAGCTGTCTTTCGCATTATCCAGTCTACTGCAATCAGGAAAATCATTGGCGATAGTAGGCAGCCAGCCAGATGATCTTACTCCTGTCCTCATTTCGAAGGATTCAATAAGTTTCCCGTTGTGGATTACTTGGTATGCAGCATTGTCGTACAACTGTTGGATGAGATGTATAATTGTTGGTAGCGAAGTAGTTGTCAAATCACCTCTCAAGTTATAAAGGGGGTTTAACTTCTACAAAAGATACGTAGATGACACATTCATTATATATGCGATGAGGACTGCAACTTAGATGACATCCAGTATTCAGTGATAGTCATCCTTCCTGCTATGCGGTTCACCCTAGAAAAAGAAACTGAGAGCAAAATATCTTGATGTGTTAGTCACAAGAAGAGTTGATGGGTCTTTGAAAAGATCACATTTACAGAAAATCGACGTGGACAGGACAACAACTCAGTAACTTTTTTGTCCCCTTAGATAGAAAAAGGAATCTAATCCGTTCTCTCTAACAACACAGGTCCAGAGAACTTGTAGAGAGGACATAGTGTTGATGATGAACTTGAACAACTAAAAGAAACCTTCATAGAGAGAGAACGGGGTATCTACTGTGCTTCGCCAAGGTCAACAGCAAACTACATAGAGGAAATACAGAGACTGACGACGTAGCTAAAAAATGTGTTCCACCTAAAATTAGGATTTTGGCGTGACACTACGAGTGTGACACTTAAGAATCATTTGGATCATTGAGAAAAACGTCCTTCGATACCACTCAATGAATAACCTACTCTAGCCGTCCACTGATGCACCTTAATGTCAAAGAAATGTTACCTCTACTGTCTAATTTCATGTGTATTTATATGTTGACCTGACCTTGCTAATGACACCCAGTCTTAGGCAGACTGTCTATCTGCTTCTCACAGCAAGTTCTGCGCCTATTAGAAATGGGTGGAGGTTAAAGAAGCCGTCTCTATCTGCAAGAGATTCGCAACACTTCAAATACAATGCAGCTTAATTATTTATACATATAACATACCTGTTTGTTAGCGCGGCAAAATTGAATATTTCCCAGATTTCCTTTGCTCATCTCATACAGAGTATATTCTAGTACACGATTATTTTCATCACTTAAAAGAAACATATCCAAAATCCTACGAATAAAGTAAAAAAATAAAAAAGCTTTAGAAGTTAACTGATAATTCATGAAGATATTTGAACACTAGACAAGAACGCAATGATCCAAACCACAATTATTATTATTATTATTATTATTGTGGTGACAGCAGGCTGCTAGCCAATTGGTAGACATTAATTTACGTCAATGTATAGGTCAATAATATTGGCCGTGAGAAAATATGAACAAGACGGATTCAACAACCAATCACAACAGACTTAAAGTGGGTAAATAAGATTCGCAAATATATGGCTTAACTCTTTGAGAAACCAGACACAAGCAGTAAAGAATAACTTTGAGCAAGAAACAACCAATCAGAATACTGTTTGTCTGCTTGAATAAGCTACAATAATGTACATGAAATATATATAAATACGTGTTGATTTCCGTAATAAAACGATCTGTTGCCTGGCCCTTGTCTTCTGTTGTTACATTATTATTACGATGAAATCAAATAAATCAAATCGCCATGAGGAAAAATGCGTCAGTGGTTCAGCAGTAGGACGCTCGCCAACTACTACACCTCACATGGTCCATTCCGGGGTTCGATTCCCTGTCTACTCATTCCTAAACCTCAGTAAGCTGATAGTAAGAGGCCGGTAAAGAAGAGAAGGTTGGTGTTAACAGGCTAGCAACCACATCCTGTAGAAATAGAAACCACTACTGCCGAAACTTTAAGGCAGCTCAGGCTTGTAGCCGTATGTCCCACTCAGAACGTATAGGAATAAAATAATGAAGAGAACCGATGATTGTTGGAGGAAAGAAAAACGAATAAATCAAGAATAGTAAAGGAATGCACACATTTGATCATAGGGAATAAAAAGACAGTTGCAGCGAAGAAAATTTTCTTTTCGACGAAGTCACCGTCAATTAGGCTGTACACTCGCGTATTTATAATATATGGGTAGGAAAGTTCCATATTAATTTCCAGTCAAGGGTCAGATTAATAGAATTACAATTAGGCATTAAAATCCCATAATAAACAGGGGGTGGATAAAGCTTAAACAGAGTAACATCATAATTACTGAGAAGATTGACACTGATTGTGCAATTGGGGATTAGAAATGTAGAAATAACAACAATAGACAGGATATTTGGATAAAAAAACCCAGGGGGATCATAACTAATGTGATGAATAATTGTTTATGCAATCAGGGATTAAATATGTAGAAATAATAAAATGACAAAATAGAGAAGAAGTTCGGATATGAAAATATGGTATTGTAAATAGGGATTAAGAAAAACTTGGAAATAACATGAATAAACAGGAAGTTTGGATAAGAAAGTCAATGGGATAGTCACTATTAGAAGAATTAACTGTTTATGAATTTTTGTGTTTACTAATTTATAACGGCCTAAATTGCTAATACGAATGCAGACATGGTGTGAAAATGGAAAACAACGTGGAAATTATTAGCCTAACAAATAGTAGTGTGGTGAGAGCTGGCTGTTAGTCAAAATTGGTGGACAGTAATTTACGTCAATGTTTATGTCCCCAATATTGGTCGTGAGAAAAATGAGAACAACGGCTTTGCGTAGGCGGATAAAGTTAGCATATAGATGATCTGACATTCAAGAAACAAGACAAATAAGCGAACAATATTGTTTTCAATTAAATCTTCTTTAGGCTTTACTCCAATTTACATGGCCTCCAAAGCCTCAGGACGGTCGGGGGTGGGTGTCTTGCGCTGCGGGTTGGCCACCCCTCCGTACACCTCTTGAAATGCTCCCATATGACCGGGCGTCTTACATAGCCTCTCCTGAGGAAGTCCTACTCACTGCCTTCACGTGGCGGAGGTGTTTATTTCACCGAAGTGAGGGGGCAAAAGCGGATGCCCGGCGCTCTTCACCTGGTTGACTGTCCATTGGATGACAGTCTAGGGGAGATGGCTAAACCCTGATTCCAAACCTCCAACGACTGGCGTATGAAGCTCACCGGCAGACGTATGGACAAAGGGCTTATTGGATGCCCTGGATGACTGGCCCCTTTCAAAAAGGCGAATGAACCGGACTCCGGTCACCGGCTACCAATGGATAGTGGACTCCCTACTCCACTCCTACTGCCTTGTAGGTCACACTTGGTTGTGTAAAGGCTAGAGCTGCACTCTCAAACAAAAGGCCGAGCGATGCTGGGGACATCACTCGTACCCAATTCCCATGAAACTTCATGGTTCATGAAGCCGGCTCATCCTCCCGTAGGAGATAGCCGAAGTAAAGTAAAGTAAGTAATTTACATAGACTTATATATAAAAATTTTTAACCAATGACAGTGATTTTATGGATCAAATAATAATAATGTAGCAAGACGTATCTGTACAGATCGTTCCCTAGAAAATGAGCTAGGATACATCCAAAATACGTTGGTTCAAATGGGTTATCCTAGTAGATTTGTAAGGAGACACATGAATACCAGGTACAATAAAGAAAACTAACAACAGTTAAAAAGAAACAACTGTTCATGAAAATGCAATTTAATGGGGACGTGGCTAGCGAAGTCTTACATCTGAGATTATCGAGATCGATAAAACGGACTTATACTGCCACCACCCTTTGATTGTCATTTTCCAGCTGCCGACCAATTATGATTGCTCAAGTGAAAGATAAGCTACCTAGCTGTGCCTCTTCTATGTGTATCTATAAATTTGGTTGCTCTTGTGGAGAGAGCTGGCTATATAGGACGAACAACGAGACAGCTTAACAAACGCATTAACGAGCATCTTCCTTCATGGTTCTGAGAAGGTCAAATAAAATCTATAAGAAGTTCCAGTTTTGCTCATTTGATTGTGATAGCGGTCACCAAGTGGACAAAAATAGTGCCTTCAAAGTTATCTATCGCATATTCCATCGAGCATTTCGAACGGAATTCGAATACGTCCTTTACACATAGCCGAAGCTATGGGAATCAATTCGAGAGAACAATCCTAGTCTTTGCATACAAAAGAAGTTCGTTCTACCGCTGTCTCTCCCTTGCTTAGCCTAGGTGAAATCTATTCAAAACCCTCCCACCCTTTCTTATTTTCCATCTCCTTCGTACGTTTATGATATTTATTTAAACTCCGATTATCTGTTCACTTCACTTACCTTTAGTATTACGTAACTTTTAAGATTTGACCTAATGTATTTACTGAATTGTCTACATATACAAATAGTACTCCCTTCGTTATTCCTATCGCCACCTGCATAAACCTTATCAATATTTTGTTATCATTATAATCATCCCCACTCACCCTACTCCCATTGATTTACAACTCTATGCATGAAAAATTACACATACTATGTTTCACAAATTCAATAAATCCTTATTCTAACTTTAGCCAGAAATCAAAAAACCTACTACTACATTCTGATGACTTCCCACAATTGCCAAGTGTTAGTGAACATTTGAAAAATAGAAAGAAAGAGTGCACAATTCATTGTTAATATACTTCATTCAGATTACGAAGAAGTGCGTCGGTGGCACAGCGGTACAATGCTCGCCCCCATGCGCCTCACGTGGTCTAGGGTTCGATCCCCAGCGGGCGTACACCTTCACCTCACTAAGCCAGAGTAATAAGACTAGTAAAAAATAGGGAAGACTGGGGGCATGAGGCTAGCAAATCACCCATCCCCCATCCTTTAAAACCAAATACCCGTGCTACCGATACTTCAAGTCCCTATCTTGAACCCCTATGTTCCACCTGGAAAGTACGAGAATAAAATAAATAAATAAATAAATGAATAAAGATTACAAAGACATAAGCATGACAGAAACAGGATTTTTTTGAAAATAATAAAGATGTGTACAAACCTTTATAACTCTCTCTCACCTGTTAAATGACTTTAATCCTGTATCATCTTTAAGACACTGAAATATATGAAATGCAACCTACAAAAAAAAGTTGTTATCTAAAGTTAAAAACACAAAGTAACTTACACGCCAAACCCAGGCCGGAGACATCGGATAGGCATGAATTGCATGCGTTAACAATCTTGCTGCCTCTTTAAATTTATGCCTTGATAAAAACCGCCACATAGTACACATAACACGTGCTTTCTCACAATAAAGCAACCTGAAATCTTCTACAAATGAAAAAAAAGCAACATACACAACAGCAGCATAATTGTGTTAATTCAGCTTTATATCCCCTGAGAAATCAGTTGGGCAATAGACGTGTATGTGTGTGTGAAAGTTGATTACCTTCTGAGATTCGAACCCACGTCCTCCAGTGAGTGCTGCAGTCAGAGACGCTACCACTGAGCTATTCGGGCTCGCGACTGACTTCCTGTAGGACTATAGTGGGTATTTTCATTGGACACTAGTAACTAGTGTGACGTGTCTAGTTCAATCTTTGGTGAAGACTGAATTCTATAAGTCAGCTCTGTAATGTGGCCGCCATTCTAGACAGCTCACCATCACGGTGCACATTGATAGTAGATCAAAATATCCACTACAGTACTACAGGAGATCAATCGCGAGCTAGCCCGAATAGCTCAATGGTAATGTCTCTGACTCCAGTGCTCACTAGGTGACGCGGGTTCGAATCTCAGAAAGGAAATGAGTTCTTTCAAGGTCGAAGGTATGCCTTGCTGACTAGTGAGTGCCAACTAGCACGAAACCTAGGTCGAAGGCTTCCTGCCGATTGCCTCCAACCATCTACTCTCATCAAATTAATGTGCACTGTGATGGCAAGCTACCTAAAATGGTGGCCACATTACAAAGCTGACTGATAGAATTCAGTCTGCACCAAAGAAAGGACTAGACAGATCACACTAGTTACTAATGTTCAATCAAAATACAATAAAACATTATTAATTGACTGGGTGAAGTTTTGGTCCTATCAATTGTAACTTCGAAACCTTGAGGCTTATTGATATTAGGAAGCACCACCTGGCCCATGTTTCGCGTTGGTTAGAACTAGTCAGAAACGCTTATCTCCAACTTTGAAGGAAGTCACGTCGCTTCTGAGATTCAAACCCGCCTCACTACTCAGTGAGTGCAGCAGTCAGAGACAATGTTACCATTGAGCTATTCGGGTTCGCGACTGGCCTCCTGTAGGACAGTATCAGTGCTTCTTTCGTCGGTGCAGACTGAATTCTATCAGTCAGGTTTGCAATAAGGCCACACCATCAAGCTAGGTATGGCTCACCATGACGGTGCACTTTGAATTGTTGATAATAGATGGTTGGAGGTTTAGTTTTCGTGTGTCTAATTATTTTTCTTCTTTTGTGGTGAGAGCAGGCTGCTAGCCGATTGGTTGGCACTAATCTACGTTAAGGTCTAGGTCACTAATATGGGCCGTGAGAAAATATGAACAAGCCTGAGTCAACAACCAATCACAGCAAAGTTAACGTGGCAGAATATGATTCGCAGAGAGAACTCTATTTGTCAAGGAAGCCCGAAACAACCAATCAGAAGCCTGCGTTTGTCTACCTAAACAACCAATCAGATGACTGCGCTTGTCTATAATAATGTAGTTGAAAGATGTATAAATACGTGTTGATTTTCATAATAAAACGATCTGTTGCCTGGCCCTTGTCTTCTGTTGTTACATTTGGTGTCGCTGCCTACCGACAAATGAAAAGCCTATACCCTGCAGTTTTTGATGGAGACATATGGATCTTCGGGCAGGACTTCAAGGCTTCTGCGCAGTTGAGTGGCGTTCAAGATCTGTCAGCGATGGAGCTGCTACTTGAGACGCTGCTGGGAGGTCGGGCGAAAGCAGCATATGAAGGTGTGGGCCGAAGTATGGACGAATGTTCGACAGGGTCAGGCAAACAGTTTCCAAAGTGGGAAGGACCATATATGGTCACTTCGAGATGGGGTTACGCAGACACAGTCGCAATGGCGAACAATGAGAGGCGCGTGAACGTCAGCGAGCTCCAGAAATGGATACAGCGAGACAAGCCAACGATAACGCCTGCACCAAGTAGATCAAGCCGACTTCAGTCGCACGTATTTGACGGGGGGACGAGTGTGGTGAGAGCAGGCTGCTAGCCGATTGGTTGGCACTAATCTACGTTAAGGTCTAGGTCACTAATATGGGCCGTGAGAAAATATGAACAAGCCTGAGTCAACAACCAATCACAGCAAAGTTAACGTGGCAGAATATGATTCGCAGAGAGAACTCTATTTGTCAAGGAAGCCCGAAACAACCAATCAGAAGCCTGCGTTTGTCTACCTAAACAACCAATCAGATGACTGCGCTTGTCTATAATAATGTAGTTGAAAGATGTATAAATACGTGTTGATTTTCATAATAAAACGATCTGTTGCCTGGCCCTTGTCTTCTGTTGTTACACTTTCAGCTAAAAGACCCTATGAAGACTGTAAAAACACAATATTTTAGCCTTTCTAATAAGTTCCAAAGAGTACTATGTGAAATATATGAACCGATGTAGCAGCCCAGTGTTAAATAATATTATCAGGGTATACAGACTTATAAAAATGTATACTCACTAAAATAAATCCAGATAAAATCTTAACTAAAAATAAGCGTCCTGTGATTCACAACCATGTACAAACAGGATGGGATGTGAATTAGTAGTCCTGTAACCCAACTTACTAGAGTGTAACCTTTCCTAATCAAGACAACAGGATATATACATATGCAAATGACATTATTTAACACTTATACCCCGGATATCTGAAAATTTTTACTAGGACAGAAGAGGAGAATTAGAGATATAAAAATTAAGTAACAAAGTTGTGGGGATACACTTCATGTGATGATTATGAACAATAAACTGTGTTCGCTATGTCATGCAGAAAATAATCCCCTTTCATCATTGTCTAATATGTCAATTAAACGAGCTAAAATCAACTGTGACTACAATGCAGCACTAAGTGTTGTTGCTGCGGGTATTCCTGGTTCGTTCGATCAATAAAGCCCCCCAGTCAGCATACTGTTTTGCTATATTATTGCATTAAATTACAGGAATGTCACTCAATTACATATTATTGTGTACAATTGTGTGTCACTGAATACAGTGGCATAGCAAAGGCTCTTTCTAGATTTTTTTTTGTATTTTGGTATAGTCTAATTGAGATTCCTTTAAGCGTTTGTTCTTTGTTAACACACACAAATGATTCCAGTCTACTGCTTTGACCTGAGAAGCTTATACAATCTTCATCGGATAGTAGTGGACTTATTTAATGGACTTCACATGATCTTTTTAGTCAAAACATTTTGTCTCCTGGACAGTTTGCAGCTTTACATACCACTTTGCCTAGATGAAAATCCAACACAGTAACTAATTTCTGTATACGCCTATCAACTACTAAGGATGTTTCATATTCCCCTTGACTAGTATTGCCAACGTTGTGTAAACCTTGCCTAGGTTACTAACTCTCTAGTTTTCTAGCCGGTCCAAAGGCCGGAAAAAGAGGGAGGGTTGGGAGGGTGTGAGGCTAGCGAACCTACCCTTTAAAATTAATCAAACTGCTATAGAAACACTTCAACGCACTATAAAAATATTAAAAATACAAAAAATACATTTTAAAAAAAAACTTATTCTTCGCTGGAATGGAGATGCGAAATGATACAGTGGGCTCATGAAAGTTTTCAAGAAGCCAGTCAACCAACAGATGTGTCTTCTTTCGATGAAAGCAAGAATAAGAATGGAGACGTGGAATGTTCGTACAATATAAGAGGCTGGGAAGGCTACACACGAAGTCAAAGATGTGAGAAGGCATGGTATAGAAGCGCTGGGAATCTGTGAGAGTAATTGGAATGGATGTGGATTCTCGAAACTGTCAAATAGTGAGTCGGTGATCTACTTCGATCTGGTCACACAGACGACAACCACGAGCACACTGAGGCAGTGAGTAGCTATCATGATGTCATCAGTGGCAGTCAAAGCCTTAATGCAGTAGGAACCAATCTCCGCATGCAGGACTACGACAGCAAGATTCAGCTCAAAAGGAAGGAAAGTCACAATTATCCAATGCTACGAACAGTGCTACAAACAACGCGGAAGAAGAGAATAAGAAAGATTTCTACAGACAACTACAAACAGTGATGGACAATATCCCACATGGCGACATCGAAATCCTCATGGGCCATATGAATGCTAGCCAAACTGAGAGCAGATAATACAGGAAGAGAACTCATCATGCATGGGTCGAGAGGCTCTAGCTCAGTGAAATGAATGAGAACGGAGAATTCTTTGCAGACTTCAGCGCTTTCAATGATTTGGTGGTCGGAGGCAGCATGTCCAAGCACAAGAATACTCACAAAGCAACATGGACTTCACCTGACGGACATATCACAAAACCAGAGAGATTTCATTTCAATGCTGCTCAAGGAAGTAGAGACGCAGCCACCCTGGTGGATACAAAGTCGAGAAGGGGAGCAGATATGAGCTCAGACCACCATCTAGTTCAAGGAACATTCAAGGTGAAGCTTAAATCTTTCAGAACAACTGGAGACAGGACACTTAAACTCAAGTTCAACATTCAGAAACTGAAGAACAAAACTACAAGGAACACCTTCACTACAGATCAGATCAGAGCATAATCGGACACACTACGTGACATCACTGAGGAAAGGTGAATGGAAGAACATTGGAACTCTTTGAAGGAAACGTGTAAAACAGTTCTAGGAAGAAAGAAGAGGCACAACAAAAGAATGGCTCTCAACGGATACCTGGAATGGTGAAAGAGAAGATGATTCAATGTAAATTTGGACAACAGAAGGAAAAGCTGAGTTCGATGTACACTTCACTGAATAAAGAGGTGAAGAAGAGTCCCAGGAAAGACAAGAGACAATTTTGAGACACAATGGCTGGTAATTGCAGCAGAACAGGCAGGCCATAGGTTAAAGAGAGACCTCAGAACATTATATCAGATAACCAGGTCTCTATCCCGGAAGAGATCAACCCAGACGATGAAACCAATAAAAGATGTTTAAGGCAACCTGATTACCAAGGAGGAGAAACGAGTGAAACAATGAATGGACTGACGACTTCATAGGACTCTTGAATCGACCATCACCTGCAACTCGCCCAGAAATGCTACCAACACCAACAACAGCAAGCACAGAACTACCTGTCAGTGGACACCAATCCTCCAACGAAAGCAGAAATCTTGAATGCGATCAAGCTACTGAACACCAGCAGGGAAGGCAGCAGGACCAGATGGAATTGCCCAACTCTGAAGCACTGAAAACAGGCTCAGAGACTGTGGCAGAAGTACTCACACCATTGTTGCAAAAGGTTTGCAAGGAAGGAAAGGTAGCAAATGACTGAAAGAAAAGCTGCCTTGTCGAGCTACTAAACAAGGGTGACTCACGCCTCACTCTCCAAGAACTGGTGTGGAATACTGCTCTTGTCTACACCAAGTAAAATACCAAATCGCATCATCCTGGAGAGAATAAAAGATGCACTGGATGCACAACTCCATCGTCACCGCTAACAGGCTGGATTCAGGGAAGACAAGTCATGTGCAGATCAAATTGCAACTCAACTCATCGTCATCGAACAAAGCATAGAATGGCAGTCAAACCCCTCAGTACCTCAACTTCATCGTCTTCGTAAAGGCCTTCGACAGACAGCGTTGACCGAGAAGTAATTTGGAGACCGCTTCAACACTACGGCGCGTAGTCCCCAAGTCTTTGTCAACCTCATTCAACGACTATATGACAATGCCACGTGTCAGGTGATCCACAACGGACAACTCAGTGAGGTGTTTGAAGTGAATATAGGAGTAAGACAAGCTGCCTGCCTATTATCACCGATGATATTCTTAGTTGTGGTGGACTGGATTACGCGCCAGACTGTGCACAAGGAGCGCAAAGATATGAATAGGCTGGACCATCGATAATACAACTCCAGAAGATCTGAATTTCGCGAGTGGATGATTTCTGTTTAAAGTCAAACAAACTCCAAGACTTGCAGGCGAAAACCAACAAACTGGTAGGAGAGGCGTGCAGCGAAGACAGGACTCCAGGTGAACAACAACAACAACCAGCACCAATCACCATCAACGGGTGATAGTTGACAGAGGTTATTTCCTTCACTTATCTAGGGAGCACGCTTTCAACCACAGGAAGTTGGAACGCATGAAGATGTCATAGCCAGCCAAAATTGGCAAGGCAAGATACACCTTCATTAATCTGAAACCAGTGTGCAAGTCTTCTGCACTCAGCAGCATAAAGAACGAAATTCTGATTTTCAACATCAATGTGAAGTCAGTCAGTCAGTTCTTCTAGATGAGTGAGAAACTTGCGCTGCATGTCACGAAAAGGATTTCCAACAGACTGTTTCAGACTTTTACCAACAGCTTCCTTCACTGCATACTGAACATCAAATGGCCAGCCTCCAAGAAAGAATTAGCGACAAGAAATTCTGTCAACAAAAGAACCGAGAGCTGACTGTTTAACAAATATGTAGGAGAAAATGGAGATGGACTGGGCATACGTTGAGTAGGCCGTCGAACGACGTTGCGCACAATGCAGGCCATCGCTCGATTGGAATCCCAATGAGAAGCGACGTGTGGATAGTTGGTGAGAGGGTGACATGGAGGAGGTCGTGTGGTGAGGAGAAGGAGGAGATGACAGATTATGAGCAATCGTGGACCCAGCTGAAGAGGGTGTGTTGTTGAAGCCCTATGTTCCACTTGGAACCCAAGGGAATAATATTAATAACTCATTAGGTATACTGTATTTCTATTCCACCTAACGGGCATCTTATGCATATTCCCTTAATCTCTCAAAAATCCTACTATTCTTACAACAAATAAAAAGAAGAGCAAAAACTATAAAAACCCACCTTCAAAATAGGGTTTTTGTACTTTTTATTCTTCTCATTTGTCTTAAGAATAGTAGGATTTTTGAGATATTTAGGGAATACGCACAAGATGCTCGTTAGGTGCACTACAAATACAGTAAACCTCAAAATCGTTCTCAATAACAGAACAGATGCGTTGACTTCTTGTGTTTTATAATATCCAATAAAATTTTATAGGTCTTCCATATTACTATTCTTTTTGCCTCACTCACACCTCTGTTTATTATCCGTCTTTTAAATCACCCTTTATCTTCTTATCTTGCTTTGCGTGCTATATGGAGAGAATATGGCAACTGGAACTGCTGTACATATGTACAAAGTTCTATGTCGAAACCAGCCAGTCAGCCAGGCTAATAAAACACCAATTATCCTACTCTACTTGAAAGTGATTTGCGAAAGATTTTTTTGGTTATAGGATTTCATAATGAGCTGACACTGGTTACAGAACCACTGGAGAACCTTAGAGTACTAGACAACTGTTTCGTCCTAGTTTGCGACTCTTCATCAGTACGCACCCATCGCTAGGGTTTAAACCCAGGACCCTCTGGTTACAAGGCGAGCTCGTATACCATTAAGCCACTGGGACCCGATCCAATGGCCAGCCCATGAATTCTAACTTCTGCCAATTCACGATATAGCGCAACCGCTAGTCAATCTCTTCGGCGAGTATTTGTCCTCACACCCGACCTGCTGCACCCTACTGGTCACGACTTTTTGGCTAGTAAATGCACTGATCTTATTTCAGTACAGCCGTTCAAATCTATGGTGTCCTTTAAGTACCCTAATATTAGAAGCCCCTTTAACTTACTGCGTTGGAAAAAGTCAAAGATTTTTTTAAAGAGATGCCTACGGAATGTCTGTCTTTGTTGCAGCACACAAAAGCACCTCATTTACGGGTGGAGATCAATACGGCACTGATATTTTTCTACAAAAAAGTTCAGTGTTCTTCAGTCAATCAATCAGTCAGCCAAAATAGACCCATGGTTTTATGCATAAATTGTATCTATTATACTGTTCATGATATCTTCATTTACTTAACTGCAGCCCTAATTAACTTTAACCACATGAAAACTTTTTTTGAAACTTACCCGCTGTGTTCAAGACGCAGTGGGATTCTTTTCCAACCCATCCATCAAAAAATCCGTGCTTGCCAAAATTTAAAATAAACTGACAGAATCTACGAAGTCTCAGAAAATACAGCTTATTTCTTCCATAATAGGGTTGAGGACTACGCATTTTTTTACTGGGAGTAATTGAAAACGATCGAATGGAGGTTAGTAGTAGATGACACTGGCTGCCAAGTTTTCTTTTGCCTCAAATTACATGAGCGAGGAGCTGATAAAATACAAATAAAAAGAACAGCCAATAAAGTGGCCTAGGAATGATGAAGCAATTATTACTAAAAGGTGACTTGCTTATCGCTTCTTTTTTTGTTAGTACAACATATTAGTTTTAAGCAATCGAAAAATAGTCTCACTCTTAATTTTATTCCAAGCAGAGATTAAAAGTTGGCTTTCCTATTGAACTATCAAGGGAAATTAATTTGGCTTGTTTAGAGTAATAAAATTACACAAGTTAATATCGATTGATCGCAATGTCAGTAAGTAACCACGAGCATATTCGCGCGCTTAACAATAAGCCACATCTGTTGTGCAAATTCACAGATGTCAGATTCAGTAGACCAGCTACCAATTAACCATCGCTACACTATCCCGACAATGGTATTAATAATTATAAATAATAATAATGGCGTCCAACAATTGCCATATTTCTTGACTTGAATGCGTCCTTCGACTCAGTGGATCGAAAGGTACTATAGCAATGTTTGACTGTGAAGGGAGTGCCAAGAAAGTACATTGCACCAATCAAGGCACTCTATTCAAACTCACGTAGTCGTGTAAGGGCTTATGGGGAATTGTCATCTGAATTGATAACAACCAGTGGTGTCCGACACGGATGTCCACTTTCCCCATTTCTGTTTAACTTCATCATAAATATGCTAATGGAAGTATCCTTAACTGAACTTAACGACTTAGGAATCGACTTGTTACCAGGGACTAGTCTTATGGACTTAGAATATGCAGATGACATAGTCCTGTTAGGGGGGGATGCTGACAAAATACAGAGTTTTCTAAACACCTTGAGCAGCAATCTTCGTATTTTTGGCATGCGATTCGCCCCTACAAAATGTAAGATGCTGCTACAGGACTGGACCACGTCAACTCCTAACTTAGTGATAGGGAGTGAAGTGATAGAACATGTTGACCACTTCACCTATTTGGGAAGTTGTATCAGCACCAACGCACTGATTGGCGACGAAATCTCAGCACGGATCCGAAAAGCTCGAGCTGCTTTCGCTGACTTACACCATCTCTGGCATAGGCGTGACATCCGGTTATCAACTAAGGGACGTGTGTACTGCTCAGCAGTTCCCTCCGTCCTTCTCTATGGCTCTGAAACATGGCCAATACTAGTGGAAGACATGAAAAGGTTGACTGCTTTCGGTCATAGATGTCAACGATCTCTTTCTCACGTTAGGTGGTTTAATAAGGTAAGTAATGTTGACGTTAGGCGTAGAGTATTGGGCAGAGGGAAAATCAATCGACGAGACTATAAAGTTACATAGATTGAGATGTCTAGGTCACGTGCTGCGCATGCCTAACCATTGCTTCCCCCGGCTGGCATTGCTAGCTGATATAGGTGCAGGTTGGAAAAGAGCCAGTGGTGGCCAAACAAAAAATGGCCTCATCAATCCATGAAATCCTTGACAGTTAAACTGAGTCAGGTAGGGTCGGAGATGCAGACTTCCGGGTTGGGGCCCTCGGGACTCTAGGAATTAATGGCTGGAGACAATAGGTGACATGGCTCAAAATCGTTGTCAATGGCGCAGATGTATTCAGTCTCTCTAATCTTTCATATTCCTTTCTACCATTACCCATTCTGTTTCACTCTTATACTTGTGAAACTCTATTGATTCTCTTCACTCATCTTCTTGTCTACTTTTGTGTGCTATTTGGAACGTGGCAACTGGAACTGCTGCACTTCGGTGACAAGTTCTATGTTGATCCAGACAGACAGACAATAATATTATGTGACATCCGGCTATCGACCAAAGGGTAGGTGTACTGCTCAGAAGTCCGCTCCGTCCTCCTTTATGGCTGTGAGCGAGACCTGGTCATCGAGAGTGGAAGACATGAAAAGCACGGCTAACTGTCTTTGATCATAGGTGCCTGCGTTCTATCCCCCTCTCGTGTGAAGTGGTATAATAAGGTGAGCAATATTGAGGTTAGGCGTCGGTCGAGTGCCCGGTAGGTGGGAGGGGAAATCAATCGACGAGGTTGTGAAACTACATCGATTGAGATGGTTAGGACATGTTTTACGTATGTCTAGCCTAGTCATCGCCTTCCTTGACTGACGGGAAATGTTAGCTGACATGGGATTGGTCAGGCTGGAAAAGAGCTAGCGGTGGTCAAACCAAAACATGGCTTCATCAGTCAATGAAATCCAGAACAGTTAGTTTAAGTCACGTAGGAAGGTGTAGACCGATTCCTGGTTGGGGTTCTCGTGACGGTAAAAACCAATGGTTGGAAACAATTGGTGATACGGCTCAAATCGTTCTCGATGATGGCGCAGATGCTTTCATTTCTTGTGACTTATGATTTCGAATGAAACTATATTGTTCTTTGATATTACCATTCTTTTTGCCTAATATCTCCATTAACTGTATTATGCATTTCTTCTGCCTTCTTCTCTCGCTTTGTGTGGTACATGAAGTGTGGCGACTTGAACTGGTGCACATCAGTACAAAGTTCTATGTCGAAAACAGACAGACAGACAAATAATATTAATGGCTTCATTCTAAACAATAATGTCGATAGTGTGGGATTCACAGCATGTGGCAGACTATTACACTGAATATTCTCGTTCACATTACATGTCAAGGAAGAAAATGATTACAGAATTTTATGATATTTACAGTCATAATAGTAATAATGATAATAATACCAGTATGATATCTTATGGTTAAGGTGACCAGAGTCATTCTTGTATTTGTACTTCTGTTCGGCTATCTAATCGTCAAAAACTAGTGGACTAAATCATCGAGAAGTACTAAATTAGTTCAACTCAGGATATAGTGATTTTACTTGAGTATACTGGAATTCATAATGACAGAGTAGCTTTGAGTCTGCTAACTGTATCGACTAGATACGAATATTAGGAGAGATAACACAACAGAACGACAAGTGTTGACAAACACTTGAAGGTGTATCAGAATTTAACTATATAAATAAATACCTCGAATCTATAATTCTACCTCACTCTAATAGCTACGAAGAAACGCATATGGTAATCCACTGAGCCGAAAGTTAAATTGTAACGTATAAACAGTTCTAACCAAATGCTATTAAAAAATAATACTTGTTTGATTTATTTCACAGAAAACCAGTACTGATTAATGACTTCTTGAGACGATACAATGCCTACTCCAGTTATAAGATTGCGTTAGACCGAGTCATTTTTTGCACATGCATCTTACATGTTCCAACCACTTTAGTCAGCAATTTGATTTTTATTCACATCGACAATCACCAATGCGTGTAACTTATTTCACTTCGGCTTTTGGCCATATATACATATATTTAACGTCCATTTTCTTGAACTCGGAGTCGTTGTTTAAAAAAACCCTTACTTAACTTTTATCTCATACGACATGATAAACATGTAATGCTACCCGTTTTTTAAAACATTTGATTAGTCAATTTTTTTAATCATACAGTGGGAATGATGTAAATCAACTTCTATAAATGGACTTGTAGAACATCTGAAATTAATATATTCCCAGTTAACTGCTATATAACTTCTCTTACAAATTCAGTCTTGTGAAGCATATTAAGGCGAGTAACCATAACAATTTACTTTTGGTACGTAAAATAAACAATAAATTTCTACGCAATGTTGGACTGTCATAGCCAAAATCATAGTGACTTTGAACAAACAGAATTCAGATGTAGTGAAAGTTGCATAATACTTTTAAAAGTGTATTGAGAACATTGCAGACATGATACTAAGCTAGATAGTGGTTCCATTTGTTGTGAAAATATCTCACAATTTCTTCTGGGATAATCCCAGAGAAGTCGTATCATAGCTGATACATGTATTCATCTCGGTGGCCGTAAATTATGGTACTTTTGGATCCATTGATATTGCTGAATCTTTTCTTCAACCTTCTCCCCCACCCCCACCCCCCAACCCACAAGGAAAATGAAACCCTTCGACACAGTGTGGATGCCTATGATCGAATTCACACGGTTGGAAGAGTAGCTAAAAGGACATAGAATATAACCCGGAGATAGCAAATGGTTAACCAACTGTAATCTTTAGGAATATAACGTTATATCCGATCTAACGTACAGGGGGCATACATTCATCAGTTGACACGAAAACAGTCCTATCAATGTCAGCGATTAACCCTATACCTCCAACGCAAACGGTAGTCTTCTCTAAATAAAAATCGTACTACACATCACTAATTTTGAACTAATGCATTGTACAGACCAAGCTATTTATAGTCAGCTGCAGCAGGCCTGTGAGGATATACCCAACAGGCCTTCGCATTATCGGCGAAGTCAAACTTTAGGCACCGAAGAGGTGTACACGCACCATATACCTCAAAATGCATACTTTTATATGCTGAAAGTTAACCTAGTTTCCAAAAGTAGTCCCAGAAACTCACAAGCCTAATCTGCCATCCAAGGTCACCTATTCATTTAAAATCGCCGCGTTTAACAGAGCACTCTAACAGTCGTGCAAGATTCACACTTAGATTTGCTGATCAAATATGGGCTTCAAGCTTGTGTTAATCCTTCGCCGTGTTTGTCTGAACCCTTCTTGAGTGAGTCGATTGAGGGCTTTGACACCACTTCTTCCGAGAGTCTGTTCCAGGAGTTTGCGACTTGGAATGAAAACCAGTACTCCTCGTTGGCCTTTGCACTCTCCCGCCATGTCCTCTGAGGTGCTCTGACCTCGTAGAGTGGAAGATAGGAAAAATATAAGGCACGTAGTCACTATTCTAGGTTTTAAAAATTGTGGTGAGACGTCTGCCTGTCTAGTCTTCCAAAGTATGATAAATTTGTCAAGCCAAGAATCATGCCTGTACCCTTGAACTCCTTCCAGAATGTATGACTCTCCCTAAAGGAAAGTGCTGGCTGCCCGGACAAAATTTCCTAGCCTTGACCTCACGAGAGATGCATATAAGTAAGTTAATATATGTCCGGTGGTTCCAGTTCAGAGGCTGAGGGTGTTGACGTTCAGGAATAGTACGATTTATACTAACGCAAGATCTATTGACCACAACTTCTATAGTATTCTTTCCGCGCAGACCAAAGACAAAACAAACACCAAAATTGATCATTCAGATTAAGAAGTATTTTTCAGGACCAAATTGGATGATCCCAAGTACGGCACCTTGCGGCATTCCAATATGCGTAATTGTTCATGGGATTTTCCATCCGGAAGGAATTTTCTAATCTGATTGAGTAGGCCTCCCTTAATCCAAGACTTTTTGACTTCTTGAGCGGTGTTGTATGGGGCGCTTTTTGAGAAGTCTCTGAGGAACCAATTAGTTAGGCTGGTTGAATGATTTTGAACTCCTTTGGAGTTAGTTTCGACTAGGCACAAGGCCAGCTATCCTGTGGCGTTGATGTGTAGCTATTAATCCTGTCGGACCATGAGCGCTAGACGCGTTAAATGCTGACTCACTAGCCTGGTCCATCTGACCTGGCGGCCAGGATGTTTTTGACACCACCTCAACTAAGAAAGGGAGGATATTATTCCTACGTCTGCTGAAGAGTGTATTTATTAACGGTGATTTGCAGAAAGTGTACAGGCAGATAATCATACCACAACGAAACTGCCTAGTTTATGCCCCTTGGAAACTACGTATTTTTACCACCATTTGTTTCACTCCGCAAGGACAAACAAATCAGGCGTTAACGGTGAAACGGATGAGGTTCAATAGGATCGACGAACCTCTTTGAATCCCTAAAAGTCAACGAAAACGACGTTCATAGACATTCCGCTCTTCCTTGACTTCACCAGGTTTTATGCTGGCATAAGGTCTGTCAGGCATGAAAGGTTTCCGAGAAGTGATGCCGTTTTCTGGACAACTAGCTATTGCTTTCTAGATATGCCATGGTAGCTCCCTTGATAATCCCTTCCTATATTTTAGTTTAGTTGCTGGTGCAACTGAAAGGTCTGTAGATTCAAAGAGTGTTTGGATGCTCCTTTGCAAAGGGAGGCTATTATGTCCTTCTTCCCGTTTCGGAGCAACACTCCACTCAAGAACAATAGCCTGTATATCATAGCCAGTGAACCGACTATATGAACTGCCGACCGTTTGAAGTGTCTTCAATGAGGGCCATTCGGTCCCAATGACTTCCCTGTATCTAACTCCGTTAGGAAATGGCACAAAATGTTTCGATGGATGTCGATGAGATCTGTACAGTATTACCCTGACTCGGCGGGAGCCGGTGATATGTGGAATGATGACCCTCATGTGAGGACTTTGCGGGAGTAGTCTGTCACAGCTTCTGCGTCTTCCGGTCCTGTTCGACTGTGTCATTATAAATAATCAGATCTAGACCTCGTCAGATTTCTTGCTCCCGTGGTACACATGCAAAAAATTTTGATTCGGTCTCTAGACATCCGGTTAGCCCATGATACTAGCACGACTACACACCTGAAAATGAGCTGGGCCAAATCAAATCTTCCTAGGGGTGGAGGATGTCATATGGGGTCCATGTTCTCTCGATAAGAGAGAAACAGGTCCAAATTTCACGAGGGATGATGTGGGCCATGATATGCAGGCTTTGTGACATTTACTAGAGCCAGTGAAGAAGTAGATTATGTACGCGTACGTTCAAAGCAGATGCCTGAGAGAGCGTTGTAAGTCTTGTCCAGTCAACTGTTGGGGCTTTGAAGCCACCGACGATGAGACTTCCACATTTGGATATCCATGAACCCACTTCCTCTATTGGGATGTAGTTTTTACTGCAATCAGGACTGCAATATATCGCTGTGAGGTTTCTGTTTTACTTCTCTGGCTTTATGTGCTGAGTGAAGTGTGGCGACTCGAACTGCTGCACACCGGTGCAAAGTTCTATGTTGAAACCAGACAGACAGTTGGGATCGAAAGATTTCTCTGTTAAATGATGATATACTTATTCAAACTATCAAGCATCCTAATATTGGAATGTGAAGACAAAAAATCGAACAACTGGTTGAAAGAAGATAAATCGATGAATGAACTTAGATAATGCAAAGAATAGAATATAACTAAAAAAGTAAGTGATAGTCGTATTGTCAAAATTACATCCGATTGAATCAACGTACCTTGTTGAACGCAGTATCTTCCAGTTCTGCACAAGAACATGCTGCCTTTACTTCAGGATGTGGGCTGATGTACCAGCTCATTAAGTCGGGTACTGAAACGATTTCATTTATATCAACTTTCCAATCACTTGTTTGAGCTGGGGCATTGGCCTGTCAAACTGCTGCTGCAAACTTGAAGGTGAGCACAGAGTGATTACTTCTTCCTAAAGGAGGAGGATGTTGTATGAGATCGACATCCCCACTATGGGAGAACACTAGGTCCAAAGTTGAAGAGGAGTGTTGCGAGTGATAGTGCGTGGGCGTAATGACATATTGTGCTGGGGCTAGCGAAATGCAAGATTCCAGCAGTACATAATCAAAGGAGTTGTCTGAAGATGGCGCTGTAAGGCTTGTCCAGTCAACTGTTGAGGCATAGAAGTAGCCAACTACGAGACCTCGACATTTCGATGTCCAGGAGCCCAGCTTCTCCATTAGGAAGTCGTCTTCACTACAGCCGGGAGTGTAGAAGATAGCAGTGAGGTCAGTACCTTGGCCTATGCATTTAAGTCTGCAGCGCAGAAGTTCACACGATTCACTTTCGTGTGCGAGTGCATCAATTCTATGCACAGTTAGGCAATTCTTGAGGTAGATTACTATTTTATTTATTTTTATTTTTGATTACAGCTTGATTCCACACTGTATTTTTGGTACAAGTATGGAATTTTCAGCGTGGATATCGGTAGCCCAACTTCTTTGCGACTTAGTTGGTCCACCCTACACACTACGAATTCTGACAGGTTAACTTCGTTGTCAGTGACATTGGGTGTGAGCCATGCCTCTATAATGATAATCACATCCGGATTTCCGGAGTCTATCATATTAACCAGCTCAGTCTGTTTGTTTGACAGGCTGTAGGCGTTTGTGTAGCAAACTGTCAATTCAGTCTGATGCTTCCGCGGCCTACCCACAGAGGTATCAAAATAATCAAACTTCGGACTGTGACAACCCGGAAACCCTTAATCCTACGGTTTTTTGCCGTTTCGGCGCCATTTGCCTAATTCTAGAGCCGCACACTAACTTTTGACGCGGTCTGGTAGAATAAACCGGCACGGACGTGTATGCCCGATCTTTTAAGAGTCTGGGAGTTACTTAGAATGGCATCCTTCTTTTCTTTGGACTTTAGTACTAATCTGAGAATGCGTACCGGCTGATTTGTTTTACTATACGACTACCTGTAGTACTAACTACCCTTCTGTAGTATTGTTAACCAAATGCTGAAATTTTGTTGGTTCTGTTAATATTTTTTTATAATATATGTAGACAGGTTACTTTGCAACGTCAAATTTTTACTATATATAAGACTGTCATCATAATTTGGTACACTAAGTCCTGCCAACCGACCTTACCTTCAGTTCATACTACCTACATTGAACCCTAACCATATCGTTCTGCTGAATCTTGCTCCACTATTCACAAAACCTATTCTTTTTATTCTTTGAGGTTTTAACTTCTTATAAAGTAATCTGTTCATTAGGACGCATGCACACATATATAATATGTTCATAAAGATGTACGCGGAGACCTATTGGGAGCACTCATTAAGAAAGCTAGTGAGATGGAATATGAGGTACGAACATGTCTGGTACCAAGCAACATATTTGCGGTAGCCATAATTGATAGGATCCCACATATGTTGGTATTGACTGTTTAAACTTGCATAGATGGTATGTTATCATTCTCACGCATTTTGGTAGTGACTGCTAATTTTGTATATTATCATTCTCACGCATTTTGGTAGTGACTGCTAATTTTATATATATGGTATATTATGATTCCCACACATTTTGTTACTGACTGTCAATGTCGCACATATGGCATATTGTCATTTCTCACACACTTTGTTATTGGCTATTAAGGTCAATTATTTCAAATGCTGTTAGCTGTCCATATTGTTGTAAAATGTATAAATACCATGGCTTTCTTTATCGTTGTTGCACCTCAATACACAGTCACAGTCCAGCCTTTGTCTTTTGATATTTGCGTGCTTTACCAAGTCGGAAGGTACGACGAGCAGATAGGCAGATTAGTTCAGGCGCAGACAGAATAAGGTGACAACGTCTTCATTCAACTCCCTACCGTTATAACAAATTGGCGACGGGGTTTTACCTTAATTCAGTGCAGTTATAACAAATTGGCGACGGGGTTTACTTTAATTCATTGCAGCTATAACAAGCAAACGACGACAGTTTTTATTCTGTTCAGCGCAACTATATAACATATAAGTTCAGGCGCAGACAGAGCAAGATATAACAAATTGGCGAACGGGGATTTACTTTAATTCATCGCAGTTATAGCACGCAACGACGACAGTTTTTATTTTGTTCAGCGCAACTATATAACATTTTTGACTGTGTTAATTACAACCCAATTATAATGTCTATCTCTCTGGACGATCTTCCGGTGACTGCAGTTGAGGTTGCCAGACACACACTGCGTGATCCAGTTTTACAGCAAGTATCAAAGTTCATCCGATTTGGCTGGCCTCCACATGTTCATTCAAATGTTTTAAAACAGTTTTACCAGCGACGCAAATCCCTATCCATCGTTAATGGATGCATAATGTTTGCTGATCGTGTTGTCGTTCCAGCTAATCTTCGTGACCATGTGCTTCGGCAGCTTCATATATCACATCCTGGTGTTGGGAGAATGAAGGCGATCGCTCGCAGTTATGTTTACTGGCCCAACATCGATGACCATATCGAAGACCTCGTTCGCAAGTGTAGTAAATGTGCTCAAGCATCAAAGTGTCCACGCAAGACAGAACTATGTTCCTGGCCACGACCGGACAAACCATGGTCCCGTGTTCATGTTGACTTTGCTGGACCGTTCAATAGTATGCATTTCTTAATATGTGTCGACGCGTTTTCCAAATGGCCAGAGATATTTCCTATGCATTCTGCCACATCAATTGCAACAGTGTCCCTCCTACGTCAACTATTACTGAACGTTTCGTCGACACCTTTAAGCGTGCTTATGCAAAAGCGAAGGGGGAGGGAACAACAGAAAAAATTTTGGATAAATTCTTGCTGCATTATCGTACGAATGAAAAAGGACAGTTATGTGGCAGACACACAGATCACGCTCTATCCAGTACCACGCAAAGGTCAACTCGACAAAGAAGAGCTCCGAAACCTTTTCAAATAGATCCAAAAAGCAAGTCCTACACTCTTTACGGGGGGAGGTGATAGGATCCCACATATGTTGGTATTGACTGTTTAAACTTGCATAGATGGTATGTTATCATTCTCACGCATTTTGGTAGTGACTGCTAATTTTGTATATTATCATTCTCACGCATTTTGGTAGTGACTGCTAATTTTATATATATGGTATATTATGATTCCCACACATTTTGTTACTGACTGTCAATGTCGCACATATGGCATATTGTCATTTCTCACACACTTTGTTATTGGCTATTAAGGTCAATTATTTCAAATGCTGTTAGCTGTCCATATTGTTGTAAAATGTATAAATACCATGGCTTTCTTTATCGTTGTTGCACCTCAATACACAGTCACAGTCCAGCCTTTGTCTTTTGATATTTGCGTGCTTTACCAAGTCGGAAGGTACGACGAGCAGATAGGCAGATTAGTTCAGGCGCAGACAGAATAAGGTGACAACGTCTTCATTCAATCCCCTACAGTTATAACAATAATAATCATAGTCTGAGAGCTTAACATCAATAAAGGAGGGAGGGTGGTGCTAGCTGATCAGTAGATATGGTGGGGGTGTCAGCAAAGTCTCATAAACCGTTAATGCCCAGCTCTCGCTACGCTCGGGCCCACGCTGTTCTTAGAAGATTTCTGAGAAACGCTTAGTAACAACGGACGAAAAAACCAAAACACCAATTGTTGACTTGAGTATTATGTATTGTTACACCAGCATATAAATCAAGTATCACTAAGCAAACTAAGAAAACTAAGGTCTGAAAACAAATATTACAATAATAAATCTCTGTATTACTTCTGACGATGTTTCAATCTTCTTTCTGAACAGCGACCGATGAGACGATGACTGTCGTATTGATGCCTCCGCGAAAATCGAGGAAGTTGATTTTGAGCAAACAACCAAGAATTGATCGTTCAATCTTCAACTCCATTGACACTCCCCGGCAAAAAAGGGATCCAACCCTTTTTTCCTTCACGATCAATGCACGTTGACTTGGATGCCATTGCGAGAACCTGGGTCACTCGGACAGAGCTGAAATGGAAAACAAACAGAAAAGCCAACACACCACAAGCATACCCACAGCACAATCTCACACATCGCTGACGACCTGCGCCTCCAGACAGAGACCTCCTCTTGACATCTTGCAACACAATCGCCACTTACTAGAATGACTCTTGCAGAATGCAACGTGACCATAGCAGCACGTCATGATACTCTTCAAGCATCCTCTTTTCTATTCACTATCAATTACCACTGAAATCGCTTGTCACTCATTCTGCCTCAGTTCTAGTAGCGGTGACGCATGCGAGCCTCAGTCGTTTACACTCTTTCTCCCCGGCGTGTCGGACCGCAGCTAACAATTGTCTCCGTGTGCATTTCATTCTCAGCAATAGCCTAGCCTCCCCGGCGTATACGACCCATCTGCTGTCCTTAACATCAATCAATTCATTCATGGATGTAGAAGACTCGAAACAACTTCGGAAGTAATCACGACGAAAATTTTAACAAAATTACGCAATAACAACAAGACACGAAAACAACAAGTAAACACAATGAATCCAAAATCACAAATTGATATGACACACCACACGTACATACAAACAGTACAAACAACTTCACCGATCATGTCTCGATGTAATTCCTTTGAAGAATTGCAGGACTTACACCAGTACGCCTACAACCCTTCACAGGTTGACGATTGTAAGTTGTGGAATGTCCGGACACAAACAAGATTAACCAACAATTACATCAATTGGAAATCACACAACTATTTAACACAAACATATGTACAATCAACACATCAAATGTTGTGGATTCCGACACGACAAACTACCCTTGAAGAACTGTAGGACTTACAGCAGTACGCCTACATTCCTTCTCAGGTTGATGATACAAGTGGAAGTCGTCCGGACACAAACAGAATTACCAACAGCTAGATGACAGATGATATCAATTCAGTATATACAATATGAACATATGTACAAGATCATACACCAAGCACATTGGACTGCTCATTGATGCGCTACCCTTTGAAGAACTGTAGGACTTACAGCAGTACGCCTACAACCCTTCTCAGGTTGACGCCCTAGGTTGGAAAATCGTCGCAGAGTTCATTTGCTAACTTCCTTCTATCAGCTATATCCTCAAATCTGAACGGCAACACGCCCATGTCATTGTATCGTAGAATATAGATGACCAACAAACACACGACATATCTCATCAACCAAGTGTAGAAACAGAGTAATTTACACCAAAGATAATAACATTCAAATAGTAACTTGAAACTAGAAATGCCTTTATTCGTGCAAGTCAATTTAACAATAACTCTCTCCTTTACACTTGGCTTATCCACACTAAACTGACCATTGATATTCGTCCTTTCAAACGAACTGATACTACCATAGTCATTGCACAAGATACTTGAGTTGATGGGTGTCTGTTTCATTGTGGATGAAAACACCAACGATGACTGAGTGACACAAGGTGATGAACTTAGTGGTGGATCAGAAGCTGTTCTTGTTCGGCTCTCAGATAGTTGTCCAACTGCAAGATTACCACCACTGCTGTCTTTCACTACTAGTTCGGGTTTAGCACTATCATCTGATGATAGGTGGGCTACACGCTGATCAATTACACTGACTGTCTCACAAGTATGCACACCTTTTGGAACTGCATCTGCATTTATTTCTACTTCACGTTCAAGTTGTACAGAACCTTTATTTAACTTAGCAGTAGTAGGCATATCCCTCATCTCATCATGATCAACCAAAGACAAATCTGCACTATCATGATCATTATCACAAATATTCAATTTACCGTCAAGTTCATCATTTTCAAACTCTTTAATAACAGAAGTAGACAATTTTGGTTCCTCCTCACAAATCATTAAAGGTTTTATATCTTCACTCTGACTAGTTATACTTTGTAAACTTTTGGAGTCAGAACTGCACTCTGAAGCAGTAACTCTATTCTGTGACACTCTATTCAACAACGGCTTACCAGTTGCAACTACAGACTTCTTCACCGCACCGTTATCGTCACACAATTCGGAGTCAGGCCTGGAGTTTACATTTAGCTTATCACTGAACTTGCTCACTGGTTCACAGTTCACTTCTGTATGCACCTCTTGCAAACGTGTACAACACAACCGTGTTTGTCTTGCATCTTGTAACTTATCTGTTGAGGATGTACTACGAAACCTGTTACACTCACTAGGTCTATATGCATTACTAGACATCATGGAGCCTTCTCGATATCCACCTCTCTGAGGCTTATTCGTCATCAATGAGTGCGTTTTACCCTCAGACTGCTCTATTCTAGGGGTGAGATCTAACAGACTGGCGAACTTGCTCATAGATTGATTGACACTAGTATTTACCAGTTTCAGGATATCATCAAACTTTGGCTCGATACCCTCATCCTCCATACGGGAGCTTATCTTCACCCACTTCCTTTGCAGTCGAGTAGGTAGACGTCTTGCTATTACTTCTAGTATAAAACTCGAGTTGAGGTCACTCATTCGATTCATCGAAATCATTCCATTCTTGTAAATTAGCAAATTATCTAAAAACTCAGTGAGTGCCTGGGAGTCATCCTGTAATTGACCACCATTACCCTTAACAGCCTCGAATAATTTCCCTGCAATCATCGAAGGTCTTCCAAACCTTTGGCGTAATATGCTCATAGCCTCATAGTAGCCCTCCTTTGGCTTCATAAACTTACAACACTGTATAGCTCTTGCAGCATCTCCAGTGCAATATCTCATCAAATACATCAATTTCAATTCATCATTTAATAAAAAACCACTCAACATGATCTCAAACTCCTTTACAAATTGTAAATAATCAGCCGGGTTTCCATCAAAACACCGTGGTTCAAATTTAGGGAGTTTGATGTTCCTATTATCCCTGAACGGCGAAACAGTAACATCAACCATGTCATGTTTAACATCAGACACATCGTTACAATTAACAGACAAGTCACCATGACTTACTTTCCTGTTTGCATCCAAGACACTCTGTCCCTTCTTTGACCCAGGCATTGTTGAACTTGACCCAATTCCAAAAAAGTTCCAGATATTGCTTGTTCAAAGAGGACTTGACCGGCACCAGGAAAGATGAACGGCGACTATCCAAACTTTCACCAACTGTTTCAATCCGCCAGATCTGTTTCCATCGTCAGAAACTGTCAGCAAAGTCTCATAAACCGTTAATGCCCAGCTCTCGCTACGCTCGGGCCCACGCTGTTCTTAGAAGATTTCTGAGAAACGCTTAGTAACAACGGACGAAAAAACCAAAACACCAATTGTTGACTTGAGTATTATGTATTGTTACACCAGCATATAAATCAAGTATCACTAAGCAAACTAAGAAAACTAAGGTCTGAAAACAAATATTACAATAATAAATCTCTGTATTACTTCTGACGATGTTTCAATCTTCTTTCTGAACAGCGACCGATGAGACGATGACTGTCGTATTGATGCCTCCGCGAAAATCGAGGAAGTTGATTTTGAGCAAACAACCAAGAATTGATCGTTCAATCTTCAACTCCATTGACAGGGGGTCACTAAGGTGAATCGCCCCATTCTGCAGGAACAGCAATATACAATTTGAAGGCTCGAGATATTTCTGATTTTTATGAGGGCTTAGATCTTTGTCTTGAAAAAGATAATAATGAACGCCTAGACAGATCATGCTTCTACCTGTAAATATCTACCATTCGCTCAGCCTATTGTTGAGACGCGAACACGTGGGATCTGCACAGATTTATGGGGCATCTTATGAACCAACTTGCTGTCCATTGTCGGATCTTTAAATACCACTTCACAATGTCTTATCTCATTCATTTTCTAATAACGTCTTTACTTGATCCTCATTATATCCCATTAAACCTAACATTTTATAGCTCTTTATGAATTTGATTCGACTTATTCTATTCCTATTCTCTGCAGGGTACGGTTGTGCACCAAATGCACAAAAAGGCATAAAATATTAAAAAACCGGCATAAGGAAAAAATGTATTAAAACCAAAAGTGGACATCATGATAGTGCAAACTGTACAGGAAGCATTATACATTGCAAATGAACGTTGTCAGCCTAGGGAGTTTCCTTTATTAATGCATTTATTAGTGATACTTGCACTTACCCATTTCATTACGCTTTATTGATTCACCTTAGCACTTTAACTTTCTTAAAACAGCTTTCAATCCCTTGTAAACGTTGTACTTACCTCAATATTGGTTGGTTATCGTATGCCGACAACCACGGGATGGAAACGAAACGAAGTCGATTTTCCCGCCTAACCTGGAGGACAATTGTACAATTCAATAACTATACAGCCTAGTTCAGACAATGAGTGTATTTATATATACATATCAAATATTTAACTGTTGAAACATTATTAACTTGTAGACAATCTCCGATTTGATATTATATCATACTTGATCGTGCCTGTAAAAATGGCATGCATTTTCATGTAAATTTATAAGTTTATATGAGAATATACATTATCGTTATTATATTATTATTATTTACTGCAGAGTCAACCTTTTGGCCGATTCTATGCAGGTTGTGTATCGTTACACCTGATACTGTTTTCGGCAGTAGCTTACCTACGAAGAGCTTGACCAAGTTAAGGTCATGCTTGAACCACACCTTGGGATCGGGGGCAGATGATTCTTCCATTTTGAGGAGAATGAGCTACCTACCAGAGAAATCGGATTTGCTTGCCATGGCTTTTTTGCTCTCCGATGTAAATGTCTTTTCGTCCTTCATCGACGGTGTGACCATTGTGTTGTTCTTGTCTCACTTTTTGCGGGAGACCACATCAGACCATTCATTGGGACCCTCCTGGTTATCAATGGTCGATTGCGTCTACCTGTATGGATGAGGCTTGATCTACAGGTCCCTGGGCAACTTGAGCTGCGAGTTTCCGACCCCTGGTACGCATCTTCTCCGTGCCAGTCTTTCCATTACTGTCACTGGAGGGTTTATCCAGTATCGTAGGGGCAGTATGGGTATACGGAATGTGGTTGGTGTTCTTCTGTGCTGGAGGGAACTCACTCCCTAACAGAGGCTTATCAGGAACGTGCATTGTTTTGCCGACGACGGCAGTCACCTCATCGGTGTATGAGCAGTAGTCGCTCTTCTTCTGTGGTGGAGCACCCTTGAAGTCCAGGAGCTTTATAGCTTCACTAAAAGTGACAGTGACTGTTGTTATACGAAACTTAATCGTGCTGAAACAGTCATTGCGCAGCAAGGTCTCCAGAGGTTTGCAGTAGCGCTTGTATGCTGCAGGGGTTTAGTTTGTACACATGCTGTAGAATCACCACGTGCAACTATCACGCTGCATCCCTTCGTCAACTGGGAATTGACACAACGCTTTCGCAGAGGTTCCTTTTGATAGGCATACTTTTCAGAGTTAGGACTAGAAGAATTAGATATCACCTTGCATATATATAACCTTTATATAAATCAGTAATGAAAAACCAATGGGCGTAAAAAATGGATATATAGGTAAAGTCAAAAACCTTTTCTTTTTCTTACCTTGTAATTTACCAGTCTTATTCTTGTTCTTGTGGGTATATGCTGTTGCTCTTATTCGTGTGTAGCATGAGTTATAGTGATTGTTAATATGGCTGTTGAAAGTAGCCTCAGAAATAGTACTAAAACACTACATTCTGTAGTCATCCAGCGGAAGCAATAACGAAGAGACATCAACCCCATCTCGCATACCGATCCTAAAGACTCGTGTAGGTCTCGCCTGTTCTGATACTACGCCTACATTGCCACAGTCTGGCACGGAAACGGCACAGGCAATATCAGGTGGACAGGGTAATTTACCTGCATCCATTGAAAGTCAGTGCGTGAAACACAACAAAACAAAAAGGAAACGCCTAAGACTTCATAAGACCTCGAAAGCGTCATCAAGGAGGGGAGACAAATCTCAGGCGTGTAGTGTCATCGTTTCTAAAACTGATTCAGCACCTGAATGGAATTTTTGAAAACAATGGCTACACTGCCGTTGTGACAAAGAGTTGCCGAAATCATACCATGAATTAATGCAAAATAACCCACGCCCATGGTTCTGGTATATCTGCCCACTTTGTCGCCCTGGCATAGTCCCACACCGCTTGTCTGCGGATAGAAGAAACAACGCGCCACTCTTGTGTCTCGACACAGTCTCGTGCAGCTCCCCGCCTGCTAACACCACACTATCAAAACTTGATAGAGACAGTAAGAGGGATACTCCAGTCCAACTAACAGAAAATGCCAATCTTCAAAAAGTGAAGAGTCCCAAGGTTGCACCTACAACATTAGGGAAAGATAGAATTGCCAAAGCACCACACGCATCCATTAGCAAGCTTGACAACGCAGCAAAGGCTGGTCAAAACCTGATGAAACCTAAAGTTACTGACCCCGCAAAGGAATACAAGCAGCCAAAAGCCAAATCTAAGTCTGATATCAGTCGGTCTAATTCTCTTATTCTTTTTAATGTACCTGTGGGCAAGGATAGCTTACTTGAACAACGGGCCTTGTTTGATCAAGAACAGTGGTCCAATTAGTGCAGTAAATTAGCTCTGGACATTAGTTCAGCGAAATTGTGCAGGCTGTAAAGGGGTGTCCACACATCTCAGAGTAAGCCGTCCCCATTAAGGGTTACACTGGACTCTGCTAAGGGGCCGGAAGAATACTATTATTTTTCTGTTTTGATTACAGCTTGATTCCACACCGTATTTTTGGTACATGTGTAGAATTTTCAGCATGTGATATCGATAGCCAAAATTTAGCAGGCTGACCATTGATATCAGGTGTGCGTCGGCTTGTGGTCGAATCTCGGACCGTATGCATGGTCAGCGCGAGTCCTAACCGCTGTGCCACCGACGTAGTGGGAGTAAGCGAAGCTGTTTAGTAAACCCTTATACCCATAAGATGTGATAATGAATCATGAATATGAAGGCAACATCACAAACTACTAATATCACATAGTGAATTTCTAGAAATGCGAAAGATTATATAGAAACCGAAAAACTTCTGCCTCAAGTCCTAGCCATCGGCAGGAGTTCTAGCACAAGGGTAAGACATGATAGACCATGGACCAAGAGACAAATGGCGAAGGAGTCACCTGAATTGATGCCTCTTACCTCCGTGGTCCTACGCGATATTCCTAAGCTAGAAACGGGCACTGATTGTGAAAAATACATGCATGACGTAAAGCAATGGGGATGGCTGTCATCTCGGATGGCCCTTGGCGCTTCTGGAGCAATCTCCCTTTTCCGACTACCTCGTCCCACTCATCCCACAGTGATTAGTTCTCCAGGGCTGCTAAGTGCCACGTTCAACTCCCAGAGGCAGTTGGCCATAGTAATTATTATGTACTGGTCGAGTAATTAATAGTCCTGACGCAAGAAGGCGGAAATCAGAAAACCATCAGGTTCACGATGATACTTGTATTTTTCAAACAAGGAAAATCAATGTCACACAAGTGTATGAGCGAATGTTCAAAAATGAACGGATCAATAGACAGTCTTAACATGATTGATTGTAATGTAAGGTGACAACATGGTCAGACATGTTTGTTTAGTTAGCGGACAGGCAAAAACTTACTGTCAATTATAATGGAATATCGATCCATATATACATAGCAAAATATAACAGACTCTCAAAAATAAACACACATATTATGTGGATACATACCAGTACTTCAACGGTGGTATGAGACCAGGGGGAAAATAGGAGGACACGTCCGGTGCTATGGAAGGAGACCTCGAACCCTTACGAGGCAGCATACTGGGGCTTTAATACCTCCCCAAGCCTCAGAGACACTAGAACGATGCAGTACTAACATTCTGTATCATCCAAGTGTCCTACCTGAATCCATGGGAAAAAATACAATGGTCCGGTTCCATCGGAATCAGCCAACTAGTCCCAACATTAAGTCCCCTACCAGCGGACAGCTTAATGTCAACTACCCCACAACACACTGAGGTTGTGCGACTCACTGTCAGCTGCTTATATAGCAAGGTGAGAGGACTGAGGGGAAAGGTTGGCGAACTTAGAGATCTCCAGTCGCACCTGCACTGTAAAATAATCATTCTCACTGAAACCTGGCTGACCCACACTATCTCTGACAATGAAATCAGTATAGGTGATTTGGATCTAGTCAGGAGAGACAGGGATAATAGGGAAGGAGGGGGAGTTGCTATATACTTTGACAGGCAACTTAAATGTGTACGCGCAATGGGCCAACCAGTTATTTAACTCCTAGACTCCATATGATGTCATTTCACCGTAGGCCACACCAGACATTCACTGGGTGGCATCTACCGATCACCCACCTGTGGAGTAGAGCACAACCAGCTATTGCTCAGCACCATCACAGGGATACGGGACATGGGTTATGACCAAATCACCATAGCTGGAGATTTCAGTGGCCCATCGCTGAACCCTGGCTCGAGGTATGCTAAGAGGAAATTCGGCCAGAATCTACTGCAAACTATTCGAAATACAGGACTGGCTGGGAATGTTGGAGACGACACTAGGTGGGGCCCTAGCGGAAAGTCATCGAAGCTAGACTCCATTCTAGCTAGTTACCAACTACTCGTCGAAAAGGTTAAGTTAATGACTCCTCTAGGAAGTAGTGACCATGCAGTTACAGGTTTCGAATTTGTTCTCCGTGAGCACTTGGAGTGGGCAGTTACGCGACCGTGTCTGTTATAGCAAGGCGGAATATGCTGAAATGCGGAGGCCTTTATCGGACGCAGATTGGCCCTCAGCATGGGATGAGTTATCCATGGGTGAACACTGGAAAGTAGCAAAAGGATTATTCATACAGCAATCTGGGATACCGTTCCCTTAGTCACAACACAACCCAAAAGAAAGTCATCACAGCAACGTATTCTGCAAGCAAAGCGGAAGGCTTGTTTTACGTGGCGCGTATCCAAGAGTCAGACCGACCACGACGCATACCTGGAACTCAGGAACCGGTGCAACGCGAGAGTCAGGAGGGACAGGAGGTCATTCCAAACTAACCTTACTGAAAACTCCTAGCAAACCTCAAAAACTTGTACCGATTCATGACGGAAAGAAAACCAACCAGAGGGCATGGAGCTTAGTGGGCCCAAACGGTCAATATCTCACTAGTCTGGAGATGGCTGAAACATTCACTTTAGCCTTCTCCAAACAACAAAACAGCAATGTGGGTATTACCGTTACGGACCAATATGGTGGCAGTGCTATTTCACAGGAGGAAGACCTAGTGGCTACTCCCCAAATAAACCCTGCAATAGTACTAAGGAAGCTGCAGCAACTCACACCTGGGAAGTCCACAGGTTGTGGCGACATCGGGCCGTCTGTTCTGAAACAGTGCACCAAAGCTCTATGTAGGCCCCTACGCGACCTGTTCCAACACTCACTGGATTCGGGGAAACTGCCAAGGGAGTGGAAAAGAGCCATCCTTTCTCCGATCTTCAAGGGTGGGAATAGGTAATATGCCACTATTTATAGACCAGTAGCTCTACTCCCAGTGGTATCAAAAGTACTGGAAAGTATTATTGACGACGACATCAGAGATTATCTCGATAGGTCTAATATACTTCATGAAGCCCTACATGGTTTCAGAAAAGGCAGATCCTGCGTTACTAACCTACTATCAGCTTGGGACGTTTGGATATAATGCTGGGATATGAATGTTCCAGTCCATGTGGTCTTCCCAGATTTCGAAAAGGCATTTGACACCATTAACCATTACCTTCTCCTTCACAAAATAAGCCAGGCAGGTAAATGTAAGCCTCTTCTGTCATGGTTAAAGGACTACCTAGCTGAAAGGCAATTTCGCACTAAGGTCAATCGAGTCCGATCATCTTGGCACAGCTCGTCATCAGCAGTGTCGCCGGGTTCTATCCTAGGACCACTGATGTTTTTGATTTTTATTGATGATCTACCATGTTGTCTAAGCTGCCCTACCCTTCTATACGCTGACGAAGTAAAGATATGGAGGGCGATAAAGTGTCCAGGGGACCCAGATAGGCTGCAGGAAGATCTAAAGCTTCTAGAAGACTGGGCGGTGGCCAGTGGTATGACTCTCAACCTGAAAAAGTGCAAAGTAGTGAAGTTACGCACTTGTAGACTGCAGAATGCAAGTTACACCCTGTGCAATCAAAGCTTGTCCTACACAACGTCGGAACGCGACTTAGTTCTGGTTCTCATGGAAAAATGGACACAAGCGAAAATTACAGGGGGGTGTAACAAGGGCATATGCGGCCATACAGTTTACACATAGACTGTTAGGTGCACTCACTCCTGAGCTCTTTCTAAGGTTATACAAAACATACGTCAGACCACACCTTGAAGTGCATAATATTATTGAACTCCCAATGCTTAGAAGAGATGACAACCTCTTGGAAAGAGTTCAACGATAGGCAACAAAAAGAGTGGTTGGTCTCCGAAACAAACCATATGATGAAAGGCTGAAGAAATTCGACCGATTTAGACTTTTATTATTATTATTATTATTATTATATAAGCTTTATTCCAAATCAGTACTTGTGATACAGAATGGAATTCTCAGCATTTTACTACAATATTGCATCCAGTTTTTGTTTACATTAACAATAAATAAAGTTCTACATAGTTTAAAGATTATCTCAACAACATATTAGTATGTCGGTAGCAAAGCCAAAATTAAAATGTTTGAAGGTGTTACAAAAGTAGATACTACTAGCATATTTACTGGCGTAAGCGATAGCAAAATGGTCGAGATATACAGAGTGTAAAAGAACGAACAAGAATGTTTTAAGTAGAGTTTGCAAGGAAGAGAGAAACAAAACAGCACATAACAAAAATAAATACAGAATGAAGAGAGAGAAAACGTTGTACCTATAAATGATGTGAGTTGGAAAGACGAGATTCATTGGTTCTAGTGACTATTTAATAAGTTAAAGGTTTCATGCCTGATGCATTCTTTATCACACAGAACACGGGCTAGGTAGGGTATGGATGAGTTTTTGTACTTACTAGTGCGAGCATATAGTTTCCTATATAGACTTCTTGTTTTCCCTGAAGAGATACATGGGGAGAGTTGTGAGTGTAGAGGGTGTTGTGAGTCAGATAAAATGGACTTCGCCCATTTTTCACATGAGTCCATGTGCCTGTCCACCAGAATGTTAACAAGCTGGCTAAGTGGCAAGCTGCTTACCCTGCTGACAACCTTTAACATCCTACGTAATAAGGTATAGTCTTTCTTCAATAGCCCAGGAAAGACTAAGGGGGAGCAATAGAGAATTATAGGCAGAATACGGGAGTTAACAAATTGTAGTAGTAAGGGTTGGGTTACACCGTTGGCTTGAGGGGGGTTGATTACTGCCTACAAAATAACAAATGATCAGAATCACCCAAACAAAGGTGTTCTGCCACTGAGTAGGTATAGGCTCCCACGTGGAAATCCCAGAAGGATAGCTCACCAGAGGGCAAGGACCCGGGTGCGCTCCCACTTCTTTTCACTGCGGGTTTGCCGTCCCTGGAATTCCTTGCCGGCAGATGTAGCTATGGCACCGTCTTTGGACGCCTTTAAGCGAAGGCTGGACAACCATACAGCGATACAAGGACTGCATTCAAATGGCCTATCTCCTTAAAATCCCATATACCAATCAGGGGTAGACAATTAAACTCGTAGTTTTACTTCTTTACATTCTCTCCCGTCTTACTCTCCTTACTCTCCTTAGTCTGAATAGCTTCACTAATTATATCTATTGTTATTATTACTATTATTATTATTATTACTACCGCTTTTCTCTTGTCGACGATGCCGAAGGACTAACTGGCAAAAGGATCAACTCCAATCACAGTAGTAACAGTCTTAACATACCTCATACTACAAACCACATATAATTAATCCCAGCACTACTCCCTTTGGAGTCAACCAAAGCTACGACAGTCGAGTGGCGGGACAAGCTACGCAGAAGTTTACCGAAGATCGGGAACCTATACCTCACAATCAAGAAGCGAGCACAAAGAAATCAAATTGGTTTATACTAGCTCGTAAAAACGATATTGGATATTGGATTCACTCCCTTTTCACAGTTCGCCCGATAGCGTTCACTATTTCAGCAGCAGGAAAATTACGTCAGTGACAGTGTGGAAATGCACTGAAGACTCCTAACGATTTCTTCACTACCAGTAAGCAGAAGAAAAATAACTCGAAAACAGCATAAGATACAGGATAACGCACAAGGTCATTTAACGGCGGGCTATTTTTCCAATATGTTTAAGCTCAGCTATGTTTTGTTTTCTGTATCTCTAGGGTATTTTCTTTTCACTTCCTGGTCAATGTATGAGATATTTTACCCCAAAAGTTGTAAAGGGTCTGTGGGATGCCTGCAACCAGCATGGAAGGCAGACGACTTATTTAAGGTGAATTTCATTACTCTAAAATGCAATGCTTGCATTGTCCAGATAAGTTTGGATTCTGTAAAAGACAGTCACGTCGAAAACTTTGTAAAAACTGATGTCTTTCGAATCGGAGACGGAGTCGTGACGTAATTCATCATTTAAAAACTTATTACCTTTTGAAAGAAAATTCAATTACACATTTTCAAGAAGTCTGGGCGATAAAGCATCCTCACTCGTCCGTTTACAATTGGTAACAAGTGATGGTGAGGTTGTTCAGAGTGAAAAAGTAAACTTAGTGACCTACAAGGAACCTACTCGAACTGCTTTGAACCTGTTGACAAATGATGTAAGTCAATTTATCTCTTTTGTGAAGTACTTATAAATACACCCATAGTTAAGGGTGCAAACTAAGTATATATATATATATATATATATATATATATTATTCGATCCCTCAATGAATGTAAGCTTTTTGATGCTCCCATTGTTTGTGCCCACCTCTATGTACAACTAGTACAAGGTGGCAAATGTGGTACTAATTGTTAACTCACGAGTAAGCATTAATTTGAAGCATACGTTCGGTATAAGTTGAAGAAAAATTATTAGCGAAATGGTGTCTTGAAAAGTGTGTCGTCGTGACCCTAGAAAACATGATTCAGTTTGCGTTTGCGATCCAGAAATTACTTGATTTAATTTTTTGCTTAGGTTTAAAAATGCATTGATCCTCGCATCATTTAGTTCAAGTTTTAGCTTGTGTTGTTTCATATCCTATTTATTTCCGGTTATACTGACTTAATATTACAGTGTTTTTAAGAAAAATATTTTCCTACGAATTGGTTTGCCAGCATGATCCCTTGAAAATCACTAACTACTCTGTAAATTTTTTTTCCGTATAGGGATCACACGACAGTTCAAGTAATGATCAAAGCCAGCTTGTACCGTTTTGGTTATCCACGTTACGCGTTTATATACTCAATAGTGCTGTAAACTTCAGCCGGTATAATATACCTGCAGAAATGGCCCGGCGAATCCGTTTAAGCTCAAAAGGATATTTACCAGTGATATATGTTAATCCAAATTTTCAAACTTCAACTGATTGGTTAGAATTGAAGCAATTGCCTGAGAATCATCAATTGGAAATAGTCTTGTCTGCTGAGCCAGCTTCATTCGGCAGTATCCGTTTGCGGTGTATGCTAGAAAATATAGCTAACCAGTTGCGCTCCTACGGTAAAATTTTTTGCGTGTTATCTCCATATTGTACTTTTAGCGTCTAGTTTAATAATAGTTAATAATCTCAGTAACTGATGGAATGTACGCCAATTTATAATATCTTAAAGAAGATTGAAGTAATTCCGTATAAAACATCCAAGTACACCTGAAGTGTACTTGAAGAATTCTTCTTTAAAGTTCAAGCGAAAGTAACACCATTACAATATATACTGTGTACAGCAATGTTTGGCTTATTTGAATCGGTTAGTCGTTCCTGAATTTTAGTTTGTTAAGTGTACACTTAAGTAATGTCCCTGTCTCCTGTAGCTTCCACGGGATAAAGGATCTGTTTCATATAGATCAAAAGTAGTCGGGAGTCCAGTCTGTTTGTGTAGAAATTATTTGGAATAGTCTGCAAATATCTCATTGGGTCTCATTGTTTAATACACAAGCTGAAGCTTTCTAAAAGGGATCACTTTTACTCCAGTAGTATTTACATAATAATGTCACCCACTAACTACGTACAGAACTTCTTGTTTTCCAGTAGCCCTCATGTGTGCGAAGGCAGGTTGTATTGCTGTAGTGTGCAGACTTAAAGGATTGGGAAGCAGGTCTAAGGCACCTTCCGTATATACTGGATAACTGTCTGAATAAAGAGGTTATTAACTTTGTGGAGTTTCTATTTATATTTTATGATGAAGCGTGATCGCTACTTTATCGCAATAATAACTTGCTTTATTCCAAAACATTAGTAGTGATACTGTGTGGAATTTCCAGCATTTGGTACAATATTGCATCTAATTTTATCGAATAACATAAAAAGCAACTATGGAATTTCATACAATTGGTTCCCTTGATAAATTTCGATAAAGGAAGGAAGGCGAAATTTGCAGTACATAGACGGCAGGTGTCCACCTTTTGACTTCAGTTTATTGTATGTTTCTCTGTTGGTTAGTTTCTTCATTAGAAGTTCTCTGAGACATTTATTTACTTTATTTTCAAACAACGTTGTGGCATCTTTTTTGTTGTCTACTTATAATTTCTCTTTGTCGTTTAGAATTGTCATCATTTTACGTATATAATCAGCCCTGTTCATTATAAAAACCCCAGAGCCCTTATCAGGTTTAAATATGACGATATCATCGTTCTCATACAGTTTCTTCAGAGCTATTCTATGCTCTTCGATCAGCATCTTCTGCTTCTCCATTGGCGATATGTGGTATTGCTTAGCAATATCAACAAGTTTAGAATTTAGCCATCCTCTTTTATCTTCGTCTAAGGGTTTCAGGTCATAGACTTGATGGTATAAGTGTTCGAATTGTGCTTCTGCAAATTTCGTCTTCCTTTCTTTATCGAAACTGTGAAATTAATGTTACAGAATTGCTAATGGCAGTTCTTATTTAGTATTTGTAGTGACATTAAAGTCATATATACAAAAAGAAGAAAATTATAAGTAACAGTCATGTTAGCAGCTAGGGTCGTTAACTAAATGAGATAGTGTCACCAAAGATTACAAATGGGTAACAAATAAATAAATAAAATACAAAAGTGTTTTCGGAACAAACTAAGGGTATCTGAGCATCTATGTGTTCTCTAAAATGAGTTATTCTACTTAAATACATCTGGATATCCATGAACCCACTTCCTCTATTGGGATGTAGTTTGTACTGCAATATATCGCAATGAGGTTTCTGTTTTACTTCTCTGGCTTTATGTGCTGAGTGAAGTGTGGCGACTCGAACTGCTGCACACCGGTGCAAAGTTCTATGTTGAAACCAGAAAGACAGACAGACAGTTGGTTGAAAGAAGATAAATCGATGAATGAACTTAGATAATGCAAAGAATAGAATATAACTAAAAAAGTAAGTGATAGTCGTATTGTCAAAATTACATCCGATTGAATCAAAGTACCTTGTTGAATGCAGTGTCTTCCAGCTTTGCCAAAGAATATGCGGCTTTTACTTGGGAATGTGGGTTGATGTACCAGCTCATTAAGTCGGGTACTGAAACGATCTCATTTATATCAGCTTTCCAATCACTTGTTTGAGCTGGATTTTTGGCATATGAAACTTGGTGTTTAAATGTAAAATAGAGCAGTTCGAACTGTTCTTAAATTTTATTCATCTCACCGTAAACACCTTTTATGTCTGATACTCCTCCTTGATGCCTTAATTCTATCAAATGTTTTGTCTATTTTGCACAGGACTAAACGAAAAGGATATAAATGATGTACGTGGCATATTTCTGGACACGAATTTCTATCTTCTGATAACCACAATATTTGTTTCAGTTTTTCATGTGAGTTTTTAAGTGGGCATATTCTTTTTTTTGTGTGCAACAACTGAGCTCTTTATGATGACTTCTTCTGTGGTTGTTTGATGGTTTTACAAACGATGAAGATTAGTTGTTTTTTGTTAAGTGTATAATAAATGGCCAAAGTTTGAGGTTGATGTTTGTTATCGAATTTGTGGTGAATATCGGTCATGTGAGACTTTAAATACAATTAAGAAACGATTATAATGTCGCCGCTTTTATATTTTTGCAATAGGGACACTGAGCTGGCGGCAGGCGCGGTAGGCGTTAGACCTGTAAGAGGGTGTATTGATCATATCCTCACCCTCCGACAGATTTTAGAACGTAGGCATTCCTACCGGTGTCCAACAATCATTATATTTCTTGACCTAAAGGCCGCCGTCATTCGATTCTGTTGACCGAGAGGTACTTTGGCGATGCTTGGCTGTAAAGGTAATTCCGAAAAAATACATTGCACTGATCAAGGCACTCACTCTACTAGAACTCATGCAGCCAACTGAGGGCTTATGGCGAGTTGTCATCTGAAGTGGTGACGACTAGTGGTGTTCGTCAGGGATGCCAGCCCATTATCCCCATTTCTATTCAGTTGTCTATTTAGTTGTCTTCGATCATGGGCGCCTGCTTTCTATCGCCTGTGTGAAGTGGTGAGCAATATTGAGGTTAGGCGTCGGTCGAGTGCTAGATAGGTGGGAGAGGAAATCAGTCGACGAGGCTGTGAAATTACACCGACTGAGAGGGTTAGGACATGTGTTACGCATGCATGCCTTCCTCGACGGGCAATGTTAGCTGGCATAGGGTCAGGCTAGAAAAGAGCTGGTTAGTGGTGGTCAAACCAAAACATAGCTTCATCAGTCAATGAAATCCACAACAGTTAGTCTAAGCCAGCTACGTAGGAAGGTGTAGACTTCTTTACTAGTTGGGGTCCTCGGGACGGCGAAACCAATGAAGGCTGGAAACAACAAAGTGATCGTTCTCAGTGACTGGTTGGCGCAGATGCATCCACTTCTTGTGACTTATGATTTCCAATGAAACTATATTGTTCTTCGATATTACTATTCTTTTTGCCTAATATCTCCGTTAACTGTCTCTATTATGAATTTCTTCTACTTTCTTCTCTTGGTTTGTGGGCTACATGGAGGGAGTATGGCGACTTGAACTGGTGCACATCGGCGCAAAGTTCTACGTCGAAAATGGACAGACAGACATAACACATGTCCCAACCATCTAAAATAGATGCAGCTGCTTCAAAACCTCGTCGATTAATCCCACGCCACCACTTACCTAGCACTCGACGCTTATACGGTTTTTGTCCAGCCAATGCATTATTCTAGAACACGTCTGTCTGTCTGTTTTCGACATAGAACTTTGCTCTAATGTGCGGCAGTTCAAGTCGCCACTCTCCCTCCATGTAGCACACAAAGCAAGAGAAGATAGTACAAGAAAGGCATAATAGAGACAGTAAACAGAGGTGTGAGACAAAGGAATAGTAGTAACAAAGAACAACATAGTTTAATTGGAAATCATAAGTCATAGGGAGTGGATGCATCTGCGCCACTGAGAACGATTTTGAGCCATGTCACCAATTGTTTCCAACCATTTGTTTTTACCGTCCCGAGGACTCCAACCAGGAAGTCTACACCTTCCTACGTAGCCATCTTAGACTAACTGTTGTAGATTTCATTGACTTGTGCCATGTTTTTGTTTGACCTCCACTAACTCTTTTCCAGCCTGACCCTGTATCCGCTAACATTGCTCGTCGAGGAAGGCGATGACTAGGCATACGTAACACATCTCTAACCATCTCCGTCTTTGTAACTTCACAACTTCATCGATTGATTTCCCCTGTTTACCTAGCACTCGACCGGTGCCTAACCTCAATATTGCATACCTTATTACACCTACCACTTCAAATGGGAGATAGAACGCAGGCACCTATGATCAAAGACAGCTAATCTATTCATGTCTTCCACTCTCAATGGCCAGGTCTCACAGCTAGCCATAAAGAAGGACGGAGCGGACTGATGAGCAGTACACCCGCCCTTTGGTCGGCAGCCAGCCGAATATCTCGTCTACATCAGAGACGGCGTAAACTGGCAAATGCGAAACGAGCCCCCTGTATTTGTGCTGAGATTTCGTCAGAGATCAACTCGTTGGGGCTGATGGTACTTCCCAAATAAGTGAAGCGGTCAACGTGTTCTACCACTTCACTCCCTATTTCTAATCTAGGAGTCGCTGCAGTCCAGAAGACGTTGTATATATATATATATATATATATATATATAATTTCAATAAATACGTTGTTGAATTTCTGCTATCCAAATTTATCTAGCTGTTATTCAACTTCTTGGCTTTCAAAAATGATATTTCATTTTGGCGACATGCAGATAACACAGTCGGTCTGTCGATGCGAACAGGTAAGTTGTAAATAATTCTGCCATTTTATGTTTAACAATGAATGCATATTCTACACCGTAGACATTCATGCTCTATGTTTTGGGTTTTGTGATGTTTACGCATATATTACTATTATTTCCTTTAATTCCTAGAGGAACATAGGGTCTCAGCCGCACGTCTCCATTGCGTTCAGTTCTCTGCTAAACTTTTCATCTGGCTCCAAGTCTGCCCGCATGCTTTCATCTCCTCTTTACATGATCTCCTCTACCCTTGCACTGACGACTAACTCGGCGCTTCCCATTCGGGTTCCACTCGAGGGTTTGTCTAGTGATCTCATTGGATAGTTCCCTCAGAGTATGTCCAACCCACCTCCATTTCTTCCTGCTTATTTGTTGCACAATCGGTTCCTGATTGGTTCGTTCCCAGAGATCCCTGCTGCTGATCTTTTCTGGTCATCTGATCTTGAGTAGTATTGAGCGAAGGCAGCTGTTGATGAAGGTCTGTAGTTGGTTAAAAGTGCCCTTCGTGACGCGGCGCCAAGTCTCTGATCCATTCGTATGGTAGCACTGACTGACTTCACATTGAAGTTGAAAATCCGGATCTTATTTTTCATGCTGAGTTCTGTTGACCTCCAAAAAGACTTCTAACTTGCTGGAGATGATGAGTTGTAGTATGCTAGATTATAGATAAGATTTTATTTTGATAAGTCACACAGTGTTACACAGTAATATTAACTGATGACCACGTTTCGATCACAATTTATCACCACTTATAATCATATCAAGCCACTCACTCACACAACTGTGTACTTTTTTTTACATAGATGAGTGCAGTTGACGATTATACATTTGAATAAAAATCAATATGTGATAATGTACATTCAGAATTAAGAATATTGGTGTTATCAATCAAATGTAGTCAGATGGGAAATAAGACGAATGTTTTTATAGTCAAAATAAGTAACTCGTTAGAATGTTATGATGTAAGTGAAGTGAAACAGAATTTTGAGATTATTTGTTATCCCCCTATGATTTGACTGACTGGTGGTAATAATATCTTCCACATTTCTGGTATTTGCATTGAGTCATTTCTGTTGCATGTGTTGTGTTGGGTGTAGACTCGATGAACCAGGCAGGATTCAGTAACCAATCTCTCTCTCCAACTACCTATATTACTTTTTAGAATTTTGACTATGTCCCATCACCGTATTGTGTGGTTGTGTGTTAATGCATACAGGGCGGTTGCTGAGCTTTTTTCTAAATTACTCATCTTCTCGGGGTCAGTCATTCTTACCTTAGGTGAATTCTTATGTTCCGACAATCTGACTACCTGCGACCTACTAGTTTGACCTATGTAGTTGATATCACTCACAGTCATTGCAAAGTTTTTTTAAATTATATTATTTTGTTTAATTGGGTCCACCGGGTCCTTTAGCCTACAGAGCTTGTCCTGTATGAGTGAATTTGTAGGTTTGAATGCCATCAGCCTAATTCCTGCTTTATTGAGAATCCTACATAGGGCCTCAGATGTCCCCTCCTTATATGGTAAAAGTAGATACCTTATATTCTCTTTTATTTATCATTATTATCATTATAAGTTTCTCCACTCAATGCAAATACCAGAGATTATGTATGGAAGATATTATTACCACCAGTCAGTCATATCAGAGGAGGATAGTAAAATTCTGTTTCAATTCACGTACATCATAACATTCTAACAAGTTATTTATTTATTTTACTATAAAAACATCTTATTCATCACCTGATTGTATTTTATTGGTAATACTAATATTATTTCCCAATGTACTTTATCTTATATTAATTTTATTCAAATTTCTAATCATCAGTTGCACTCATGTATACAAATGAAGTAAAAAAGTTGTGTGAGTGACCTTATGTGATTATGAGAAATAGTTTGTGCCTGAAACGTGGTCATCAGTTAATATTACTGTATAGCACACTGTGTGACACTTTATCAAAATAAAATCGTATCTATAATGGAGTTATACTCTACCACAGTGCAGTGCCCATGTTGTATACTTATGGCAATGAGCTCATCTTGTAATCTTGATACAGTAGGCCCAGTGATCCTTCTAACTAGGATCGATTTGTCTACTTTGTGAAACGCTTTCGGTATGATAATATGATAAATAATTTGGAGACAAATACTAGTATTTTACAAGATTACCAGTTTGGTATGTACCTACCAGCAGTAAGGTGTTTCCCTTAGATGTTCAGTGTACTGGCTGGGAGTCGGACCCGGGCTGCACATTCGTGGTTGGTGAGTATTTTTAGCAACGAACCTCTGACGCACTAAATTCAGTGATTGTATGAGGACTGGTGTTTTTTTTTTAACGTGGTATGGTATGGTTACTTACACTATTGTATATTGGTGTATTTTAATCCTTCATCTGCAATGATTATTTTCCCTGGCTTTTATGTATAACGGGATTTCTCGGGAACATTGTAATTCACTTGGTGCTTCAGTGTATGCGTCAGTGTTGCGCTGCATCTCAAAGTGTGTAGTAGTAGTACAGGTGTGATTCATCAGCGTAATCATCTGACGCCCAAACGATGATCCATGCATTTACATACCACTTTATATAATTCGGTTTAGAAAGTCGGAACTGTCTCAATGCATCATTCATTATATGATTTACAGGCGAATAGATGGAAAGTACAGGTGAATTGGATTCTTACTATTATTATTGTCCAATCCGAATCGGTATTGTGCAACATATTTCGCGATTGCATGGAAGATTTCATCATGAGCTGACATCAGTTAGAGAACCACTGGAAAACCTGGGGGTACTGAATAGCTGTTTCGTCAGGCTAGTTTGGGACTCTTCGTCAGTACGCACCCACCGGGGTTCGAACCCAGAACATTCTGGTTACAGGGCGAGCTCGTAGACCATTGAGCCACTGGGACCCCATCAAATGGTCCTTGAATTCTAACTTCTGCCGATTCACGACATAGCTCGACCATTCCGCAATGTCTTCTTCGATGAGTTACTGCCTCATCTTCAACCTGCTGTACCCTACTGGTCACGGTTTTCCACTAGAAGCCCGGGTTAACTGCCTGAATAGGGCCAGTTGCTAGTGGGCCCAATGGTCTACGAGCTCGCCTTGTAACCAGAAGGTCCGAGGTCCGAACCCCGGTGGGTGCGTACTGCTGAAGAGTCCCAAATAGCCTGACGAAACAGCTGTTCAGTACTCCCAGGTTTTCCAGTGGTTCTCTAACTGATGTCAGCTCATGATGAAATCCTTCATTCAATCAAACACAAAATCCCTGCTAAACCAATACTTGAATATTTCAGGATTTAAAGGAAATCTCGTTTTAGAGGTCTAGTGCATCCTGATGCTAATTGCACCTGTGTTAATCAGTACTTTTTAATTTATGCTTACTAGAATCGCTTTTATTTGAATTTTTTGGTTCTTTCTAATCTATAAGTCACAAGTTCGAACCCCATTCTGCCTATCGAAGTTTGGGTAGCCATTTAACGGTATCACCTAGCCCTCACAGACTAGGTGTGGGGCTCATTACCTCCACTGCATCCAATTACGATTGATTGTCTTGAGTAACATTCATTCATTCGATTATAGTGTGTGGAGTTAACTGAGCACTATTCGGTCCATTTGTTTTTGTTAAGCCTTGCACATCGTGGGGGTGGGGACGAATAATTTAATAATCCAGCTCGTTATTCGTTTGATTAGTCACACTAATGACTTGTGAAGAGCTTAATCGTGGTGAACTTAACAAAATGTTAACATTTGGATCTGGGTATGTTAGATATTGAAAATAATAATATCTGCTATTACTCTATCATAGTATTGTAATGGAAGGACTCCGTCATTTTGATTTTCCCACTGGTTCGATTTAGGTGGGTCTACATTGCGGCTACTGTTGTGCTCAGTATCTGTCTTGTCACTTTCGTTAGCTCAACGATGGTCTTTAGATTGTACAACGTTAGCCGGTTGTAATTGTTGAACATTGTGTTCTCATACACTTTTGGTAAACTGGGAAGTCAACGACTGCGTCTCAGACTCTTCATCAAGTGTGGGAAGCGCGTGGTGAAGTAGACTTGTCAGCTGCGCCTCCACTACTAGCGGGTATCCATCAGGTTCAAGCTTCATGGCACGGAATTGTCTGCTGTGTGTCTGTCTGTCGGACTGTCGAACTCCGCCACCAACCGTTCAACCAATACCTTCCAGGTCTGTTTATCACATGGACGCTTCAGACTGTCATACTCTGCCTTTGCCTGACCTCTCAGCAGCGTCCCCAGTAAAGCCACCATTGCCCCTGGATCCTTAACGCTCACCAAATCAGCGACATCGTCAAAGTCCCACAAGAAGCTCCTTATGTCTCCTTATTCGAAAGCAGAAGGCCATAGAGTCTTCATTGTTTGGAGGTAGTGACGCAAAATGCAAAGGGAGAAGACAAGAGACTTGACCGGGTTTGCATATGTCAACGACCCAATGACTTACCCTGGCTGGAAGGAATTTTCTTGCAGGTCCTACTATACCACGAAGTTCGTTTGGATATCGGCTAGACTAAAAGCAGTTGCCGTTAGAATGTAAATCGTGAACTCGGTGATGGGAGTCTGAGGGCAAAGTCGTGCTGCCGGAAAACAAACGGGGGGTGGTGTGTAACGTCAGTAAGGTGCTACCTTCAGCCGATCAGTAAGTCGGCTATGCCATCTCTCCACTGTCGAGTAGAAAATTAGGAAAGGTCAAACCCAAAACTGTCAATGTCAGTTTGCCCTGTGACAGTATACAACCAGGGTTCGAACCCCGCTGGGTGCGTACTCATGAGTGTAATGGCAGAAGGTAAGAGTCAGGCAACAGATTTTTTATTAAGGAAATCAACACATATTAAGAGATTTTCATGTACATATTACAGATTATTGTTAACAGAAAAACACAGTCTTCTGATTGGTTGTTTCTCACAGAAAGTTAACCTTGCATCTCTTTGCGGCTGTTTCCTGAATGTCAGATCATCTATACGCTAACTGTATCCGCCTACCCAAAGCCTTTGTTCTCACTTTTTTGACGACCAATATTGGGGACACAAACATTGACGTAAATTACTGTCCACCAATTTCGAGTAACAGCCAGCTCTCACGACATGAGGATTCCCGAAATTGTTTTCCAGTACTCCCAGGCTTTACAATGGCTCTCTAAGTGATGTCAGCTCATGGTGAAATCCTCCAACCAATAATACTTTACTGCAATTATTGGTTGTGACAGTTCTAATCGCAGTATTCTTTTGTTTAACTTCTCTGATTTTACCTGACTTCTAAACTCTTTCCTTTGTTTCTGTTTTTTCCCACATATGCATATAGTTGTATGGAGGTTTTTCAGCTCCCTAATTATTTTTCTACACTTATGGGAGGAGAAAAGCAGTCTGCTGGTCTCTGTTCCAATGGGAATATCTACAATTATTGAATTGTGGAAATTAGCACGTATGACAAAGTTGTCGATTAGTTTTCGTAAAGGTATCCACTGGGGTGAACGTTCTAAAGCTGAAAAAGCCACTGATCAACTGGATGCAGAGTTTATGCGTTGGCTAATGTATATCATGATTCCGCTTTGTGTTGGTGGTTCAATCTACTCCTTAATCTATTTACCACATCGCAGGTAGGTGGTTATCTGCTTAACTTGTCACTTCGACAGTTGTTTCTTTTTCTTTGTTTGTTTGTTTGTGTATCTAGTTTTTGCGTGAAGATAATTTAAACTAATTCAACTTTGTATTTAATTGATGGATGGTGACTAGCAGTGGAATCCAGGATAACGCGCGTTTCGTCCTATTTGGGACTCGTCAGCTGCATTCCCCAGGCAGTGAGTGATGATGTTCCCACCGAGGCTCGAACCCAGTGCCCATAATTTCAAACGTCAGCCAAAGCGTTATCCACTAGACCACTTGGGTCTCGAGAGCCACCTCTGAGCCACTGAGAAATGCAGGTACATCCAGCTGACGAGTCCCAAGTAGGACGAAATGCACATCAAGCTGGATTCCACTGCTAGTCACCATCCATCAATTAAATACTAAATAAATGCTCAGACATCGTCGAAGCATCTGCACAAGAAGCTGACAGACATGTCAACCTGAGACCGAGCACTTCAGTTGAATCAATGGACGGGAAAATCAAGAAATCAATTGATTGACTTAGGGATATTCCTAACTGTTATTTTTTTCTAAATTTCATCATTCATTCCTTTACGTTCCGAGCTGGAATATATAGAGCTTCCAGGTGGTTGAGCTTTAAAATTTCGATGACTGTTTTTTTCGAGAGATGGCATTGCTATTCTCACACCCCCACCCTTCCGTCCTCTTCGGGCTTGCTTACTACGGGCAAGGGGAAAGTGTAGGAGTGTGCGTTGGCAGGATATTAAACCCAGACCACGTCCCTAATTGGTGAATGTTCTTCGATTGAACCACCTACTCACAAAGCGTTATCCAGATTGAGTTGTAATTGTCAGTTGGTGGTTTTCACGGTCTGCTTGATTACAGGATATTAATCACGAGCTACTTAGGGGCTCTCTGAAAGCATGCACCCACCAAGGTCCGAACTACAGGACTTTCTGGTTACAAGGCAAGCTCGCAGAGACCATTCAACCACTGGTGCTTGACCGAATGGTCCATGAATTCTAAATTCTACCAATTCTTGATGTGTATATTTAGCGCAACCGCCAGCCAATATCACGGACGGGTGACACTGTCCTCTTATCTGACTTGGTGGATACCGCTGGTTACGACTTCTCACTAGAATCCCATGGACCCCCAAGTTAAAACGAAGTAGCTGCCCCAGTACACTCCTGGGTTTGGTTGTAATTATTGTTTAGTCAGTTGAAGTACATTGATTCCGGTAGCACTACAGAACATTTATTTCAATTTTCTTGGTAAGATTTCTGGTGTGAACCTAATATTGGAGCACATGTACTTAGTCAGGATAAAGCTCAGACTAATCTAGTTTCTAGTAAATCATAAGCACTAACCTCACTAATTCATCAGTAAAAGTCTTAATTCTTACTATATTATGTATGGTACACATGGCAGAGTATAAAAAAGTACATGTCGCTAATGTCTGGCTGTAGAAATGTGTCATTCAATCTTTTTTGAGCTGTTAGACTTTTAAGTCATTTTAAAAAACGGATATTATCTGAAAAATGTGATGTATTGGGGCTATACATTTCGAACAATCTGATCACACATTTATTTATCAAGTCAATATATATGGAAAAGTTAAATTAAACAAAGTGACAAAAAAAGAATTAAGAATAATTAAAATCAAAACAAGTGATTCAGCGAAGAGACTCTTTTCGACGAATTGATCATCAAGCTGTACAGTCGTATATATATGGTTTTTAATAAGTTATATCCGGTGAGGGAATTGAATCATAGGTGTGAATGCATAAAATAATAATCATATGAAGTTCAATTAGAACTAAAATGTTTGCGATTATAATCATAGTTAAATGTTAAGTGGCAAAGCAGATTAATGTCATATATAGAATAATTCATAGGAGGGATAGAACTTGAAAAAGGATGTGCAATTATAGGATTAGTAGACAAATCGAATAAAACAAAAACGTTACGTGATATTGTGTGAAATTTAATAGCATAGAATTTATCGTTGTAAAAAAGAATTGATTTAGAATGACAAGTGGAACAAGTGAAATAATACCGGGGACAGTTCAAAGTGAGAATAGTGATAATAACGACTGACTTAATAAGGAAGGGGATACAAATTGAATAGACAAAATGAAGAAATGAAAAATTGGTAGAGCTAAAATATGATTGGGGATTACCATATTTTAGCCACTCGTATTCGGCGCATATGTAGCACTGATACTGTGGAAGATGAGTTATACATTTTGAGGAAAATCCTAATGGAAAATGGATTTACACCATGTTTTATAGCTAAGAATATACATTCAAAGCCTACAAAACGTGACTTATCAAGCGTTCCCAAGAAAATACTTTACATGAGCTTGGAATTCAAGGGGACTTAGCCTCCGATGTCATGAAACGAAGGATATCACATTCCCTGAAAAGAACATTCCCTGCTGCATCTCTGAGAATAGCCTTTACTAGCCGACCATTATTGTTCAGTAACCTGAAGGACAAGATCCCGCTGTTGACTAACTATGTGTGTGTTTGTTTATCAATTCACCTGCTCGTGTGGAGCTAGGTATATCGGTCGTTCGACTCAAGTTTTTTCCAAGAGGGTGCAAGAACACTATCCTGCATGGTTACGAGGAGGTGGAAGTAGGGCGATAAGAAGCGCGATCATTCAACATCTGGTCGATAATGATCACCCTATCTCTATAGCCTCCACCTTTAAAGTCATCTACAAGGCAAATAGTAATTTACAAGTATTGGTTTTTGTAGGGATTTTGTTTGATTGCATGGAGGATTTAATCATGAGCTGACATCAGTTAGAGAACCACTGGAAAACCTGGGAGTACTAGACAGCCGTTTCGTCCTAGTTTGGGACTCCTCAGCAGTACGCACCCACCGGGAGTCGAACCCAGGACCTTCTGGTTACAAGGCGAGCTCGTAGACCATTGAGCCACTGGGACCCGATCCAATGGTCCTTGAATTCTAACTTCTGCCAGTTCACGACATAGCGCGACCACTTCGCAATGTCTCATCGAAGAAGACATTGCGAAGTGGTCGCGCTATGTCGTGAACTGGCAGAAGTTAGAATTCAAGGACCATTGGATCGGGTCCCAGTGGCTCAATGGTCTACGAGCTCGCCTTGTAACCAGAAGGTCCTGGGTTCGACTCCCGGTGGGTGCGTACTGCTGAGGAGTCCCAAACTAGGACGAAACGGCTGTCTAGTACTCCCAGGTTTTCCAGTGGTTCTCTAACTGATGTCAGCTCATGATTAAATCCTCCATGAAATAGTAATTTACCCAAATCCCTACATACCCGACTCATATGTATTGCTAAAGCCATCTATGGCTATCGAAACAGAAAAGCCAGATCTCTGTGTACAGAAAAGGTTCGTTCACTCCCTCCAACTTTCATGGTCTTAATCCCTCTTTGCTAAAGTATGGAAATCCCCAATCATATTTTAGCTCTACCAATTTTTCATTTCTTCATTTTGTCTATTCAATTTGTATCCCCTTCCTTATTAAGTCAGTCGTTATTATCACTATTCTCACTTTGAACTGTCCCCGGTATTATTTCACTTGTTCCACTTGTCATTCTAAATCAATTCTTTTTTACAACGATAAATTCTATGCTATTAAATTTCACACAATATCACGTAACGTTTTTGTTTTATTCGATTTGTCTACTAATCCTATAATTGCACATCCTTTTTCAAGTTCTATCCCTCCTATGAATTATTCTATATATGACATTAATCTGCTTTGCCACTTAACATTTAACTATGATTATAATCACAAACATTTTAGTTCTAATTGAACTTCATATGATTATTATTTTATGCATTCACACCTATGATTCAATTCCCTCACCGGATATAACTTATTAAAAACCATATATATACGACTGTACAGCTTGATGATCAATTCGTCGAAAAGAGTCTCTTCGCTGAATCACTTGTTTTGATTTTAATTATTCTTAATTCTTTTTTTGTCACTTTGTTTAATTTAACTTTTCCATATATATTGACTTGATAAATAAATGTGTGATCAGATTGTTCGAAATGTATAGCCCCAATACATCACATTTTTCAGATAATCTCCCTTTTCTAATGATGCTGTGAAGATTTATGAAAGGGACCAATTGTTTTACATGTTAGAAAAGTTTATTAACTGTTTTACTCCTGTGAAATGTAAAATGATGTTGCAGGACTTTAGTGCGCAGATTCTTAGCTTGGCTGGAAACTGGGAGTGAAGTGGTTGAGCGTGCTAACAAATTCACTTATTTGTGGGAGTTGCATTAACCTCCTCAAACTGTTTTTGGGACGAAATCTCAAGACATGTCGAAGCGGCTTCCGGGGCATTTGTTATCAACCTACGTTATCTCTCTGGCGTAGACATGATATCCGACTGGCTGTCGATCAAAGGATGTGTGTGTGTGCTACGTGTTATTTCGCCCTGTTCTTGTCTTATTTTTATTTAGACGCAGAAAAAAAAGGCTTGGTACAAAATGGCACTAAGGAAGATGCGCCACACAATAATAATAAAACAACATAGATTAAGAGTAAACAATATAAGTAGAGAACGGATAAAGAACGTCATCTGGAAGGAAAACGGTCATACTTAACAAGTTCAAACAGTATTCGTCAACTACCATCGGGAAGGGAAGAAAGAAGGAAATTGCAACACGTTCGCCACTGACGATTGCGATTCTTGGCCATATCCGATAACGTTTCAAGCCATCTATTTGAACTATCTCGCGCGCCCCAACCAGGTAGTCGTGACGCACCACCAACCGATACTAATCTAGCACAAACATTCTTTATCCCACGATGCCACGTCATGCACTGACCACCTCTCCGCCTTTTCCATCCCGTCCCAGGGTTGGCTAGTGAACAGAGACCTGTACGGAAGCCTCCTCTGGGATGACATTCACAACACATGTCCAAGCCACCGGAGCCGGTGTTTCCAGTTGACGACTGTGTTCAAACACACGCCACCGAACTTCAGAATTACCCACGCGATGATGCCATCCATCGAACGCAGGCGATCCTGGGGACACAGCAGTGATCGAACACGCAGAGTCACCGCCGCACATCCTTAGCTCGAAGAGACCAGGTTTCACAGGCGTAGAGCAAGACAGCCCACACCGAAGCATTGTATGCCCGATCTTTGACAGCTAGGCTAACGTCGCGACCGCGCCAGATGTATGCCACCCTAGCCTTCATTATACGGTTGGAAATCTCATCCGTCACCCCTCCGCCACCACTCACACAACTACCCAGATACACTAACTTATCAACAACTTCAAGCAACTCACCCTTAAGAGTGAGTGCACGTAAAAGCTCCTGCCAGTCTTGTAACAGTACCTTGCACTCAGACTGTTCAAAGTACATACCATACTTACAGACATTGATCGTCAACTGATTAATTGCGATTTGGGAAGCCTGCATGCTATCGCATAGTAAGACGATATCGTCTGCATACTTGAGGTCGAAAAGTCTATCTCCAGGTAGCAGATCTACACCACCTTCACGTACATCCTTCAAAGCTGACTCCAGAATGTCACCGATGGCAAAGTTAAAGGGAAATGGAGAGATTGGGCAACCCTGTCTAACCCCACTGTTGGTCGGGAACAGTGATGATAGTTGGTCTTATGCCCTTGTCTACAGTTGTGACACAGGATGCTATGGGAAGACTAAGTGCATTTGACCACAAATTTTTGCCTTCTGTCACCCGCATAAAGTTGTACACTATGGTGAGAAATATTGAGGCTAGACATAGAGTTTTAGGTAAGAGAAGGAAAAGTGAAACGAAGAGGTTGTTAGGTTACCTCGATTGAAATGTCTTCTACGCATGACTCACATTTCGAGCCACCGCCTTCCTCTACAAGCAATGTTGAAAGAATTATATATATGGTCATTTCTCGAATGACACTGTCCATTCGATTTTTTGAATGACAGTAGAAAACGTAGTTATTTGGCGACCTACACAATATAGCTATCACAACAGGTCTGAAAATCTCATTGGCCCTAAATCCTAAAAACGTTTCACAAAAAGCTGTAGATTTCCTCCTGTGACGCTCATTCTTCAGCACATATGCGATCCATCTCCATTTCCGTCAGCATGCTTTTTGAGGGGCGGTGATAGGCTGTTATGTTGGTGCAACTCCAGAATCCCTTGTTACACATATCCTTCCTTCCTGAATATCCATGGGATCTTTAGCACTGATTGACTTGACATTCTGTCTGTTTTCGACATGGAACTTTGCACATATGTGCACCAGTCCAAGTCGCCACACTCCCCAGATGTAGCACACAAAGCAAGAGAAGAAAGTAGAAGAAAGGTGTAGACTTCCAGGCTGGGGTCCTCGGGACGGTAAAAATCTATGGTTGGAAACAATTGGTGACATGGCTCAAAACCGTTCTCAGTGGCGCAGATGCATCCACTCCCTGTGACTTATGATCTCCAATGAAACTGTTTTGTTCTTCGTTATTACTCTTCCTTTGTCTCACCCCTCTGCTCACTGTTTCTATTATGCTTTTCTTGTACTTTCTTCTCTTGCTTCGCGTGCTACACGGAGTGTGGCGACTTGAACTTCCGCACATTTGTGCAAAGTTCTATGTCGAAAACAGACAGACAGAAGAAATGCATAATAGAGACAGTAAGCAGATGTGTGAGACAAAGGAATAGTAATAACGATGAAAGATATAGTTTCATTGGAAATCATAAGTCACAAGGAGTGGATGCATCTGCGTCATCCAACCATTGAGAACAATCACTTTGAGCCATATCACCAATTGTTTCCAACCATTGGTTTTTACCGTCCCGAGGACCTTAACGAGGAGGCCAGTCTACACCTCCCTACGTGGCTGGCGTAGACTAACTGTTATGCATTTCATTGACTGGTGCCGTGTTTTGGTTTGACCACCATGTGCTAGCTCTTTTCCAGCCAGTCCCTTTGTCAGCTAACATTGCCCATTGTCGAGTAAGGCGATAACTAGGCATACGCAACACATGTCTTAACCATCTCAGTCGATGTAATTTCGCAGTCTCGTCGATTGATTTCCCCTCCCACCTACCTAGAACTCGACTTATGTCTAACTTCAATATTGCTCGCCTTATTATACCACTTCACACGGGAGGGAGATAGAACGCAGGCACCTTTGATCAAATACAGCAATTCTTTTCATGTCTTCCACTCTCAATGGCCAGGTCTCACAGCTAGCCATAAAGAAGGACGGAGCGGACTGATGAGCAGTACACCCGCCCTTTGGTCGGCAGCCAGCCGGATATCACGTCTACACCAGAGACGGTGTAAAATGGCATATTCGAAACTAGCCCTTTGTATCCATACTGAGATTTCGTCAGAGATCAACCCTTTGGCGTTGGCTGATGGTACTTCCCAAATAATTGAAGCGGTCAACGTGCTCTACCACTTCACTCCCTCTTTCTAATCTAGGAGTCAGTGTAGTCCAGTCCTGTAGTCACATCATCTTACATTTGGCGGGAGCGAATCACATGCCAAACACTCGTAGATTGCAGCTCAAGGTGTTCAGAAGACTCTCCTGGATTTTGTCAGCGTCTTCACCTAGAAGGACTATATCGTCTGCATATTCTAAATCAACGAGATTATTCCCTCCCTGGTAGTAAGTCAATCCCTGAGTCTCTGAAGTGAGTTAGGGTTAAGTCCATCAATACATCTATGATGAAATTGAATAGAAATGGGGTTAATGGGCTGGCATCCCTGACGCACACCACTAGTCGTCACCGCTTCAGATGACAACTGACTTGACATTAGTGTTGAAAATTTGAATTTTGTTCTTTATACTGTTGCTTGCAGTAGATTTCTATACTGATTTCATGGTAATAAATGCTTGTCTTGCTTTTCCGATACTGGCTAACTCTGACATCATCATCATCATGATCATAAGTACCCCGACTACCTGTCGTTGAAACGCTGTGCTTCTCAAATAATTGAAAGAAGCGACCTCGTTCGCATTTCATTCATTCATTTATTTTTATTTTTTTTATTTTTGATTACAGCTTGATTCCACACCGTATTTTTGGTACAAGTGTGGAATTTTCAGCATGGATATCGGTAGCCCAAATTTTGTAGGCCGACCATTGATATCAGATGTGCGTCGGCAGGGGATCGAACCTCGGACTATGTGCATGGTCGGCGAGAGTCCTAACCACTGTGCTACCGACGCACATAGGTTTGGTGTTTGGCGGTGGCGGTGACCGGCTGTGTTGTCTTCAGCATCTCTGTCGTCTCCGTGTTCATTTGAACTCCTGTCTTTGCCTCTTCTGTTTTCAACTGGTTTTTTGTCGTCAATAGACTGGTGTCCCCCTCGTATACTACTATTATTATTATTGATTTTTTTTCATCTTATGTTTCTTTTTTTGTTGTAATTTTAGCTGGTACTCTTGGTGTTTAGAAACCATGGTTAATGGTAAGTAAATAATATTGGCAATGAGATTTTGATTTTTGTGTGTTAATATTAGTATATATTAAAAGATATCTTGATATTATTATTATGAATAAAAATATGTATTCTTTTGATGTAAACTCTTTATTCACTAATGTACCTTTGTAACAACAAAAGACAAGGGCCAGGCAACAGATCGTTTATTAAGGAAATCAACACATATTTATAGATTTTCATGTACATCATTAGAGATTATTGTTAGCAGAAAAACAGTCTTCTGATTGGTTGTTTCTCACAGAAAGTTAACCTTGCATCTCTTTGTGGCTGTTTCTTGAATGTCAAATCATCTATATATTAACTGCATCCGCCTACGCAAAGCCTTTGTTCTCATTTTTCTGACGACCAATATTGAGGACATAAACATTGACGTAAATGACTGTCCACCAATTTTGGCTGATAGCCAGCTCTCATCACACTCGTCCCCCCATCATAGACTTGCGACTGAAGTTGATTTGGTCTTCTTGGTTCTAGGGGCTTTGTCGGTTTGTCTTGCTGTCTGGAATCTCGGCGCTCGCTGATATTCACCTGTTTCTCTTTGTTTGCCATCGCGATTGTGTCTACGTAACCCCATCTCAACGTGACCATATGTGGTCCTTCCCACTTTGGAAACTGTTTGCCTGACCCTGTCACACATTCGTTAGTATTTCGCCTTACACTTCCATATGCTGTTTTCTCACGACCTCTCAGCAGCGTCCCAAGTAACAACCTCATCGCTGACAGATATGGGACGCCACTCAACTGCTCAGAAGCCTCTACCTCCTGCCCGGAGATCCATATATTTCCATCAAAAACTGCAGGGAATAGGCTTTCCATTTGTCGGTTGAGAGCGACACCAAATGTAACAAGAGACGACAAGGGCTAGTCAACAGATCGTTTATTAAGGAAATCAACACATATTTATACATTTTCATGTACAATATGATAGATTATTGTTAGCAGAAAAACAGTCTTCTGATTGCTAGTTTCTCACAAAAACTTAATCTTTCATCTCTTTGTGGCTGTTTCTTGAATGTCAGATGTTAACTGTATTCGCCTACACAAAGTCTTTGTTCTCATTCTTCTCACGACCAATATTGGGGACACAAACATTGACGTAAATTACTGTCCACCATTTGTGGCTAACAGCCACCTCTCACCACACCTTTACTTAAAACAACGGACATCTTGTATGATTACATTTCCACACATAACTTTTTCATCCTGTTCCCTGTATCTACTTTATTACTTCTCTGTACTATCAATGTTTGGTTTACATTTGAAGGTGATTGTTTCCGTCAGGTTGATAGTGTTGCTATGAGTAGCCCGTTGGATCCCTTTTTAGTAGATATCCATATATCATACACTGAGAGTTTACTGGAGGATTTAATCGAAAATGTGCTACTTTATGGAAAATATGTAGACGACATTGGATGCCATCGACAACTATACATCTCATCCAACAGTTATACGACAATGCTGCATGCAAAGTAGTCCACAACGGGAAACTTACGGAATCCTTCGAAGTGAGGACCGGAGTAAGACAATCTGGCTGGCTGCCTACTATCGCCAATGATTTTCCTGATTGCAGTAGACTGGATAATGCGAAAGACAGCTGTCAACGAGGAAACAGACATAAAATGGACCCTCATGAAAAACTTGAAGGATCTGGGCTTCGCCGATGACATATGTCTGATTTCTCACAAACTGGAAGATATGCAAGTGAAAAGTAACAAGTTGGCAGAAGAAGCATCCAGCGAAGACAGGACTTCAGGTGAACATAGAGAAAACAGGTGTAGTGATAAAGATTCCTGGCCAACACAACCAACAGCAACAATAACGATAGACAACAATCAACCAGCATAAATGGGATGAACCTGAAAGAAACAACCTCCTTTAACTACCTGGGAAGCATCGTTTCAACTACAGGCGGACGGAACTGGTGAGAATATCAAAGCAACGAATCGGGAAAGCAAGACAAGCTTTCATTACTCTCAAGTCTGTGTGGAGGTCAATAGCACTCAGCATGAAAATGAAAATAAAATCTGGATTTTCAACTCCAATGTGAAGTCAGTGCTACTATACGAATGGATCAGAGACTTGGCGCGTCATAAAGAGCATCTCAAACAAACTACAGACCTTCATCAACAGCTGTCTTTGCTCAATACCGCTCAAGATCAGATGGCGAGCCAGAGAAGATCAGCAAAAAAGTGGGATCTCTGGCAATGAGCGAACCAACTCAGCAGGAACCGATTGTGCAACAAATAGGCAGGAAGAAATGGAGATGGGTTGGATTGGCCATACTCAGAGGAAACCATCAAGTGACATCACTAGACAGGCCATCGCTCGAGTGGAACCTGGCCGAAAGGGAAGCGGCGAGTTGGTCGTCGGTGCGAGGGTGACTAATCAGAAGAGGTTGCTTCTTGACTGGCAATAATGTACATAAAAATCTATAAATATCATCTGTTGATTTGCTCAATAGAGGATCTGTCGCCTGACCCTTGTCTTCTGTCGTTACACTACTACTATGGTGAGAGCTGGCTGCTAGCCAAATCGGTAGACAGTAATTTACGTCAATGTTTGCGTCCCCAATATTGGTCGTGACAAAAATATGAACTAAGACTGATTCAACAATGAACCACATAAGACTTTGTGTAGGTGGATACAATTAGCATATAGATGATCTGACATTCAAGAAACAGCCACAAAGGGATGCAAGGTGAACTTTCAGTGAAAAACGACCAATCAGAAGACTGTGCATGTCTGCTAACAATAATCTATAATAATGTACATGAAAATCTATAATTGTGTGTTGATTTTCTAAATAAACGATCGAAAAATATCAAGATTTTTCCAGTGCCTAAATCAACAAGTGGACCTAATGTTAAGTATAGACCCATTGCTATTACCTCACCTTTTTTAAAAGTTATGGAAAGACTCATTTTACTTAATCTTGAACCCTCTTTAAAGCCTTTCAACGACCCCAACCAGTTTGCCTATAAACATAGTAGTGTACCTTAGATACTGCTGTTGTACTACACCATAACATTGTCTCTAGTTTAGATAAAGGAGCTAAATACGTTCGCTGTGCCTTCCTTGATTACACATCTGCATTTGACTCTGTTCCCAGGTCTCTCTTGCTAAGCAAGCTTGCTGCAACACAGGGTGAGAACTGGACAAATAAGTGGTTGCATTCCTATTTTTCTGATAGGAAGCAGTACACCGTCTACACTGGAAGGTCCTCCACTACCTCACTTACTTTAGCTGGTGTTCCTCAAGGTGCTGTTCTTTCTCCCTTTCTGTTTTCGTTTTTCTTACATGACTTGCCCCATTCTAATGTAACCGCTTTTGTTAAATATGCCGATGACCTGTCTGTTTCTATGCCTGTCAACTCTCAGTCAGATTGTTCCAAATTAAATAACTTTCTGTCGGAAATTAGTCAGTGGTCCTCTTCAAACGCACTTAAGCTTAATCCGTCTAAATGTCAGGTAGTCAATTTCACTTTCAGACGTAAACGTGACCTACAACAACTAGTTAGCTCACATGGCCCCACTATCATTGACGGCATAGAGGCTGAAAATACATCTAATGTCGAGTACCTTAGGCTTTTTTCCACCGATCTTTCCTGGTCCTCCCACGTCTTGATAGTTACTAGAAAGATGTTTCGCTTAACGTTCTACATTAGGAAATTTAGGCAGTCTGGCATAAGGCAGTCTTTGCATTCTTAGTTTGTCAATTCTTGTATTCTACCCATCCCCCTTTACTGTTCCCCATTAATCTTTTCTGGACTACTTAAGAAAGACTTTGCTTTGCTGAGAAGGGTACTAAAAGCCGTTAGTAGGGCAAGTGGGGTATTGTTAAACCAACTGGTTAACACTATTGTGGATAGACATATAATGTCATGTAAGAAACTAGCGAATACAATATTGTCGGACCCCGAGCATCCTCTCTATACACAGCTGTCTCCTTGCATTTCATCTGATAGAACTAGAAGCAGCAATAGGAGGCTATATGCTAGGACTACCAAGTACAAAAGCTTCACAATACCATATCTGGCACAGCTGTTATGTGATGAGAAATCTGTTAGGTATGACACAATAAACTTACTGCGGCACTCTAACAAATAGTCCCATTTGTTTTTGTTTTCCTTTCCTCGTTACTATTACGCTGTTGTTCTCATCTTCTATTACACACTAATTTTATATTTCATATCCTGTGGTGCATTGTTTGAAATGTAAACGCAACGCTGTTTCTTTTTCTTTTTATTTATCTTCTTTTTTTGGGTGCTACTTTTTGATTTCAAAATCTCATAAAATTTATGAGGTATTTAGATGCAATATATTGGAATGCACGCTGAAAATTCCATACCTGTACTAGAAATACTGTTTGGAATCAAGCTGTTATTATTATTATTATTATCTGTTGCCTGGCCCTTGTCGTCTCCTGTTACATTTGGTGTCGCTCTCAACCGACAAATGGAAAGCCTATTCCCTGCAGTTTTTGATGGAAATATATGGATCTCCGGGCAGGAGGTAGAGGCTTCTGAGCAGTTGAGTGGCGTCCCATATCTGTCAGCGATGAGGTTGTTACTTGGGACGCTGCTGAGAGGTCGTGAGAAAACAGCATATGGAAGTGTAAGGCGAAATACTAACGAATGTGTGACAGGGTCAGGCAAACAGTTTCCAAAGTGGGAAGGACCACATATGGTCACGTTGAGATGGGGTTACGTAGACACAATCGCGATGGCAAACAAAGAGAAACAGGTGAATATCAGCGAGCGCCGAGATTCCAGACAGCAAGACAAACCGACAAAGCCCCTAGAACCAAGAAGACCGAAACAACTTCAGTCGCTACTACTACTACTACTACCCGTTTGCTCAAGCTGAAGTAGGTAGAGCGTGATTCGAACCTTTGACCACTCGTGGGCTAAAACCGAGTGCTCAAGCTAATAAAATGATCCATGCCTCCATAAAAACAAACAACTGAATATAATGAAGTGCAGAAATTAAAACGTGAACGTATAAACTTTATTTAGATTATGGGTTGTTACCTTTGTTGTTGCAGGGATTTGAATTATTTTCAGTTGTTGTTAGATACCCTCACGAAACAGTATCATTTAGAAATCAGTGAGAAACGGCGATCACTGGACGGACAGTTGTCTCTCTCTCTTTCCACTGTGGGGCTCTTCACAGCACTATGTGGACACCTGCACGACTCCATCAGGGGCCCTCAAATTATGAGGTGGTGAAGCTGGTTGACCATTTGGGTTTCAGTGTGACGTGTGTGGATTCTGACATCACTCTGTCAATTCGTGATACAGCACTGTGCCATTGGATGGATCTGCTGAAGCTGTTACGGCAAAGTTTTGGACAGTAGTAATGTCCACCGTGTGTGTGTTAAGGTGAAATGTATGCTTGTCGAAGGCCATTGGTTAAAGGTAGCACTATTATCACAGACTGACAGAAGTTATAAACTTACACACGTCATACATTGAATTCCATCCACACCAAGTGGGATAAATTTCAGTTCAATGATTAACTTTTAACCACCAACAGCTACACTCGCGTGGTCAGGATTCGATTTCCCGCTGAGCACTCTTAAACTTTATCTTGCTATTATTAGTAGACCCGAAAAACATAGAAGGTTGGTTTTGATGCCAGCAGCCCCATCCTATAAAAAACAGCTCTGAAGGGTGTGCGTGAAGGTGGTGTAGATCTGCTACCTGGAGATAGACTTTTCGACCTCAAGTATGCAGACGATATCGTCTTACTATGCGATAGCATGCAGGCTTCCCAAATCGCAATTAATCAGTTGACGATCAGTGTCTGTAAGTATGGTATGTACTTTGAACAGTCTGAGTGCAAGGTACTGTTACAAGACTGGCAGGAGCTTTTACGTGCACTCACTCTTAAGGGTGAGTTGCTTGAAGTTGTTGATAAGTTAGTGTATCTGGGTAGTTGTGTGAGTGGTGGCGGAGGGGTGACGGATGAGATTTCCAACCGTATAATGAAGGCTAGGGTGGCATACATCAACATCATACATCAACCTCTGGTGCCGTCGCGACGTTAGTCTGGCTGTCAAAGATCGGGCATACAATGCTTCGGTGCGGTCTGTCTTGCTCCACGCCTGTGAAACCTGGCCTCTCTGAGTAAGCTGAGGATGTGCGGCGACTCTGAGTGTTCGATCATCATTGTCTCCGCAGGTTTGCTTGCCCGCGTTCGATGGCATCATCGCGTGTGTTTGAACACAATGGAGATCACCATTCATTGAGTGTCTTCATGTGGAAACACCGGCTCCGGTGGTTTGGGCATGTGTTGTGAATGTCATCCCAGAGGAGGCTTCCGTACAGGTCTCTGTTCACTAGCCAACCCTGGGACGGGATGGAAAAGGCGGAGAGGTGGTCAGTGCATGACGTGGCATCGTGGGATGAAGAATGTTTGTGCTAGATTAGCATCGGTTGGTGGTGCGTCACGACTCCCTGGTTGGGGCGCGCGAGATAGTTCAAATAGATGGCTTGAAACGTTATCGGATATGGCCAAGAATCGCAATCGTCAGTGGCGAACGTGTTGCAATTTCCTTCTTTCTTCCCTTCCCGATGGTAGTTGACGAATACTGTTTGAACTTGTTAAGTATGACCGTTTTCCTTCCAGATGACGTTCTTTATCCGTTCTCTACTTATATTGTTTACTTTTAATCTATGTTGTTTTATTATTATTGTGTGGCGCATCTTTTTTTGTTGTCATACTGTACCAAATATTTCTGCGTTTAAATAAAATTTAAAAAAACAATCACATTTAAAATCAGCATTCATTGCTTGTTTTTTAAATGAAGTAGTTTAGTAAACATTGATAACCGTGAACCCTGTGATGTGTTTTAATTGCTGTTTGTTCATTGAAATATAGCTTTTTCTTCTCCTGTTTGTTTTATACTATTCATCTTTATTTTGTTATATTTTATAGGTGTATATGCTTTTGGTTTATTGTTGATGACACCACAACTCTTCCTGAATTATCGTTTAAAGTCTGTAGCACATTTACCATGGAAGGCGATGACTTACAAAGTGAGTGAGTGAGTGTGTCAGTCAGTCATATTGCTTTATATTTTTATTGTAATTCCATTTTGTTTATTTTTATTCATGTGACTGACTGATTGAAGCGAATTTTTTCGACGTAGACCTTCGCACTTATTAGGAGAAAGTAGTTCAGGTTATTAAACCGCGGAATAGTTTTATTGATATAAGTATAAAACTTGCGCTCTGTGGTGTTAGAGTATAACCTTATTATGGATAAGACATCAACTGTATGTCTCCACTTGCTTCTCTCTTCTGCTGTACTTTTCACCTGCATCCATCCATGTTAGTCCATACTCTTCCAGCCAACTCCTCTTCACATGATCTCCTCCATATCACCCCTGGACGTCCCACTTGCCACGTGCTTCCCTTTCGACCTGATTCCACTCGAGAAATTGCCCGACGCGCGCGCGATGTCACCCAGTGGCGGCCTCCTCAGCCACTAGTGTCCAATCCATCCATATCCACTTTCTCCTGCATATTTTTTGGTTGGCGATTGGTTTGTTCTTGTTTTGTTTGTTTGTTCCCATAGTTCCTTGTTGGCGATTGTTTCCGGCCCGGCCATCTGATCTTCAGTATAGATCCAGCGAAGACAGTTGTTGGTTGATGAAGGTCTGCATCGCAACATGCTGTTGGAATTATTCTTTGTGACCCGCCTGCCAAGTTTCTGATCCTTATAGAAGAAGTGACCAACTTGACCAAGTTTGTATTGAAAATCCGAGCGAATTTTGTTGTTGATGCTGTCTGAGTGATGAAGATTGGTTTTCCAGATTGGTTTCAGGTTGATGAATGTGTTTCTCGCTCGCCTTCCCGACTCTCGCTCGATTTGACATCCTCGTCCGTTCCGACTTCCTGTAGTTGAGACAGTGCTCAATGCTAGATAAGTGAGTGAATGAAGTAACTAACCTCTTTCAAATCCCTCTCGTTGACGGTGATTGGCGCTGGATGTTTTTGCTGTTGTTGTTGTTGGCTGGTTGGTTGGTTGGTTATTTTCATAACCTCCATCTTGTCTATGTTCACCCTGAGTCCTGTCTTCTCTAGCTACTTCTTCGACCAGTTTGTCGGTTTTCGCTCGCTTGTAAGTCTTCGATTTTGTGACAGTGACATCAAACATAAATCATCCACACGCGAAATCCAGGTCTTCTAGGTTCTTCACGTCGGTCGATCCAAGATATCCCTGTCTTCTCGTTTCCCAATCTCTGTCTGACGCATAATCCAGTCAGTCCACCACAATTAGGAATATCATTCATTGGTGATAATAGGCACGCACCCTTGTCTGACTCCTTTTTTTACTCCAGACGCCTCGCTGAGTTTTCCGTTGTGGATCACTTGACATGTTCCGTTGTCGTACAGCTGTTGAATGAGGTTGATGAATGTTTGAGCCACTGTACGCCGTAGTCCTCGTGTAGTTTCCAAATTACTTTGCGGTCAACGCTGCGCTGTCGAAGGCCTTCTCAAAATCTATAAAGTTGAGGTAGAGATTTGATTGCCATTCTATGCTTTGTTCTGTGGTGATGATGCGTAGAGTTGCAATTTGGTCAGAAGATGATTCGCCTTTCCTGAATCCAGCTTGTTCTGGCCGGAGTTCTGTATCCAGTGAGTCGTTTATTATCTCCAGAATGATGTGACTCAGGATTTTATTTGGCGTCTACAGGAGCACGATTCGTCGCCAGTTGTTGCAGAGTCCTAAGTCTCCCTTGTTTGGTAGCTTCACGAGGTAACCTTTCTTCCAGTCAGTAGGCACCTTTTACTCCTTCCAGACTTTTTGGAATAATGGAGTCAGCATGTCTGCTGTAGTCTCTGGTTCCGCTTTCAGTGCTTCAGGGGGTATTCCATCTGGTCCGGCTGCTTTTCCAGCTTTCAGAAGCTTGATTGCATTGAAGACTTCAGCTTTCGTTAGAGGATTGGTGTCAAGTTGCAGTTGTGTACGCACTGTTGTTGGTATTTCTGGACGGGTTTCAGGTGGTGGTCGGTTGAAGAGTCCTTTGAAGTGATCCGCCCATTGTTTAATCTTCCTCTCTTCCTTGGTAATTGAGTTCCCTTGGCTGTCTTTTATAGGTTTCACTTGTGTTGATCTCTTCCCGGATAGAGACTTGGTTATCTGATATAATGTCCTCAGGTCCCTTTTGCCTGCTGCCTTCTCAGCTTCAGTGGCCAGGTTGTCGTAGAATTGTCTTTTGTCCTTTCTAACACTCTTGTTCTAGTATAATTGACTAGATATTTGCATAAAAATCAATATGTGATAATGTACATTCAGAAATAATAATACGAGTGTTATTAATCAATTACAATCAGATGGTTGTTATTGTTGTTGTTTTTATTTCTGAGTGTACATTATCTCATATTGATTTTTATTCCAATATCTAATCGATTCCACTCATGTATATAAATGAAGGAAATAGTTGTGTGAGTGAGTACCTTGATATGATTATGAGTGGCAATAATTTGTGCCCGAAACGTCATCAGTTAACATGTACATGTACAACACTGTGTGACACTTTATCAAAATAAAATCTTATCCACAGAATAGTTCTGTGTAGAATGATGAAAATTGAATGGGTTTGGGTAACCACAAAGAGCAAGTGTGTAACAGCAGAAGACAGGACCCGGTAGCCAATGTATATTTTCAGTTGATCAAACCACTGTTGATATATATATATATATATATATATATATATATATATATATATATATATATATATATATATATATATTCATTTTATGCGCTGTAACCCATTACTAAGCGTGTGATTTCGTCTTACATTAAGCGACATGAAATAGAATGTTCAACCTCATGTATGGTATTCTGTTGCTAAGGCAGTATTGATTTGTGGGAATAATATTCCGTTCCAACACATTGTCTGTATCACACCACCCAAAGTATATCTGTGGCATTGAGAACAGTTTTATATATCCATACAATTTATTATTATTATTATTCCCTTGGGTCCTCAGTGGAACTTCGAGCTTCAACGGCACATCTCCATTTCACTTTCAGTTCTCTGTAGTCTTTCTTAACTGGCTGCACATTTGTCGATAAGCCGTCATTCCCTTGCTTGCACGGTTTCCTGGATGTCACTTGCAGACGAATGCCCAACTCGTCGTTTCACATTCCCAAGGCCCGTCTTGAGATATCATTCAATGGTCTCCTCAGTATATATGTTCAATCCATCTCCATTTCCTGCTACATATTTATTGAGCGGTAGGTTCTTGTTTGGTTGACTGCCTACCAGAATTCCCTGTTCTTAGTCTATTGTAGCAATCTTATCCTTAGTATCAAGCGAAGTGGTCAACTGTTGATAAAAGTCTCCTGAGGGTGTAGTCTGTTGGAAATGCTTATGGTGACGCGCGCACTTACCACGTCCTCTGAACCCCATATGGACTTGACATTCGTGTTGAACAGAATTCAAATCTTGTTCTTTTTTTTCTACTGTTGCTTGTTGTAGATTTTGCACATTGATTCTAGAGTATAACGAATGTCTATTGTGCTTTTCTGATCCCGACTGCCTTTAACGCATCCTTTTTCGTGTTGTCGCCTGTAGTTGAAACGATGCTGACTAGGAACGTGAGAGAGAGAGAGAGATTACTTTCTTCTACCGTTGGTGGTTATTGAAGGTTGCTGTTGTTGTTGTTGCTGTTGTTGTTGGTGGTGGTGTTATCGGTTAGGTGTCTTCACCTCGACATAGTTTATGAGCTCATTTATTGTATTTTTTTATTATTGTTCCCTTAGGTTCCTAGTGGAACATAGGGCTTCAACTTCATGTCTCCACTTGCTTCTGTCTTCCTTCTGCTGTACTTTTCACCTGCATCCATGTTAGTTAGTTCATACTGTTAGGCCATACTCCTCTTCATACGATCTCCTCCATGTCACCCACCCTTGCACTGACGTCCCATTCGCCGCGTGCTTCCCTTTCGACCTGGTTCCACTCGAGAAATGGCCTGACGCGCACGCGATGTCACCCAGTGGCGGCCTCCTCAGCGAGTGAGTGTCCAATCCATCCATCTTCATTTTCTCCTGCATATTTGTTGGTTGGCGATTGATTTGATCTTGTTTTGTTTGTTCCCATATTTTCTTGTTGGTGATTCTTTCCGGCCATCGCCTAGATTACTAGCTCGCTAGTTTTCTAGCCGGTGGTGCTATCAACTCCACCCCCAAAACTTAACCAAATTACTACAGAAACTTCAACGCATAAATATTTTAAAGGTACTAAAAATATGTGCTCATGTTAAAATCTATAATTCGCCTCTCTTCCTATTTATGTGATGGTATTATCGATCACTCAAGAAACAACTTTACAAAATTTACCAGGTAACGATAACTAGTGCACATTTTGATAATCGATATATATATATACATATATATATATATACTTGTATTATCCTACCTTGTTTGTTCACCTTACTTGCTAGCAAGCCACATAAGTGCTCCTGGGGTCGATTCCCCTAAGCCTTGCTCAGTTTGCCACTCGACAAGCCCAGAAAAGAGTGAAAGTCTGGGCATGATGCCTCGCAAAACCCACTGTGAAAAATAACACCATTCCTACTGAAACTTCAAGATTTAAAGTTGGAATAAAGCCGAATTTTCCACTTGGAGAGTAAAGGAATGAGCAAAAGTAACCTTGTGTGTGTGTGTGTGTACCTTACTTAATTTGTTTGTACCTTTTTGTTATTTTTTCTTTCTTTTATAGGCATTCAATACATTTATCGACGATTTCTTCGCATTTATTATTGTCATGCCGACGTCTCATCGGATCGCTTGTTTACGTGATGATTTGATATTTCTAATCTACCTATATCAACGATGGTATGTGCGTGTGTCTGTGTGTGTGTGTGTGTAAAGTCCGATTACATAGTGATAGATACATGCGTTTGTTTGTTTTTTCATGTGGTAACGTTACGGATATTGGGAGAAGTTTATCTCTTGCTTTACGTATATAGTAATTTGGGCTGACGTCGGTTAGAGAACCATTGGAAAACCAGCTGGGAGAACTGGAAAGCTGTTTCGTCCCACTAGTTTGGGATTCTGCAGTTCATGATGAGATCTTGTAACCAATCAATCAAGTCGCTACGAAGAAATACTTGAATATCAATGAGATGCTCGCTGGCAACTGGCCCTATTCAGGTAGGCAGTTATTTACCTGGGGTTCTAGTGGGGTGTCGTGACCAGTAGGGTGCAGCACGTCGGTTGTGAGGACAAATACTCGCCGTCGCGCTATGTCGTGAATAGGCAGAAGTTGTAATTCATGGGCCGTTGGATCGGGTCCTAGTGGCTTAATGGTCTACGAGTTAGCTCTCCTTGTAACCAGAACGTCCTGGATTCGAACCCTGGCGTTGGGTGCGTACTGATGAAGAGTCCCAGACTAGTGAGGCGAAACAGCTGTCTGGCATTACTCGCAACTGGTTTTCCAATGGTTCTCTAACCGATCTCAGCTGATGACAGAGTGCTGTAACCAGTCAATCAAATCCCTACACAAAACAATACTTGAATAATGATTGCTGTCAAGTGTTAATATTTCGAATTCATTCACATACACACACACACACACACTTCTGAATGTATTAGTGACTAACCTCTTGTTTGTTTTTTAATTTTGTTTACTTCTCCTCTCTCTATCTCTCTTGTTTTTATGTATTCGTCGTCAGTGGCGAACTTCATCAGTCAAGTAAAGGCATTTGTTGCAGGATTTCATCATGAGCTGACATTGGTTAGAGAACTATTGGAAAACCTGGGACTACTGGACGGCTGTTTCGTCCGCTCAGTTTAGGACTCTTCAACAGCACGCACCCACCGCCAGAGTTCGAACTTAGGACCTTCCGGTTACAAGGACGAAACAGCTGTCCAGTACTCCCAGGTTTTCCAGTGCTTCTCAGATCATGATGAAATCCTGTAACCAATAGAATCCTTACAAACCAATACTTGAATAATGACATTTGTATTTCTTTCATATTGATCTCGAACGTGGATATGTGTGGAAAGTATAAAAATATGCTACACTCTATATAGGGGTATTTTGAGATTAACTTTCGAATCACCCATGAAAGTAATTTTTGTATTATTTCATTCCTATACTTCCCCGGTGGAACATAGGGTTTCAAGCTAGAGCTCAGAAGTTTCAGTAGCAATGGTTTTTATTTTTACAAGGTGGGTGGGTTACCAACCTCACGACGCCCAACCTTCCCTCTTTGACGACCGCTGTACGCCGGTGCGTCGGTGGCACGGTGGTTAGGACTCTCGCCAACCATGCACATGGTCCGGGGTTCGAGCACACACTGACGCACACATGGTATCTATGGTCGGCCTGCGAAATATGGGCTACCGATATCCATGCTGAAAATTCCATACTTGTACCAAAAATACAGTGTGGAATCAAGCTGTAACCAAAAATAAAAAACAAAATAAAAAAATAAATATACTACCACCGGTTTAGCGAGGTCTATGAGTGCTTCAGCCAGAGATCGAACCACGGACCAAATGTGTGTGGTTAGCGAGCAACTTACCGCTGAGCCATCGATGCATGAGACCTAGTTTTCGTGCTAGTTGGTACTCGCCACTCAGCAAGGCGTATCTACAAACTTGAAGGGGAAGTCGTGTACTTTCTGAGACTCGTACCCGCGTCAACCAGTGAGTGTTTCAGTCAGAGACGTTACCACTGAGCTATTCGGGCTCATGAAAGCACTACACACATATATTCCCTCGGCTGGATGACTCACAGATGATGACACTTTTAACCCTGTTTGGGTGTTAAGGAGTAAGACACATAAGCGAACAATGTTGTTTTCAATTAGATCTTCATCAGGCTTTACTCCAATTTACATAGATTTATATATGAAAATTTTTAATCAATGACGGCGGATCAAATAATCTTAATAATAATAATAATAATAATAATGTGGTAAATGTTTTCAACGTAGTTAATAACGATGATTATAATGATAACAAAATATTGATAATCAGGTTTATGCAGGTGGCGATAAGAATAACAAAGGTAGTGAGTGATATGTGTATATGTAGCGGCGGTCAAACAAAAACTTGGCATCAGTCAATGAAATCCACAACAGTTGGTCTAAGCCACGTAGAAAGGTGTAGACTTCCAGGCTGGGGTCCTCGGGACGGTAAAAATCTATGGTTGGAAACAATTGGTGACATGGCTCAAAATCGTTCTCAGTGGCGCAGATGCATCCACTCCCTGTGACTTATGATCTTCAATGAAACTGTTTTGTTCTTCGTTATTACTCTTCCTTTGTCTCACCCCTCTGCTCACTGTTTCTATTATGCTTTTCTTGTACTTTCTTCTCTTGCTTCGCGTGCTACACGGAGTGTGGCGACTTGAACTTCCGCACATTTGTGCAAAGTTCTATGTCGAAAACAGACAGACAGACAGACAGTATATGTAGACAATTCAATAAATAAATTAGGTCAGACCTTAAAAGTTACGTAATACTAAAGGCAAGTGAAGTGGACAGATAATCAGAGTTTAAATAAATATCATAAAAGTACGAAGGAGATGGAAGATAAGAAAGGGTGGGAGGGTTTTGAATAGAATTCACCTAGGCAAGCAAGGGAGAGAGAAACAAAGGTAGAACGAACTTCTTTTGTATGCAAAGACTAGGATTGTTCTCTCGAATTGATTTCCATAGCTTCGGCTATGTGTTTAAAAGGCGGGTTCGAATTCCGTTCGAAATGCTCGATGGAATATGCGATAGATAACTTTGAAGGCACTATTTTTGTCCACTTGGTGACCGCTATCACAATCAAATGAGCAAAACTGGAACTTCTTATAGATTTTATTTGACCTTCTCAGAACCATGAAGGAAGATGCTCTGTAGTGCGTTTGTTGAGCTGTCTAGTTGTTCGCCCTATATGGCTCTGTCCACAGAAGCAACTAAATTAGTAGATACACACAAAAGTGGTACAGCTGGGTAGCTTGTCTTTCGCTTGAGTAATGATAATTGGTTGGCCGGAAAATGAAAAACAAAGGCTGGTGGCAGTATAAGTCCGTTTTATCGCTCTCGATAATCTCAGATGTAAGACTTCGCTAGCTACGTCCCCCCCCCCTTAAATTTCAATTTCTTGAACAGTTGTTTCTTTTCGACTGTTGTCAGTTCCTCTTTATTGTACTTGGTGTTAATGTGTCTCCTTACATATCTACCAGGATAGCCCATTTGGACAAGAGTATTTCGGATGTATTCTAACTAATTTTGTAGGAAGTCATCTGTACAGATACGTCCTGCTCTATTCGTGAGGCATCTCACCAAATTGACTTTGAATCTGATCGGTGCAAAACTGAGGAAATGTGTAAATTGTCCTACAGATGTAGGTTTCCTATAAACATCTTTCCTGAGTGAACCATCCTCTCTTCTGCTCAATTGGACGTCCAAGAAATGTAGTGTACCATCATGTTAAGTAGTAAGCGGGGGAGGACTGTGAGCCGTTCTTGCCGACACTCATCAATAAGGTGTATCTGAAACCCCTGGAATTGACGTTTCTTAACATTCAATGCAGTTAGAGAAGTTTTCTTTCATATGTATGTGTAAGTCAGAAATTATGTTGTATACATAAATACTGGAATGAACTAAATAATAATAATCATATCATAGTAATTCACTTAGTGTGTGTTCACGACAGATGTAATACTTACTAAGACAAATTACAATCACTATTAACAAAATAAATAAACTTACTACTATTTATTCTTTTATTCGACAAAATGCAGAGTCTTTTGGACATCTTTGTCAGAAATTTTCGGTTGTTTGATATACGCTTTTCACTCATATTAAATGTAAGATATTATGTGGGGAATAACTGGACTTCTACTCCGACTCCTAGTGAATTGGTAAGGGAAGTTGCATCGGCCCTAATTGGTTGATTGTATTGACAATTCACCACGAATACAAAAGGTTCGTGAAGGCATTTACCAACTTACATCATCTCTGATGCAGACGTGATAACCAGCTATCAATCAGAGGATATGTGTGCTGCTCATCAGTCCGCCCCGTCCTCCTTTATGGCTGTGAGGAAGACCTGGCCATTGAGAGTGGAAGACACGAAATGAGTAGCTATCTTTGATCATATGCGCCTGCGTTCTATCTCCCGTGTGAAGTGGAATAATAACGTGAGCAATATTTAGGTTAGGTTTCGGTCAAGTGCTAGGTAGGTGGGAGGGGAAATCAATGGACGAGGCTGCGAAGCTACATCGACTGAGATGGTTAGGACATATGTTACGTATGCCTAGCTATCGATCGCCTTCCTGGACGAGCGATATTAGCTGACACAGAGTCCGGCTGGAAAAGAGCTAGCACATGGTGGTCAAACCAAAACATGGCTTCACCAGTCAATGAAATCCACAACAGTTAGCTAAAGCTAGCCAGCCAAGTAGGAAGGTGTAAACTTCCTGACTGGTTGCTTTCCTCGATACGGTAAAAACCAATGAAGGCTGGAAACAATCGGTGATATGGCTCAAAGTGATCGTTCTCAATGGCTGGATGGCGCAGATGCATCCACTCCTTGTGGCTTATGATTCCCAATGAAACTATATTTTTCTTCATTATTACTATTCCTTTGTCTCACACCTCTGTTTACTGTTTCTATTATGCATTTCTTCTACTTTCTTCTCTTGCTTTGTGTGGTACATGGGGGAGTGTGGCGACTTGAACTGGTGCACATCGGTGCAAAGTCCTATGTCAAAAAAAGACATATATATGTACATATATATGAAGGTGTAGACTATTTGGTTTAGATCCTCAGGATGCTCAGAACCAATTGACTGGAGACCACTGGTGAATATAGCTTAAAATCACAGACGCGCATTGACTTTTTATTATCTCCCCATATCGATTAAACCGTCGTGTTTCTCTTCATGTAATTATTCATTCTCTGATATGTATATTTCTGCCTATTATAGTTCTTTTCTTTACCTTTGTATGCTACATTAAATATAGTGACTTGAACTACTGCACACTTGTCTGTTGAGTGTTCTATGCGGAAATTCAGTCGGTCCTGCTAATAATAATAATAATTTGCTTTATTTTAAAACAGTGCTTGTGATACAGAATGGAATTCTCAGCATTTTGCTACAGTATTGCCCATCCAGTTTGTACATTAACAATAAAAAAAGTTCTACATAGATTAAAGTTATCTCAGTCAGTTTTGACAACAACATATTAGCATGTCGGTAGCAAAGCCAAAATTTAAACAGAGTGTTTTTGAAGGTGTTAGAAAAGTAGATACTACTAACATATTTACTGGCGTAAGCGGTAACAAAAAGGTCGAGATATACAGGTGTGAAAGAACGAAGAAGAATATTTTAAGTAGAGTTTGTAAGGAAGAGAGAAACAAAACAGCACATAACAGAAAAAAAGAGAGAGAAAAGGGCAATAAAGAAAGAAAACGTTGTACCTATAAATGATATGAGTTGGAAAGACAAGATCCAGTTGTTTTACTGACTGTTTAATAAGTTATAGGTATCACGTCTAATGCTTTCTTTATCGCACAGAACACGAGCCAAGTAGGATATGGTTGAGTTGGGTTTTTGTACTTTCTAGTGTGAGCATGTAGTTTTCTATATAGGCTTGTGGTTCTGCGTGATGAGATACAAGGGGCGAGTTGTGAATGAAGAGGGTGGTGTGAGTTAGATAGAATGGGTTGATTTAGCCCATTTTTCACCGGAGTCCGAGTGCCTGTCAACCAGAATATAAACAAGCTGGTTAAGTGGCACGTTGCTTACCCTGCTGACAACCTTTAATATCCTTCGTAATAAGATATAGTCCTTCTTCAGTAGCCAGCCATGGAAAAACTAAGGGGGAACAATAGAGAATAATAGGCAGGGTGCAAGAGTTAACGAATTGTAGGAGTAAGGGTTGTGTTATTCCAGAATGTCTGAACTTCTTGATGTTAAAGGTAAGACGGAATATTTTCCTGGAAATCATCAAGGTATGAGACGACCGGGGAAGATCAGCAGATAGAATGACGTCTAGGTGTTCAATTTCCGACTTGGTTTCTATCGCAGTGCTATGCATCTATGTTGCATACCTCGTGAGTGCTAGCCTCACCAGTTTGTTTAGGTCAGATTTATGCCTAAAGATGAAATTGATTGACTGTTTAACATTTAGAGAGAGGGATTTAAGGTAAGACCGTTTTCCTTTGACCACTGGCTGATACCTGATAAAAAGCCATTTAGTTAAGAGCAGTCACTTTGACATTTGACAGGCAAAGCTACAGCCAGGTCATCAGCATATCTGACAAAATTAATGTCATAAAACGAATGATTAACAATTGTGCATGCTTTATAGTTTACCTTTTGTTTTATTTTCCAGGTTATATCCTGTAGACAGATCACGTGTAAATGAATTTGGTCAAGCAGGTGATGATGGAGATGGTCTTTCTACTACCGTCAGTCCTGTTAAGGCTAAGAAAACGCAGTAGTAGGCAACCTATGGCGATTGAGAGGGGAGCTGGGGAAGGCGTAGACATTACCACCAACATATGATCGATCGATTGCAAGGTTTCTTTTTTTGCTGCTGTTAATTGTATAAATTATTGTTTGTTAAAAATAAACCAAAATAAAATGTATATAAAAGGTGTAATGATATTTAAAAAAAATCAATAATTCCAGAGTTTCATTCCATGAACTAGTCTGAACTCAACTTCTCTTGTTCAAGGCCGTTGTCTTTTGTTTTTGTTTTTTTTAATTTCGATTATTTTGTTTCAGTTTCTTCTTGTTATTTCTTATTCTTTCGTTTAAACTTTCTTTGTCACTTGTCACTTGTAAAATTCTATAATACATTGTGATTTTTAAGGTTGATGATTCTTGATCGTTTATGTATAATTTTAATTCTAATAATAACAATAATAATGTATTTTCTAAATCAGTTTGATATTTCGTGTGTTTGATGGAGAATAATAAAGTTTGGATAGCGTTATTAGGAGACGGAGATTATCTGAAAAATTTCCGCTATACATTTCGAACAATCTGATCACACATTTACTTGTCAAGTCGATAGATGTATGTGAAAAGTTAAATTAAACAAAGTGACGCATAAAAGGATTTAAGAATGATTAACACAACGTTTGGTAATTCAATCAAATAAGGATTACCAAGGTGGGTTAAGAGTAATAATAAACTGTTTTTGAATACACAGGGGGGAGGGGCTTAAGTTTATGAATAGCTATAGCCTCGGTGTATTTCAATAAGCGCCCTTGACCGTTTTTACAGATGACCTTAAAGGCTGAGTTAACACCAATCTTATGGTTCATCTCGATTAGATGTTTAGCTATAGACGAAGTTGTTAGTCTGACACCTGCATCTATTGGCTTGTCACAATTCATCTGTTTTTCTAACCATTTTGGGATATGCTCTCCCACCCTCACGTGCAAAGCGCGATTACTCCTCCTTATGTATGTATGACCACACACACACACGAAAATTGGTAAATAATGTGGGATGTGACATAATCACTTGTGCACTTTTGAGGTTTGCAACAAAAGTTGGGCTGCTTGATAGGTTCTACGGATGATCGAATTCAACCTTTGCCTCAAAATCCTAGTGTTTATTTCCCCGTCATATGGTAATTTGATGAAAACATTTTTCTTAGGGGCGGTATAGATTGTAGGTTTAGAGACTAATTGACTTCTACACCTATTTACACATTTTAAAGGATATCCGTTTTCGACAAGAATATCCATCAATATTTTGTTTTCTTCCTCTATTACAGCAGCAGTGCAAATACGTTGGATCCTCTTAAATAGACATTTCACCAAGCCTCTCATACTGTAATTGACAGAAGCTGTGAAAATTAAGGTATTGCCCTGTCCAAGTGGGCTTTCTGTAGATTGATCGCCTTATTGAACCATCATCTCTTTGACTCAGAAGTATGTCTATTCTTCATTTTTACGAGTTTGATCACGGATTGATGTCAGTCAGGGAACCATTGGAAACCAGCACTGGAGTACTGGACAGGCAGCTGTTTCATCCTACTCGTTGGGTAGTACGCACCCAGAACATGGGGTTCGAACCTAGGACCTTACGATTACAAGGCGAGTTCGTATACCATTCAGCCGCCGGGAACCGATGCGATGGCCAGCCCATGAATTCTAACTTCTACCAATTGTGATGCTCGCTAGTGACTTGCTACAGGATGGAGTTTCCTGGAGTCAGTTCTAGTGAGAAGTCATGGCCAGTGGCGTCCATCCAGTCAAATGTGAGGATCCGGTTCCCGCCGACGACAATGTTTGGTGATCGCACCAAATCACGAATTTGTAGAAGTTGGAATTCACGCACTGGTCTCAGTGGCTGAAATGTATACGAGCTAGCTTTCCTTGTAACCGGAAGGTTCCTTATTGAAACCCCAGTGGGTGCGTACTGCCGATGATTCACAAACTAGAACAATAAAATGGTAAGTTTATAAGTTGTTATTGCCCTGTGGTGGGAACCTGATGCAGGTGTGGTTTAATACCTTACTAATGTTAGTGCAGAATTTGGGCACTGGTAAAATGCAACTCATAATGTATATCACAGCGATGAGGATTACGTTTTGAGCATAAATTATTGCCACTCATAATTATATCAGTTTAATCACACGGTTTCACAGTGTGTCTATTAGATGGTTGGAGGCAATCGGCTGCAGGAAGCCTTGGACCTAGGTTTCGTGCTAGTTGGTACTCATTAGCAAGGGGCACCTGCAACCTTGAAGGAACTCATGTCCCTTCTGAGATACCTGCCGATTGCCTCCAACCATCTAATATCATCAAACCAATGTGCACCATGATGACGAGCTACCTAAAATGGCGGCCACACTAGAAACCTGATTGATAGAATTCAGTTTGCAGCGAAGAAAGGACTAGATACATCACACTAGTTACTAATGTCCAATCAAAATACAGCGTGTCTAATATATGTATTCGGTCTATCTGTTTGTTCCCACTTTCCGTATGTCCGCATAGGCATTGTGCCATTCCGATTGCATATGTGCAATGCTGAACCGTTAAACAAATCTTCAGTGATGAACCTCTCTCTCACTCGACCTAACTACATTCATTACTTTTTAATACTCTCACCCTATGGCTGTGTGATTATATGCAAGTGAATGCAGCGCAATGCAATGACTGAGCTGTCTTCCAGGTTATTTAACTTCTTTGCAGGGTGAGCCATTCTAGGTTTTGCTAGCTGAATTTTTGATGTTCCAACAATCTAGTTGACCACGATCGATCTAATAGTTTGACCTAGGTAGCTGACCACACAGTCATTGCATGATATTCCGTTTCCAGTAAGCTTTCGATAAAAATTCCACAGAGAATTCAGAAGACTATTGTACCATTCCAGCTTTACTACTGAATTCATTTCAGTAGTATAAATGAAATACATAAAGAATCTACAGCATGTGATTTATAAAGGAAAACCACATTATAATTTCTCGACTCATTCTAAAGTTATAAGATTTTACTTTCAACCAACGGCAGTCAACTACTGAATAATGAGAAAGTACCCATTCATCCAAGTTCTAAGGAGTTATGAAAGGAATACGAACACAGAGAAATAAACCATAAGCATTCTAACTGATTACAAAGAACTTCCCAGATAACAGGACACCTCCTCCTACACTGAATTCAGATTTGAATGAATAGTTTGCCAATGTAGATATTCCACAAATCTTGTTGCTTTAGTGCAGTCACTACTAAATTTGTGGGTAATTTCTATCATCTGAATAAACATCACAACTTCCACAACTGAGTTAGTTGTTAAAGTAAATTCTACCGATTCACAGTGGTGCCCATAGATTAGTTTTGAGCATGGGTGTTGACGTCATAACTAGAAAAACAGAAGAATTTGGATTTGGAGACACCGTGTGTGTGTGTGTGAAGTGACTGTATGAGGTATGAAGAGATGATTCTCGGAGTATCCTCAGCTGTTGTACCACTTTTAACTCCAATAGATGCAGACATTTAATTCTGAATAATTAAACGAAATCTGTCCTTTTTATTTGCAGAAAGGTTTTTGAGACCGATATAGTAGGAAATGCAGTCGGTGTGAGCACTATAATCTATGTGTTTAATGGCTGCCATCAACTATGTTCCTTATAGAAATCTTTCTAACTACCGACGTTAAGTAATATATTTGAAATGTCTGCTTCTGTTCTCTACAGGATGTAGGTATGACATTTAATTGGATTTTTGATTTTCCCGTCGATTGATTCGACCGAAGTGCTCCGTCTCAGGTTGACATATCGGCTTCTTGTGCAAATGCTTCGACGATGTCTGGACATTTAATTGGTATTCAACTGGTGGATGGTGGCTAGCAGTGGAATCCAGGATGTGCATTTCGTTCTATTTGGGTCTTGTCAGCTGGATGTACCTGCATTCTCCAGTGAGTGATGATGTTCCCACCGAGGCTCGAACTCAGTGCCCAGAGTTTCAAACGGCAAAGCGTTATTCACCAGACCACTTGGTAACGAGGGCTGGCCACCTCTTGTGCAACGGGTCATATTAATTTGGCGTTTGAAACTATGGGTACTGGGTTCGAGCCTCGGTGGGACATCTTCACTCACTGCGACATGTAGGTAAGACAGTTTATTTGTTGTTTTCTACATACTGGAAGGAATTACCTAACCTTTTTGATGGTGAAACATAGCAAAATACAAATTGGATGAAGCTTAATAAGTGTTGACGACTAAATTCCTGCATTATTATTATTATTTCAAAATCACTATCCTGATCAGATGTGGTGAATAGGAGCTTCATGTATTTCTTAAATAGGATGGCACTAAAAGTTATGAGTTTCAAACATCCATATCTCTGGTATATGGGCGTTGCGCCATTCCGATTGCATGTGTGCGGTGTTGAATCGATAAACAAAGCTTCAGTGATCAACCTCTCTCTCTCACTCCACCTAACTATATAATTTTTAATACTCTAGCCCTGTCCAAACTATCACTGTGTGATTACAAGCGTGTGAATGCACTTCAATGGCTGAGGTCTGTTTTTTCTAGCTTATTTAAATTAACAGGGTCAATCATTCTGGGTCTAGCTAGCTACATTTTTGTTTCAATAATCTGATTGACCCCGATCTACTAGTTTGACGTCTGTCGTAGATCTCACAGTCATCACTTGGTATTTGGTAAATTAAATTATTTTACTTAATTAATTGGATCTATCAGGTCCTTAAGCTGACAAAGTTTATCTCTCTTAGAGAGTTGGTTGGTTTAAATGACAACCCCAACTAGTTCCAGTCTTAATGAGAATTCTAAGTAGGGCCTCTGACATCCCTTCTTTTGCAAGTCAGTACCACAGAGGCTTTGAATTCGATATTATCTTCGTCATTTTTATTACTAATCTTCACTACCAATACTTCCTTTATTTATTTGATTTCATTAATTAGATCTTCTGACTTACTAGTTGGGCTCTTGGCTCGATTATATAGACATTTGACTGAACCTATTTTACCCTTTCTGGATGCGACGAATTCAAGTCTAAGTATTTATTAGAGTGTGATTCGGTTTCCTATAAATGCTAGCTAGTTTCTAACCACCCATCATCTTGTTTTAGTTTTATTCTACAGTCTAATCTAAAATGGCCCCAATGGGTTGATCTCTGAGGAAATCTCAGTATGGATACAGAGGGCTAGTTTCGCATATTACAGTTTACGCCGTCTCTGACGTAGATGTGATATCCAGCCAGCTGGCTGTCGACCAAAGGGCGGGTGTACTGATCATCAGTCAGCTTCATCCTCCTTTATGGCTGCGAGTGAGACCTGGCCATTGAGAGTCGAAGACATGAAAAGCCTGGTTAGCTGTTTTCGATCATAGGTGCCTGCGTTCTATCTCCCTCCCGTGTGAAGTGGTAGGTGTAATAAGGTGAGCAATATTGAGGTTAGGCATCAGTCGAGTTCTAGGTAGGTGTGAGGGGAAATCAATCGATGAGGTTGTGAAGTTACATCGACTGAGATGGTTAGGACATGTTACGTATGCCTAGCCCAGTCATCGCCTTCCTCGACAATGGGCAATGTTAGCAGACATAGGGTTAGGCTGGAAAAGAGCTGGCGGCGGTAAAACCAAAATATGACTTCATCAGTCAATGAAATCCACAACACTCAGTTTACGCCAGCGACGTAGGAAGATGTAGACTTCCTGACTAGTTAGGGTCCTCGGGACGGTGGAAACCAATGGGGGCTGGAAACAATTGGTGATATGGCTCAAAGTGATCGTTCTCAATGGCTGACTGGCGCAGATGCATCCACTACTTGTGACTTATGATTTCCAATGAAACTATGTTGTTCTTCGTTATTACTATTCCTTTGTCTCACACATCTGCTTACTGTCTCCATTATGCATTTCTTCTACTTTCTTCTCTTGCTTTGTGTGGTACATGAAGGGAATGTGGCGGCTCGAACTGCTGCACATCGATGCAAAGTTCTATATCGAAAACAGACAGACTTATCTTGTTCGTTTTATAACTCATAAGTAAATTGGATTTCGCCTGCTTTTGAGCTTGAATGTTTCTGTGAAAATTGAGGAATATGTTCGCATTGGATCACAGTGAATGTGCCATCTATATATCTCCACCATAACCTGAGGGGAAGGATAAAACTTTCTAAGAGCCGTATGGTCTCAACTATCCATAAATATATTTATTACCACTGGGGATATTGGTGATCCTATCGATGTCTGTATGTCTAGTACCAAGTGAATGTCAATTCATTAGTAGTTATATTAAATAGCTTTTATTCTGAATAAGGGAACAGGCATAAAATATACCCACACAAAAAAACTTGGAGGATCTGGACTTCGCTGATGATGATATATGTCTCATTTCCCACTAACTGGAAGATATGCAAATAAAAAGAAACAACTTGGCGATAGAAGAAGAAGCATCAAAGATAGGACTTCAGGTGAACATAGACAAAACAGATGTGGTGATGAAGATTCCTAGCCAATACCACCAACATCTACAGCAACAACAACAACAATAGACAACAATCAACCAGCATAAATGGGAGGAATCTGAAAGAAACAACCTCCTTTACCTACCTACCCACCCACCTGGGAAGCATCGTTCCAACTACACACAGATGGGACTGACGAGGATATCAAAGCAGCGAAGATTGGGGAAGCAAGACAAGCAAGCTTTCATTACTCTCAAGTCTGTGTGGAAGTCAACAGCACTACTCAGCATGATAATAATAATAATAGTTCTGAATAAATGCATTTCGTGCAAACCGCAATATATGTAATGATGAAAGCATTTGAAAAGTTATGTTGATACACACTGCAAAATTCATAAAAAGCCAGGTGATTAGAATTTATTAACCCGTTTCATCTGAGCAATGTTTAATCATTTCATTCATACTACTGAAAATAAGTAGGTAGTAAGTTTTGAAATTTAAAAATTTTGTTGAAAGTGCACTGGAAGCTTGGGATGACGTTAGTTAGTTAGTGTGGGAGGTGTAAACTGCCTGATTGACTTACTGGGGTCCTCGGTATGGTAAGAACCAATGGAGGCAGCTGGAGATGATATGGTTAAAAATCGTTTTCAATGGCTGGCGCAGATGTATTCGCTCTTTAATGATTTCGCCATACCCAATAAAATCCTATTGTTCTTCCACATTGCTGTACTTTTCCACTTACACATACTTCTGTTTATTATCTCTACATCGAACCTCTCTTTACTCTTTTCTGTTGCTTTGTGTGCTACATGGAGGGAGAGGGACAACTGGAATTGCTGCACATCTGTGCAACGTCCTACACTGAAATCAGTCATGTATTTTGTCTAATAAGTATTGTCATTCCGGACATCGTTTATCCCACAGTTTGAGTGCAGGAGATAATGTCAAGTGATCAGTTGGTTGTAGTGTGCCGTTCTAGGGACGCGGGCACGTCTAGCCAGGTTAGATGAACACATAAACAGTAACACTGTCGTAGCAGATAAATCTACTGATATAAGTATAAAACTTGGGCACTGTTGTAGAGGATAACTTCATTATGGATAAGATTTTATTTTGATAAGTCACACAGTGTGTTATGCAGTAATATTGTAACAGCAGAAGACATGGGCCAGGCAGCATATCCTTTATTTACGAAATCAACAGATATTTGTAGATATTCATGTACTTTATTATAGATTATTGTGGGCAAACAAACACAGTCTTCTGACTGGTGGTTTCACGCTGAAAGTTAATTTTTCATCTCTTTGTGGCTGTTTTTTGAAGTTCAGTTTATCTATCTTCAAATTGTATCCGCGTATGCAAAGTCCGCTGTGATTGATTGTTGAATCAATCTTTGTTCTTATTTTTCTCACGACCAATATTGGGGACGTAAACATTGAGGTAAATTACTGTCTACTTATTTGGCTAGCAGCCAGCTCTCACCACAATATTAACTGATGACGTTTCAAGCACAAACTATTGCTCATAATCATATCAAGCTACTCACACAACTTTTTCTTTCATTTATATACATGAGTGAAATTGATGATTATACATTTGAATAAAAATCAATATGGGATAATGTACATTCAGAAATAATAATATGAGTGTTACTGATCAGTTACAATCAGATGGGTAATAAGACGAGTGTTTTTTATAGTCATAACAGGTAACTTGTTAGAATGTTGTGAAGTACGTGAATTGAAATAGAATTTTGAGATTATATATTATCCTCCTCTGATTCGACTGACTGGCGGTAATAATATCTTCCATATTTCTGGTATTTACAATGAGTCATTTCTGTTGCATGTGTTGTGTTGGGTGTAGACTCGATGATGAACCAGTCAGGATTCAATAATCAATCTCTCTCCCCACCTACCTATATTACTTCTTAGAATTTAAGCCCTCTCCACCCGATTGCGTGGTTGTGTGTTAATGCATGCAGTGCAATAGCTGAGCATTTGTTCTAAATTACTCATCTTCTTGGGGTCAACCATTTTTACCTTAGCTGAATTCTTATGTTCCGGCAATCTGATTACCCCTGATCTACTAGTTTGAACTATGTAGTTGACCTCAGTCACTGTCATTGCAAGGTATTTTGTAAATGATATTATTGTCTTTAATTGGGTCCACCGGGTCTTTTAGCCTAAAGAAAAAATCAAACTTTTATCACATTGCTTTTTCTAACGGTCATAAAAGCATAGTTTCGGTAACAAGCCCATTTCATATTAACACGTAAAGAAACAATTTTTCACAGTATAACTAAATGGTATTAAGCTTACAAGTATTCGCGTATTTAAGCGCCAAGTGTGTTCAGAAATTTTAGTAGTTTTGTAAGGAAATGTTTTTCTGTTTAAAAATATGTCTGTTCTTTCTGCTCACAGTGAAACTTTGAAGTATTAAGTGAGTGTAAGTGACAAACCACGCGTAAAGCATATCTGTTATTTCAGCACTGAAAAACTTTTAGCTGAATGCTTATCTTCAGTGGATACTTATTCCCCAGTATGCCTATAGCCTTAGAATATTATTATTCGCTATTATTATTTCCTATAATTCCTAGAGGAACATAGGGATTCAGCCAAACGTCTCCATTGCGTTCAGTTCTCTGCCAGAGTTTTCACCTGGCTCCAAGTCTGCCCACATGCTTTCATCTCCTCTTCACATTACCTCCTCCATATCACCCTTGCACTGACGACCAACTCGCCGCTTTCCTTTCGGCCTAGTTGCACTCGAGTGATGGCTTCTCTAGTGATGTCATTTGATGGTTTGTCTTCTCAGAGTATGCCCAACCACTCCACTTACATTTCTTCCTGCATATTTGTTTCACAATCGGTTCCTGCTGAGTTGGTTCGCCCCACAGGTCCCTGTTGCTGATCTTCTCTGGCTGGCCATCTGATCTTCAGTAGTATTGAGCGAAGACAGCTGTTGATGAAGGTCTGAAGTTTGTCTGAGATGCTCTTCATGACGCGCCAAGTCTCTGATCCAATCGTATAGTGAGTAGCACTGACTTCACATTGGAGTTGAAAATCCGGATCTTGTTTTCATTGTCATCCTGAGTAGTGCTGTTGACCTCCACACAGACTTGAGAGTAATGAAAGCTTGCTTGTCTTGCTTCCCCAATCTTCGCTGCTTTGATATCCTCGTCAGTTCCATCTGTGTGTAGTTGGAACGATGCTTCCCAGGTGGGTGGGTAGGTAGGTAAAGGAGGTTGTTTCTTTCAGATTCCTCCCATTTATGCTGGTTGATTGTTGTCTATTGTTGTTGTTGTTGCTGTAGATGTTGGTGGTATTGGCTAGGAATCTTCATCACCACATCTGTTTTGTCTATGTTCACCTGAAGTCCTATCTTTGATGCTTCTTCTTCTATCGCCAAGTTGTTTCTTTTTACTTGCATATCTTCCAGTTTGTGGGAAATCAGACATATATCATCGGCGAAGTCCAGATCCTTCAAGTTTTTTTTTGTGTGGGTTGCGTTAAATGGTTCAACTACATGTGGAATTTATTACCACAGTTACCATTTATTCAATGATTGTCGTGAGACAGAAAGTTGCTACGAAGTGGTTACTTCAGGCAAAATAAATAAAATCTATCCTCACATTACTTGGTTTGTTGTTTGTCTTTTATGCTGTCAAGGATACCGTATATAACACTGTGAAGAATCGGGGTTTCCGAGAGGTAATCTGACATACTTTCACCTGGAAATGAGCAAATTCCGCATAGTTTCGTCATTCTGAACACTCTTCAAATGCGATAATTTAAGTGATTGACTCCGATTTCCTAGCATCTCATGACCAAAACCTAAGTATTTCGGTCTGAAAGCAGAAAAACTAATGGATGCATTCTTCTCTATAGCCTGCCAGACCTCTGCGAGTGACACACAGTCCTAAAGTTCGTTTCGGAAATAGCAAAAACACTTTAAAGTATGTCAGAGTCTATGGCAGTACTCCACAAACATAACTTATATACGAGACTACGTCAACAATAATACCATCGGGTAGGTATACACAATCCAAACGAATCTCAGATGCAAAATTTATACTGGACAACAAAATTAATTGATCAACCAATAAGAATATTCGAAACGAATTAGGCTCAAGTGTTGGTTTGTAGGGATTTGATTGGTTACAGGATTTCATTATGAGCTGACATTGGTTAGAGAACCATTGGAAAACCACCTAGGAGTATTGGACGGCTGTTTCGTCCTAGTTTGGGACTCTTCAGCAGTACGCACCCACCAGGATTCGAACCAAGGACCTCCTGGTTAGAAGGCTAGCGTTCTCGTAGACCATCAAGGCACTGGGACCCGATCCAATGGCCCATGAATTAGGCTCATACTTTCTCTGCAAGAATCAATCAGAGTGGGGCACCCTTTCCGTAGACAGTTCAAAGTCAAGTAGTCACTGTAAGGTGTAACTTAGAATTTTGCTCAAATTAAATCCATTGTCAAGTATAAAAAAATCGCCTGCTTCAGTTTCTCTTTTGTGTTGGAAAATGCAGAACTACTCAATGAGGATAAAACGGGAAATTCGTGATTTGCAGTTTACATAGTTCCAGAGGAGGGGTGGGGATGAAATTTCACCACAGTTCCCCTTAGAAACCAATAAACAGTCTGGCTAGATGCCTTTAATGATAATCTAGATTGGCTGAGATAAGTAGTTATATTATACCACTCCACTTAGATCGAACTTGATGTAAACATCGGACGACTGTTTCGCTTGTTTGGCACTTAGCTCATCAGAGATATATCCGGTACGACTGAACTCAAACAGCTAAAATCAATTCAGATCAATGACTTCCTGCTAGCTACTTGGGAGGACTGGTAAAAATGATAAATTAAATTCTCGATTTGCAAATACATATGGATATTTTGAGTGATTAACGGATGGACATCAAGATACCTGCTATCAAATATTATTGTTATCTACAGTGTATGGTTAATTTCTAACGTTTGACGTTTATTAAGTCAGTCTGCGTCTTAAATGAGTGAAATTATACAACACAGATTGACAGAGCTGATCTGGCTAGCAGGCAATACATTGGATTTAGTGTTCACAAATGATATTAGAATATATGAAGCACCCAGACGCTCTCTCTCTCTCTCTCAATGAACTCAGATCATTGTATCATTCGAGTGTTACCCAAAATATATAGCAAATCACACTCAAGTGTCTTCTCACACCCTTCCAAAAGAACATGGTAAAAAGTTGCTACTCATAGTGTAACAACAGAAGACAAGGCCAGGCAACAGATCGTTTTATTATGAAAATCAACACGTATTTATACATATTTCACATACATTATTATAGCTTATGCAAGTAGACAAGCGCAGTCATCTGATTGGTTGTTTATCCGAAGTTAGGCAGACAAACGCAGGCTTCTGATTGGTTGTTTCGGGATTCCTCGACAAATAGAGTTCTCTATCTGCGAATCATATTTTGCCACGTTAACTCTGCTGTGATTGGTTGTTGAATCAGCCTTGCTCATATTTTCTCACGGTCTGCTCTCACCACAATAGGACAATACACATAAACTTAGAGACACGCTAAGTGACACGAAATGGGAACTATTTACTGAGCAGGCACTGAATGATACAGTCAAATATATATCAAGGGTTATCTCCAATTTTGCATCGACGTATGCTGCCCTAATTTTACGCTGTTTAAAAGGCCTAACTGTTTCTCTTCTCCTCATCTTCAGAAGCCAAGGATAGAAAAAGATCGGTTGTACAAGTCTGAAGACAGATATGGTCTAAAAGGGATAAGCATCCTGATTAAAACAGAAATTCAAAGGTTGAACACAATTTATAACCAAATTACCTGGTCTTGTTAAACTCCCGGGAATATGTGGAAACTTTTCAAGGAAATTACAGGTTCTGGTTAGCAGCGAATTGATGTTCCCCTGTTGATGTAACTACTCTCATCAAATGCTTCATTTGCTTTCCTAGTAATGCTTTTGTCTCCAGTATAACAAATAACAAGATCAAAGACTTTCATGGTTTTAACTCTTTTGGTGTTCTTAAGTGTTTGAAATCTCTGAAACCCTCCTAGAGCCTAGGTCCTGATGGTTTACCTGCTGTTGTTTTCAGGAGATGTGCTGGTATTTAATGTTGCGCACTTACAAACATACTCATTACTTCCTTTTCAGTAATGTTGGACCTACTACGTGTGAAGAAATTAAAATTATCGCCGTACCCAAATCAAGTTATGGTGACAATGTCAAATTTAAACCTATTGCTATCACCTCTCCTTTCTTGAGATTGATGGAGACATTACTCTTACTCAAAATTGTATCCTCTCTAAAAAGTTTGAATGATCTCAAACAGTTTACTTGTGGGCAAGGAAGGAGTACTTCAGATGCTGCCACTGTATCAGTTCATAACATTTTCTTCTGGTTGGAAAAAAGAGGCCATATTTGTACGACGTACCTTCCTTGAATACATATCTGATATTGACCGGTTACTCAGATGCCTAGGGTTAAATAAGCTTTCCTTTACGCAAACGGAGTCCTCAGCTGTCGACTAGTCGCATTTCGACCTCTCAAACTGAATGAAGTATACTCTATATAAGGATGAATCTTCTGCCTTGCTTACTGAAGATGGTGTTCCTCAGGCTGCTGTTATTTCTCCTTCTCTTTTTTCTTTCTTCGTACATGACTTACATCTTTCTAACGAAATCAACTTCTTCAAATACGCTGATAATCTGACCACCTAACATTCTGCCAGTACCCAATCTGAATGTTGCAAAGTTATTAGCTTTTTGTTGAACATTAGTCAGTGTTTTAAGCTAAGTGCTCTTACGTTAAATCCCTCAAAATGCCAGACAATTGACTTCTTTAGAAATAAAAGGGATGTACAACAACTGATTAATTACACAATGCTTGTGGCATAGAGGAGTCTGTAATAGAAACCAGGTCTAACACAAAATGCCTTGGTATAATTTTGTCCTTTGACCTGACTTTGTCATCGCATATTTCGTCGATCTCCTAGAAAATGTTTCACTTAAGCTACTATATTAAAAAGCTAAAACTATCTGTGCTTTAACAATTTTTTAACTATTGTATCTTTATAATAATAATTTTTGCCTTATTCCAAAAACAGTACTAATGATACAGCAAGGAATTTTCAGCATTCAGTACAGTATTCGATCTAATTTTCCCAAAAACAACATTAAAAGAATAAACATTGCATAATAATAGTAATAATAATAATAATGACAAAACGTTGTTATAGCAGCTATATAGCAATTACAGTATGCGATAAGGAGAAAAATATGCATAAAGTATAAAATTGTAGTATTAATAGTAATAACAACTAAAATAAAATATCAAAGTTATAATTAAACGATAGAAAGGGTGACACCATAAAATTAATTACAGAAAGAGGAACGATGAAAGGGTCGATTCACTCTGCTATTTACATATTAACTTATATGTTTCATGTCTAACAGTACCTCCATCACATAAAATACGGGCTAAATAGGATATTGTAGAATTTTCGGACTTAGTGTTGTGAGCATATAACTTCTTATATTGACTTCTCGTTCTACCAAATGAGATTCAAGGGGATAGGTGTTGTAGCGCTAAATAATTCCCCAAAATTATTGACCACAGCAATCACTCATTGGATGCTGACCACCACTGTTTAAGTCGACTTGTTTAGCTGAAGGCTTCCGGTCAAGCATCCCCGCCATTTGGTACTCCGTCGTGTCACGTGCACGATCACTAGCTAGCTAAGCGTTCGTCTAACGGCTTGTTTTGGTTCCGAAATATATTACGAAGTTTGGACGATCAATTATTGGCTTTTGCTTTGTCTTTGGTACGCGAGAATAAATTAATTAGAAGTTGCTGAACGAGATATCCGTCAACCATTAAACTGGTGAGCCCAACCGCGAACTTCATCCACGATAAATCCGCAGATAACCCCGGTGAGTTCGTTCCATTTTGTATTTGTTCTTGTACCATATATTATTCGACATAATTTTCGTCATGAGTGATCTTAGTCCCAAGGTCATCCGTATCCGCTCAACTCCTAAAACCATTCAGCTCGTACCATACTGGCCAGATAATGCTGAAACGTGGTTTCTGCTAGCTGAAGCAGATTTTTGTGAGCATGGGATAACCGATCAACGTTCACAGTTACTTGCAGTTATTCACGCCCTACCGCGGGAATTCAGCAAGTACGTAACATCACAGATGTTGAGTCCCGAGGTAAGTAACTCGTACGAGTTGCTCAAAGCATCCCTCCTCAGGAGAAACGTTCTCACGGACCGACAACGTCTAGATGAATTATTTCGTAACATCGAGTTAGGAGATCAGTCAGCCGTGAGCATGCTGACAAGAATGAAACAAGTCGTCGGCCAAAGTCAGTTCGACGAAGGACTGTTTAGAGAACTCTTCTTAACCAAGTTGCCACAGTCTGTACAGACCGTACTTGTGACACTTCAGGGTACTGTAATAGAGGACTTAGCTATTACTGCAGATAGGATTCTAGAAATAACTAAACGGTCTGTTCCCGAAATATGCTCGATGACTAAGCAGACTTCGAGTAAGGATCCTGCAATGATAGAGTTATGCAACTCCATCCAGCAGATGTTTAGGTCAAACATGCATTCTAACTCCTCCGACCGTCGTCCTAAATCTCCTCAACGCAGGAACTCACGTGGTCGATCTAAGTCCAAACCACGTTCACTGAAAAACCCTGACTGGTGCTGGTACCACAACACCTATGGCCAAGAAGCGAAGTGTTGCCGTAAGCCTTGTAACTTCGGAAATGTCTCAAAGTCTGTGGGAAACTATCCCGCCGGCACGCGTTAGCGGCAACCGTCGCCGGTGGCACTAGCCGCCTACTTTACATCCATGATGTGATAAGCCAGACTCGATACTTAGTCGACACAGGCGCCGAAGTCAGCGTCCTTCCTGCTACAGCAGCAGATCGACAGAAGGAACCTACCTTCAACTTACAGGCTGCAAATGGAAAACCAATCGCAACCTTTGGTAGGAAATACGTCTATCTGAACGTAGGTTTACGCAAACCTATTCGGTGGATTTTCCTTCTCGCTGACGTTACAATGCCCATCATTGGCACGGACCTACTTAATCATCATGATTTACTCGTAGACGTCCGCCGAAAACGACTGATTGACAATACTACTAGTCTGTCTATCAAAGGCATCAGCTACATAGGCCCTAGTTTGTCACCCGTTAAGATAAAGGCAATTCTTGATCCAACTTTTCAACCTATGGTTGACAAGTATCCGGAACTTAACTGCCCGTCGAACGACCTACCGTGCATAACCAGCAATGTTATGCACCACATCATTACCACAGGACAACCTGTGACATCTAAAGCACGACGATTAGCTCCTGACAAACTGAGAATCGCCAGGAATGAATTTGACCATATGCTTACCCTTGGCATCATTCGACCTTCGAATAGCCCATGGGCATCCCCACTTCATATGGTTCCGAAAAAGGATAGCAATGATTGGCGACCCACCGGTGATTACCGGCGAGTGAATGCCAAAACAACCCCTGATTGCTACCCGTTGCCTCATATACACGACTTGACGGCAACCTTATCCGGCGCGACTATATTCTCCAAAATCGACTTGGTTAAAGCGTATAACCAAATCCCGATGGCAACAGAAGATATCCCGAAAACGGCTATCATTACGCCTTTCGGACTTTTTGAATTTCTACGTATGCCATTCGGTCTCCGGAATGCAGCCCAAACATTCCAACGCTTCATTGACGAAGTATTTCGCGGTCTCGACTTTGTATACGCATACTTAGACGACTGCCTCATTGCCAGTCCAGACAAGGAAACTCACCTTAGGCACTTGGACTTGGCATTTGACAGGTTACGCCAACATGGTGTTACCATTAATATTCAAAAGTGTCAAATCGGTGTTGACTCACTCGACTTCCTGGGTCACACTATTGACTGCAAGGGCATTCGCCCACTGGCTACTAAGGTCGAGGCTATACTGAAACCGGCTTACTTGGAGGGTAATCCTATTAGCATAGAGCTGAACGTACCCCATAATCCACAAGTAACAGAAGATCGTTTAGACATCGATGAAGTCACTAGCACAGCGACAGCTACCGAACCTTCTATCGAGCCTCCCAAGAAAACCCGTTCTGGACGCACCGTAAGGTTCCCAGAATATCTGCACACTTATTTGACTTAACGAAGTCGTGTGATTCACGCAACTCATTCGTTTGTGGTACTGACTATTTTTTTTGACGTATCAATTTTTTTTATATACAGTACCACCGAACACAAAAATTTTTTTTCCAACAGTTCATGTAACATACACAAAAAAATTAATTAGATGTATTTTTTTTCGATGTTCTGAACTTAGCATTATTTTACTGTATAGTAAATGCACATCATTTTTTTTAACCAAAAAGCTCATTTCGTACATTTTCCTCGACATGGTTCTTAGCGTTCTTGTTTTCTTTTCCAGGTGCGACGGGCACTGGACAGGAAACAAACGAAGCACGGAATCCAACGAAAAACAACAAGGAAGCTATGTACAAACACCCTATTAGCATAGGCAGACAAACCAGTAGGCATACCACCAAGCCGCTCGGAAGATTTTTTTCACCCGAAAGGGAACCATCGAGTTTTTTTTACTTCCGGCTGGTTCTGTCTTAGGGTCCTCACGACCCCACTAGGGGGGAGTGAGCTGTAGCGGTAAATAATTCCCCAAAATTATTGACCACAGCAATCACTCATTGGATGCTGACCACCACTGTTTAAGTCGACTTGTTTAGCTGAAGGCTTCCGGTCAAGCATCCCCGCCATTTGGTACTCCGTCGTGTCACGTGCACGATCACTAGCTAGCTAAGCGTTCGTCTAACGGCTTGTTTTGGTTCCGAAATATATTACGAAGTTTGGACGATCAATTATTGGCTTTTGCTTTGTCTTTGGTACGTGAGAATAAAATAATTAGAAGTTGCTGTATGAGATATCCGTCAACCTTTAAAGTTTGAATTTGGGGGGTGCACGGGGTCTGACAGTACGGCTTTTGCTCATTTTGTACAGAATTTTATATGTCTCTCGACTATAATATTGGCAAGCTCACGCAGTGGCATACCATAAGCCCTACTCACAGCATGTATTACTCTTCGTAATATGATGTAGTCTTTTTTGAGAAGCCCAGGAAAGTTTTATGGAGAGCAATAGATTACAATATGTAAAATACAGGAGTTTACAAACTGGAGAAGTAAAGGTTGGTTGATACCTGATTGTCTTAACTTTTTAATGTAGAGGGTAAGACGAAACATTTTCTTAGAGATTGATAAGATGTGGGATGACCATGAAAGGTCATCAGAGGAAAAAACTAATCCAAGGTATTTAATGCTTGACTTGGTTTCAATTTCAGTGCCATCTATGCTACAGGCATCATGGGAACTAACTAACCAGTTCATGTATGTTACGTCGATGCTTGAAAGTAAAGTTAACTTCCCCTGACATTTAGAAGGATTTAACATAAGACCATTTGACTTAGATACCACTTGCTTATGTCCAACAGAAAGCTACTGAGTTACAGATACAATCAGATCATCCGCATATTTGACAAAGTTAGTAGTTTCGTTTATATGAGATAAGTCGTGTAGAAAGAAGAGGAGAGGGGATGGCACCTTGAGGAACCCTGGTTTTTGTAACCTAGGCAGAAGAAGATTTGCCATTATATATACAGTATACTGCATTCTATCAGAGAAATAAGAATGCAACCAACTATTAGCCCAGGATCCTGTTTGTGTCAACGATAGCTTATTTAATAAAAGACCCCTAGGTACAGAGTGATGGACATCAATATGCCTGCTATCAAATATTATTGTTATCTAAAGTGTATGGTTAATTTCTAACGTTTGACGTTTATTAAGTCAGTCTGCGTCTTAAATGAGTGAAATTATACAACACAGATTGACAGAGCTGATCTGGCTAACAGGCAATACTTATTGACATGGGTGGTACACGACTACTCATTTCAATCAATGAGTAGTATAAATGTTTACGCTAAAAAATGACAATATATATATTCCAATAAGCGTCAAACCTTAGAAATGAAACACTGTTGATAACAATAATATTTGATAATATTGTAGTCTCTTTAATCACTCTAAGGCATCCACATGAAATTTTTAATCTTACTTTGGATAATTAACACAATGCTTAATTGAAATAAACACAACTGGATACATGTTCCCACATATACTCCCATGATACACACTGATTTATGAATCTCATTTTTATGGAGGCTTGATTAGTAGTTCATTCGTTTTGCATAGGTTGTGTGGGATGGGATGGAGGGGAAAGAATATTAGCAACAACAACTCATGTTCGTGTTGCAATAAAATGTTTAATTATGAAATGAAAAAAAAGTGAATTCCTCCAACCTCTGTAGTTCGTAGATCCAGTTCTTTCTGTCTTTCTAAATCAACATGTAACTTTTAGAAAATTTAAATTTTATAAACACTAAGACTATTTTATCTAATTGTCCAGATTCTAGAATGAATTCATGTCTTGAACAAATACATATATGTGTGCATTAATTAGTCTTTTAGATGGGGAGTGACCAGCTTAAATCATTGGCCTACCTAATTCCCCACAGAAGGAATGCAAACTTACAGGCGGTTGTATATCTAGTAGAAGTGAACTTCAGAGAAGAAACGTTTGAAGAAACTAGGGGAGGAGCAGATATTTTCTGAAAGTTTATATGAAGAAATCAGACCAACGGGCACGTATACGCCAAGATTGTATGGCCTACCTAATGTGCATTAACCGGTACTACTGTTAAGATCAATACTTGATATGCAAAATTCGCCCTACCATGCATGCTCTAGCTAGATGGTTAGTAAATATTGTCAAACCTTTACATGATAAGATAGTGAAATATAGCGTCAAAGATGTGTCTGAATTCGTAGACACAATAAAAGATTTAAATAGCAAGGACAAAACCATGATATCTCTGGACATAACATCGTTATTCACAAATGTACCTCTAGTAGAAACAGTTAACTACATATGTGAACAAGTGGATAACCAGTCCATAAACATTGGCATCCGTAATGAAATCCAAGAGGAATTGTTATTAAGATGTACCGTGAATGTAAACTTCAAATTTGACGGCACGCCTTACAGGCAAGTGGATGGGGTAGCGATGGGCTCCCCATCGAGTCCTATTTTGGCTGATTTCTTTCTAAGTAAGCTAGAAAATGGACCTTTGAACAACCTTGTCAGAAAGTTCTCATTTTAATGCCGGCATATGGATGACACTTTCATTCTTTGTGATAATGATTCGAATAGGAGTACAATAATTACTGAATTCAATGAAGTACATTCGGCTATGAGTTTGACATGTGAAGAGGAATCCCAAGACAGAATCGCCTTCCTGGACGTCCTACTACCCAGAAAACCAGATGGTAGCATAAAAAGAAATTTGCATGGAAAAAGTATTTGGACAGGACAGTATACACATTTCCACAGCTTCGTCCCTATCAAGTGCAAAAGAAATTTAGTGAAGACCCTAACTCAGCCACAGAGTTAGAGTTATATGCTCAGAAGAAGTAATTCAAGATGAATGAAGCATTGTATATGATACTTTGATCGAAAATGGCTAGCCCGACAAATTTATCAAGGAACACATGACAAAGAAAGCGGAAAAGGTCTACTCACTATCTGTAAACAAGAAGCCACTTTATATACGACTTCAATTCAACGGCAATATACCAATTGAGATAATTACGAGGAAGTTAAGAGAATCAGTTCAAACAACTTTTAATGCTGGCGAACTACGCGTATTATTCTCTACACGACCGATGGTACTACCTCGACTGAAAGATGAAGTACCTAGACTAGACTAGCTACTTCAAATTTTATCTACCAATTCAACTGCGCTTGTATTGGATCGAGTTACATTGGCCGTTGCTCTAGGAACTTGACTTTTCGTGCTCACTCGAGAACATCTCCCACTATGGCTAAGTAAAGGCATAGTGAAAACCATTAACAGTTCGATATTGGACCATCTGGTGAACATCGGCCAGCCACAAAGCCAGCCAGCCAGCGTGGAAGAATCCTTCTCTGTCATCATCTACCGGGTGCCTAATAAATTTCCACAATCATCGAAGTACCACATGCTCTAAACAGCAGAGGCTATTGCAACTCGCCTCAAACAACCAGTGCTCTATGTTCAAAAGAAGCAAGTTCAGCTGGCCATTACTACTGCCCTGACCGGCCTTCAGTAGAGACTATAAATTCATGAATTTGTAATATTATCTTTCCTAATTTGCCTTTCTGACATTCAGTGTGTATTGTTATGTTGATGCTATTGAGCTGTAATCAATCAATATTATTGATTCGATGTTATTTAAACAGCATTAATGTTGTGGTTCATTACACTAATTCATTCATTCACTATAATATGTATACATAACTGTAGTGTAGTGGCAGTGTAGTCCGAACATCCGCTCAGAATCCAAGAGAAGAATAATTTGTGTGCGACTGAATGTATTTTACCTATCCATCAATTTTTATTTCTAAGAATACAGAATAGGGATGATCAACAAAAATGAAATAGAAATTGTGAATTTGAAGTCATTAAAATGAGCGAAAAAAAGGAATTAGAAACAAAGCCAGCGAACAGACTCATGAAATAAGGAAGGCAAATTCAGGAATAATGGTGATTCAATGATGGTTGGAGGCAATCGGCCACAGGAAGCCTCGCTTGACCTAGGTTTCGGACTTGTTGGTACTCACCAGTCAGCAAGGCACCTCTGCAACCTTGAAGGAACTCATTTACTCTTCTGAGAATCGAACCCGTGTCAACCAGTGGATGATACAGTCGGAGACATTACCACTGAGCTATTCGGGCTCGCGATTAACCTCTAGTATCATCAAGTCAATGTGCACCATGATGGTGAGCTATCTAGAATGGTGACCATAGCACAAACTCGACTGATAGAATTTAGTCTGCACCAACGATAAGACTAGACACGTCACATTAGTTACTAGTGTCCAATCAAATTATTGATGATATCTTTTCTGCATTCCTTAGCATTCCTAACAGAATGTAAGACTTCAAGTTTCAGTAACAGTGATATTAGTTTTATTATTATTATTTCCTTTAATTCCTAGAGGAACATAGGGCTTCAACCGTACGTCTCCATTGCGTTCGGTTCTTTGCTAAAGTTTTCTCCTGGCTCCAAGTCTGACCACATGCTTTCATCTCCTCTTCACATGACCTCCTCTACTCCATGTCACCCTCGCACTGAAAACCAACTCTCCGCTCCCCTTTCAGGCTCACTCCACTCGAGAGCTTGTCTAGTGATGTCACTCACTTGATGGTTTGTTTTATCAGAGTGTGGCCAATCAATCTCCATTTCTTCCTGCCTATTTGTTGCACAATTGGTTGCTGCTTGGTATTTTTAGTGGGACAGAACTGTTAGCCTCAAGCCCACCCTTCCTTCTTTACCGGCCTCATATACCTGCTAAGAGGGGTATTAGCAGTGCATCAGGTGGGGCCAAACCCGAACCATATGCGTGGTCGGTATACTAAATCAGGATAATTGTGGAAAATACTCATGAGAAGCCACTTAGCATGGTGGTCACATGACAAACTCGACTGACAGAATTCAGTCTGACACAAAGATAGGACTATAGATCCATTACACTAGTTACTGACTAGTGTCCAATCAAAATATCCAATACAGTCTTACAGGAGATAAATCCCCAGTCTGAGTAGCTCAGTCGTAATGTATATGACTGCAGCATCCACTGGGTGATGTAAGTTCGAATCGCGAAAGGAACATTAGCTTCTTCAAGGTAGCCCAAAACCTAGGTGAAGCGAAGTTTCCTGTGGCCAATTGCCTTTAACCACCTAACGTCAATAAAGGTATCTTTCAAGACGATTTCATTTTCTGAAGCTCTCACCATACACATTGAAAAGCGGGAGCTGTCTGTTCTAAAGAAACTAGCTGAACCTCAAAATTCACCATGAATCTGGTTCCGTTCAACTCCTTAGTTTTTGTCGCTTGCTTTTTCATTCCCTTCATTTATTCTTCATTTTCAGATAAAAGGAAACTATTATTTCAATTTATTTCCATGCCCATCTCATTCTCACCTGCATTCATTAAAAACTATTTTCTAATCCTGTGGCATTTTTATTTCTAAGCCCCTTATAATCTATAATTCACAACATTAAACCTTCATATCAAGTTGAAAATTATCATCACTTTTAGCCGCCACCCCTCCTTTGTTATTATGTGGAATTACATAATGATGATTGTATCTGTGTAAACCGATGTATATAAATAAATGCGATTGTACAGTTGCTTTTGGCAGTGGAATTGCTCAACTTCTTGTTATTTTCTCTGTAGATCAGTATAAGACAGAACACAAAGTTTATTTTAGTGACTATGTTGGTTGGATTTTACTTCTGTTCATGACGAGAATATGATAATCAATTGTGGGTTTTAACTGACAAAAAAGGATTGGTAGAAAACCTGGGAGTACTGCAGAGCTGTCACGTCAGCCTAGTTCGGGACTCTTCATCAGTACGTACCCATCGGGATTCGAACCCAGGACCTTCTGATTACAAGGCTAGCGAGCTCGTAGACCATTGGTTCTGTAACCGATGTCAGCTCATGATGAAATCCTGCATGCAATCAAACAACATTGAATCAGTCATGCAGAAAGACAGGTGCGAATGTTTTCCAGGTCATGTTCTATCTGGGAAAGACTGGTACTCGCCAATCCTCGATTCTCCAAACTGCGTATATCAATTTGAGTGTGTTTGTGGAAGCAAAAATATAGGTCGTACGAAAAGGCGATTGTCTGCTCGCATGATGGAGCATTTGCCAAAAGGGTTGAAAACAGTTGAGTGCAAAGTGCTAAAATTCTCAATAACAAAACATCTTGTGGACTACGGACATTATATCAACTCTGTCAAGTCATTCACTACTGTCAGCAGACAAAGAAACAGGAAGATGCTTGCAGTTGCAGAGGCTTGCGCAATTCGAGTTTATAAACCAGGTCTCTGTGTACAAAAGCAGATGGTCGTCACTCTGAATCTACCATAGTAATACGTTGTTATTATTATTATTGATTCATTTAAAACTATCCTTTATCAGTAGGATTATCTTAACTGACTTCAGCACTATTACTATTTTTATTATAACTATTACTATTGATATTAGTCTGTTTGCAATTCTTGTTATATTCTCTAATGACTAATTGTTTATCTAAGTGATGTAATTGAAGCCCAATGCAATTCATCTTAATTTCGATCTCTCATACTCCCTCTCCCTTATCTATTTGAACATGACCTGGAAAACATTCGCACGTGTCTTTCTGCATGACTAATTCAATGTAGTTGTTTACTTATCAGTCTTATATCTCCCAATGTAATTTCCGTGTATGTAGAGTATTCAGCTGACGAGTTCTGCCAAAATTTGATGAATTCATTGAATTCTGCTTTACTAACCACATTTGTTGCTTGTTTTTAAATTCGTATCAAGAAATACATTTTTTGACAATATAAATAGCACTGAAAGATTACAACATTATACAATCAGACGGGTATTAAACAAACACCCCTTTCAGCTTGAATTATAACAAATATATGCACCTATGGGACAATATATATATGCCTGTTAGAGGTGTAGTTATTTAGAAATTGTTAAACTTGGTTTTTTAAAACATTCGTCCTGAAACTAGGACACTGATCGACAACATGGATGGAAGTTGTCTGTTAAAAGTATTTTAATAAATTATATCTTGTGTCTGAAATTTCCTAAGTGATACATTTTCCTCTATTTCAGCTTCGCTATCAAGAATATATATATATATATATTATTGCTATTATTACTCCCTTGGGTTCCTAGTGGAACATAGGGCTCACCTGCACGTCTCCACTTGCTTCAGTCTTCTGCTCTACTTTTCACCTCCACCCATCCATGTCAATCCATACTGTATCAAACAAATCCTCTTCACACCATCTCCTCCATGTCACCCACCATTGCACTGATGTCCCACTCGCCGCGTGCTTCCTTTCGGCCTGGTTCCACTCGAGAAATGGCCTGACGCGCGCGCGATGTCACTCAGTGGCGGCCTCCTCAGCGAGTGGGCGTCCAATCCATCCATCTCCACTTTCTCCTGCATATTTGTTGGTTGGCGATTGGTTTGTTCTTGTTTTGTTTGTCTGTTCCCATAGTTTGGTTGGTTGTTGGTGATTCTTTCCGGCCTGGCTATCCGATCTTCAGTATAGATCCAGTGAAGACAGTTTCTGATTGATAAAGGTCTGCATCGCAACAGGCTGTTGGAAATATTCTTTGTGACTCTCCCGCCAAGTTTCTGATCCGTATAGAAGAAGTGACTGACTTGACCAAGTTTGTATTGAAAATCCGACCGAATTTTGTTGTTGATGCTGGCTGAGTGGCGAAGATTTCCAGATTGGTTTCAGGTTGGTGAATGTGTTTCTCGCTCGCCTTCCCGATTCTCGCTCGATTTGACATCCTCGTCCGTTCCGACTTCCTGTAGTTGAGACAATGCTGAATGCTAGATAAGTGAATGAATGAAGTAACCAACCTCTTTCAAATCCCTCCCGTTGATGGTGATTGGCGCTGGATGTTGGTGCTGTTGTTGTTGGATGGTTGGTTGGTTATTTTCATAACCTCCGTCTTGTCTATGTTCACCTGGATTCCTGTCTTCGCCGGCTGCTTCTTCGACCAGTTCGTCGGTCGTTTTTCGCTTGTAAGTCTTCGATTTTGTGACAGTGACATCAAACATAAATCATCCAGGCGCGAAATCCAGGTCTTCTAGGTTCTTCACGTCGGTTGGTCCAAGATATCCCTGTCTTCTCGTTTCCCACTCACTGTCTGATGCATAATCCAGTCAGTCCACCACAATCAGGAATATCATTGGTGATAATAAGCCAGCACCCTTGTCTGACTCCTGTGTTTACTCCAAACGCCTCGGTGAGTTTTCCGTTGTGGATCACTTGACATGTTCCGTTGTCGTACAGCTGTTGAATGAGGTTGATGAATGTTTGAGCCACTGTACGCCGTAGTCCTCGTGTAGTTTCCAAATTACTTTGCGGTCAACGCTGTCTGTCGAAGGCCTTCTCAAAATCTATTAAGTTGAAGTAGAGATTTGATTGCCATTCTATGCTTTGTTGTGTGATGATGATGCGTAGAGTTGCAATTTGGTCAGAACATGATTTTCCTGGCTTTCCTGAATCCAGCTTGTTCTGGTTGGAGTTCCGCATCCGGTGCGTCCTTTATTCTCTCCAGAATGATGTGACTCAGGATTTTACTTGGTGTCGATAGGAGCATTATTCCTCGCCAGTTCTTGTAGAGACAGACGCAAGTTGCCCTTCTTTGGTAGTTTCACGAGGTAACCTTTCCTCCAGTCAGTAGGCACCTTTCACTCCTTCCAGACTTTTTGCAATAATGGAGGAGGAGTAGATGAGAGATTATTAGTAATCGTGGATGCAGCTGAAAAGGACAGCAGAGAATAGAACCACGTGAAGACGTGTTTTTGGAAGCCTTATATTTTTCACTTGGAAGCCTAGGGAACAATAATAAATAATAGTAATAATAACAATACTCGTGGAACGACCAATATAACTAACTCCGTAGGACCAGGTGGCCTGACATACCCACACAGAAGTGGCCATATGCCAGATCTTGCCTTTTAGACTTCCGAAGACCACTGGACGACTGAGGAACACTACCTTTTGCGTTTCTGTAAAGAATATTGAAATTATTCTGTTAAGAATATCCCACTGGATTCAGCTTTTAAACTTAATAAGGAATCCTGTTTAACCGATTCGATAATAATAATAATAATTTGCTTTATTGCAAATCAGTACTTGTGATACAGAATGGGATTCTCACCATTTCACTACAGTATTGCATCCAGTTGTGTAAATTAACAATAAATAAAATTCTACATAGATTAAGGGTAATCTCGGTTAGTTTTGAAAACAACACATTGGCATGTCGGTAGCAAAGCCAAAAGTGAACAGAATGTTTGAAGGTGTTGGAAAAGTAGATGGTAGCATATTCACTGGCGTAAGCGGTAACAAAAAGGTCGAGATATAGAGAGTGTGAAAGCACGAAGAAGAAGAATGTTTTAAGTAGAGTTTGTAAGGAAGAGAGAAACAAAGCAGCACATAACATAAAAAAAGAGAGAGAAAAGGAAAAGAGAGCAAGAAAACGTTGTACCTATAAATGAAATGAGTTGGAAAGATGAGATCCAGTTGTTCTACTGACTGTTTAATAAGTTAAAGGTTTCTCACCTAATGCTTTCTTTACCGCACGGAATATGAGCTAAGTAGAGTATGGTACTTTCTAGTGAGAACATATAAATTTTTACATAGCCTTCTCGTTCTTCCTGATGAGATACAAGGGGAGAGTTGTGAATGAAGAGGGTGGTGTGAGTTAGATAGATAGAATGGATTTAGCCCATTTTTCACATGAGTCCATATGGCTGTCGACCAGAATATTAACAAGCTGTTTAAGTGGCACATTGCTTACCTTTACCTTGCTGACAACCTTTAACATCCTGCATAATAAGGTATGGCCTTTTTTCAGTAGCCAGCCATGGAAAAACTAAGGGAGAACAATAGGGAATAATAGGCAGGATGCAAGAGTGAACGAATCGTAGGAGTAGAGGTTGTGTTATACCAGAATGTCTTAACTTTTGTAAGATGAACTATCCAACCTACAGAAGTAAAGAGTGTTGATTTCTGTTCAATCTGTTGTTTATGTTACATTTTTAATTACTTCATATGATGTTACTGACACTATATATATATATATATATATATATATATATATATATAAACAGAAAAAAATGTCAATACGTTTGCGTCTTTGCCTGTCAAGTGTCAAAGTGACTGCTCTTAACTAAATGGTTTTTTATCAGAAATAAGCTTGTGGTCGAAGGATAACGGTCTCACCTAAAATCCCCACAAATGTCAAGCAGTCAATTTCACTGTGAGGCATAAATCTGACCTAAACAAACTGGTTAGGTTAGCACTCACGAGGTGTGCAACATAGATGGATAGCACTGAAATAGAAACCAAGTCGGAAATTGAACACCTAGGCGTCATTCTATCTGCTGATCGTTTCATCATATATTGATGATGTCTAAGAAATTATTCCATCTTATCTTCTACATCAAGAAGTTAAGACATTCTGGTATAACACAACCTCTACTCCTACGATTCGTTCACTCTTGCATCCTGCCTATTATTCCCTATTGTTCTCCCTTAGTTTTTCCATGGCTGGCTACTGAAAAAAGGCCATACCTTATATATATATATATATATATATATATATGTAACTACAGAAGACAAGGGCCAGGCAACAGATCGTTTTATTACGAAAATCAACACGTATTTATATATATTTCCTATACATTATTATAGCTTATGCAAGTAGACAAACGCAGTCTTCTGATTGGTTGTTTCTGGATTCATCGAAAAATATAGTTCTCTACGTGCGAATCATATTTTGCCACGTTAAGTTTTCTGTGATTGGTTGTTGAATCAGCCCTGTACATATTTTCTCACGGCCTGATCTCACCACATGTATGTATATATGGAGTGTACTGATTGTCGACACACCTCTTTCCCGGCCTATGTATATATCACTCTCTCTCTCTCTCATGAAAAGGCTTTGATTCTATTATTCTGCGTTTTGTGTAGAAAAAAAACCTGTTCTCTTAACATTTTTTGTTTGTACTACATAATAATTATTATTATATTAGATGACATTTCTTTTTACTTGCCAAATGTTGTAAGGATTTGTTTCCTGTTAAAAGACAACTTTCAAAAAGTAACACAGCAATTTCCCCCCCCTCTCTGTTTTTTCTGCATACTCAATAGTTGAAAGGGTTTTTTCTAACAATAGTTGTAGAGATACTGTTGTCATAGCACTTCTGTGGTAACCGTAACAATAGAGCAGTATAATAAGTGCAGTGGCAGAAGTGATCAAGAGGTCATATGACAAATATTTGTTTTTTTGTTTATTATGTGGGTTTAGGTCGATGATAAATATATATATATATATATATATATATATATATATATATATATATATATATATTGCACCAAAAGTGTAGATAATAATAATATTTGCAATTAATAGTGTTCTCTGAGGAGCTGGTCGGTTTAGTTGTGGAGCTTTTGTCATCTTTCTGGATGACATCTTCAGTGCAGTATTTAGTATAAAGTGAAATGATTTGAATTTCTTCATGAGTGGTGATATAATTGCGTCTCCCGGTAACCATCTTTACATATGCATTGACCGTTTTCTATTAATTTTGATTTTAAACTTTGTGGTAACATGATTTGCTTTTTATTAGTTAATATATTCCGTTGAGTTGAAAAGAATGGAAGAGAAATACTTACTAATGGTCTTCAAAATGAATGGTCATCCACAAAATTTCATCAAAAATTGTTAAAAATCGAATCACAACACAAACAAGGAACCGTCATCAAAGACCACAAGAAAATTCATCCTACCATACATGAAAAATATCTCTGAAATAACGGCTATAATAGTGAAACCGTCTGATATAGATGTAGCACACAAACCAGCCGAATCGCTTAATTCGATCTTATGCAAACCAAAAGATCCAACAGAAAAAGGAGATAAAATTAATACCATTTACAAAATAAATTGTATGAACTGTAACAGACATTACATCGGTGGTCGAAGTGGGCGTCCCCTTCGAATCAGAATCCAGGAACACAAATCAGCCGTGAAAAGACATCATATATATTCTTTCATATCAATGCATATAGGCAACTATGGACATTAATTTGATTAGGATAATGTGGAAATCTTAGACAGAGGAAATACCAAAATTGCAGTCATGGAATTCCTAGAAGCCTGGTACTCAAACGAATATGCAATCAGCAAACACGTAAATATAGACGAAATATACCAACTAATAAAAGGTGAATCATGTTACCACAAAGTTTAAAATCCAAGTCGATAGAAAATGATCAATACTTATGTAAAGATGGTTACCGGGAGACGCAATTATATCACCACTCAAGAAGAAATTTAAATCATTTCACTTCATACTAAATACTGCACTGAAGATGTCGTCCAGAAAGATGACAAAAGCTCCACAACTAAACCGACCAGCTCCTCAGAGAACACTATTAATTGCGAATCATCCACCTGAGTTACAAATCTTTTCTATTATTTTAATAACAATGAAATAATTATAATAATAACAATAATAATAATGAATTGATATTCAAGGATTTGTTTGTAGAGATTTAATTCAGCGGTTGCAGGATTTCATTATGATCTGACGTCGGACATAGAACCACTGGAAAACCACCTTGGAGTTTTGGACAGCTGCTTTGTCCTACTTTGGGACTTAACAACAACACGCACCCATCACCGGGGTTCGAGCCTACGAACTCCCGGATACGAGGCAACGACGCACACCATTAAGTCACCTGGACCCGACCCAGTCAGCCTTAATGGGGAAAACTGTTAACAAACGATATTATTAATGAGCGATTTTCCTGTTTGATAGTCGGTTCTTGCAGAAGTCTCATCATCAGTATATGACCATTGTCAAGTAACTTAACCTTAAGTTCCTATTATTTGCGAAGACGCTCCAAACTGATAATTACTATGACTGATTCTGGACTTTAACTCCAAAACGCCAGTACTTGTAAGAAAGAAGTTGTATTGTTTGGCAGTTAAAATCAAGATTAGTACAAAGTTTGTTAACAGATGTTTTACGCTAAATATAATGTACTTTTATTCGTATTCTTTTGTCTTCTTCCAACTTGTACACGATTGAACAATTCGTGCTTTCGAGTTGCCCGTCAATGGCTACACCAAGGTCAATGAACCACCGTTCAATGTTCACTTTCCTTTGCAACCATTATTAAATTACGTTTGTACTCTGAGAGGATAATAATAATGAGTTAGAATAAATGGAATGCAAGAGAGAGACGCTTAATACAAGCCTAGGAATACAACTGTGTCACAGAGAATCAATTATTCAATAAAGGTGAGTAGTGACCAAAAACTAGGAGAAAAAGGTTAAACCACAATAAACTTATTTATTTATTTTGTTTTGAAAACATCAAGAAAATTATCTGGTATATATACATATATATATTAGCTGTAAAAACTCCTAAATGTCATTGGTACATTACTGCTGTCAAGTAGTTTAAATTTATGCCGAAAAGGTTATTTATCACTTTCCAAAACAAGTAAGTGAAAATTTAACATAACATAACAATTTCGCTTTATTCCAGAAACAGTACTTGTGGTACAGTGTGGAATTTTCAGCACATATCTACAATATTGCATCTAATTTCATCGTACATTTAAAAGGAGTATTACAAAAAAATAAGTAAATATAAAAAAAGCCCAGTAAAAAACCAGAAAAGAAACAGAAATAACAAAAAAAAACAAAAGAAAAAATGCAAATAAAAATCGCAAGTAGAAAGGAAGTGATATGTATCCATATATATATATATATATATATATATATATATATATATATATATATATGTATGGTGGTCTCTCTCTTTCTGTTGCTCTCTTAGTCTGTGACCATTTCACTTTGATGAACCTGTCTCCTTTAACAATGTATATTCCCCTTATATTATATATAATATGTGTGTCTGTTGACAGTCTGTCCTTGGTGATATATATCCATATAATATGTGTGTTTGTTGACATGTCTGCTATATTTTGCTATGTATATATGGATCGATATTCCATTATAATTAGCCAATCATGTTAAGACTGTCTATTGATTGTTCACACACTTGTCTGGACATTCATATATATTTCGCTCTCACAATTTGTGTGACTTACTTACTTTGGTGTGAGACCACTTATTGCTTCTCCTTGTGTTTGGAAAATAGAAGTATCATCGCAAACCTAGTGGTCTTCTGATTTCCGTCTTTCTTGCGTCAGGACTATTAAATTCTCGACCAGTACATAACAATAATTTGGCGACGAGTACATAATAGGAAGATAAACACTAATGATGAAAAAAGATTTCAGTACTGGGTAGTGGAAGCTATGATATGTGTATGCGTGGTGAACAGTGACAGCTATAATCATACAGAAATTATTGAGATGTTCCTAAGAATGTTTATAGCCAAGATGATCAGTTAATTTGATTGAACAACACTGAACAATCATAAAATAAACATTTCAGGTTGTGTTTTTTTATTGTCAGCACTAATGCAGTGTTTGTAGTGGTAGTGTGAGGAATCATGCATAATACAAAATTTTTAAGATGGTGATAGTGGCGTTCATAAACAAGATTGTCAGTTAAATAGTGCCGAACAAAGAACAACCACAAAACTAATATTACATGATGGTTAATGACAGGACAATTTTGTAATAATCATAGTGATAATATAGTCGGACCCAGTAGATATACAAAGAAGGAATAGAGTAAAGTACAAAAAAGTAAGCCAATGATAATAATATTAAGTAGCTAAGTATGTTTAAGAAGGTTGTTCACTATAGAGTACAAATAAGAGAGTATAAGGGGGAAATAACAAGGGCCAAAATTATGTTATTAACAACAAAGCAAGTCATAGGTTTCACGCCTAACATTGTCTCTGTCACTTAGAACACGGGCCAAATATGGTATCGTTGAGTTCCTATACTTGGTTGTACGAGCATATATTATTTTGTACTGATTTCTGGTTCTACCTGATGAGATGCAAGGAGAGAGTTGGGAATAGAGGGGGTGTTGGGGGTCAGAGAGTATGGTTTTAGACCATTTCTCGCATGTATTCAGATGCTTATCCACTAATGTTGTGACGAGCTGACTGAGTTTTACACCGCTAGTCCTACTAACTACCTTCAACATCCTTCTCAGGATGGTATAATCCTTTTTCAGTAACCCAGGAAAGACTAACGGGGAACAGTAAAGTAGAATAGGTAGGATACGAGAGTTGACAAATTGTGAAAGCAGAGGTTGAGGGACTCCAGTTAGTCTGAGTTTCTTAATGTAGTAGGTTAGACGAAACACTTTCTTGGAAATCATTTGGATATGAGATGACCAGTAAGGTCGGAAGATATAACTAATCCGAGGTATTTTGCATTAGACTTTGTTTCAATTATAGTCCCCTCAATTCTACAGGCATCATGAGTGCTTACTAGTGTTTGTAGATCTCGTTTATGCCTAAAGGAGAAGTCGACAGTCTGGCATTTTGAGGGATTCAGCGTTAGGCCATTTATTTTAGACCACTGACTGATGTCCGACAGGAAGCTATTTAATTTGAAGCAGTCTGACTGAGACTTAACGGGAAGCGAAACAGTCAGGTCATCTGCATATTTGACGAAGTTGATTTCGTCTGAGAGAGGTAAGTCATGTAAGAAGAAGGAAAAGAGAAACGGCGAGAGAACAGCACCCTGAGGAACACCAGCTTCAGTAAGCAAAGGAGAGGAAGCTACACCATTATATACCGTGTACTGCATCCTATTGGAGAAGTAAGAGTGCAGCCAGTTGATAGCCCAGGACTCAGTTTGTGTAAGGCTAAGCTTGTTTAACAAAAGGCCTCTAGGTACAGAGTCAAAAGCAGATGTGTAATCAAGGAAAGTACAACGGACATACTTGGCCCCTTTGTCTAAGGAGGATACAATGTTGTGATGAAACACAGCAGCAGCATCCAAAGTACTTCTACCCTGTTTGTAAGCAAACTGCTTTGGATCGTTTGAGAAGCTTAGGGAGGGAATGAGTTTTTGTAACAGTAATTTCTCCATCAGTTTCAAAAAAGGAGAGGTAATGGCAATTGGTCTAAACTTAACACTATCTCCAGAACCAGACTTGGGTACAGGGATGATTTTAATATCTTTCCACAGAGAAGGTACAATAATTAGAAAAAGAAGTATTGAAAATGCTTGTAAGTGGGTTACTTAAAATATCAGCACATTTCTTTAAAACAATGGCAGGTATACCATCAGGGCCTAGACTCTGGGAAGGTTTAAGAGATTTCAAACATTTAAGAACATCAGAAGTATTGAAACGATGAAAGTCACTGGTCGTGTTATTAGTTAAATTGAAGGCAGAAGGGACATTTGGAGGGCGGATGAAAGATCTATTGAGAGTATTTACATCAATAGAAGAGGCAAAATTATTATGCTTACCACAACCAGTAATTTCTCTAAAAAGCTTCCATATGTTTTCTGAGGTTTTACAAGATAGTATTGTTTGATTATAAATGTTGTTTAGTCTCTTGATTTCAGATTTAATTTGGGTGTTTATCTTCTTAAGACCAGATTTATTCTTTGTCTTGTACAGCTTCTCTTTTTCTCTACGAAGTTTTTTGAGATGAGGGGAAGAAAAACGATCCATTCTTTTGAAAATTATCTGTTTTGGACAGCATATATCAAGACAGAATTTAAGATAGTCAGTCAAATTGGAAATAGTATCATCCAGTTTGTATCAAAGATTTTGGCTTTTTGTATTTTTCTCAAAAGAATGGATACTGAACAAAGAATATTCCTTTTCGATAACCTGCTCTTCATCAGGTTCTACAGTTACACATACACACTAGTGAGTGAATTAGTACGATTCACATGTACAAATAGTGCACATAGTACAAATATCAATTCATATGTATCTGTGGGAGCAGTTACATTGGAAAAAGACAGAGGAGGGCCTACGTCAGATTCTGCGAACATGTATCAAGGAGCCTCCGGTTAAACGGACTGAATTGTTTAAGGTCTTCAATTGCCAAACACCTGATTGACACAGGACAGCACTGAGTAGATGTGCTGGAATCATTCAAAATAATTAACAAACAAATTACCTCAAGTCTTCTCAGGTTTTCTGAAGCTATAGCCATAAAACGATTGAAGCCTGACTTATGTGTCCAAAAAGAATCACTCCCCCTTTATTTTTCGCTTGACTCTCTTAAGAGATCATTTTTCTTGATCTTCTGAATTCAGCTCACTGTATTACATCATCAACTTCTCATCTGACATCGTGTGCACCGAAATTTTCAAATTTTGATCTTCCCTTATCTAATCACGTAACTATTACTAATTTTCTCTTGTTACCACCCCAGCAACACAACTGTTAACTGATTTTTTTTCAAGAAACTTCTCTAACAAGATACATATATATATATATATATATGTATATATATGTTGTAACACTTTAGACACCCTCTAAATCTCAACGCCTTATTTCACCATGACGCTCTGACAATATGCTTGCTAATGGACAAAGGTTTGTTAAAACTGTACACTTTTTATTTTTATTTTATTCGAAAATTCAGGTTGTACGCAGTTGATGGGAACCAAGAAAATAAAATGGATCCAGATTATTCTGCGCCAATGTTTCTGCTTTCTTTGTTCGAATGAATTAGTGTTACTAACAAGATGAATGTTGTTTAAATAACATCAAATCAATAATGATAATAATATCAATGGATTAGAGTTCAATAGCATCACCATGACAATCCACACTGAATATCAGTAAAATTAGAAAAAAGGCAGAAAACACAAATTCATGAATTTATACTCTTCATTGAGGGTCAGAGCAGCAGAAGCGGCTGGACTTGCTTCTTCTGCATACAGAGCGCTGATTTTCTCACGTGAATCGCGGTAGCCTCTACTGTTTGTAAATATGCGGCACCTGGATGTTTCTGGCAACCTTTTTGGTTGTTACTTGGTAGATGATAGAGAAAAGGACTCTTCAATTCTGGCTTTGTAACCGGCTGGTTCGGACCAGGTGGTCTAATGTCGAACGGATGATGGTTTTCAACATACCTTTATTTAGCCGCACCGATAGATGTTCCCGAACGAGTACGAAAAATGAAATTCCTAGAAAGATGGCCGATATAACTCGCTGCAAAAGAGAAGTTGAATTGGTAAATACCATTAAAATGGTTTGTCTAGGTACTTCATCTTCCATTTTAGCAATCACCACCAGTCGTGTAGAAAATCAGACTTGTAGCTTACCAGCACTATTAGTTCTTTGATTAATGGGGTTTATTGCTAGTATAGTTGAGTATTTGATCTGTGTGCGTTGATTTTCTATATACTTGTGTTCCTAAATTTCCTGTGTTGCTTTAGAAATTTAGAAACACATGTATATAGAAAATCAACGCACACAGACCAAATACTCAACTATACTAGCAATATTCCAATTACTCACAAAAGAAACTGTGTGCAGACATTGTTTAGAAGTGTTCAAACACATTGTAGTACTCTAGAGTTGAAAAGAATAGAAGAAAAATACTTACTAACGGTCTTCACAAAGAATGGTAATCCACAAAATTTCATCAAAAAGTGTTTAAAATCGAATCACAACACGAACAAGGAACCGTCATCAAAGACCACAAGAAAATTCATCCTACCATACATGAGAAATATCTCTGAAATAACAACTGGAATATTGAAACCGCTTGAAATAGATATAGCACACAAGTCAGTCAAATCGCCTAATTCGATATTATGTAAACCGAAAAATCCATCCAACAGAAAAAGGAGATAAAATTAATACCATTTACAAAATAAATTGTATGAACTGTAACAGACATTACATCGGTGGTCGAAGTGGGCGTCCCCTTCGAATCAGAACCCAGGAACACAAATCAGCCGTGAAAAGACATGATATAAATTCTTTAGTATCAATGCATATAGACAATTATGGACATTAGTTTGATAACTGGGATAATGTCGAAATCCTAGACAGAGGAAACACCACCAAAAGTGCCAAGGAATTCCTAGAAGCCTGGTACTCAGACGAATATGCAATTAACAACTAATAGAAAGTAAACCATGTGACGAGGAGGTTTCAAATCCAAGTCAACCGAAGATGGTCAATACGTATGTAAAAATGGTTACTGGGAGACACACGCAATTCTATCACTCATGGAAAAAATTTAAATCATTTCACTTCATACTAAATATTGCGCTAAAAGGGGATGTTGTCCAGCAGGGGGGATGACGGAAGCTCCTCAGAGAACACTATTAATTGCAAATCATCCACCTGAGCTACAAATCTTCTGTATTATTTCAAGATAAAGAGTCGGTTTGCTTTAATGTATATCGTCTCAATGCCCTTCTTAATGGGATGAACTCTGCAAACGTTTTTAGAAAGCAAGTATAAAAAAAGAAACTTGCAGAGTAGCTTCATTTAATTCTCAAAACTTTATCAAACTAATTTATCGTTGAAATTGTAATTATGAATTTTTATTTTTATTTTTTAAAAGGCGTCATTTTATACGCAGCTCAACTGTTCAATGTCCAAAATTATTATTTTAAATGGAGAATATTAAAAAAAAGGAACAATACATTTTTAAGGAAGTGTTTTCATGTATTTAATGATATAGGTATAGGAAATGGGAAAGAAAAAACGTTTTTAAAAGGTGGATTTACTACTTAAATTACTCAAAAACAAAAATAGAAAAACAGATACAGGTCTGCTTGAAAGTTAGTTAACTTGCTTAATATATTATTTATAAAAAGGGTTAGTTAGTTAGTTAGTGGGTTAGTTGGTTAGTGAAAGTAATCACTTACCCATTTAGTTGATAGGAGCTATAGAACTACGCAAATTAAACTTCATATTCGCATTATTCTAGATATATCCTAAATTAAATGAAAATTAACTCTGCGTTAGATTTAAAAAAGTTTTATTTTTAACAATAAATAAGCATAAATTGTGATTAATTAGAAGAAGGAATTGTTTTTCTTTTTTTAAATTTAACTAGCCATTATAGAATACGTATTTTATAATTAGATAGAGTGTGAGGATAGTTCATCATAATTATCGTCAAATCTGAGGAAATCTTCTAGGTTCAGTTTATTATATTATTTATTATTGTTCTCTTGGGTTCCTAGTAGAACATAGGGCTTCAACTCCACGTCTCCACTTGCTTCAGTATTCCTTCTGCTGTACTTTTCACCTGCTGTCACCCACCCTTGCACTGACATCCCACTCGCTGCGTGCTTCCCTTTCAGCCTGGTTTCACTCGAGAAATGGCCTGACGTGCGCGAATGCGATGTCACCCAGCGGCGGCCTCCTCAGCGAGCGAGTGTCCAATCCATCCATCTCCACTTTCTCCTGCATATTTGTTGGTTGGCGATTGGTTTGTTCAGTATAGATCCAGAGAAGATAGTTGTTGATAAAGGTCTGCATCGCAACCTGTTAGAAATATTCTTTGTGATCCGCCCGCCAAGTTTCCGATCCGTTTAGAACAACTGACTGACTTGACGTTGTTTGTATTGAAAATTCAACTGAATTTTGTTGTTAATGCTGAGTGACGAAGATTTCCAGATTGGTTTCAGGTTGATGAATGCGTTTCTCGATGCCTTCCAGATTCTCAGTTTGACATCCTCGTCCGTTTCGACTTCCTGTAGTTGAGACAATGCTCCCTAGATAATTGAGTGAAGTAACTAACCTATTTCAAACCCCTCCCGTTGGTGGTGATCGACGCTGGATGTTGCTGTTGTTGTAGGTTGGATGGTTGGTTAGTTGGTTATTTTCAGAACCTCCGTCTTGTCTATGTTCATATGGAGTCCTGTCTTTGCTGCCAGCCTCTTCGACCACTTTGTCGGTTTTCGCTTGTAAGTCTTCGATTTTGTGTGAGGTTCAGTTTATCAGTAAGCTATAATCATAGAACTTCTTATTCATAGAAGGTATTCTGGGTTCATCTTGATTGAAGTAACACAAATTCACTGAGAAGTTGATATTCACTTCTTCTTGATGCCTTAATGATGCCTCTTGGCTCTCCATGAAGTTTACACTGATGAAATCCAGCAAAAATTCTTACGAAACACTGATATTTACATCAATCTCTTTGTCATTATGGGCTTCACGATGGATATTCTGATATTCTGAAGCGAGTGTTCAGTTAGACGGGGAGATCCATCCATGTCGGGGTATGAAGTGGACGCTTATTGACAACGGCAGTTGACGATGGTGTTACATCATAGACTGATGAATACTCCTCATCCAGGTATCAGCGAAAAAACAAAACAACTGGTTCAGCCAAGAGTCCCTTTTAAATAAATTCATTTTCGTCAGCTGTACAGAGTCATTCATATACAGTTGTTTTTCATAAAAGGGGACGGTAAAAAAAGTGATGAGTTGTCATGATCATAATCGTTAATAATAACCAATATATCTGGGCATAGCCGAGACACTAGTCATCCAAAAGCTCAAACCCACACTATGTATCCAAAAGAAATACGTCCAACCTTTGTCCCTGCCATGGCCATCATAAACAGGTAATTAAGAAGACAGTTGCAGCGAAGAAAATTTTGCCTTTCGATGAAGTCATCGTCAGCTAGGCTGTACATTCGTGTATTTATAACAAATGGATAGGAAAGTTCCAGAATAATTTCCGGTTAAGGGTTTATTAATTTGACCCTTAACCGGAAATTATTCTGGAACTTTCCTATCCATTTGTTATAAATACACGAATGTACAGCCTAGTTGACGATGACTTCATCGAAAGGCAAAATTTTCTTCGCTGCAACCGTCTTTTTATTAATTCCTAATAACCAATACATAAGAGATGAAGTCGAATTATGTTGCAAAAGTTACTCAATAAGTAACCTAATGAATGAGTTTTAATCGGGATGTGGAGGAAAATGTTTGAAAGAAATACAAGAGCTATGAAGAGTTAAGAATATCAAGTCGATAGAAAACACTAAGTTCGCGTTACCATTATAGTAGATTTGGCTGAATAGTTCTATTTTCCATACAGAGCTTCAGTTTTCCGACTTAGATGGCCAAAGCCTTTAGCAATGCCAACAAGACGAGAGCGTGTTGTTTTCGTCAGGTTGCCCCATTCACTTTTCAGATTACTTTGAAGCAGGATTTTGATAAACGACAGAATGATTTGTGTCAACAAGGTGTTCAATTATCACATTCGCTATAGACCCACGCTGCTACCCTTCTGCAACCATGAGAACTATTGTTATTTAACTCTATCAGACAGGGTACGCATCGGACGGATAATATATATGACTACATAGGAACACGTGAACATACACATAGAAAGGGTTAGATGCGATATCCAATATTCATGAACTCCACAGATCAGTGGATGACCGAAACATTCTTCTTTTAGTGTTACTAGGAAGAATGTTCCTCTCGAAGCTGCTGAAATCATTCTCTCGAGAATGTCGTAGGTTAGGTCCATCTTAAAATCAATGATTTTGACAAGATTGCTTAATACAGATGATGCTGGGCTTTTCGGAGTTTTTGGCTTCAGAATCTTGTCGATCAAATTTTCAGGATCTCTGATTCTTCTTTCGAACAATTTGAGCTACACATGCGTCGGATACAGGATGCATTAGGATTAAATATCCCCGACGTCTGTCGCTTCATCTGCCTGTTGGGTTTGCGGCTTCGGCTTCGTCCGGAATTGTCTGACATTTTATGTTTCTTGGCTGCATCGCATAGCAAATTTAGTGGGACATCAGCCAGATGCAAACGATCGAACCAATCAAGTCCCAAAAGATTTAAATCACTCTTGGTGACGTAACAAATTCCTGTGAATTTGGTATTGCGGAATGAAACAGAACATTTGAGTTCACCAATAAGTTTGAGCCGTCCACCACAGGCGCTGACAGCAGTCTGAGAAGTATTTGCGATTAGTGGTCTGCCAATATTATTCCAAAGTTTCTCTGATATAACAGTAATATCAGAGGCGGTATCTAGCTGCAGACGTGTATCATGACCATTCGTCTGAAGGTCAAGATATTTCCGCATACCTGGTGTTGTGACTTGACAGGTTGCGCGTAGACTCAATGATCTTTTTGAGCATTTAGGACCAACAGTTGGTCGAGCTTTCGCTGGATTATGGTATCTGGGTTTGCGTGGCTGACAAAAACCAGTTTTATGACCGATGATTTTGCACTTGCTGCAACGATGAGTTTTGTATGGACAGGACTTTACAAAATGCCACGCGCCACAATGCCAGCATGGCGATGGTGGGGTCTTCTTTACAGTATTTTGTGAAGTTGGACGAGTATGTGTAGATTTACGCGGAACATTAGGAGAAGTAGGTGGGTCAGGACTGGATGAAGAGAGATTTTTGCTCTTTCGTAATGCACGAATATCAGAGCTTCTCGAAGTTGTTGATTCGACCAAGTGTGTGTCTTTCTGCAAATTAATCTGCCGTTAATATTCATCAGCTATATCATGTAGAGTTAACTTAGGAGTTTGCTCTAGCTGATTGAGCAGTCGAGTTCGGATATCTGTGAAACGAGGAGATTGAAGACTGCATATGAGAATCAAGGCTTTGAATTGATCATCTGTTAAGGACCTGAGTCGAAATCTCTCACATTCTCGGTTGACTGTGCCAACGTGAGTAAGAAAATCATCATTTTCATTCACTGTCAGCTTGAGGAAACGATAACGTATGCTGAATAATGAGGAGTGGTCTCCAAAATGTTCACGCAGCAGCTTTATTGTATCATCGAAACACTTGTCACGTGGTTTTTGGGGTAAAACTAGGTTGCAGTACCTTTCATATTCTGCGGGACCCAATTTACATAATAACACTCGCACCTTCTAAGCATCATCTTGAGAGGCGAGATCAACTGTGAATAAATCCTCATATCGTTGATACCATGTGTCAAAAGTGACATTCGCATCTGGATTATAATTGAACTGTGAAATACTATTCACAATTCCTTCGACAGATGGTAGCATGGTATGATTCGGATTGCTTCAAGGTGAAGTTGAATCAGTCTGTTGGTTGATGAGCATTTCCACCAATTTCATTTGTCGCTCAAATAGTAATTCCAATTTTGAAGATTCCATAGTGTTCCCGTCGCCAATTATGTTATGTACTCGTCGAGTAGTTAATAGTCCTGACGCGGAAAGAGGGAAATCAGAAGACCACCAGGATCACGATGATACTTGTATTTTCCAGACAAGGAAAATAAATGTCACACAAGAGTGTGAGTGAAATGGTGCGCAATGTACGAAAAGTGTGTGAACAATAATGATAAAATGTAAAATGCAAAGTATATATGAAAATGTCTAATACACATGAACCAATAGACAGTCATCTTACCATGATTGGTTGTAATGTCATATGATAACAAGGTCATACATGTTTATTTAGTTAGTGGACAGACAAAAGTATATTGTCAGTTATAATGGAATACCGATCCATGTACACATAGCAATGTATAGCCTACTGTCAAAAACATTGAGACATATCATGTGACTACATATCAGATTACTTGATTAAGTTCTGGATAGAGACTGTTGACGATTCGTGAGAACACGTAAATCAGTTGCCTAGTGACCCTGCATATAAGTTTAATATATGTTGAATTCAATTTTGTATGTAGTACACTGTATACGTAGGTAAATTCTTCTCTCCTGGACTCCCTGCAGCTGGTGTCCCTCAAGATGTTGTGCTCTCCCAACTTCCCTTTTCTTTCTTTCTACATGACTTACCATCTTCAAATGACATTAATTTTGTTAAATATGCTGACGATCTGACTGTAGCTTTGCCTGTCAAGTGTCAAAGTGACTGCTCTAAACTAAATGGCTTTTTATCAGAAATCAGCCTGTGATCGAAGGATAACGGTGTCACCTAAAATCCCCACAAATGTCAAGCAGTCAATTTCACCGTGAGGCATAAATCTGACCTAAACAAACTGGTCAGGTTAGCACTCACGAGGTGTGCAACATAGATGGATAGCAATGAAATAGAAACCAAGTCGGAAATTAAATATCTTGTTGTCATTTTATCTGCTTATCTTTCCTGGTTGTCTCATCATATCTTGATGATTTCTGAGAAAATATTCCATCTCATCTTCTACATCAAGAAGTTCAGACATTCTGGTATAACACAACCTCTACTCCTACGATTCGTTAACTTTTGCATCCTGCCTATTATTCTCTATTGTTCTCCCTTAGTTTATCCAGGGCTGGCTACTGAAGAAAGACCATACTTTATTACGCAGGATGTTAAAGGTTGTCAGCAAGGTAAGCAATTCGCCACTTCACCATCTTGTTAATATTCTGGTCGACAGCCACATGGACTCCTGTGAAAAATGGGCTAAATCCATTCTATCTATCTAACTCACACTACCCTATTCATTCACAACTCTCCCCTTGTATCTCATCAGGAAGAACGAGGAGGCTATGTAAAAATTTATATGTTCTCACTAGAAAGTACCATACTCTACTTAGCTCATGTTCCGTGCGATAAAGAAAGCATTAGGCGAGAAACCTATAACTTATTAAACAGTCAGTAGAACAACTGGATCTCGTCTTTCAAACTCACATCATTTATAGGTACAACGTTTTCTTGCTCTCTTTTCCTTTTCTCTCTCTCTCTTTTGTTATGTGCTGCTTTGTTTTTCTCTTCCTTACAAACTCTACTTAAAACATTCTTCTTCTTCGTGCTTTCACACTCTGTATATCTCGATCTTTTTGTTGTCGCTTAAGCCAGTAAATATGCTAATGTCTACCTTTCTCTAACACTTTCAAACATTCTGTTCACTTTTGGCTTTGCTACCGACATGCTAATATGTTGTTGTGAAAACTAACTGAGATTACCCTTAATCTATGTAGAATTTTATTTATTGTTAATGTACAAACTGGATGCAATACCGTAGTGAAATGCTGAGAATTCCATTCTGTATCCCAAGTAATGATTTGGAATAAAGCAAATTATTATTATTATTTCCTGATTAATGATCATAGTGTACCGAAATGTTCGGCTTCCATTGTCATGTCAGCTCCCAGTGCAGATACCCCAACGATATCAGAGAATTTAAAAAGAAATTTCTTTTATTTTCCCAGTAGAACATAGGGCTTAAAGCTACAGCTTTGAAGTTTCAGTGGCATTGATATTTACTTTTACGCGATTGAGATTCTAGCCTCATGCCCCCAACCTTCCCTCTTTACTAGTCTTATTATTGCCTTAGCGAGGTAATGTAGTGAGTCGGTCGGGGATCCAGCCGCGAACAGCGTAGTGTGTTATTGGCAAGCATTCTACCACTGTGCCACGGACACACTATTTCAGAGGGCTAAGATGATGTTATTTAGTGGATGGAGACTAGCACTGGATTACAGGATGCGTATTTCATCCTATCCGGGACTGGTCATCTGAATTTCCTGTAATCTCCCGTGAGTGAGTGACAGTGTTCCCACAGAAACTCGAACCAAGCCGATTATCGTTTCTAAACCAATGACACGTTACCCACTAGACTTCCGTAGACCAAGAGTTCAAAAATGGCGAAATGTGCATCCTGGATTCCACTGCTAGTCACTACCCACCAAATAAAGACTAAATATCCCCTAGAATAATAAGATCCTCCTGAGTGACGATAACTGTGATGACTTTATGCAGAATGTAGATATTTTCTTATATTTTTACATAGTATGAGGATTAAAATATCAAGTTATCTGCGTAGTTGAATTTCAGCCAAGTTCTCATATGCCTCTCCTGTCTACATTAGGTAAATGGGTGGTTGTATTTAGAAGGTGGCACTTTTTTTTAGAATATGATAACTATTTCATGATCGTGTTTCATCAAAGGCGGGAGAAAACCTACATCATGAAGTATACAGCGAGAGTTAAACAATACTAAGCTGAAAATCTCAAAAAAAAAGATCACCATAGTAGATAAAAACTATTAGAATACAAATATGTCCAAACACCTTTAGGTATGGCGTTTTGTAACAAAATGTAACCAAATAGAAAATAGGTGGTATTCACATTGAAATAAAGGAACAAAAAACTAAGTTTTCTGGCAAAAATTAGTTTCTGAGACCAGAAAATTTATCTTCCATACACCTCAGCATTTAATTTATCTACACGCTGATACTATCATTGCTTATTTTGATGATAAGATCATTTTTACTTTGGATGAAAGGGATTTTTTATCATCGCCTTCATTGTTTTGGTTAAAACTACCAGTAATTAAAATGGAAGTCATGTAGAAATACAAACTTTAGATATGATAGAGATGATTTTTAGCTCAGGTGGATGATTTTGATGTGTTTGTGCTCTCTGAGCTGCTGGATAGTTAATTTGTGAAGCTTTCATCGCCCTAATAGGCGACATCCTCACCTCAGCGTATACTTCAATTAGAAGTTGGATGAGATGTCTTATCCAACTAAAGTTTATAGAAAATCAACTCACTCAGACTAAATACTGAATTACAACAGCAACAATCCAATAACACACAAAACGAATTGCATACAAACACTATTCAAAAGGGCCAACCAGGACTCATTACAGCACTCCCACCTTAGGGAAAATTGAAGAAAGATATCTCATCAATGTCTTCCAAAAGAATGGATATCAATGGAATTTTATCAAAAGACATATACTCCCAAGCCAACCTTTCAAACCAAAAGGCTCCAAGGAAAGCACAAAGAAAATCGCCTTACCATATATGAAGGATATCTCAGAAATCACAGCAAGACTCTTCAAACCTTTAGGAATTGTTGTTGTACACAAACCAACAAAGTCACTTCACTCAGCTGGCTCTATGTCAACCAAAAGACTCAACAGCGAGAGAAGAGAAGATAAAACCAACATCATCTACAAAATAAATTGTAACAACTGCGAAAAACACTACATTGGCCAAAGTGGACGTCCCCTTTGTCTTCGTATCCACGAGCATAAGCTAGCCGTCAAAAGACATCACATCCGCTCCCTCATATCGCCTCACTGTATACAGATAACCACGGACATCAATTCGACTGGGACAACCAATATTCAAAATATTAGACAGAGGAAACAACAAGAATGCTAGAGAATGGTTTTATAAACCAGTCTGGTATTCCAGTGAATCATCAATCAATAGACACGTCGAGATAGACAGAATTTATCAACTGATAAGAAAGAAACTTCTCACACACAAAGGGTCAAAGTTGAAGTCAAAGAAACAACCAGTTCCAACACCACAAGTAGCTGCCTAGAAGGTGTGAAAACACACACAAAAACAACCAGTCACGTCTAAGGTCCAGTCACCAGGAGAGATGATTAATAAACTCGTGGAGAAATCTAAAAGCTAACTTCAACAAATTGAAGTACGCGTTGAGGTGAGTGAGGATGTTGCCTAGTAGGGCGATGAAAGCTTTACAAATTAACTGGCCAACTGATCAGAGAACACAATTATATCAAAATCATCCACCTGAGCTACAAATCTTCTCTATCATATATCTAAGGCGCAAACAGCATTACATTTAGTAGTGTCACTTTACGATCCAGTAAGGAGTTGTGACTAGCTGGGTCGACCAAGTTGATTGTGGGGTTAAAATCCTCACCAATGATTTTGACTGGTGGTTGAGCTATCTGTATCACAGAAATTAGCATTCTCAGACCAGTGTATTTCATCCCACTGGCTGAATGGTTAATGAGCTGGCCGTATAACCCATAAGTTTTTTGGGTACAATCTTCATTAGTGGGGTCATGGTGAGGGCTTGTGATAAGTCCTAAACTAATACGGGACAGCTATCCAGTACTCTCTTTGTTTTCATTCGTCCTCTGACTGAAGTTAGTGCATGATGAAACTTGAAGCTAATCCCTGGAGTATCTGTTGATAAGTTGTAACGTGTGTTTTAGGTCAAGCAAGCCCTGAAAAGAACATATCCAGCCGCCAAGCTTGTATGTGTTTATCAAACAACTAGTTGTTTGAGACAGTCAATAGTGGAAAAATACCCACCCCGTGTTACCTCCAACTGTTTCTACCAATTTGCATGTACATGCTAAAGCACATACATTGGAAGAACAGAGAGAAGGGTTATTGTCCGCATTTATGAACACAACAAAGAACCTGAGACTGAAAGGTCCGAAAGCATTAAACAGTGCGATTACGCGTCATCTAATGGACACTGGTCATATTGTAGACAACCTGAAGTCGTTCAAGATAATCAACAAGCAAAAGAAATCTAGCTTGCTACGCTTTGCTGAAGCCGTTACTATCAGAAGACTTAAACCAAATCTATGTACGCAGAAAGAGAGAGTGGTGAATGTTGCACTGCCCTGGTGGATACAAAAATATACAACTTTTATGAGTCACCCTTTTTCTTGTTTAGAAAACTCTACTCTCTCATCTAAACATGACTCACCATACCTTGTTCTTTTCTTTTTATTGGCTATTAGATAAAACATTTTCTTTAGTTACGTAATCTACTTTTCTGTCATGCTCTTCCTAGCTAAACCTTGTTTCTATACACACACATATATATACACAACTCCGTTTTTGTTTCCAAGCCTAATCATCAAATTATTCTATAGTTAGTCAGTGTTTGTAACTTAATTAGTTAAATCATTCCGGAGTAATGTTACTTTTACTTCCTAACAATTACAAGGTTAGAGATTTCGTAGACGATCAAGGCACTGGGATCCGATCTAATGGCCAATCCACGAATTAGAACTTCTGCCTATTCATGGCATAGCGTGACCACTTCTCGATGTCTTCTTTGATGAGCTACTGCGTCATCTCTAACGAGCTGTACCCTACTGGTCACGGCTTCCCACTTGAATCCCAGGTTAACTGCCTGAATAGGGCCAGTCACTAGTGAGCATCAGATTAATTTTCAAGTATTGGTTTTGTTTGATTGGTTGGAGGGTTTCATCATGAGCTGACACCAGTTAGAGAACCACTGAAAAACCTGCAGGGATTACTGCCAGACATCTGTTTCGTTCTAGCTTGGAATTCTTTATCGATACGGACCAACCGGGAGTTCGACCCCAAAGGTTCTGGTGGGAAGCCGTGACCAGTAGGGTGCAGCAGGTTGAAGGTGAGGTAGTAGGTCATCGGAGAAGACATTGAGAAGTGGTAGCGCTATGCTGTGAATCGGCAAAAGTTGGAATCCATGGTTTGGCCATTGGATCAGGTCCCAGTGCCTTGATGGTCTACGAGATCTCTAGCCTTGTAACCGGAAGGTCCTGGATTCGAACCCCGTTGGGGGATGTGTACTGATGAAGAGTTCCGAACTAGGCAGGTGAATCAACTGTCCAGTACTCCCAGGTTTTCCAGTGATTCTCTAACTGATGTCAGCTCATGATGAAATCCACCAACCAATCGAACAAAATCCCTTCAAAACCAATACTTAAACATTAGCTCTAAGTTATAAGATTAATGAGCGAATTAGGTCTAAATTGTACAATAATAATAATCACTTCACTCTCACTTTTATTACTTATCTTTCAAATAATATTCGAATGAAAGGAATGCGCCTTTGGAGAAACGAAACTAATTAGATGAATTATCATAATAAAATGTTTAGAAAATAAATATTTCATCCAATTTATATTATCAGTTAACTTAGTAAACCCTATATAAAACTGCTAACAACATTATTTTACAGAGTACATTCTTTGTTTACTCAAGAACATCAGGTAATTTTATGTCATTAGGAGAGTAAAATAGAGATGATAATTAACCATAACCTATTTTATTACTTGTTACAGCGAATATTAATATAACACATGGATTAAATCTATTCCCAGTGGGCTGCATCTGTCTGTATTAAAACTCATCACCGAGATATGTATGAGAAAACTGTACACTGAGAAAACAAATAACTCCATGAAGAGGATTGTCAATGAATTGTCTTTCTCCAACCACTCAGTCGCATTTATTTACATTTCTTTTTTTCACAAAGAAGACGAATAGATAAGTGCTAAGTTGTCATAATTATAGCTGTTTATTATTATTTATTATTGTTCCCTTGGGTTCCTAGTGGAACATAGGGCTTCAACTCCACGTCTCCACTTGCTTCAGTCTTCTGCTCTACTTTTCACCTGCATCCATCCATGTTAGTCCATACTGTAGCAAACAACTCCTCTTCACACGATCTCCTCCATGTCACCCACCCTTGCACTGACGTCCCACTCGCCGCGTGCTTCCCTTTCGGCCTGGTTCCACTCGAGAAATTGCCTGACGCGCGCGCGATGTCGCCCAGTGGCGGCCTCCTCAGCGAGCGAGTGTCCAATCCATCCATTTCCACTTTCTCCTGCATATATGTTGGTTGGCGATTGGTTTGTTCTTGTTTTGTTTGTTTGTTCCCATAGTTTGGTTGGTTGTTGGTGATTCTTTCCGGCCCGGCCATCTGATCTTCAGTATAGATCCAACGAAGACAGTTTCTGGTTGATAAAGGTCTGCATCGCAACAGGCTGTTGGAAATATTCTTTGTGACCCACCCGCCAAGTTTCTGATCCATATAGAAGAGCTGATTGACTTGACTCGACGTTTGTATTGAAAATCCGACTGTATTTTGTTGTTGATGCTGGCTGAGTGACGAAGATTTCCAGATTGTTTTTTTTCAGGTTGATGAATGTGTTTCTCACTCGCCTTCCCGATTCTCGGTTTGATATCGTCGTCCGTTCTTACTTCCTGTAGTTGAGACAATGCTCAATGCTAGATAAGTGAGTGAATGAAGTAACTTACCTCTTTCAAATCCCTCCCGTTGATGGTGATTGGCGCTGGATGTTGGTGCTGTTGTTGTTGTTGGATGGTTGGTTGGTTATTTTCATCACCTCCATCTTGTCTATGTTCACCTGGAGTCCTGTCTTCTCTAGCTACTTCTTCGACCAGTTTGTCGGTTTTCGCTTGTAAGTCTTCGATTTTGTGTGACATCAAGCATAAATCATCCACGCGCGAAATCCAGGTCTGTTAACATTAATCAAATCAATATACAGTAGGAGCAGTTGAATAAGTGTGTTAAGGTCATGCAACAAGATAAGTGATTTAATGAGCAACTTGTATTTAGGATGTACATAGAAACGAAGGAAAGTGGGATATTACGTAAGAGTTTGAAAGGAATACAGGAATTATAACAAGTTAAAAAATCAGGTTAATCAAAAACGACAAGGTGGTTGAATAATTCTCTTCTGTTTGCAGAGCTTCAGAGTTTCTTTATCTGAACGACTAAAGCTTCAGCAATGAATAGGAAATGAAAGCGCATTGTCTTTAACAGGTTGTCCTACGCTTCGTAGGACACTTTGAATCGACATTGGCTGTGTAGAAAATAAGACTTGCAGGTTTGCCAGAATTAAAAGTTCTCTGAAGAATGAATTTTCTTAACTTGTTAGTAATTATTTCACTGGGTAAGTCACCTTTGAATTCCAGTCGCATACATAAAGGCTTCTTATTTACAGATGAAGAATAGTCCACTTCTGCTTTTTATGTCATATGTTTCCTAATGAATCTGTCTGCACAACTATTTTTAATCAATGTATCATATACAATCTTTAGTTCATATTCACTTACCTCATCTGAGCACATAACTCTAACCCTTTGGCTGAGGGTCCTTACTAAATTTCTCTTGTACTAGAGGGGACGAACGAAGCTGTGAAAATGTGTATATTGTCCAGTTCATATGCTTGTCCTATGCAAGTTTCTCTTTGTATTAACATCCGGTTTTCTTTTAAGGAGGAAATATAGGAAGACAGTTCCATTTTGAAATTCCTCTTCACACGTGATTTTCATAGCAGAATGTGCCCTATATTGAACTGAGTTATAATTGTGTTCCCCTATCCGAATCATTATTACAAGGAATGAAGGTGTCATTCATATACCGATGATAAAATGAGAATTTTCTGATAATGTGATTGTTCAAAGGTCCATTTTATAGCTTACTTAGAAAGGCATCAGCCAAAATGGGACTCACTGGCGAACTCATCGCCACACCGTCCACTTTTCTTTAAAAAATGCCACCAAATGTGAAATTCATATTCATAGTATAGCTTCAAAACAATTCTTCCAGGATTTCCGTTGGGAAGGTAATATTTACCGATTGGTTATACGCTTGTTCACATACGTGGTTAACCGGTTCTACTGGAGGTACGTTTGTGAATAAAGAGATTATGTCTAAAGATATCATAGTTTTATCCTTGATGTAAACACATCTTTGAATCTATATTTCACTATCTGATCATGCGAAGGTTTGAGAGGATTTACTAACTAACCATCTAGTTAGAGCATGGTGGGGCTCAAACCTGATGATGAAGCTATCGAAAAGAATGATCGCTGTCCAGAAACTATCCATTTAAAGCATTTTAGCCTTGACTAAATTTTTTATTTACCTGAGTGACATTAAATGTCCTAATGCAGTTTATTTTTTGTGATTCTGCATGTTGAATACACTCAACTGTGACAGGAATGCAGTCATGATTTCTCTTTGGAATACATTTCTTGATTAGTCGTTAAGTAGTATAGGATATCATATGTTTAGACCTTGATGTTGGTGGTGACAGGATTCTATCAGTCAAGTTTACAACGTGGTCACCATGATAGATGTCTCTCTATCTCGGCGCACTCTGAAATGATAGTTAATAGTTGATGCAAGTTGAAAGGAAACTCTTCCTAGACCTAGTTTTCCTGCGTTCTGGCATTTTTCAGCAACGCGTATCAGCAGACTTAAAGGAACTCACCTCCTTTCTGATATTTAAACCAGCATCAATCAGTTCTCCGGACAGAGAGGTTACCATTGAGCTCCCTTCATTACTGATGCGATTTCCGTAGACAAACACTAATGAAAATGTGTCGAATAATTAAATTTCTATGGACTCATAAGCTGACAGCCTGAACAGTAATCACCTAAATTGATGTGTAAAAACACAATGTCATTTCGATGAAACAAATGAGAAAATGAACACACTTTTTCTGGTTAATTTGATCACAGATGACAGTATTAGATTAGATTGGTTCACAGTTTGTATTTTAATTAGTCAGATGAAGTTCAGTCACCTACAGAAACAAACTCTCTCTCTCTCTGACCTCTCTTGCTAAATTTATTGAAATATTTGCAAAATAAGCGAATCATTCACACGAAAATGCAAATATCTAATCAGTTCTCTGAAAGAAAATGAATAGGTTATTTGTTATCGATTGAAGAAGTATTGTGAGATGAGTAGGCGATGGGAGTTTGAAATATTGTGAAAGCACGGTTCATTTTTGAACACTTTTGAGGGCGAAGAATTCTGCCAACTTCACACACTAGTTTTATGGAGGTTTATTTGAAAATAGTTGAAATTTTACGACATGGATGCTTGTACATTTTAATTTCAAACGACACAGCACTGGTATAAAGATAAACTTTTTTAAAGCAATTAGTTCCCTTTATGAATTTCGACAACACTATAAGAAGAGGTAGTTTATCTTAAACGTGTAATTTATTGGAGCAACACATTTCGGTCTCTGCATTTTAGGGCTACAGAACACATTCCAAAGTGGCTGCAACAACAAATCAAATCGCCAGATACAATTGACCCTGGAAATAGATGTCCAACATCATTTATAGCGAAGCATATTATAAAGACTTGTCATAAGGTGATTTTAACGATGCCTTTAAGCCGATATATAAAACAAGATTGGGTCACATACTTAAATTCATTGAAGCTTTGGCCATAAAAGGACTTAAACCTGTCTTATGCGTCCAAAAGTTATTTGTTATCACCTTAAACCTGCCTCGGTAATCCAATTTAGAATCAAGGTCCAATTTACTTTATAATATTTTCAACCCCTTCTTTGCCTTGTTCTTCCTCTCTTTACCCTTCTTACCCACAGCTTTTGCGTCTCCAAACTCATTACTTGTGACCTTTACCTGTACACAATCTGACCTGTATTGTAAGTATTAAACCTTTTTATTAGGTGGTGAAAGCCTATTTGGTACGATTGTTAATCGCGATAGACATGTAGATAGATAGACAGCTTCATAAACAGCTAATCAATATTATGTGACCTTTTCTGTCGCGATTATTGGTTAATTTAATGTAACTCACACTACGTGATGTGACCTTGAGTGTGCTTTGTTTTCTGTCGCTCAATTTGTGTGTACACATAATTAATTAACTGTTTATTCTGTCCGTCCCCTCAATACTGTTCGGTACGTTTTTGTCTTTTCTTGAATGACAATGAGTTTTATACTTTTCTTGGTGTGATTTTATGATTTATTTTGTGTTTTAGAAACAGATAAAGTTTAAGTCAAGTCACCCTGTTTTTAACTATAGGTAAGCCAAGACTCTGTAGCGTCATTACTGAGGAAGAACTAAATCTGTAGGCAAAATTAATCCTACAACGAATAAGAATTTAAATTATGCCACTGGTTCAGCGGTAGGGAACTTGCCAACTACCAGTTTGGCGTGAATTCAACTCCCAGCCAACGCAATTCGAAACCTTACTTAGTCATTGGTAATCGCGATAAATAAGGAAGTTTCTAGGGTGGGGCTAGCTAACGACCCCACCTCATAAAGAGGGCAACTGTACTACTACTACCGCTACTAAAACATTGAAGCTGAAGCTTGAGGTCATATGTTCCACTGGAAATGTAATGGAATGAAATAACAGCAACCAGTATTTTCATTATACGATGTTTTGATGTGTCATGAACTCACATCCCACCGTTCGGACTCAGTGCCATTATTATTGTATCATTGTTCCTTTGGGTTCCTAGTGGAACATAGGGCTTCAACTCCACGTCTCCACTTACTTCTGTCTTCCTTCTGTTGTACTTTTCACCTGCATCCATCCATGTTAGTCCATACTGTTAGGCCATACTCCTCATCACACGATCTCCTCCATGTCACCCACCCTTGCACTGACATCCCACTCGCCGCGTGCTTCCCTTTCGGCCTGGTTCCACTCGAGAAATTGCCTGACGCGCGCGCGATGTCGCCCAGCGGCGGCCTCCTCAGCCACGAGTGTCCAATCCATCCATCTCCACTTTCTCCTGCATATTGGTTGGCGATTGGTTTGTTCTTGTTTTGTTTGTTTGTTCCCATAGTTTGGTTGGTTGTTGGTGATTCTTTCCGGCCCGGCCATCTGATCTTCAGTATAGATCCAACGAAGACAGTTTCTGGTTGATAAAGGTCTGCATCGCAACAGGCTGTTGGAAATATTCTTTGTGACCCACCCGCCAAGTTTCTGATCCATATGGAAGAGCTGATTGACTTGACTCGGTTTGTATTGAAAATCCGACTGTATTTTGTTGTTGATGCTGGCTGAGTGACGAAGATTTCCAGATTGTTTTTTTTTCAGGTTGATGAATGTGTTTCTCACTCGCCTTCCAGATTCTCGGTTTGATATCGTCGTCCGTTCTGACTTCCTGTAGTTGAGACAATGCTCAATGCTAGATAAGTGAGTGAATGAAGTAACCTCTTTCAAATCCCTCCTGTTGATGGTGATTGACACCGGATGTTGCTGTTGTTGTTGGTTGTTTTCATAGCCTCCGTCTTGTCCATGTTCACCTGGAGTCCTGTCTTCGCTGACTGCTTCTTCGACCAATTTGTCGGTCGTTTTTCGCTTGTAAGTCTTCGATTTTGTGTGACATCAAGCATAAATCATCCACACGTGAAATCCAGGTCTTCTAGGTTCTTCACGTCGGTCGGTCCAGTATATCCCTCCCTGTCTTCTCGTTTCCCACTCACAGTCTGACGCGTCCGTGGTACAGTGGTTAGGACTCTCGTCGACCATGCACATGGTCCGGGGTTCGAGCCCGCACCGACGCACACCTGATATCTATGGTCGGCCTGGAAAATTTGGGCTACCGATATCCATGCTGAAAATTCCATACTTGTACCTAAAATACAGTGTGGGATCAATCTGTAAATGAAAAAAAATAATCCAGTCAGTCCACCACAATTAGGAATATCATTGTTGATAATAGGCACCCTTGTCTGACTCCTTTGTTTACTGCAAACGCCTGGCTGAGTTTTCCGTTGTGGATCACTTGACATGTTCCGTTGTCGTTCAGCTGTTGAATGACGCTGATGAATATTTGGGGCACTGTACGCCGCAGCACTCGAGTAGTTCCCAAAATACTTCGCGGTCAACGCTGTCAAATGCCTTCTCAAAGTCCACAAAGTTGAGGTAGAGTTTTGATTGCCATTCCATGCTTTGTTGTGTGATGATGATGCGTAGAGTTGCAATTTGTTCAGAACATGATTTGCCTTTCCTGAATCCAGCTTGTTCTGGTCGGAGTTGTGTATCCAGTACGTCCTCTATTCTCTCCAGGACGATGCGACTCAGAAGTTCACTTGGCATCGACAGGAGCATGATTCCTCGCCAGTTCTTGCAGAGTCCTAAGTCGCCCTTCTACGGTAGTTTCACGAGGTAACCTTTCCTCCAGTCAGTAGGCACCTTTCCTTTTGAGTTGAACCTGGCTGTCATTATACTGGAGGAGATTGTTTCCCATTGCATGAGAGCTTTGGCTGCTGTCGGTGACATCATGATGGCCACTCCCTCGGTGTGCTCGTGGTTGTCCCCTGGGTCGCCGGAATGGATTACTGTCTCCATTCCATCTGCTCTCGGAGATTCCCTACGCTTCTATTCCATATCTCCTCATTTCTGCTGCTACTTGGACAGCCTTTCCAGTTTCGTACATTGTACGGATATTCCACGATCCCATCCTTATTTTTGCTTTCATCGAAAGAAGGCACATCGGCTGACTGGCTTCCCGAAGGCTTTCACCAGCCTGCGTCATTTCACTTCCCCAATTCCAGCGAAAAATAGGGCTATGTTCATATATTTAGAATTTTTAATATTTTTGTGCGTTGACGTCTCTGTAGCGGTTTGGTTAAGTTTTGGGGGTGGAGTTGCTAGCACCATGCCCCAACTCTCCCTCTTAATGCGGGCTTGGGACCGGCTAGAAAACTGGCAAGCTAGTAGTCTAGGCTTGGTTGCAGATAAAGTGCCATACTTCATGAAAATTGCTATCCACATACCCTTCCAAAATATAGTGTTGCATGTACTACTGATAAGATGTATCAGTAGTATATGAAGAGACGTTAATCGGCGTAAAAATGTCAAATCTATCTCCCTGCAATTTTTTTTGCTCCAGTGAATGTCTCTTCATATACTACCGATAAATCTGTGGTGGACCTTTTCTCTCTATTAGCTTAGTTACCCAAATTCAAGTAGAAAATAAAATACCAAATGAGTTTAGTTACGGGAAGAATGTATTAAAGTTTGATTACTTGAGTTTACAAAGGTCCACAGTCCACAATAAACGTAATAGACTCCAGGTGCTGCGGAAAGACTGCTCCAGTAGTAATTCTCCAATGTTAACGTTGCCGGAGGTCGACCAAAGTACGTAGGAAGAAACTACGGTGCTCCTGCAAAAATCAGAGATAGAAAGCAGGTGATTAGGATTGATCGACGGCAGTTGAGATGGTGGAGAAGACGGAGAGTCGAAGGCACAACTATATATTTATTCAAAACCCGAGGTAAAGTCAAAGTACAGAGTTTCTGGTTAAAACAAAGTGGTGTACAATATGTTCATTATTTACATAGTAGTAAAATTTGGATAAGTTGATTTTTGAGGACTCCACAGGGCTCCCCCTCTTAGAGGTCCGGAGGACCATCAGTACTGCCCTCGTGGACGATTACATGAATATAAGCAACATAAATAAGGGATAATGTCAACAATATGGATAACAAAAAATAAACAACAATAAGGATACAAAGTTAGATCAGGATGTATGGAATGCATCCGTGTCGTATAAAGTTTAGCACATACAAGCACATACAGGAATTTAAAAAAAAATCAAAACTTGTTATAATTTTAAATAAAAATTTATGTACATAATAAACCATGACATGTTCGTTAACATTTGTGAAATTCATATATAAATAGATATATACATATACTTGGTGAATGCGTGTGCTTGCAGTACAGTTAACGAACAGCAAACAATAATACTAATAAATATTTATGGTTATAATGAAATGAATGTCGATAACAATAGTAATGAGAAGAATGTCTAAATGAGGTTAACGTTTATGTCAGTCAATGAAATGAACATAGCGGGCAGGTTTACAGATCTGCCGCCCACTGCGTGTCTGTACAGGGGGAAGAGTGAAGAGCGGGAGAGTTGGAGTTGCATTGACTTGCTGATTGTTTATTGGTGTCGGCGTTGCTAGTGTTTCATGTTCGCTGTCGGTGTACGCTGGTTTAAGACGGTCGATAGAAACAGTCTCCGGTTTACCATGTTTGTTCAGCGTGAAGTATTTTTCGGTGCGTTTAAGTACTAGAAAAGGACCTTCATATGGATGTTGTAGACCTTTTCTAATGGCATCGACGCGAACAAATACAAATTTGCTAGTGAGTAGGTTCTTATTTACTTGAGCTTTCTGAAGTGATTGGCGAGGGGCTACTGGTCTAAGCTGAAGCATATGCTGGGTAAGGCGGTTGGTGAAGTCGGAGATATTTACTTCAGTTGAATCATTAGACGGAACTAACTGACCAGGCAATGTGAGGGTAGTACCATACACAAGTTGAGCTGGTGTACATCCCAAATCTTCTTTTACAGTTGATCGGATACTGAGAAGAACTAATGGTAGGTGTTCACTCCACTTAGATGAGTCAGCTTGTGCCATAAGCGAGCTTTTCAGTTGTCGATGGAAACGTTCCACCAGACCATTCGCTGCAGGATGATAAGCTGTAGTGGAGATATGGTTCACTCCAAGGAGTCTCGTAAACTCTCGAAACAGAGTTGATTGAAATTGAGCTCCTCGGTCTGTTGTAATAGTTGTGGGTACTCCATAGTTTGACACCCAGCGATCTAAGAAAACCAAAGCGATATTTTCTGCAGATATATCGTTGAGTGGACAAGCAATAGCCCATCGGGTAAATCGATCAATCGCAGTAAGTATATGAGTAAATCCTCTGGATGGCGGTAATGGTCCAACAACATCTATATGAACGTGTTGAAATCGTTTATCGGGTAAATTGAACTGTTTTGGAGGTGTGACGGTGTGATGATGTACCTTGGATCTTTGACATTGCAAGCATTGGCGGGCCCATTTCCGAATATCGGAGTTCATCTTGGGCCAAACAAAACGCTCGCTGATCAACTTGACTGTAGCACGCACTCCAGGATGAGACAATGAATGTAGATGTTCAAACAAAGGTTTTCGACAACTTAGTGGAACAAAAGGTCTATGAACTCCCGTTGAAACGTCGCAGACGATAGTTGTATCAGACAGGGGAATAGGTACATCCTGCAACTGTAGGGAGGAGTTTCGTCTACAAGTATGGAGTTCGGCGTCATTTTTCTGCAGCTTGGCAATATTGTCTAAGCTAATATCTATCGAAGATAGGTGATTAACGTCACATCGAGACAAAGAATCGGCTACGATATTAGAATCTCCTTTGATGAACTGGATGTCTGTTGAGAATTGTGAGATGTAATCCAGTTGTCTGGCTTCTCTCGGAGAGTGTCTGTCCAACGAAGTGGTGAAAGCATAACAAAGAGGCTTATGGTCGGTTAAGATAGTAAAATGTCGACCTTGTAGTAAGAAGCTGAAATGTTTCACTGCTAGGTAGATGGCTAACAGTTCTCTGCCAAAGGTACTGTAACGAGTTTGCGCAGGTTCCAACTTCTTGGAGAAGAAAGCAAGTGGAGTGGTGTCATTATTGAACTTTTGTTGTAAAACTGCTCCCACTGCTACCTGCGATGCATCTGTACATAAAATGAGTGAAGCTTCTGGGTTGATATGAGATAACATTACAACGTTGGATAAGGCATCTTTTGCATTATTAAATGCTGCTTTTGCTTCTTCAGACCACTGAAATTTCTTCGAATTGCATCTAAGTAGGTCGGTCAGTGGTTGAACTATGGAGGCACATGATGGAATAAAACGTCGGTAGAAGTTGAACATCCCGAGAAAACGTCTAAGTTTCTTTAAGGAATCAGGTTCGGGAAAGTTCTTAATAGTTTCTATCTTATCTTCGGTAGGTCTGATGCCTTCGGCAGTTATTCGATGTCCTAAGAATTCAATGGAAGGGGAACCAAAAATACATTTCTTTGGATTGATAACAACTCCAAATTGTTCAAACCTTTGAAATAACAGGCTTAAGTGTTGCATATGTTCTTCCATCGATGAGCTGGCAATTAAGACATCGTCGATATATACAAAGACGAAATCAAGACCTTGGGTAACTTGGTCCATAAAACGCTGAAATGTTTGAGCAGCATTCTTTAGTCCGAAAGGCATTCTCAAGAATTCGAATAATCCAAAAGGCGTAATAATTGCTGTTTTTGCAATGTCTTCTGGAGCGACTGGTATTTGATGATATGCCCTGACCAAGTCAACTTTGGTAAAAACGGTCTTTCCATGTAAGGTCAAGGAGAAGTCGTGGAGATGAGGTATAGGATAACGATCTGGGACCGTAGCGTTATTCAAAGCGCGATAATCTCCACATGGTCGCCAGTCATGATTAGTTTTAGGTACCATGTGCAGAGGTGAAGACCATGGGCTGTTAGATGGTCGTATGATACCTAACTGCATCATATGTTCAAATTCCGACTTAGCTGCTGCTAGTTTATCGGGTGGTAACCGTCGTGGACGTGCCTTCACAGGTTGTCCTGTTGTGATGATCTTATGCGTAACTGTATGAGATATATCTTCAACGTTGTATGATGGTTTAAGGATTTTAGGAAATCGTTTCAATAAAGCAGAGAACATTTCACTCTCCGGCTTTTCTATACAGATGCTATGAACCGAGTAGTCACATGTAATACCATGGATCTTGAGTTGGGTGCAATTGTCAACCAGTTTTTTCTTGCTGATATCAACTAACAGATTGAAGTGACTTAGGAAGTCTGCACCTAGTATAGCGTGACGTACGTCAGCTACTATGAAGATCCATGTGAAACGTCGGCGTAGTCCTAAATTTAAAATCATTGACTGTTCGCCATACGTCTGTATGTTGGTTTGGTTGGCAGCACGGAGTGAAAGTTTTCCAGGTATTTTGGCTGATCGCCTGGATAGTGAGGGGGGAATAACACTGACCTCGGCGCCTGTATCTACCAGGAATAATGTGCCGGTAGTCAAATCCCTCACATAGAAAAGGCGACTGGGGTGATTGCCATTAACAGCCGTCGCCATTACTGTCTGGCTGGGGAGTTTCCCTGAGATGAGTTACTACTGTTGTACATACACGGTCGAATACACTTCAGGGCATTATGCCCATACCTCCTATGATACCAACAAATGTTACGGCTTTGAGACGGTGTTCTAGAACGTCGTCTAGATCTTGATCGCCGTTGCTTGGATACCGTATGTGACTGGTTCCTTTGTGCTCGAAGCTCGGACACTTCCAGTCGTAAATCTTGCATTTGAGATGTTAACTGGGAAAGTAACCAAAACATTGGTGCGTCCTTCATAGATGTGGAAGGGCTTGGTGGTACTGCCTCGGTAGACACGCTATTTATGCCATTATTTGATAACACATCCATGATATCGTCTGCCATTTTAGCTAATTCTTCAAGGTCTGTCGTCCTAGAAGATATTGTTAGGATTTGTTGAACATTTTGTGGTAAACGTTGTAAGAACATCTGACGTAGAATTAACTCATCTACTTTGTGTGACCCAATCAACTGGCGCATATGTCTAAGTAGTTGAGATGGCTTTTTTGTACCTAGATCACACGAAGTAAGTAGTTGTTGTATGCGTTTCTCATCGGAGAGAGTGGTCCGCTGGATGAGTGCAGCTTTTAGTTTGTCATATTGAGAGTCTGTAGGTTTGCTGTCTATGACATCGATAACCTCTCGTAGTACTTCCGTGGGAATTGCTGCTAATACGCAACCATACATGGCGATCTGCGACGTAATACCTCGAGCTGCAAACAACTGTTCAATGACTGTGAACCAGACACGTGGTTCAGCCAGATCAAATTGAGGTAGTCTTAAATCCGGCAAGGCGTTAACAGCAGAGTTCTGTGTCTCTTCGCCTTTATTACCTTCTTCAGCAACAGTGGTACGTTTAGGTGGAGCCATTGTCATATAATATGTAAGTATATAGATATACAAAATAGAAAAACTTGTGGTAACAAAAATTAAAGCAGTGCGAGTTTATAAGGACAAAATAGCAACAAAAATGTTCAAAACGAGGTAACTATCGAAACAAAAAGGTTCGAAAACGGGTTAACCATAAAAAAAGGGTTCGAAACGGGCTCACCAATTATTGTGGTGGACCTTTTCACTCTATTAGCTTAGTTACCCAAATTCAAGTAGAAAATAAAATACCAAATGAGTTTAGTTACGGGAAGAATGTATTAAAGTTTGATTACTTGAGTTTACAAAGGTCCACAGTCCACAATAAACGTAATAGACTCCAGGTGCTGCGGAAAGACTGCTCCAGTAGTAATTCTCCAATGTTAACGTTGCCGGAGGTCGACCAAAGTACGTAGGAAGAAACTACGGTGCTCCTGCAAAAATCAGAGATAGAAAGCAGGTGATTAGGATTGATCGACGGCAGTTGAGATGGTGGAGAAGACGGAGAGTCGAAGGCACAACTATATATTTATTCAAAACCCGAGGTAAAGTCAAAGTACAGAGTTTCTGGTTAAAACAAAGTGGTGTACAATATGTTCATTATTTACATAGTAGTAAAATTTGGATAAGTTGATTTTTGAGGACTCCACAAATCTTATCACTAGCACACGCCACATTCGTATCAGAATTGTGACAAGCACTTCATAGAACAGAATTTTAGAATCTCAATTTAATATGTAGTCACATGATATCTGTTTTTTATTTGACAGTCTGATATATATACATACCGAATTCTGAAGTCGTTATCACGTACAGTTCGCTTACCTCTCCTACACATATCCGAAAATGTTGGAATAAGATCGATTAAACTGGAACTTTGTATTAAAAAAAACACGTCCAGATGCAGTTCCTACCGTGGCCAAAATTGATGATTTTTTTCTCACCTATATTGCTCCTTCCCTTAAACCCTCTTGGGTATTTTATTTTGCTTATTATTACGGTAATTATTATTTGTCATAATTTATGCCCTATATGCAAACATTCCCTCAACAGTATCGAATTTTCTTTTAATATGATATTGTGTAATTTCTCAATATATCTCTCCACCTGTTTCATTTAACGTATTCGTTGGCTCTTTATGAACCTCTCGTTGCAGTCTTAATATCCCCTGTTTAACACAGACCACTGCACTAGCCAATCACCTAACACCTTCTATAACCTTGAACTGATTTGTCAATTTTCTTATCCCACATTCTCGAAATCTATTATGATTATTCACCACCATTATCTCCCGTTTCACAGTCTGATATGTTTGCTAACTGTATATTCATCGTTATTCCATTATGACTCACAATATCCTTCGTCTGCCCGTTAACTAAATAAACAGTGTATGACCTTTTGTCACATGACACTACAACCAATCACAATCCAATGATGGTAAGAAAAACCACTGCCTGCCTGTTTTATTGGTTCATGTATGTTTGTCACTTTCGTATATACTCTTGTATTGTACAGTTAATACACTTTCACACATTTCGTACTCTTTAGTACCTTACCACTAACACACTTGTCTGACAGTGAAGTTTCCTTGTTGGAAAATATACGTATCATCGTGAACGTGGTGGTCTCCTGATTTTCCCTCTTCGCCTCAGGACAAATTAAGTACTCAACAGCACCAGTCTGTACACGTTATCGTCCGTCATATCTCATTAGCGTATATTTATACTCGGTCACACCCTAATATCCGCTAACGACCGCCCCATAACTTATTGGCGACGGGAGAACTATGGATTCTTCAAAATTGGAATTATTATTATTTGAGCAGCAAATGAGATTATAATGGGAATGCTCATCAACAAACAGACTGGTTCAACTTCACCTTCAAGCACTCCAAATCATACCATACCATGTCACCATCTATCGACGGCATTGTGAATAGTATTTCACAGTTCAATTATAATCCAGATGCGAATGTCACTTTTGACACATGGTATCAACGATATGAGGATTTATTCACAGTTGATCTCGCCTCACAAGACGATGCTTGGAAGGTGCGAGTGTTATTACGTAAATTGGGTCCCGCAGAATATGAAAGGTACTGCAACCGAAGTTTGCCTCAAAAACCACTTTCGATCAGACCGAACCATTTAGTTTCATATAAACACATCTCTTGTAGGGTTTGTCTGATTTTTTATTTAAATAATAGAAAAGGATCAGTTCCTTGACTGAACGATTGGGGAGAAGCTTTCTTCTTTTATGAAATTGTTTGTTATAATGCTCTATCGCAACGAAAAATATTCGTCCCTCTGGGTCTGTCCAAGCATTTTTCACAGGGTTACTATTTTCAAGATCAGCCCAAGCCCGATCAAAATTGATTTCGCGTCATGTGAGTAGGGCAAGAGCCTGCTCCTCTGAATAACCGAAATCTTCAGTAGCCGTGTCCAAGGATTTCTGTAAGCGGTCATTACAGCTTTCAGGTATCGGACGCCACATAAGTATTACACGATGTAATGGATCTGTATGAGTTGAAGGTAGTTCGTATTTGAATCAAGGAAGGTTGACCTGAAAATCCTGACCGACTCTAATAGCTTCATTTTAATAGTTAAAATGCAGTTATTAGAGTCGGTCAGGATTTTCAGGTCAACCTTCCTTGATTCAAATACGAACTACCTTCAACTCATACAGATCCATTACATCGTGTAATACTTATGTGGCGTCCGATACCTGAAAGCTGTAATGACCGCTTACAGAAATCCTTGGACACGGCTACTGAAGATTTCGGTTATTCAGAGGAGCAGGCTCTTGCCCTACTCACATGACGCGAAATCAATTTTGATCGGGCTTGGGCTGATCTTGAAAATAGTAACCCTGTGAAAAATGCTTGGACAGACCCAGAGGGACGAATATTTTTCGTTGCGATAGAGCATTATAACAAACAATTTCATAAAAGAAGAAAGCTTCTCCCCAATCGTTCAGTCAAGGAACTGATCCTTTTCTATTATTTAAATAAAAAATCAGACAAACCCTACAAGAGATGTGTTTATATGAAACTAAATGGTTCGGTCTGATCGAAAGTGGTTTTTGAGGCAAACTTCGGTTGCAGTACCTTTCATATTCTGCGGGACCCAATTTACGTAATAACACTCGCACCTTCCAAGCATCGTCTTGTGAGGCGAGATCAACTGTGAATAAATCCTCATATCGTTGATACCATGTGTCAAAAGTGACATTCGCATCTGGATTATAATTGAACTGTGAAATACTATTCACAATGCCGTCGATAATGGTGACATGGTATGGTATGATTTGGAGTGCTTGAAGGTGAAGTTGAACCAGTCTGTTTGTTGATGAGCATTCCCATTATAATCTCATTTGCTGCTCAAATAATAATAATTCCAATTTTGAAGAATCCATAGTTCTCCCGTCGCCAATAAGTTATGGGGCGGTCGTTAGCGGATATTAGGGTGTGACCGAGTATAAATATACGCTAATGAGATATGACGGACGATAACGTGTACAGACTGGTGCTGTTGAGTACTTAATTTGTCCTGAGGCGAAGAGGGAAAATCAGGAGACCACCACGTTCACGATGATACGTATATTTTCCAACAAGGAAACTTCACTGTCAGACAAGTGTGTTAGTGGTAAGGTACTAAAGAGTACGAAAAGTGTGAAAGAGTGTATTAACTGTACAATACAAGAGTATATACGAAAGTGACAAACATACATGAACCAATAAAACAGGTAGGCAGTGGTTTTTCTTACCATCATTGGATTGTGATTGGTTGTAGTGTCATGTGACAAAAGGTCATACACTGTTTATTTAGTTGATGGACAGACAAAGCATATTGTAAGTTTACTTTGGTTACTATTATTATTTTCACTTTGAACTGTTCGCGGTATTATTTCTTTTGTTCCACCTCTCATTCTAAATCCATTCTTTTGTACAACGTTAAATTCTATGCAATTAAATTTCACACAGTATTATGTAACGTTTTTATTTTATTCGATTTGTCTACTGATCCTATAATTGTACACCCTTTTTCAAGTTCTATCCATCCTATGAGTTATTCTACACATGACATTGATTTGCTTTGACACTTGACATTTAGCTCTGAGTATATATATTTATATATATCGCTTCTATGTGCATTTACTCTTTTACCTGCTCTCATGGAGCTGATTATATTGAATCTTTTAAGCGTAGTCTCCGAAAACGTGTGGCTGAGCACTATCCTGTTTGGATAATGAAACGCGAACGTAGAACTGCCAGGTCGTCTATTTGTGATCATCTGTTAGAGTCCGGTCATTTAGCCCCACGTGATTCATCTTTCGAAGTTATGCACATGGCTAAATTGAATCGATCCAAAAGTTTACGTTTTCTTTACTTATGCATAGCTAGCTGAAGCGTTAGCTATACACGAACAGAAACCTAAATTATGTGTTCAAAAACGTTTTGTCAAACCTCTTTCTTTACCTTGGTCATAGTAATGTTCTTTCTAGTTTTTATTTTATTTTACCACTTGAATTCTTTCCACTTCACTTCACATCTTCATTCTTATCGTAATCCTACTCCTAATTTTTAAAATTTTTATGCAACACTTGACATTTTTGACATCAATTCACTTATAAAAGAATCTAATAATTTTGTAATCCATCCACCCTTACTCTTACGCCTTATAACATTTGAACTATCGTTATTCTTATCACATGTATGTGTATATTGACTGAGAATTTACTTGGTGCCACTTAATAACCTTTTTCTGTATTATGAATACAAATGTACAACTTGAAAATGAAGTCGTTGAAAAGAAATTTCTTCGCTGAACAAAAAAACTGTAACAAATGGGTATTTTTCGTGATATGAGTATAGTCACAAACATTTTAGTTTTTAATTGCACTTCATATTATTATTGTTATTTTATGCATTCACACCTATGATTCAATTCCTTCACCGAATGTAACTTCTTAAAAACCATATATGTATATATACGATTGTACAACTTGATGATAAATTTATTGCGAAGAGTCTTTTCGTTGAACCACTTGTTTTGATTTTCTATATGTTGCGATAGAAATTTTCCATAAGTTTTCATTTCGACGATTTATTTTCATGAGCTGCACAAACGTAATTATAAATAACTAAGAAAAGAAATTTCTAGACCAATCAGAATACTGGTAAACTTTGTCCTTGAAAATTGTACTATATAGTGTAAGAAGTGATGACTGACTAATTGTAAGTTAGAAAGGAGACAGAAGTTGGCATGTCTTGACAAGTGTGATATAATGAATAATCAATAAGCTCGTGTAGAATGGACAGGAACTAGTGAAAAGGCGATAAGGTATTTTTGTATAAAATCTGTATGAAAAAGCAATGTTATTAATAAGCAGTAATAGGGTGGTAATAAAATGTGGATCATGGGAATAATAATGATAATAACAGTATTAAGAACAATAATAATTAATAGTGAACTTACATAAAGAAGGAAAGAAGCAAAATTGTAGTAAGAACTTTACTCTGACAATGGTAGGGCCAGAGAATGTATGTATCGCTTTTGTATGCACAGGTCCGGTTTCGGATCTCGAATAGCTAATGCTTCAGCTATGTACAGATGGCGTATCTGAAGTCCCTTTGTACGATATTGAGAGACTCTGTGTAACACTGTGAAGCATTCATGTGGGGGTGCTCGATATCCGGAGATGACAAGGTGTTCGAGAATCGAGCTGTTGCTATTCTTGTTTTCTCCTCTGGCTAACCAAGCTGGGCAGTGTTCCAGGATGCGTTTGTGGACTTGACGTAACGTACGGCCGATATACTTTGCTCCACAGGAGGAAGTAAATTGATAGATGCACATTGAAGTGGCCAAAAGCGGCGGTATCTTGTCCTTAACGTTAGACTAGATTAACTATCTGCAGGAAAATGTGATACGTAGAGTCTGTCTGTTGTCGACATAGAACTTTGCACATATGTGCACCAGTTCAAGTCACCACACTCCCTCAATGTACCACACAAAGCAAGAGAAGAAAGTAGAAGAAATGCTTAATAAAAACAGTAAACAGAGGTTTCAGACAGAGGAATAGTAGTAACGACGAACAAAACGGTTTTATTGGAAATGGTAAGTCACAAGGCATGGGTGCATGTACGCCAGCCATCGTGAACGATCACTTTGAGCCATGTCACCAGTTGTTTCCAGCCTTCATTGGTTTTTACCGTCCCGAGGATCCCAACCAGTCAGTCAGGAAGTTTACACTTCCCTACGTGACTGGCTGGCTTAAACAAACTGTTGTAGATTTCATTGACTGGTGCCATGTTTTTGTTTGACCTCCGCTGGCTCTTTTCCAGCCTAACCCCTATATCCGCTAACATTGTCCGTTGTCGAGGAAGGCGATGACAAGGCATACGTAACACATGTCCTAAATTCTCAGTCGATGTAACTTCACAGCCTCGTCGATTGTTTTCCCCTCCCACCTACCTAGCACTCAATCGACGCTTTACCTCAATATTACTCACTTTACTATACCACTTCACACGGGAAGAGAATAGAACGCAGGCACCTGTGATCGAAGACAGCTGATCTTTTCATATCTTCCACTTTCAATGCCCAGGTCTTACAGCTAGCCATAAAGGAGGACGGAGCGGACTGATTAGCAGTACATCCGCCCTTTGGTCGGTAGCTAGCCGGATATCACGTCTACGCCAAAGACAGCGTAAACTGGCATATGCGAAACTAGCCCTCTGTATCCGTGCTGAGATTGCGTCAGAGATCAACCTGTTGGTGCTGGCTGATGGTACTTCCCGAATAAGTGAAGTGGTCAACGTGCTCTACCATTTCACTCCCTATTTCTAATCTAGGAGTCGGTGTAGTGTAGTCCTGTTACATCATCTTACATTTCACAAGGAGGGCGAATCGCATGCCGAACATTCGTAGATTGCAGCTCAAGGTGTTTAGAAGACTGCATCTTGTCAGCGTCCTCTCCTAGAAGGACTATATCGTCTGCGTATTCCAAGTCAACGGGATTATTCCCTGGTAGTAAGGCAATCCCTGAGTCTCTGAAGTGAGTTAAGTCCATTAGTACAACTATGATGAATTTGAATAGAAATAGGGATAATGGGCATCCTTGATGGACACCACTAGTTGTCACCAGTTCAGATGACAACTCGCCGTAACCTCTCACCTGGCTTCCTTCATGAGTTCGAGTAGAGTGAGTTCCTTGATCAATGCAATGTATTTTCTCGGAATTCCCCTGAAAGCCAAGCATCGCCAGAGAAGCTCTCGGCCGACAGAATCGAATGACGGCCGCCTTTAGGTCAAGAAATATAATGATTGTTGGACGCCGGTAGGAATGACTATGTTCTAGAATCTGTCGGAGGGTGAAGATATGACCAATACACCCTCTTCCTGGTCTAAAGCCTGACTGGCTCTCTCGTGTTTGTGCCTCCCGAGCACCACTCAGTCTACGCAATATTATTGAGTCTAGGACTTTTGATACTACATTAGTCAAGCTAATCCCTCTGTGATTATCACAGGAAGACTTGTCTCCCTTCTTGTATATGGGGATAATCAGTGACTTACACCAACCCGATGGGACTTCCTCTGATTCTCAGACGCTGCCTAGAACCTCAGTTAATGCAGACAGTAGACTGTCTACACCGTACTTAAATACCTCTGGAGGGATTCCATCAGGTCCCGCTGCTTTCCCTTGTTTCAGATTGGTGACAGCTTAAGTAACCTCAGTTAGAGACGGAGGACCTGTGCCTATATCCCACTCAGGGAGGTGTTGGATATTCGGCGGGTTGAGCGTGGCTGTGGGCCAATTAAACTGCTTCTCATAGTGCTGTTTCCATCGTTCCAGTCGTCTATTCTGGGAGCTAATTATAGTGCCATTTTTCTCTTAGATTGTTTCACTTTTGCCGCCTGTTTCCCTGATAAGGCTAAATAGTTGTCTGGTGTTGCCAATCGCCGATGCTTTTTCCATCTCCTTCGCCTTTGTCGCCCACCACTGTTCACGGTCGTTGCGAAGACTTTTTGTAAGTTTTCGTTTGAGTACCTTTCTCCCCTCATCATAATCGGAGCTCGCGGAAATCAGTCTTTTTGCGTCAATCACTTCGAATGAGGCGATGGAGATCCAATGGCTTTTAATAACTTTAGGTTTTAGCTTATTGACAGCTTTCACAGCTTTATGTTGTGCCAGGCTACCTCAATGGAAGTCCTGCTGTCGACCTCAGAAACTCGTTTCGCTATTTCTTCCTTAAATAAGGACTCAGTGTCTCGATCTAATTGGGGACGTAACTGTTTCGCTGCCGTCAATTTCTTATGTCCATTAAGTCGTAAGCATAAAAGTGCACGAACCAGAGCGTGATCAGAGTCTACGCACGTGTTCCAGAAGGAGCGACAGTCTTCCACTGACCCTCGCCAACGATACCCTATGGCTATGTAATCTATTTGTGTCCAGCGTTGGTGTGATGACGCCAGGTCAAACAGTGTCTGTCCTTGTGTTTCAAGTTAGTGCTTACAAGAAGCAAATGGTTATCAGAACAGAACTGTAGGAGACGGTCACCGTTGTCGGTTCGATGGCACGGAACTCCATAGGTGCCACCGACATCCTTCTCAGATTGACACAATTTCCCTACTTGAGCATTAAAGTCACCAGCTAGAACGACTATATCTGAGCGTTTAGCCTTTCTCACCAAACTAGACAGCTTTTGGTAGAACTCATCCTTCGTTTCATCCGAACTGCAGTCAGTGGGGGCGTAGGCGGAGATTACGAAAAGGCATCGGCGAGTAGTGCAGTCCTTTCTCCTTCTTACTGATCCGTTCAGACGGACAGCACACATTCGGCTATCTACTGGGATCCAGTCAAGTAATGTCTTTTCTGCCCTAGTACTCAAAGCTATCCCTACACCAGCTAATCCTCGTGAACTGGCTGTGGCATCTCCTGACACCCTCAAGGTGAATTTTGCAGATTCAACCTGTTGGCCAGGTGGGGTTAGGTGAATAACCACACTTGGGTCTTGTATGCGTGTTTCTGAAACACAACATACATCAATGGCTCGGGATGCCAGGGTCTTAGCTAGTGATGCTTGTTGTCCTATTTGGCAAAGTGTCCTAACATTAAATGCTCCTATATGAAATTGGTGGCGTGGCCTTAGGAGACTATCCGTGGTGGTTTTTTTGGCTTTCGTCGTTTTTGGTGGACACAGAGTGAAGAGGGAGTGAGGAGCCATCAAGTAGAGGAGTTGAATCAGTGGGAGGAAGGCAAGATGATAGAGATGAAGATGAAGACAAAGATAAGTGAGGATTAGAGAGGTTTTGTGTGCATTTCGGATTGTGAGGGCGATTGTTACTTCCCGGCTGCCCACACCGTGGAAGTTGGTCGCGTGACCGCAGAGCCAAGGGGACAACTGCTTGAGGCCGGTCACACGCGGCCTGCGTTTGTTTGTTCTTTATTGTTTGGTGTGCCTCAGTAGCATACTTATCACTCCTGCCCTGTGACACAGCAGCAGGAAGCGCGGTCGTTGTTAATCCGGGCCCCGACCGATCCGGCATGATATTTTGTGATTTTGTATTTATCATGATGTTGGATTGGGTAGCTGCTTTTTGTTTAACCGCTATCCAAACAACCTCTCTGGCATGGTAGGACCTGAAGAGACATAAGTCTCAGCCGATATAGCTTGTTGGGTCATTGCGGTGTTCAAGCCAGACCACTACGTCAAGGTAGCAGCTTTCGGTTGGGTTGTTTTAATCTATGAATATATGATCTCTTGATGGTACATTTCACTCTCATGAGTATTCAGTGGCTTTACAACCAGCCGATTCACTCATTTCTGCTAAACTTGAGAAGCATAGTCGGGGAGGGGGGGCGTGTTGTTAGGACATCCTGATACATGAGACAATTGTTCCCAAGTTAATTCATTGGGTCTAAAACTGTATCCCTGAACATTTCACAATTGTCTTTCAAACAAATATTGTGCATTTCTCCAAGGAGACAAAGAAGAAATACCAGAATGAATTAGTTCACGCATCAGGTTAGATAGCAGTTTGTCACAGGATCTACGAGCAACCTTCACATGAACATGAAGAATAAGCTACCACTTCTGGTCTCATCAGTGCGTATCTACCAATTCACCTGCTCGTGTGGATCCATGTATGTCGACTGTATGCAGCGTTCACTATCCAAACGTATCACCGAACACTTACCAGCATGGTTTTACAAAGGAGGAAAACGATCCCCCCATGCAACTCTATCTGAGATCATCTGATAGATTCCGGACACCAAGCTACACGCCAAACAAACTTCAAAGTCGTCTACGGAATAAGAAGCAGTTTTCCTAAAAATGTACGAGTCAAACTTCTTCAAACTGCAGAAACAATGACAATTCACTTGTTAAGCCCTGAACTCTGAATACCTAAGAAGTTTGTTCAATCACTACACTTACAATGGACGTAATCTGTCTTAATACCCGACAAGAAAATTCTACCTAATCTTTTTTTTTCTGTCTCTTCATTGGTATTATTTTGTCTTCTCAATTGTAATATTTTACATTTGCAACTTTCGTGTTCTCTACCCCCAACCGATTTAATTTTTACACCTGATTACCACTGTTACTGACTTGACCAATGCTCAATTTCTAGTCACTTATGTTACGTCATCCAATTTATTTGTTCACTTTTAGTCTTAATTTAAATGGCATAATTCTCTGCCCCAGCTCTACTTAGTCTCTACATATAATTACCTCTGTTGTTATCCTGACCTGAGTTGAAGCATTTTAGTCAATCATATTACGTCATCTAACTTCTTAACTCAATCTTTCTTTATTGACTGTCTAAATAACCTTGTTTCTATATTAGATCATTCTTGTGTTACCTGATTAATTATCTAGACTTGAGAAACCTCATGTACACACTCACATAAATAATTATATATAAATGCGGTTGTACTGCTAGCTATGTGAATGAATTCGCCGTCGAAAAGAGTCTCTCTTCGCTGAACGTCTTCCCTTTTTCATATGACTCAATGGGAATTTTTAAGCTAATTAATATTTTATCTGAAGATGTTGTAAGAAAAGTATATATCATGCAGTATAACCCGGTGAAAATTCTGTACGTCATATAAACACTATCTAGAATAAGGCTGTTAATATTAATATTATTATTGTTATTATTATGTAATGTACTCACGTGACGTGCGTCGGATGCACAGCAGGAGTATGCTTGCCAACCATACAAGGGGTTCGGGGCTCGATCTCCAGCCACCGACGCACTCCTTTACCTCACTAAGCTGCTATTAAGACTGATAAAGAGGGAAAGGTTCGGCATGAGGCTAGCTACCCTATCGCTTAAAAATAAACACCACTGCTACCGAGAATTCAGTACTCTAACTTGATGCCCCATGTTCCACTGGTAACGTAAAGGAATACAAAATTATAACTCAAGTCAGAAACAAACATTTCATTTGTTTTACTTTTTCACAGATATTTATTTACTAAATAAAATGAAAAGGTCACAAGGCATCCTGCGGCCGATTGCCTCCAACTATCTAATAATATACTAACAATTCACAGTGCACCGTGATGGCGAGCCACCTATCGGCATAGTGGCCACATTGCATACTTGACTGATAGAATTCAGTCTGCACCAAATAGAGGACTAGACACACACACACCCTACACTAGTGTCCAATCAAAAGATCACAAGTTAGGATATTTTGGAATAACCCAACCCTTACTCCTTGATATGTATCCATATAATATGTGTGTTTTGTTTGACAGTCTGTCCTTGGTGATATGTATCCACATAATACGTGTGTTTGTTGACATGTCTGTTATATTTTGCTATGTATATATGGATCGATATTCCATTATAATTAGCCAATCATGTTAAGACTGTCTATTGATTCGTTCATTTTGAATATTCGCTCACACACTTGTGTTCACACACTTGTTCGGACATTCATATATAATTTTGCTCTCACACCCTTGTGTGACTTTTGATTCTCCTTGTGTTTGGAAAATGGAAGTATCATCGCAAACCTAGTGGTCTTCTGATTTCCGTCTTTCTTGCGTCAGGACTATTAAATTCTCGACCAGTACATAACAATAATTTGGCGACGAGTACATAATACTGCTACAATTCGTTAACTCTCGCAATCTGCCTATTATTCTCTATTGTTCCTTCTTAGTTTTTCCAGGGCTGCTGAAGAAAGACTCTATCTTATTGCGTAGGTTTTATGATGCTAGATCTTTTGTTACGAGGTCACTGCTTAACTACTGACCAGTGCCCACTTAACTGGTAAAGCAGAATACGGGAGAATCAGCGGTAAAACCAGGTTCATTTATTATGAGAAAATTGATTTTATTTATACAGAAAATAAGGTAGACTGGAAATCAACCAATTCGGTTGAGAGTTGGAATTGTGCAAGCGTCCAATCAGAAACAGGAACATTTGCATGTCAACGACTTGTTAATAACGCGATAATAACTTGACTGAGACATGATAATGACCTGATAATTGCATGTGTTTTGCCTCTTCCTAACACCTCCCTTTTTAAGATAGGGCTACCGGTAGCTTTTGTATCGCGGAATCACTTGTAGGTACTTTGGCGGTCTTGGTTGTCGTTGTGATCTCCTTGGCTGCTGGGACACTTTGCCTTTGTTTCGACTATTTTGGCCATGTGACGTTTTCGGATCCGTCGTATCTATCAATAGCTCAAATTGTACGTCGGCGGACTTGGAATCGTTCAACTGTTTACCAACTAGTCTATTTCTTATTTGATTGGCATGCCTGACCCAAATAAGGTCTCCAACCTTGACCTTGTAAATGACTTGGCCTTTTCTTCCAACGATCACTCCAGAAACCCATGGGCGATCTCTCCGTATGTAATCACGAACCAGTACCGACTGACCAACCATGAAACTTCTTTGCTTGGTGCCATGACGTCTATTGAACCAAAATTCACTATTTCGACCACATTTGCTCCGTCTTGATGGGATCGGGATAATTGTATCCAAAGTAGTACGTAATCTTCTTCCAAACATAACTTCTGCGGGAGATGTTTGATTTGGGCATGATGGGTTGGTTGTGGTTCGATAAATGAAGAGGAAATTGTGCAATACATCCTCTATCGATCCCTCCCCGTTTGACTTCTGAAGTGCGCGCTTGAGTGTATCAACAAAACGCTCTGCTTGTCCATTTGACTGAGGATGGTAAGGCGGGCTGCGAATATGCTGAACACCTAGCCGCTCACAAAACTGTTTGAATTGTTCAGCTGTAAACTGAGGTCCGTTATCGGAAACGATGATCTCTGGAACACCAAATCTGCTGAAAAGCTGAACCAACTTATTTAATGTTATCGTCACTGTGGTATTTTGCATAATGAAAACCTCCGGCCACTTGGAATACGCGTCGATTACCACGAGAAACTGTTTGCCATTGATTGGGCCGGCAAAATCTATGTGGATTCTTGACCACGGTTTTCCTGGGTTGGGCCACGGCTGTAGGTCTGTCTTGATAGGCATTTTCAAAGCCTGAGCACAGCGAGAACATGAGCGAACCATCACTTCTAATTCACGATCGATATTTGGCCAGTAGACGTAACAGCGTGCCAACGATTTCATACGGCCAATACCAGGATGCGTAAAATGTAGTTGACTCATGACTTTTTGTTGGAGACTTCGAGGCACGACCACACGTTCGCCAAACATAATGCAGTCATTGACCAGGGATAACGAATGTCGTCGTTGATAGAACTGTTTTAAATCTGGACAATCAATACGCGAGGGCCAGCCACAACGCAGATACTGTTGAACTGACTGTAATGTCGGGTCACGCTGCGTCTCTCGTTGAACCATGTCGGCTGAGACAGGTAAAGTGTTTATTGCCGTCATCAATACGTGGCACACGTCTTCATCGACAGAAACGCCGGCGATCACAGCGTCCTCCTTTGCGGGCTTGTTATAGCTGAGTAAACGCGAGAGGACATCTGCATTCCCGAAATCTTTTGTAGATTTGTACTTGATCTGAAAGTCGTATCCTAGTAGCATAGTCGCCCATCGTTGGAGTCGATTGGCTGTATAGACTGGAATACCTTTCTTGGAGCCAAAAATCGATAATAGTGGTTTGTGATCAGTAAAAAGTGTGAACTTTCGGCCAAGCAGCATTTTGTGGAACTTTTGAATCCCAAACACGAGCGCTAATCCTTCCTTTTCGACCTGACTGTAATTCTGCTCTACCTTTGTCAAGGTTCGCGATGCATATGCTATTGGCTTTTCAACACCGTCTGGAAACACATGTGAAATGACAGCGCCAATACCATAGTTGGACGCATCTGCAGCTAATGTTATATCCAGCTTTGGATTGTAATGTGTTAACAGCAGGTCAGACTGGAGTAATTTCTTGACCTTGATGAAAGCTTGTTGGCATTCTTCTGACCAGTTCCATTTAGCATTCTTCATGAGCAACTGATTCATTGGGGCCCTGAGACGATGTAAATCTGGCAGGAACGCACTATAGTAACTGATCATCCCCAGGAAGGACTGCAACGTACTGAGATTATTAGGGGCAGGCATCTGTTGAATTGCTGACACACTGGAGGGGTCGGGTTTGCGACCATCTTTGTCAAAAATGAATCCCAGGTACTTCACTGAAGTCATGAAAAAATTGCACTTATCCGGACGTAAATGGAAACCGGAATCACTGAGTATTGTCAGGACTTTATCCAACCGATTGAAGAGTTCGAATTGAGTTTCTCCTGTGACTATGATATCATCGAGGTAAACGGCCACTCCCGATACACCAGCTAATATTGCATCCATTATCTGTTGGAATATAGCAGGAGCAGGTTTAACACCATATGGAAGTCGCTGGAACTGATACAGTCCTTTGTGAGTGTTGATTGTCAGAAGCTCTTTAGAATCATCTTCGACCTCGATCTGTAGGTATGCCTCAGCTAGATCAAGTTTACTGAAGTATTTACCGCCATTCAGTTTGACAAATAGATCTTGCGGTACTGGTAGTGGATACGGTTGATCTTCAAGGGCATTATTGAGTCCTGTTGAGAAATCAGCACAAAGTCTGATGGTACCGTTTGCTTTCTTGACAACCACTATGGGGGCTGCCCAGGATGAGTAATCGACTGGCTTGATTACGTTCAACTTTTCTAAACGATCCAGCTCTGCATCAAGGGACGATAATGCGGCATACGGTACTGGGCGTTTTGGTCTAAAAACTGGTTTGGCATCAGGTTTGAGGTATAGTCTGGCTTTTTGTACGGTACAGCAACCCAAAGACTCTTGAAAAACGGCAGCGTGTTTGATGCGAAGATGACTGATGAACAAATAAAGTATAATTATATTTTAATAGTTTACACACAATGATAAGTTTTGTTATTGGTAATATTTCGAGCAAAATTACTACCCGTGTTCACACCACTGTTGGAATTGTTTTATTCACACATTTATGATTTGTACTCATATATATAGTTCTTAATTATTATTTTTTTGCTCAATCATGTTCTGTGTGTGCATATGTGTGTTCAGCATTATACTCCACATTCATTCATGTGTTTGTATTTAGAATTATATCCCAAGTTCATTCATGTTTTGTGTGTGCATATGTGTGTTCAGAATTATACTCCACATTCATTCCTGTGTTTGTATTTAGAATTATATCCCAAGTTCATTCATGTTTTGTGTGTGCATATGTGTGTTCAGAATTATACTCTACATTCATTCCTGTGTTTGTATTTAGAATTATATTCCAAGTTGTTGATAGTTGTACTGAGTCACCCTTGTTAAAAAAGAGGGTAAAACCGGAGAATAACAAGAAGGAAGAATGGAAAAAAACAGTCGCAATACCATATAAAAATGGTACATCAGAGGCAATACAAGAAACCTCAAAAATATCGGCATTCGAACAACCTTTAAACCGACGAATCCAATCAAAAATAAAATAAACCAACTGAAAGATCCCATAAAAATGATGGATAAAAACAATTTGATTTATAAAATATCTTGTGCTAACTGTCCAACTAAATATGTGGGGTAAACGTCCAGATCACTCAAAATAAGAGTGAATGAACATAAACGCCTAACCAAAGGTCAACCAACAGGGACACAAGCTTACAAAAATCTTGAAAAAAATTCATCGATAGCTGCACATGCATGGGACAAAAACCACAATATCTATTGGGACAATGTCTGTATTCTAAAACATGAACATATTGAAAGAAAGACTCATAACAGAGTCGATATTCATTAAAGTCACACCGGATACATGTAACAAGGGTGACACAGTACAACTATCAACAACTTGGAATATAATTCTAAATACAAACACATGAATGAATGTGGAGTATAATGCTGAACACACATATGCACACACAGAACATGATTGAGCAAAAAAATAATAATTAAGAACTATATATATGAGTACAAATCATAAATGTGTGAATAAAACAATTCCAACAGTGGTGTGAACACGGGTAGTAATTTTGCTCGAAATATTACCAATAACAAAACTTATCATTGTGTGTAAACTATTAAAATATAATTATACTTTATTTGATCTAATCCACAATGCTCAAACTTTTTACTGATATTAATGACTGATGAACTCTGCGGTTGAGTTCGGATGCATCAGCATGTAGTTAGGACTATCTGAGCACTGTACATTGGAATAAACTGAGTTCGGTGGGACATCGAAGAGTTTCATCTTTTCGATCCAGTCAATACCAAGCAAGTTCAAATCATGGCGATTGGTGATGTAGCATGTTCCTTGGAACGAGGTCGACCGGAAAGTTACGTCGCATTCAATCTTTCCAGATAATTTCATTACGTCACCCGATGCGTTTCTTGCAGTATGCTCCGTTCTCTGATAAGGTGGACACTCGAGTGCCCGCCACGTCTGGGGAGATATGATTGTGATATCAGAAGGAGTATCTAACTTTAGTCGAACTGGCTTCTGGTTGGTAGAAAGTGTGACAAACTTTCTTTTTGACTCGAAGTCAACTTTGAAGTTAGCGAACATACTGCCGATTTGAGGTTTCGTAGACCGAGATCGAAACTTTCGTGATTGTGCCATCCATTTTTGATCTGGGTTTGTTGATCTAGGTTTCACTGGGGGACAAAATCCTTCCTTGTGACCATACTTGTTACAGATACTGCATTTATGTCTTTTATACGGGCAAAATTTACCAAAATGCTACCATCCACAAAACCAACAATTTGTGGGAGGCTTGTGTTTGACTTGCAGAGAATTGTTTGACTTGACAGCCTGAACAGAAGTAAATTCATGAACTTGACAGTCCTCAATCAACTTCGTGTCATGCTTTAGATTGATGATTCTCTGGCATTTAGCAGTTACCTCCTGTAAAGTCATGTCCGGTTTGCGTTCAATCTCTGCAAGGATTCGGGTACGAATATTTTTTTTTTTTGATTTACAGCTTGATTCCACACTGTATTTTTGGTACAAGTATGGAATTTTCAGCATGGATATCGGTAGCCCAAATTCTGCAGGCCGACCATAGATACCAGGTGTGCGCCGGCGTGGGCTCGAACCCCGGACCATGTGCATGGTCGGCGAGATTCCTAACCACTGTCAACTGAAGATTTGAGACCGCAGACAAAGATCAGGCATTTAAACTGGTCATCCGTAAGTGATCGAATTTTCGATCTCTCGCATTCACGATTCACCTTACCAGAATAGGTGAGAATATCATCTCCTGGATCTTTGGATATCTTGAAACAATTGTAACGGATACTGAAGAGAGATAACTGTTCACCGAAAATATTGGTTAACGTTTGAAAGGTTTCTTCAAAGTTGAGTTCTCTGGAGTTCTTTGGTAGAATATTATTGACATATTTGTTATGTTCGGCTGGACCAAGTTTCCGAAGGAGTAGTCTTACTTTGGCCGAATCATCTAGGTGAGAGCATTCAACCCGGAACAGATCTTCATAGCGTCGAAACCAAGCTTCAAACGTCACGCCTGTTGAAGGTTCGAAATTGAACTCCCAATAGATTCGGCTTTCTCTGAGTTGGAACTGCCGAGATTTCGAATTGAAAACTGCTTTGTAAGTTTTTCAATAAAGCTGAGCTGGCAAGCTGCAAACTGTTGTTGTTGTTGATGAAGGAGAAGTTGCATTTGTTCAAATGAAATTGTCATTTGGAAAACAGGCTGGATGTACACTGGATGATCTGGGTTTTATTTGACTGTATTGAACTGCAATGGACTCGAAACCCCGTCGCCAATTATTATGATTTCAGATCTTTGTCACGAGGTCACTGCTTAACTACTAACCAGTGCCCACTCAACTGGTAAAGCAGAACACGCGAGAATCAGCGGTAAAACCAGGTTTATTTATTATGAGAAAATTGATTTTATTCATACAGAAAATAAGGTAGACTGGAAATCAACCAATTCGGTCGAGAGTTGGAATTGTGCAAGCGTCCAATCGGAAACAGGAACATTTGCATGTCAACGACTTGTTAATAACGCGATAATAACTTGACTGAGACATGATAATGACCTGATAATTGCATGTGTTTTGCCTCTTCCTAACACCTCCCCTTTTAAGATAGGGCTGCTGGTAGCTTTTGTATCGCGGAAGCACTTGTAGGTACTTTGGCAGTCTTGGTTGTCGTTGTGATCTCCTTGGCTGCTGGGACACTTTGCCTTTGTTCCGACCAGTTTGACCATATGACGTTTTCGGATCCGTCGTATCTATCAATAGCTCAAATTGTACGTCGGCGGACTTGGAATCATTTAACTGTTTACCAACTAGTCTATTTCTTATTTGATTGGCATGTCTGACCCAAATAACGTCTCCAACCTTGACCTTGTTAATGACTTGGCCTTCTCTTCCAACGATCACTCCAGAAACCCATGGGCGATCTCTCCGTATGTAATCACGAAGCAGTACCGACCAACCAACCATGAAACTTCTTTGCTTGGTGCCATGACGTCTATTGAACCAAAAGTCACTATTTCGACCAAATTTGCTCCGTCTTGATGGGGTCGGGATAACTGTATCCAAAGTAGTACGTAATCTTCTTCCAAACATAACTTCTGCGGGAGATGTTTGATTTGGTCATGATGGGTTGGTTGTGGTTCGATAAATGAAGAGGAAATTGTGCAGTACATCCTCTATAGATCCCTCCCCGTTCGACTTCTGAAGTGCGCGCTTGAGTGTATCAACAAAACGCTCTGCTTGTCCATTTGACTGAGGATGGTAAGGCGGGCTGCGAATATGCTGAACACCTAGCCGCTCACAAAACTGTTTGAATTGTTCAGCTGTACACTGAGGTCCGTTATCGGAAACGATGATCTCTGGAACACCAAATCTGCTGAAAAGCTGAACCAACTTATTTAATGTTATCGTCACTGCGGTATTTTGCATAATGAAAACCTCTGGCCACTTGGGATACGCGTCGATTACCACGAGAAACTGTTTGCCATTGATTGGGCCGGCAAAATCTCTGTGGATTCTTGACCACGGTTTTCCTGGGTTGGGCCACGGCTGAAGGTCTGTCTTGATAGGCATTTTCAAAGCCTGAGCACAGCGAGAACATGAGCGAACCATCACTTCTAATTCACTATTGATATTTGGCCAGTAGACGTAACAGCGTGCCAACGATTTCATACGGCCAATACCAAGATGCGTAAAATGTAGTTGACTCATGACTTTTTGTTGGAGACTTCGAGGCACGACAACACGTTCTCCAAACATAATGAAGTCACTGACCAGGGATAACCGACCTCGAATTCGCCGACGACGTCGTGCTGTTAGCTGAAAACTTCCCCGATATGCAACAGGCGCTCGACCAGATAAACCACCTCGCGTCTACTATCGGTTTGAAAATTAACACTTCCAAAACCAAAATGTTTTCGAACACATCCACCGGCAATGATGAAATCTTATCCTTAAATGGAGCACCTATTGAAATTGTGCCATCCTTCAGATATCTGGGATCCATAATGCTCCCCAACGGCCAAGCGAAAAACGAAGTGAATGCGCGAATCTCCAACGCCCGGAATGCGTTTCTACAGCTGAGGAGCGTTCTATGGAGCAAGAGAGAAATCAGTCTCAGGACTAAAATTCGGATCTACCAAGCTTCCATACGACCCGTTCTGCTGTATGGCTGTGAAACCTGGCCTCTTCGCGCGGAAGATTTACGCAGACTCGAGGTATTAGACCATTGGTGTCTCAGGTACATTCTGCATGTTCGTTGGCAGGACAAACTCTCCAACGAAGAAGTGCGTCGGCGTTGCTACAACATCAACCAAATTCCAGTACTGGTCCAACAACGCCGCCTTCGGTGGTTTGGCCATGTTCTGCGCCGACCAGATGACGATCTGGTCAAATCAGTTCTAAATCCCTCGCCATTACCATCTTGGCGATGTCGCAGAGGCGGACAGCTGAAGACATGGCTTGGTACAGTCAAGGCAGATATGGAGTGCCTGGGGCTACAAACGGTCTACGGACTCCGTATGTGGAACAAGAATTGGATATCCCTATCGCAAAACCTTGCTTCAGATCGCCGCGCCTGGGCAGCGATGATTCGAGACGTTCATGAAGCCGGCTCATCCTCCCGTAGGAGATAGCCGAAGTAAAGTAAAGTAAGTAAGGGATAACGAATGTCGTCGTTGATAGAACTGTTTTAAATCTGGACAATCAATACGCGAGGGCCAGCCACAACGCAGATACTATTGAACTGACTGTAATGTCGGGTCACGCTGCGTCTCTCGTTGAACCATGTCGGCTGGGACAGGTAAAGTGTCTATTGCGGTCATCAGTACGTGGCACACGTCTTCATCGACAGAAACGCCAGCGATCACAGCGTCCTCCTTTGCGGGCTTGTTATAGCTGAGCAAACGCGAGAGGACATTTGCATTCCCGAAATCTTTTGTAGATTTGTACTTGATCTGAAAGTCGTATCCTAGTAGCATAGTCGCCCATCGTTGGAGTCGATTGGCTGTATAGACTGGAATACCTTTCTTGGAGCCAAAAATCGATAATGGTGGTTTGTGATCAGTAAAAAGTGTGAACTTTCGGTCAAGCAGCATTCTGTGGAACTTTCGAATCCCAAACACGAGCGCTAATCCTTTCTTTTCGACCTGACTGTAATTCTCCTCTACCTTTGTCAAGGTTCGCGATGCATATGCTATTGGCTTTCCAACACCGCCTGGAAACACATGTGAAATGACAGCGCCAATACCATAGTCGGACGCATCTGCAGCTAATGTTATATCCAGCTTTGGATTGTAATGTGTTAACAGCAGGTCAGACTGGAGTAATTTCTTGACCTTGATGAAAGCTTGTTGCCATTCTTCTGACCAGTTCCATTTAGCATTCTTCATGAGCAACTGATTCATTGGCGCCCTGAGACGATGTAAATCTGGCAGGAACGCACTATAGTAACTGATCATCCCCAGGAAGGACTGCAACGTACTGAGATTATTAGGGGCAGGTATCTGTTGAATTGCTGACACACTGGAAGGGGTCGGATTTGCGACGATCTTTGTCAAAAATGAATCTTAGGTACTTCACTGAAGTCATGAAAAAATTGCACTTATCCGGACGTAAATGGAAACCGGAATCACTGAGTATTGTCAGTACTTTAACCAACAGATTAAAAAGTTCGAATTGAGTTTCTCCTGTGACTATGATATCATCGAGGTAAACGGCCACTCCCGATACACCAGCTAATATTGCATCCATTATCTGTTGGAATATAGCAGGAGCAGGTTTAACCCCATATGGAAGTCGCCGGAACTGATACAGTCCTTTGTGAGTGTTGATTCTCAGAAGCTCTTTAGAATCATCTTCGACCTCAATCTGTAGGTATGCCTCAGCTAGATCAAGTTTACTGAAGTATTTACCGCCATTCAGTTTGACAAATAGATCTTGAGGTACTGGTAGTGGATACGGTTGATCTTCAAGTGCATTATTGAGTCCTGTTGAGAAATCAGCACAAAGTCTGATGGTACCGTTCGCTTTCTTGACAACCACTATGGGGGCTGCCCAGGATGAGTAATCGACTGGCTTGATTACGTTCAACTTTTCTAAACGATCCAGCTCTGCATCAAGGGACGATAATGCGGCATACGGTACTGGGCGTTTTGGTCTCAAAACTGGTTTGGCATCAGGTTTGAGGTATAGTCTGGCTTTTTGTACGGTACAGCACCCAAAGACTCTTGAAAAACGGCAGCGTGTTTGATGCGAAGATGACTGATGAACAAATAAAGTATAATTATATTTTATTAGTTTACACACAATGATAAGTTTTGTTATTGGTAATATTTCGAGCAAAATTACTACCCGTGTTCACACCACTGTTGGAATTGTTTTATTCACACATTTATGATTTGTACTCATATATATAGTTCTTAATTATTATTTTTTTGCTCAATCATGTTCTGTGTGTGCATATGTGTGTTCAGCATTATACTCCACATTCATTCATGTGTTTGTATTTAGAATTATATTCCAAGTTGTTGATAGTTGTACTGAGTCACCCTTGTTAAAAAAGAGGGTAAAACCGGAGAATAACAAGAAGGAAGAATGGAAAAAAACAGTCGCAATACCATATAAAAATGGTACATCAGAGGCAATACAAGAAACCTCAAAAATATCGGCATTCGAACAACCTTTAAACCGACGAATCCAATCAAAAATAAAATAAACCAACTGAAAGATCCCATAAAAATGATGGATAAAAACAATTTGATTTATAAAATATCTTGTGCTAACTGTCCAACTAAATATGTGGGGTAAACGTCCAGATCACTCAAAATAAGAGTGAATGAACATAAACGCCTAACCAAAGGTCAACCAACAGGGACACAAGCTTACAAAAATCTTGAAAAAAATTCATCGATAGCTGCACATGCATGGGACAAAAACCACAATATCTATTGGGACAATGTCTGTATTCTAAAACATGAACATATTGAAAGAAAGACTCATAACAGAGTCGATATTCATTAAAGTCACACCGGATACATGTAACAAGGGTGACACAGTACAACTATCAACAACTTGGAATATAATTCTAAATACAAACACATGAATGAATGTGGAGTATAATGCTGAACACACATATGCACACACAGAACATGATTGAGCAAAAAAATAATAATTAAGAACTATATATATGAGTACAAATCATAAATGTGTGAATAAAACAATTCCAACAGTGGTGTGAACACGGGTAGTAATTTTGCTCGAAATATTACCAATAACAAAACTTATCATTGTGTGTAAACTAATAAAATATAATTATACTTTATTTGATCTAATCCACAATGCTCAAACTTTTTACTGATATTAATGACTGATGAACTCTGCGGTTGAGTTCGGATGCATCAGCATGTAGTTAGGACTATCTGAGCACTGTACATTGGAATAAACTGAGTTCGGTGGGACATCGAAGAGTTTCATCTTTTCGATCCAGTCAATACCAAGCAAGTTCAAATCATGGCGATTGGTGATGTAGCATGTTCCTTGGAACGAGGTCGACCGGAAAGTTACGTCGCATTCAATCTTTCCAGATAATTTCATTACGTCACCCGATGCGTTTCTTGCAGTATGCTCCGTTCTCTGATAAGGTGGACACTCGAGTGCCCGCCACGTCTGGGGAGATATGATTGTGATATCAGAAGGAGTATCTAACTTTAGTCGAACTGGCTTCTGGTTGGTAGAAAGTGTGACAAACTTTCTTTTTGACTCGAAGTCAACTTTGAAGTTAGCGAACATACTGCCGATTTGAGGTTTCGTAGACCGAGATCGAAACTTTCGTGATTGTGCCATCCATTTTTGATCTGGGTTTGTTGATCTAGGTTTCACTGGGGGACAAAATCCTTCCTTGTGACCATACTTGTTACAGATACTGCATTTATGTCTTTTATACGGGCAAAATTTACCAAAATGCTACCATCCACAAAACCAACAATTTGTGGGAGGCTTGTGTTTGACTTGCAGAGAATTGTTTGACTTGACAGCCTGAACAGAAGTAAATTCATGAACTTGACAGTCCTCAATCAACTTCGTGTCATGCTTTAGATTGATGATTCTCTGGCATTTAGCAGTTACCTCCTGTAAAGTCATGTCCGGTTTGCGTTCAATCTCTGCAAGGATTCGGGTACGAATATTTTTTTTTTTTGATTTACAGCTTGATTCCACACTGTATTTTTGGTACAAGTATGGAATTTTCAGCATGGATATCGGTAGCCCAAATTCTGCAGGCCGACCATAGATACCAGGTGTGCGCCGGCGTGGGCTCGAACCCCGGACCATGTGCATGGTCGGCGAGATTCCTAACCACTGTCAACTGAAGATTTGAGACCGCAGACAAAGATCAGGCATTTAAACTGGTCATCCGTAAGTGATCGAATTTTCGATCTCTCGCATTCACGATTCACCTTACCAGAATAGGTGAGAATATCATCTCCTGGATCTTTGGATATCTTGAAACAATTGTAACGGATACTGAAGAGAGATAACTGTTCACCGAAAATATTGGTTAACGTTTGAAAGGTTTCTTCAAAGTTGAGTTCTCTGGAGTTCTTTGGTAGAATATTATTGACATATTTGTTATGTTCGGCTGGACCAAGTTTCCGAAGGAGTAGTCTTACTTTGGCCGAATCATCTAGGTGAGAGCATTCAACCCGGAACAGATCTTCATAGCGTCGAAACCAAGCTTCAAACGTCACGCCTGTTGAAGGTTCGAAATTGAACTCCCAATAGATTCGGCTTTCTCTGAGTTGGAACTGCCGAGATTTCGAATTGAAAACTGCTTTGTAAGTTTTTCAATAAAGCTGAGCTGGCAAGCTGCAAACTGTTGTTGTTGTTGATGAAGGAGAAGTTGCATTTGTTCAAATGAAATTGTCATTTGGAAAACAGGCTGGATGTACACTGGATGATCTGGGTTTTATTTGACTGTATTGAACTGCAATGGACTCGAAACCCCGTCGCCAATTATTATGATTTCAGATCTTTGTCACGAGGTCACTGCTTAACTACTAACCAGTGCCCACTCAACTGGTAAAGCAGAACACGCGAGAATCAGCGGTAAAACCAGGTTTATTTATTATGAGAAAATTGATTTTATTCATACAGAAAATAAGGTAGACTGGAAATCAACCAATTCGGTCGAGAGTTGGAATTGTGCAAGCGTCCAATCGGAAACAGGAACATTTGCATGTCAACGACTTGTTAATAACGCGATAATAACTTGACTGAGACATGATAATGACCTGATAATTGCATGTGTTTTGCCTCTTCCTAACACCTCCCCTTTTAAGATAGGGCTGCTGGTAGCTTTTGTATCGCGGAAGCACTTGTAGGTACTTTGGCAGTCTTGGTTGTCGTTGTGATCTCCTTGGCTGCTGGGACACTTTGCCTTTGTTCCGACCAGTTTGACCATATGACGTTTTCGGATCCGTCGTATCTATCAATAGCTCAAATTGTACGTCGGCGGACTTGGAATCATTTAACTGTTTACCAACTAGTCTATTTCTTATTTGATTGGCATGTCTGACCCAAATAACGTCTCCAACCTTGACCTTGTTAATGACTTGGCCTTCTCTTCCAACGATCACTCCAGAAACCCATGGGCGATCTCTCCGTATGTAATCACGAAGCAGTACCGACCAACCAACCATGAAACTTCTTTGCTTGGTGCCATGACGTCTATTGAACCAAAAGTCACTATTTCGACCAAATTTGCTCCGTCTTGATGGGGTCGGGATAACTGTATCCAAAGTAGTACGTAATCTTCTTCCAAACATAACTTCTGCGGGAGATGTTTGATTTGGTCATGATGGGTTGGTTGTGGTTCGATAAATGAAGAGGAAATTGTGCAGTACATCCTCTATAGATCCCTCCCCGTTCGACTTCTGAAGTGCGCGCTTGAGTGTATCAACAAAACGCTCTGCTTGTCCATTTGACTGAGGATGGTAAGGCGGGCTGCGAATATGCTGAACACCTAGCCGCTCACAAAACTGTTTGAATTGTTCAGCTGTACACTGAGGTCCGTTATCGGAAACGATGATCTCTGGAACACCAAATCTGCTGAAAAGCTGAACCAACTTATTTAATGTTATCGTCACTGCGGTATTTTGCATAATGAAAACCTCTGGCCACTTGGGATACGCGTCGATTACCACGAGAAACTGTTTGCCATTGATTGGGCCGGCAAAATCTCTGTGGATTCTTGACCACGGTTTTCCTGGGTTGGGCCACGGCTGAAGGTCTGTCTTGATAGGCATTTTCAAAGCCTGAGCACAGCGAGAACATGAGCGAACCATCACTTCTAATTCACTATTGATATTTGGCCAGTAGACGTAACAGCGTGCCAACGATTTCATACGGCCAATACCAAGATGCGTAAAATGTAGTTGACTCATGACTTTTTGTTGGAGACTTCGAGGCACGACAACACGTTCTCCAAACATAATGAAGTCACTGACCAGGGATAACCGACCTCGAATTCGCCGACGACGTCGTGCTGTTAGCTGAAAACTTCCCCGATATGCAACAGGCGCTCGACCAGATAAACCACCTCGCGTCTACTATCGGTTTGAAAATTAACACTTCCAAAACCAAAATGTTTTCGAACACATCCACCGGCAATGATGAAATCTTATCCTTAAATGGAGCACCTATTGAAATTGTGCCATCCTTCAGATATCTGGGATCCATAATGCTCCCCAACGGCCAAGCGAAAAACGAAGTGAATGCGCGAATCTCCAACGCCCGGAATGCGTTTCTACAGCTGAGGAGCGTTCTATGGAGCAAGAGAGAAATCAGTCTCAGGACTAAAATTCGGATCTACCAAGCTTCCATACGACCCGTTCTGCTGTATGGCTGTGAAACCTGGCCTCTTCGCGCGGAAGATTTACGCAGACTCGAGGTATTAGACCATTGGTGTCTCAGGTACATTCTGCATGTTCGTTGGCAGGACAAACTCTCCAACGAAGAAGTGCGTCGGCGTTGCTACAACATCAACCAAATTCCAGTACTGGTCCAACAACGCCGCCTTCGGTGGTTTGGCCATGTTCTGCGCCGACCAGATGACGATCTGGTCAAATCAGTTCTAAATCCCTCGCCATTACCATCTTGGCGATGTCGCAGAGGCGGACAGCTGAAGACATGGCTTGGTACAGTCAAGGCAGATATGGAGTGCCTGGGGCTACAAACGGTCTACGGACTCCGTATGTGGAACAAGAATTGGATATCCCTATCGCAAAACCTTGCTTCAGATCGCCGCGCCTGGGCAGCGATGATTCGAGACGTTCATGAAGCCGGCTCATCCTCCCGTAGGAGATAGCCGAAGTAAAGTAAAGTAAGTAAGGGATAACGAATGTCGTCGTTGATAGAACTGTTTTAAATCTGGACAATCAATACGCGAGGGCCAGCCACAACGCAGATACTATTGAACTGACTGTAATGTCGGGTCACGCTGCGTCTCTCGTTGAACCATGTCGGCTGGGACAGGTAAAGTGTCTATTGCGGTCATCAGTACGTGGCACACGTCTTCATCGACAGAAACGCCAGCGATCACAGCGTCCTCCTTTGCGGGCTTGTTATAGCTGAGCAAACGCGAGAGGACATTTGCATTCCCGAAATCTTTTGTAGATTTGTACTTGATCTGAAAGTCGTATCCTAGTAGCATAGTCGCCCATCGTTGGAGTCGATTGGCTGTATAGACTGGAATACCTTTCTTGGAGCCAAAAATCGATAATGGTGGTTTGTGATCAGTAAAAAGTGTGAACTTTCGGTCAAGCAGCATTTTGTGGAACTTTCGAATCCCAAACACGAGCGCTAATCCTTTCTTTTCGACCTGACTGTAATTCTCCTCTACCTTTGTCAAGGTTCGCGATGCATATGCTATTGGCTTTCCAACACCGCCTGGAAACACATGTGAAATGACAGCGCCAATACCATAGTCGGACGCATCTGCAGCTAATGTTATATCCAGCTTTGGATTGTAATGTGTTAACAGCAGGTCAGACTGGAGTAATTTCTTGACCTTGATGAAAGCTTGTTGCCATTCTTCTGACCAGTTCCATTTAGCATTCTTCATGAGCAACTGATTCATTGGCGCCCTGAGACGATGTAAATCTGGCAGGAACGCACTATAGTAACTGATCATCCCCAGGAAGGACTGCAACGTACTGAGATTATTAGGGGCAGGTATCTGTTGAATTGCTGACACACTGGAAGGGGTCGGATTTGCGACGATCTTTGTCAAAAATGAATCTTAGGTACTTCACTGAAGTCATGAAAAAATTGCACTTATCCGGACGTAAATGGAAACCGGAATCACTGAGTATTGTCAGTACTTTAACCAACAGATTAAAAAGTTCGAATTGAGTTTCTCCTGTGACTATGATATCATCGAGGTAAACGGCCACTCCCGATACACCAGCTAATATTGCATCCATTATCTGTTGGAATATAGCAGGAGCAGGTTTAACCCCATATGGAAGTCGCCGGAACTGATACAGTCCTTTGTGAGTGTTGATTCTCAGAAGCTCTTTAGAATCATCTTCGACCTCAATCTGTAGGTATGCCTCAGCTAGATCAAGTTTACTGAAGTATTTACCGCCATTCAGTTTGACAAATAGATCTTGAGGTACTGGTAGTGGATACGGTTGATCTTCAAGTGCATTATTGAGTCCTGTTGAGAAATCAGCACAAAGTCTGATGGTACCGTTCGCTTTCTTGACAACCACTATGGGGGCTGCCCAGGATGAGTAATCGACTGGCTTGATTACGTTCAACTTTTCTAAACGATCCAGCTCTGCATCAAGGGACGATAATGCGGCATACGGTACTGGGCGTTTTGGTCTCAAAACTGGTTTGGCATCAGGTTTGAGGTATAGTCTGGCTTTTTGTACGGTACAGCACCCAAAGACTCTTGAAAAACGGCAGCGTGTTTGATGCGAAGATGACTGATGAACAAATAAAGTATAATTATATTTTATTAGTTTACACACAATGATAAGTTTTGTTATTGGTAATATTTCGAGCAAAATTACTACCCGTGTTCACACCACTGTTGGAATTGTTTTATTCACACATTTATGATTTGTACTCATATATATAGTTCTTAATTATTATTTTTTTGCTCAATCATGTTCTGTGTGTGCATATGTGTGTTCAGCATTATACTCCACATTCATTCATGTGTTTGTATTTAGAATTATATTCCAAGTTGTTGATAGTTGTACTGAGTCACCCTTGTTAAAAAAGAGGGTAAAACCGGAGAATAACAAGAAGGAAGAATGGAAAAAAACAGTCGCAATACCATATAAAAATGGTACATCAGAGGCAATACAAGAAACCTCAAAAATATCGGCATTCGAACAACCTTTAAACCGACGAATCCAATCAAAAATAAAATAAACCAACTGAAAGATCCCATAAAAATGATGGATAAAAACAATTTGATTTATAAAATATCTTGTGCTAACTGTCCAACTAAATATGTGGGGTAAACGTCCAGATCACTCAAAATAAGAGTGAATGAACATAAACGCCTAACCAAAGGTCAACCAACAGGGACACAAGCTTACAAAAATCTTGAAAAAAATTCATCGATAGCTGCACATGCATGGGACAAAAACCACAATATCTATTGGGACAATGTCTGTATTCTAAAACATGAACATATTGAAAGAAAGACTCATAACAGAGTCGATATTCATTAAAGTCACACCGGATACATGTAACAAGGGTGACACAGTACAACTATCAACAACTTGGAATATAATTCTAAATACAAACACATGAATGAATGTGGAGTATAATGCTGAACACACATATGCACACACAGAACATGATTGAGCAAAAAAATAATAATTAAGAACTATATATATGAGTACAAATCATAAATGTGTGAATAAAACAATTCCAACAGTGGTGTGAACACGGGTAGTAATTTTGCTCGAAATATTACCAATAACAAAACTTATCATTGTGTGTAAACTAATAAAATATAATTATACTTTATTTGATCTAATCCACAATGCTCAAACTTTTTACTGATATTAATGACTGATGAACTCTGCGGTTGAGTTCGGATGCATCAGCATGTAGTTAGGACTATCTGAGCACTGTACATTGGAATAAACTGAGTTCGGTGGGACATCGAAGAGTTTCATCTTTTCGATCCAGTCAATACCAAGCAAGTTCAAATCATGGCGATTGGTGATGTAGCATGTTCCTTGGAACGAGGTCGACCGGAAAGTTACGTCGCATTCAATCTTTCCAGATAATTTCATTACGTCACCCGATGCGTTTCTTGCAGTATGCTCCGTTCTCTGATAAGGTGGACACTCGAGTGCCCGCCACGTCTGGGGAGATATGATTGTGATATCAGAAGGAGTATCTAACTTTAGTCGAACTGGCTTCTGGTTGGTAGAAAGTGTGACAAACTTTCTTTTTGACTCGAAGTCAACTTTGAAGTTAGCGAACATACTGCCGATTTGAGGTTTCGTAGACCGAGATCGAAACTTTCGTGATTGTGCCATCCATTTTTGATCTGGGTTTGTTGATCTAGGTTTCACTGGGGGACAAAATCCTTCCTTGTGACCATACTTGTTACAGATACTGCATTTATGTCTTTTATACGGGCAAAATTTACCAAAATGCTACCATCCACAAAACCAACAATTTGTGGGAGGCTTGTGTTTGACTTGCAGAGAATTGTTTGACTTGACAGCCTGAACAGAAGTAAATTCATGAACTTGACAGTCCTCAATCAACTTCGTGTCATGCTTTAGATTGATGATTCTCTGGCATTTAGCAGTTACCTCCTGTAAAGTCATGTCCGGTTTGCGTTCAATCTCTGCAAGGATTCGGGTACGAATATTTTTTTTTTTTGATTTACAGCTTGATTCCACACTGTATTTTTGGTACAAGTATGGAATTTTCAGCATGGATATCGGTAGCCCAAATTCTGCAGGCCGACCATAGATACCAGGTGTGCGCCGGCGTGGGCTCGAACCCCGGACCATGTGCATGGTCGGCGAGATTCCTAACCACTGTCAACTGAAGATTTGAGACCGCAGACAAAGATCAGGCATTTAAACTGGTCATCCGTAAGTGATCGAATTTTCGATCTCTCGCATTCACGATTCACCTTACCAGAATAGGTGAGAATATCATCTCCTGGATCTTTGGATATCTTGAAACAATTGTAACGGATACTGAAGAGAGATAACTGTTCACCGAAAATATTGGTTAACGTTTGAAAGGTTTCTTCAAAGTTGAGTTCTCTGGAGTTCTTTGGTAGAATATTATTGACATATTTGTTATGTTCGGCTGGACCAAGTTTCCGAAGGAGTAGTCTTACTTTGGCCGAATCATCTAGGTGAGAGCATTCAACCCGGAACAGATCTTCATAGCGTCGAAACCAAGCTTCAAACGTCACGCCTGTTGAAGGTTCGAAATTGAACTCCCAATAGATTCGGCTTTCTCTGAGTTGGAACTGCCGAGATTTCGAATTGAAAACTGCTTTGTAAGTTTTTCAATAAAGCTGAGCTGGCAAGCTGCAAACTGTTGTTGTTGTTGATGAAGGAGAAGTTGCATTTGTTCAAATGAAATTGTCATTTGGAAAACAGGCTGGATGTACACTGGATGATCTGGGTTTTATTTGACTGTATTGAACTGCAATGGACTCGAAACCCCGTCGCCAATTATTATGATTTCAGATCTTTGTCACGAGGTCACTGCTTAACTACTAACCAGTGCCCACTCAACTGGTAAAGCAGAACACGCGAGAATCAGCGGTAAAACCAGGTTTATTTATTATGAGAAAATTGATTTTATTCATACAGAAAATAAGGTAGACTGGAAATCAACCAATTCGGTCGAGAGTTGGAATTGTGCAAGCGTCCAATCAGAAACAGGAACATTTGCATGTCAACGACTTGTTAATAACGCGATAATAACTTGACTGAGACATGATAATGACCTGATAATTGCATGTGTTTTGCCTCTTCCTAACACCTCCCCTCTTAAGATAGGGCTGCCGGTAGCTTTTGTATCGCGGAAGCACTTGTATGTACTTTGGCAGTCTTGGTTGTCGTTGTGATCTCCTTGGCTGCTGGGACACTTTGCCTTTGTTCCGACCAGTTTGACCATATGACGTTTTCGGATCCGTCGTATCTATCAATAGCTCAAATTGTACGTCGGCGGACTTGGAATCATTTAACTGTTTATCAACTAGTCTATTTTTTATTTGATTGGCATGTCTGACCCAAATAACGTCTCCAACCTTGACCTTGTTAATGACTTGGCCTTCTCTTCCAACGATCACTCCAGAAACCCATGGGCGATCTCTCCGTATGTAATCACGAAGCAGTACCGACCAACCAACCATGAAACTTCTTTGCTTGGTGCCATGACGTCTATTGAACCAAAAGTCACTATTTCGACCAAATTTGCTCCGTCTTGATGGGGTCGGGATAACTGTATCCAAAGTAGTACGTAATCTTCTTCCAAACATAACTTCTGCGGGAGATGTTTGATTTGGTCATGATGGGTTGGTTGTGGTTCGATAAATGAAGAGGAAATTGTGCAGTACATCCTCTATAGATCCCTCCCCGTTCGACTTCTGAAGTGCGCGCTTGAGTGTATCAACAAAACGCTCTGCTTGTCCATTTGACTGAGGATGGTAAGGCGGGCTGCGAATATGCTGAACACCTAGCCGCTCACAAAACTGTTTGAATTGTTCAGCTGTACACTGAGGTCCGTTATCGGAAACGATGATCTCTGGAACACCAAATCTGCTGAAAAGCTGAACCAACTTATTTAATGTTATCGTCACTGCGGTATTTTGCATAATGAAAACCTCTGGCCACTTGGGATACGCGTCGATTACCACGAGAAACTGTTTGCCATTGATTGGGCCGGCAAAATCTCTGTGGATTCTTGACCACGGTTTTCCTGGGTTGGGCCACGGCTGAAGGTCTGTCTTGATAGGCATTTTCAAAGCCTGAGCACAGCGAGAACATGAGCGAACCATCACTTCTAATTCACTATTGATATTTGGCCAGTAGACGTAACAGCGTGCCAACGATTTCATACGGCCAATACCAAGATGCGTAAAATGTAGTTGACTCATGACTTTTTGTTGGAGACTTCGAGGCACGACAACACGTTCTCCAAACATAATGCAGTCACTGACCAGGGATAACCGACCTCGAATTCGCCGACGACGTCGTGCTGTTAGCTGAAAACTTCCCCGATATGCAACAGGCGCTCGACCAGATAAACCACCTCGCGTCTACTATCGGTTTGAAAATTAACACTTCCAAAACCAAAATGTTTTCGAACACATCCACCGGCAATGATGAAATCTTATCCTTAAATGGAGCACCTATTGAAATTGTGCCATCCTTCAGATATCTGGGATCCATAATGCTCCCCAACGGCCAAGCGAAAAACGAAGTGAATGCGCGAATCTCCAACGCCCGGAATGCGTTTCTACAGCTGAGGAGCGTTCTATGGAGCAAGAGAGAAATCAGTCTCAGGACTAAAATTCGGATCTACCAAGCTTCCATACGACCCGTTCTGCTGTATGGCTGTGAAACCTGGCCTCTTCGCGCGGAAGATTTACGCAGACTCGAGGTATTAGACCATTGGTGTCTCAGGTACATTCTGCATGTTCGTTGGCAGGACAAACTCTCCAACGAAGAAGTGCGTCGGCGTTGCTACAACATCAACCAAATTCCAGTACTGGTCCAACAACGCCGCCTTCGGTGGTTTGGCCATGTTCTGCGCCGACCAGATGACGATCTGGTCAAATCAGTTCTAAATCCCTCGCCATTACCATCTTGGCGATGTCGCAGAGGCGGACAGCTGAAGACATGGCTTGGTACAGTCAAGGCAGATATGGAGTGCCTGGGGCTACAAACGGTCTACGGACTCCGTATGTGGAACAAGAATTGGATATCCCTATCGCAAAACCTTGCTTCAGATCGCCGCGCCTGGGCAGCGATGATTCGAGACGTTCATGAAGCCGGCTCATCCTCCCGTAGGAGATAGCCGAAGTAAAGTAAAGTAAGTAAGGGATAACGAATGTCGTCGTTGATAGAACTGTTTTAAATCTGGACAATCAATACGCGAGGGCCAGCCACAACGCAGATACTGTTGAACTGACTGTAATGTCGGGTCACGCTGCGTCTCTCGTTGAACCATGTCGGCTGAGACAGGTAAAGTGTTTATTGCCGTCATCAATACGTGGCACACGTCTTCATCGACAGAAACGCCGGCGATCACAGCGTCCTCCTTTGCGGGCTTGTTATAGCTGAGTAAACGCGAGAGGACATCTGCATTCCCGAAATCTTTTGTAGATTTGTACTTGATCTGAAAGTCGTATCCTAGTAGCATAGTCGCCCATCGTTGGAGTCGATTGGCTGTATAGACTGGAATACCTTTCTTGGAGCCAAAAATCGATAATAGTGGTTTGTGATCAGTAAAAAGTGTGAACTTTCGGCCAAGCAGCATTTTGTGGAACTTTTGAATCCCAAACACGAGCGCTAATCCTTCCTTTTCGACCTGACTGTAATTCTGCTCTACCTTTGTCAAGGTTCGCGATGCATATGCTATTGGCTTTTCAACACCGTCTGGAAACACATGTGAAATGACAGCGCCAATACCATAGTTGGACGCATCTGCAGCTAATGTTATATCCAGCTTTGGATTGTAATGTGTTAACAGCAGGTCAGACTGGAGTAATTTCTTGACCTTGATGAAAGCTTGTTGGCATTCTTCTGACCAGTTCCATTTAGCATTCTTCATGAGCAACTGATTCATTGGGGCCCTGAGACGATGTAAATCTGGCAGGAACGCACTATAGTAACTGATCATCCCCAGGAAGGACTGCAACGTACTGAGATTATTAGGGGCAGGCATCTGTTGAATTGCTGACACACTGGAGGGGTCGGGTTTGCGACCATCTTTGTCAAAAATGAATCCCAGGTACTTCACTGAAGTCATGAAAAAATTGCACTTATCCGGACGTAAATGGAAACCGGAATCACTGAGTATTGTCAGGACTTTATCCAACCGATTGAAGAGTTCGAATTGAGTTTCTCCTGTGACTATGATATCATCGAGGTAAACGGCCACTCCCGATACACCAGCTAATATTGCATCCATTATCTGTTGGAATATAGCAGGAGCAGGTTTAACACCATATGGAAGTCGCTGGAACTGATACAGTCCTTTGTGAGTGTTGATTGTCAGAAGCTCTTTAGAATCATCTTCGACCTCGATCTGTAGGTATGCCTCAGCTAGATCAAGTTTACTGAAGTATTTACCGCCATTCAGTTTGACAAATAGATCTTGCGGTACTGGTAGTGGATACGGTTGATCTTCAAGGGCATTATTGAGTCCTGTTGAGAAATCAGCACAAAGTCTGATGGTACCGTTTGCTTTCTTGACAACCACTATGGGGGCTGCCCAGGATGAGTAATCGACTGGCTTGATTACGTTCAACTTTTCTAAACGATCCAGCTCTGCATCAAGGGACGATAATGCGGCATACGGTACTGGGCGTTTTGGTCTAAAAACTGGTTTGGCATCAGGTTTGAGGTATAGTCTGGCTTTTTGTACGGTACAGCAACCCAAAGACTCTTGAAAAACGGCAGCGTGTTTGGTGCGAAGATGACTGATGAACTTTGCGGTCGAGTTCGGATGCATCAACATGTTGGTAGGACTATCTGAGCACTGTACATTGGAACAAACTGAGTTCAGTGGGACATCCCAGAGTTTCATCTTTTCGATCCAGTCAATACCAAGCAAGTTCAAATCATGACGATTGGTGATGTAGCATGTTCCTTGGAACGAGGTCGACCGGAAAGTTACGTCGCATTCAATCTGGCCAGATAATTTCATTACGTCACCCGACGCGTTTCTTGCAGTATGCTCCGTTCTCTGATAAGGTGGACACCCGAGTGCCCGCCACGTCTGGGGAGATATGATTGTGATATCAGAAGCAGTATCTAACTGTAGTCGAACTGGCTTCTGGTTGATAGAAAGTGTGACAAACTTTCTTTTTGACTCGAAGTCAACTTTGAAGGTAGCGAACATACTGCTGATTTGAGGTTTCGTCGACCGAGATCGAAACTTTCGTGACTGTGCCATCGTATTGTGAGATCGGATTGATCTAGGTTTCACTGGGGGACAAAATCCTTCCTTGTGACCATACTTGTTACAGATACTGCATTTATGTCTTTTATACGGGCAAAATTTACCAAAATGCCACGATCCACAAAACCAACAATTTGTGGGAGGCTTGTGTTTGACTTGCAGAGAATTGTTTGACTTGACAGCCTGAACAGAAGTAAATTCATGAACTTGACCGTCCTCAATCAACTTCGTGTCATGCTTTAGATTGATGATTCGCTGGCACTCAGCAGTTACCTCCTGTAAAGTCATGTCCGGTTTGCGTTCAATCTCTGCAAGGATTCGGGTACGAATATCACTGTCAACTGAAGATTTGAGACCGCAGACAAAGATCAGGCATTTAAACTGGTCATCCGTAAGTGATCGAATTTTCGATCGCTCGCATTCACGATTCACCTTACCAGCATAGGTGAGAATATCATCTCCTGGATCTTTGGATATCTTGAAACAATTGTAACGGATACTGAAGAGAGATAACTGTTCACCGAAAATATTGGTTAACGTTTGAACGGTTTCTTCAAAGTTGAGTTCTCTGGAGTTCTTTGGTAGAATATGATTGACATATTTGTTATGTTCGGCTGGACCAAGTTTCCGAAGGAGTAGTCTCACTTTGGCCGAATCATCTAGGTGAGCGCATTCAACCCGGAACAGATCTTCATAACGTCGAAACCAAGCTTCAAACGTCACGCCTGTTGAAGGTTCGAAATTGAACTCTACAATTGAACTCCCAATAGATTCGGTTTTCTCTGAGTTGGAACTGCCGAGATTTTGAATTGAAAACTGCTTTGTAAGTTTTTCAATCAAGCTGAGCTGGCAAGCTTCAAACTGTTGCTGTTGTTGATGAAGGAGAAGTTGCATTTGTTCAAATGAAATTGTCATTTGGAAGACAGGCTGGATGTACACTGGATGATCTGGATTTTATTTGACTGTATTGAACTGCAATGGATTCGAAACCCCGTCGCCAATTGTTATGATGCTAGATCTTTTGTCACGAGGTCACTGCTTAACTACTGACCAGTGCCCACTTAACTGGTAAAGCAGAACACGCGAGAATCAGCGGTAAAACCAGGTTCATTTATTATGACAAAAGTGACTGTATTTATACAGAAAATAAGGTAGACTGGAAATCAACCAATCTGGTTGAGAGTTGGAATTGTGCAAGCGTCCAATCAGAAGCAGGAACAGTTGCATGTCAATGACTTGTTAATAACGCGATAATAACTTGACTGAGACATGATAATGACCTGACAATTGCATGTGTTTTGCCTCTTCCTAACAGTAGGATTTTAAATGTTGTCAGCAGGGTAAGCAATGTGTCACTTAACCAGCTTGTGTTAATATTCTGGTTGACAGTCACTTGGACTCATGTGAAAAATGGGCTAAATCAATCCATTCTATCTAACTCACACCATCCTCTCCATTCACAACTCTCCCCTTGTATCTCATCAGGCAAAACCAGAACCTCTCACTAGTAAGTACAGAAAGTCAACCATACCCTACATTGCTCGTGTTCTGTGCGATAAAGAAAGCATTTGGCGTGCTCTACCTATAATCTATTAAATAGTCAGTAAAACAATTGGATCTCATCTTTCGAACTCATATCATTCATAGGTACAACGTTTCCTTTCTTTCTTTCTTCTCCTTTCCTCTCTCTATTTTTTCTGTTATGTGCAGCTTTGTTTCTCTCTTCCTTACAAACTCTACTTTAAGCATTCTTCTTCGTTCTTTCACAGTCTGTATATCTCGACCATTTTGTAACCGCTTACGCCAGTAAATATGCTAGAACCTACTTTTATAACACCTTCAAACACTGTTCAATTTTGACTTTGCTACCGACATGCCAATATGTTGTTGTCAAAACTAACTGAGATTACCCTTAATCTATGTAGCATTTTATTGATTGTTAATGTACAAACTGGATGGGCAATACTGTAGTGAAGTGCTGAGAATTTCATTCTGTATAACAAGGATTGTTTTGGAATAAACCAAATTATTATTATTATTATTATACACGAAAAATAAAACCAAATGAAATATTATAATTTAAATATAAATTTCGAATATTCAACTTTTAATATTCCCTCCATAAAAATTTGTTTCACCTTGAATTTACATATTTAAACTTGTTTCTTATGATGTGAATTGAAGTTATGAGAAAAAAAAGAAGAATATTTATGTCCGTTTACTTTATGTCATTATTTATATTTATTTGTTTATCTATTTGTTTGTCCTCTCTTGATCATCATTCAATGTCCAATGTCCAATAGATTGTCAGATATTAAAAGCAATTATATGTATATACTCATATATATATATATATATATATATATATATATATATATATATAATTTAAAATTGTTTCAACATTTATTTATTTCGTTGATATTCATTATAGTCGGGTAGCTTTAATGAAAAGTAATGACTGGAGAAATGAGGTCATATAAGTGGGGATGGGCAAATGCAATATCATTATTCAAAAATTTATTATATATATATATATATATATATATATATATATATATATATTGAGTGAGCACTAATGAGGTCAGAACATTTCAGGTGAGTTTAGTGATGACTAAAGTGTGCAAATGAGAATTTTAAGTGTATTAAACATTGATCACTTCCCTTCTCCGTGTTAAAAATGATTCACAGTTTGAAGAGCTAGCTATAGAGAGAACAATTTAGATAATATGCTTTATAATAGTGAACAAGAAATGTGGGTATAACTGTCTTAGCAACAGGATAGCCTACTAGTGTTGGAATTTCTCGGCAGTCGGAGTTTTCACAATCCTCCTCTCAGGGAGGACATCAAGCTTTGAATGCTTTATCTTGCGACAAAAGATATGTATTGATTTGTAGGGATTTATTGTTTGATTGGTTGACGAGGTTTTCATCATGAGCTAACATCAGTTAGAGAACCACTGAAAAACTTGCAGGGAGTACTGCCAGACAGCTGTTTCCTCAGTCTGGTTTGGGACTCTTCAGCAGTATGCATCCACCGCCAGGGTTTGAACTCAGGACCACTGGGACCCAACCTAGTGGCCCATGAATTCTAACTTCTGCCAATTCACAACATAGCGTGACCACTTCTCAATGTCTTCTTCGATGAGTTACTGCCTCATCTCCAACGAGCTGTACCCTATTGGTCACGGCTTGTCACTAGAACCCCAGATTAGCTGCCTAAATAGGGCCAGTCAATAGTGACCAGAAGGTCCTGGGTTCGAACCCTGACGGTGGGTGCATACTTCTGAAGACTATCAAGCTAGGACGGAGGTAACAGCTGTTTTTCAGTGGTTCTCTAAATGATGTCAGCTCATGATGAAATCCTTCAACCAATATTTGTATATTTGTTGATGTCACATGTCAAGTGATTCACAACAGAAAACTCAGCGAGGCTTTTAAAGAGAAGACTGAAGTAAGACAAGGCTGCTCACTATCACCGAAGATATTCGTGTTTGTGGTAAAGGGGATCATGAGTCAAGCAAGAGAGAGCAAGAAGACAGGATTACTTTTAGCGAACAAGAAGGATTTATGAACTTTGATATGAACTTTTCGGGTGATCCATATATAATGTCACATACACTCGAAAATCTACGGGTTGAAAACTAGCGAGCTGAGATAACAGGGTTTAAATCGGCATAGAAAAAACCATGGGGGCGATGCAGATAACTAACCAATCGAGAACAAAGATCACCAGTTGCTATTAGCAGGATAAATCTAAAAGAAATCACCGCCTTCGCTTACCTAGTTAGCGGAGTTTCAGCTGGAGAAAGGCGACAGAAAAACGATGTAAAAGCCAGCTAAGATCAGGAGAGCATGATAGGCAATCATTACTTAGAAATCAGTGTGCAAAATCTACTTCACACGGTATAAAGCACAAGGTCCGAATGTTCAGTTCACCTTTAATGTGTTGATCAGTCAGTACTTCTAAATGCTTCGGAAATTTGGCAAGCACATCACCAAAAGCATCTTCAACACGCTAGTGTAGATTTCCATCAACAGTTGACCTCTTCACTGACTTCATACTGAAGATCAGATAGCCAGGAAGGATTTGCACCAAGAAACTCTTGGTACAAACCAAAGAAAAGCCTATCCATCTAGAAATATGCTGAAGAAAATAGCGATGGATTGGACACATGTTGAGGAGGCTCTTGACTGGGACCGGAATGGAGAGATGTAAGTTGGGCGTGGCTGAAAGGTTTGTATGAAGATCGTTTTGAAAGTGTTCATGAGAGTAGGTCAATATTAGCAAAAGAAAATTGAATGGTACAAATAAATATTAATTTTGATGGATTCAAGCTGGCCGCGGCGTCTTTTACTAAGTATTTGTTTAAACTGTCATCTTCATAGTTGTAATGACCAAAAACAAAATGTTTCCATGTGAACACAAGAAACCGATCGATGTGTTCCTCTTCATAACTTGCCACACTTCCATGAGTGTGACGCATAATAAAAAAATTAATTATTTTGACAGTATGAAAGCAAGGTGTGGTCTGATACAGTCTGTAGTACTTCCTATTGAAAAATAGTGACTTATATGAGAAATGATAAAATAACCTCAGCAATACCTTCCGGTAGCTACAAAGTTCAGAGGTTTTATTATTACTATTATTATTTCCTTTAGCTCCTAGAAGGACAAAAGGCTTCAGCCAGACGTCTCCATTACGTTCGGTTCTCCGACAACGTTTTCATCTGGCTCCAAGTCTATCCACATGCTTTCATCTCCTCTTCACATGACCTCATCTAAGTCACCCTTGCACTAACGACCAACTCACAGCTTCCCTTTTGAGTTCCACGCGAGTAATGGCTTGTCTAGTGATGTCACTTGATGGTTTGTTTTCTCAGAGTATGGTCAGTCCATCCCCTTTTCTTCCTGCTTATTTTTAGCACAATCGGTTCCTGCTGGGCTGGTTGGTTCGCTCCCAGATATCCCTTTGCTGATATTCTCTGACTGGCCATCCACTCTTGATTAGCATTGAGCGAAGGCAACTGTTAATGAAGGTCTTTACTTTGTTTGAGGTGCTCTTCATGTCGCGCCAAGTCTCTGATCCAATCGTATAGTAGCACTGACTGACTTCACATTGGAGTTGAAAATCCGGAGCTTACTTTTCATACTGATTGCTGTCGACCTCCACACAGACTTGAAAGTAATGACAGCTTGGTTGTTTTGCTTTCCCAATCCTCGCTGCTTTGATATCCTCGTCAGTTCCGCCTGTAGCTGAAACGATGCTTCCCGGCTAGGTAAAGAAGGTTGTTTCTTCCAGGTTCCTTCCATTTATGCTGGCTGATTGTTGTCTGTTGTTGTTGCCATTGTTGTTGGTCAGGAATCTTCATCACAACATCTGTTTTCTCTATGTTTACTTGGAGTCGTATCTTTGATGTTTCTTCTATCGCCAACTTGTTTCTTTTCACTTGCATATCTTCCAGTTTGTAGGAAATCAGACATATATCATCGGCGAAGTCCAGATCCTCCAAGTTTTTTGTGTGGGTTCATTTTATGCCTGTTTCTTCATTACCCGCTGTCTGTCGCATTATCCAATCTACTGCAATCAGGAAAATCATTGGCGATATTAGGCAGTAGGGAGTTCACAAGTTTTACAGGTGCAAAACATACTGTCCAAAAAAACCAACGGAAGATTGTTCCATTCCCAACAAAGCAGGACCAAAACTCTGTCTTCAAGAATCAAACAGAGCAAAAACAGTGATTTGGTGGATGTTGAATAATTGTGGAATGCAAGATGTGCATTCCGTCCCATTTAAAGGACTCGTCATCTAGATGCATCTGCTATCCCCATTGAGAAAACCATCAGTCACAGATACGCCCAGGTGACCGGTCGAAAGTAGAACAAATTGCACATCCTGCTGCATTCAGCTGCTAGTAATCACCTGACAAATTTTTTTGGCAACTCTAAAGAATAGCAGCCCAAACCGAAACGACCTTTGAACGCACAAGTGACCTTGAGCAAGGAATCAGGTGACTGTGTTATTTCCAGAGGTAACTATGGTTGCTCTACACCTTTTGCGTTGTAAATTCGCTCCGGATCTTGTTTTGATTAGTGTTTGGAGAACGGACTGTTTGAGAACCTATATAGTTCGTTTATAATTTACAGATTCCTTAGGTACTTTTGATAAAAAAATACAATCGAGGGAGACTGAATGTGAATCAGCAATGGGTATTGGGGATATATGACACCAGCGTCCAGAAAAGATATATTGAGGCGATCCCCAATCGCAGTACAGCGCTTAGTCCTGTCTGGGACGACTATTTATACCGATGAATGGAGTAGTTACAGTCAGTTATCGAATCTGGGCTATATTCATCAAGTGGTCAACCATACAAATGGTTTTCTCAATCCTTTTGATGGAACTCAAACTAATTTCTTCGAAAGTTTCTGGAGTCTTCTAAAAAAACGTATCGGATCTGTGAATGGATTAAGAAATGCAATAATATACAGTTATCTCGATGAGTTTATCTACAGGACTTGGTTTAACATGAGAATCAAGACTCCTATGAGAAATTGGGAGGTTTTTTTGCAACATATACGAGAACGTTGTCCTTTGTAACTATTTTTTAACATTGCATTCCTTATATATAAACGACTTATTACAATTATGCGCCGATTTTTTTGAGCCTGCTGATTGGTCGAAGTTGTCCTTGTCAAGGTCATTTGTCCGTTCGCTAGGTAGTTTCGGTTTGGGCTGCTATTCCTCAGAGTTGCCACTTTTTTTCTCCTTCATTTTCCCTAGTGGAACATAGGGCTTCAAGCTAGTGGCTTGAAGTTTTTGTAACAGTGTTTATTTTACAGGATGAGGTTGCTAGCCTCATGCCCAAGCTTTCCTCTTTACCAGCATTATTTCTGGCTTAGCTAGGTAAAGGAGTGTGTCGGCCGGGTTTGAACCCCAGACCATGTGCATGATCGGCGAGCGTCCTAACCGCTATGCCACTGACGCACACCTAACAAATTACTCCAGGTTAAATTTTTCTTAGACATCGCAAAAGCATCAGTCCAAGGAGCTGAAATGTCAAAAGAGACCTGATATGTATCCATATATATATATATATATATATATATATATATATATATATATATATATATATATATATATGGTGGTCTCTCTTTCTATTGCTCTCTTAGTCTGTGACCATTTCACTTTGATGAACCTGTCTCCTTTAACAATGTATATTCCCCTCATATTTGATATAATATGTGTGTTTGTTTGACAGTCTGTTCTTGGTGATATGTGTCCATATAATATTTGTGTTTGTTTGACAGTCTGATATATTTTGCTATGTATATGTGGATCGATATTCCATTATAATTAGCCAATCATGTTAAGACTGTCTATTGATTTGTTCATTTTGGATATTCGCTCACACACTTGTTCGGACATTCATATACATTTTTGCTCTCACACTCTTGTGTGACTTTTGATTCTCCTTGTGTTTGGAAAATAGAAGTATCATCGTAAACCTAGCGGTCTTCTGATTTCCGTCTATCTTGCGTCAGGACTATTAAATTCTCGACCAGTACATAACAATAATTTGGCGACGAGTATATAAAAAGACCGAACACATTAGTCCAAACAATCAACGGTAATGTTCCTCCAAACAGTCCCTGGCTAAGTAGTCACTCCACTTAAGCATAACCATAGTCGTACGACAACATATTACTGCTAACATCCTCACGCAGCAACACAGGGATTCATTAGAACAAATAATAAAACTCAAGTGAAAAGAAGGCATGCAAATGCAAGAACAGCGATCTACAGGTCACGAGAAAAACTGCTAATAATTACACAAATAAAATAAATATTCACAATTAAGCATCAATATTGTAAATAGATTGTTCATGAAACGGCTTGTTTCACATCAATTATTCCTCTACACTGGTAGCATTTAAAAGTTTTCCTACCGTGTAGTTTAGACACTAAACATATTGCTATACACTCCATTATAGATAAGATTTTATTCTGATAAGTCACACAGTGTTACACAGTAATATTAACTGATGACCACCTTTGGAGCACAAATTATTGTCACTCATAATCATATCAAGGCACCTACTCATACAGCTTTTTCCTTCATTTATATACATGTGTGGAATTGACCAGATATTTGAATAAAAATCAATATAGGATAATAGATAGATAATATAGAAATAATAATATTGTAAGAACATAATACAAGGGCCAGGAAACAGATCGTTTATTAAGGAAATCAACACATATTTATAGATTTTCGTGTACATACATAAGAATTAAGCTAAGGTAAGAATGGTTGACCCCGAGGAGATAAGTAATTTAGAAAAAAGTTCAGCAACTGCACTGCATGCATTAACACACAATCACACAGTAGGGTGGGTGGGAGAGGGTCACAATTCTAAGAAGTAATCTATGTAGGTGGAGAGAGAGAGAGATTGATTACTGAATCCTGACTGGTTCATCATCGAGTCTACACCCAACACAACACATGCAACAGAAATGAGTCAACGCGAATACCAGAAATATGGAAGATACTATTACCGCCAGTCAGTCAAATCAGAAGAGGATAATAAATAATCTTAAAATTCTATTTCAATTCACGTTCATCTCAACATTCTAACAATTTACTTATTTTGAATATAAAAACACTCGTTTAATTTTCCATCTGATTGTATTTGATTGATAACACTAATATAATTATATCCGAATGTACTTTATCTTATATGGATTTTATTCAGATGTCTAATCATCACTTTTTTCACTCATGTATATATAAATGAAGCGAAAAAGTTGTGTGAGTAGGTGCCTTGATATGATTATGAGTGGCAGTGATAATTTGTGCTTGAAACGTGGTAGCATCAGTTAATATTACTATACAACACACTGTGTGACACTTTATCAAAATAAAATCTTACCCATAATGGAGTTATACTCTACCACAGTGCCCAAGTTTTATACTTATATTGCTATACAGATTTATCTATGGAATTATACATTTGAAAAGATACGTATATATATATGGATTTATATGTGACCAACTGTTATCACTACAAGCAACACGTAATGCTTATTCTTATATATATATATATATATATATATTTGTATATACAATAATCGATCTCTTCAAATGACTATTTTTCACAGTATTTGTTTACTTGACCATCAGCTTCTCCAATTTCTTCTTCTTTCTTTTATTGAAATTTCTACTTTCTCACTTGTTGTTTTCGTGGTGTGACATTTGAAGGTTGAATAACCCCCATATAAATCTATATACATACATATATGTATATCCATAGTGTGCATTTATCCCGGATCACTTTTACTTCGATCAAAGGGGAAAATAAATATATAAATAAATAAATGTACAATGAGAAGAAAGTTTGCCGACTTTACAATGCAGAAAAAAGTTTAACACTTTTTTTTAGAAAAAATTACTTGGAAGTCATAAACTTGTGTATCCTTTGAATTGAATACGGTGTATTGTGCGTGCATGTGTGAGTGTGTGTGTGCGTGTGTGTGTGAGAGAGAGGGACATTGAGTAGATAGATGAGGAGAGGGCGGAAGAAACTGGTAAAATTAATAACAAAAAAATTGAAATTCGATATTTACTCAAGTATAATATAATAGCTTATTTTTATTTTAGACTTTTGTTTTTACAAGTAGGGCTAATTTAAAAAAGCGATTGTTCTCAATGTGGCTGCGTCTTCTGAGCTGGATGAAGACTTCACTTGAGTAGATTTCATTGTTCTGCCAGAATAATAATATAATAATAATAACGGCTTTATTCCAAACAGTATTTGTGGTACAGGTATGGAATTTTCAGCGTGCATTACAGTATATTGCATCTAATTACCTCATAAATTATATAAGATTTTTAAAAATCAAAAATAAATAAAAATAAAATAAATAAGTTATAAATAAATAAAATAAATAAATATTAAAAATTAAGAAAAAAAAACAGCGTAGAGTATTTCATTTCAAACAATGCACCACAGGATTTGAAACATAAAGTTGATGTGTGGTAGTAGATGAGAACAACAGTGTAATAGTAACGAGGAAAGGAAAACAAAAACTAATGAGACTATTTGTTAGAGTGCTGCAGTAAGTTTATCGTGTCATACCTAACGGATTTCTCATCACATAACAGCTGTGCCAGATATGGTATTGTGGAGTTTTTGTATTTGGTAGTCCTAGCATATAGCCTCCTATAGCTGCTTCTAGTTCTTCCAGATGAAATGCAAGGAGATAGATGCGTATAGAGAGGATGCTCGGGGTCCGACAATATTGTATTCGCTAGTTTCTTACATGACATTATATGTCTATCTACAATAGTGTTCACCAGTTGGTTTAACGATATCCCACTTGCCCTACTAACAGCTTTTAGTGCCCTTCTCAGCGAAGCAAAGTCTTTCTTAAGTAGTCCAGGAAAGACTAATGGGGAGCAGTAAAGGAGGATGGGTAGAATACAAGAATTTACAAACTGAGAAAGCAAAGACTGCTTTATACCAGACTGCCTAAATTTCCTAATGTAGAACGTTAAGCGAAACATCTTTCTAGTAACTAGCAAGATGTGGGAAGACCAGGAAAGATCGGTGGAAAAACTCAGCCCAAGGTACTTGACATAAGATGTATTTTCAACCTCTGTGCCGTCAATGAGAGTGGGGCCATGTGAGCTAACTAGTTGCTGTAGGTCACATTTACGTCTGAAAGTGAAATTGACTACCTGACATTTAGACGGATTAAGCTTAAGTCCGTTTGAAGAGGACCACTGACTAATTTCCGACAGAAAGCTATTTAATTTGGAACAATCTGACTGAGAGTTGACAGGCATAGAAACCGAGAGGTCATCGGCATACTTAACAAAAGTGGCTACATCAGAATGAGGCAAGTCATGTAAGAAAAACGAGAACAGAAAGGGAGAAAGAACAGCACCTTGAGGAACACCAGCTAAAGTAAGTGAGGTAGTGGAGGATTTTCCATTGTAGACGGTGTACTGCTTCCTTTCAGAAAAATAGGAATGCAACCACTTATTTGTCCAGCTTTCAGCCTGTGTTGCAGCAAGCTTACTTAGCAAGAGAGACCTGGGAACAGAGTCAAATGCAGATGTGTAATCAAGGAAGGCACAGCGAACGTATTTAGCTCCTTTATCTAAACTAGAGACTATGCTATGGTGGAGGACGACAGCGGCATCTAACGTACTCCTACTATGTTTATAAGCAAACTGGTTGGGGTCGTTGAAAGGTTTTAAAAAGGGATCAAGATTAAGTAAAAACATCGATCGCTTCAGGATTATGTGAACTTATTTAAATTCCTCATGACTGATACATATATATGATTGTATCTGATGATATCCTCTGTTGTGGCTAGTTATTTGTATTATTGATGGTTTTTATTGATTTGGAAGTAAACTTTTTGTCATGTGGCTTATTCATTATTATTATAATTATTGTTTGTTTGGGTTCCCAGGGCAACACAGGATTCCAGCCTCACGTCTCCATTGCGTTCGGTTCTTCATCAGCGTTTTCGCCTCGCTCCACGTCTGACCATATGCTTTCATCTCCTCTTCACATGATCTCCTCCATGTCACACTCATACCAACTCGCCGCTTCCCATTCGGCCGGGTTCGAGCGATCGCCTAGTGTGTGATGTCACTTGATGGTTTTCTCAGAGTATGATCAATCCATCCCTTTTTCTTCCTGCTTATTTTTGCACAATCAGTTCCTGCTGGGCTGGTTGGTTCGCTCCCAGATATCCCTTTGCTGATATTCTCTGGCAGGCCGTTTGATCTTGAGTATTATTGAGCGAAGACAGCTGTTGATGAAGGTGTGTAGTTTGTTTGAGGTGCTCTTCATGACGCGTATTCATTATTAATTATCTGATAAACTTGATCTGTAGTAATGTGTCTGTTCATCGCTGGTTCATCGTCTGAGTAGAAATTGATTTCTTGGTATATTTTTGTTGTTTTCATCTTTATCTGTGTCTTTAATGTGCGTTTACGCTGGAATGTTGAATGAAAAGAGAAATGAGCCATCTTTTCGAAAACAGTCTGCAAGTATAGTATTCACTGCTGTCATATAATTAAGGTTATATTAATATATGTGTAAAATCTGGGCACTGTGGTAGTAAATAATTCCATATCAGTTTATTTATTAGATGTATCACACAGTGAGTGAAACATTATTATTTACTGGATGACGTTTCGAACAAATTTTATTGTGGTTCATAATCATATCAATTGTAATCACACAACTTTGAACCTTTAGTTTTTATTGTTTTCTTTGTCCTCTCCTATTTATCGTCTTTGGGGTAGTAGAATTTTCCAGATATCCAACTGGACAGGTGTTGAATCGTTTCTATTACATGTATTTGCAGTTGATTCGATAAACAAGGTTTCTGTTATCAATCTCTCCCTATACCCTGTTACATTAGATTTTAAAACTGTCATCCTATCCCATCATATTGTATGACTGTGTGTAACTGCATGTAGTGATTAGTATAGCTGAACTATTCTCTAGATTTCTTATCTTATTCGGGTCAAACAATCTAGATTTTGTTAGGTTTTTATGCTCGGCTAGTCTAACTGATTGCCCATGTTCTACTACTTTAACGTATGTATTTGACCTGACAATCATTGCAGTCAGGGTATTAGATAAACTAAATTGTTTTGTTTTAAAGGCTCCACAGGATTGATCCTCCAACCGACAAAGCTTGTTTTTAAATGAGTTTGTGGGTGGTTTGAATGACAGCCACTTTTTTCCTGCCTTGTTAAGAATTCTGCGTAACGTGGTTTCCGAGGTTCCTTCCTTGTATGGAATTACTACTTATGATATAGATTCCTTGTTTTGGTGTCGTCATTAATATTATTATTATCACTATCACTATTATCATCATTTATTTTATTTTTACATTTCCTTACATATTTCCTGATTAATTTATCAGGGTAATTATTAAGTTTCAAAGCTTCTCTTACATACCTCCCCGCCTGTCTTAGATTTTCCTTGGTACTACTTAGCTTTTGTGCTCTGTCACTTAAACATTTCACCAATCCTATTTCTACTGACATAGGATGGGATGATAGGAAATCCAAATATCTGTTTGAATGTGTGGGTTTCCTATAAACACACACTAGTGTTAAACTTCCCATCTTCTTTCCTTTTTACGTTGCAATCTAACATTGGAAGTTACCCTTCCTGACTTTCCAATTGATAAGTGGATTGAATTGCCTCCGCCTCTGAGTTAATGTGTTCCAAAAATCTATCTGTATCTTGTGTTCTAAGTACAGTGAATGTGTCATCTGCACACCACCACCATACTTTTAGGGTGAGAGTGAACGTTTCAATTGCCATGTTTTCCCACCTATCCATGAATATATCTGCTACAACCGGGGATATTGGTGGTCCCATGGCAACTCCTTCAGTTTGTTTGTATATTTTCTCTTGGAATTTAAACAAACAGGTGGTTCAGTGAAAAGGTTCTTTTCGCAGAATTCATTTTCTTCTTAAGCTGCACAATCGTATTTATGTGCAATTTTGTTTCAAAAAGGAGAATAGTGTAACAAAAATGATGGGTTGTCATAATCATAGTTATTAGTATTAATCGATGCGAAAGAGTGGTTGATTGAGGGTGTTACAGTTGCATAATAATGGATGAGATGAAACCAAGATGCACATGTAGACGAAATAAATGTAAAGCCAGTGCAGCGATAGAAGACAACAGAATTGGTGACGTAATGTCTAATTTGTATTAGGCATTTTTATATAACGAAATTCCTAAAACTGGAAGATATGCAAGGGAAAAGCAACAAGTTGGCGATAGAAGAAGAAGAAGAAGCATCAAAGATAGGACTTCAGCTGAACATAGAGAAAACAGATGTTGTGATGAAGATTCCTGACCAACACCATCAACAACAATAACAACAGACAACAGCAAACATAAATGGGAGGAACCTGAAAGAAGCTACCTCCTTTAGCTACCTACCTACATACCTGGGAAAGCATCGTCTCAACTACAGGCGGAACTGACGAGGATATCAAAGCCAGAGTCGGAAAAGCGAGGCAAGCTTTCATTTCTCTCAAGTCTGTGCGCAGATAGATCAAGAGCACTCAGCATGAAAAACGAGATCCAGTTTTTCAAGTCCAATATGAAGTCAGTGCTACTCACCTCACGGATCAGAGACTTGGCGCGTCATAAAGAGCACTTCAAACAAACTACAGACCTTCATCAACAGCTGTCTCCGCTCAATAATACTGAAGATCAGATGGGCGGCCAGGAAAGATCAGCAACAGGGATCTGTGGGGGCGAACCAACTCAGCAGGAACCGATTGTGCTCCAAATAGGCGGGAAGAAACAGAGGCAGGTGGATTGGCCATACTCTGAGGAAACCATTAAGTGACATCACTAGATAAGCCATCGCTCGAGTGGAACCAGGTCGAATGAGAAGTGGCGAGTTGATCGTCCAAGAGTGACCTGGAAAAGGTCATGTGAACAGGAGATGGAGACATGTGGGCGGACTTGGAGCCTGGTGAGAACTCTAGCAGAGAACCGAACTCAATGGAGACGCGCGGCTGAAGCTCTATGTTCCTCTACGAATTAAAGGAAATAATAATAATAATAGTAATAGTAATGTAGCGAAATTATGTACACCTCACTTCCAAATCATCATCCGCCTAGATCTTTCGTGTTGTCCTACTCATTGCCTTCACAGTGTGTTTCTTTGTCTTCCTCCTCACTACACCCATGTTTCTCTGTAACACTGAATAATTTGCTCTCTTTGATTTTAAATCTGTCTCCCTGCTTTATGATATTTTTATGCCGATGAACATCTCTCTTTTTATACTACTGATAAATGTTATCAGTAGCACATGTCACACCGGTGATATATATTGGTCGTCCAACGCGTAGCTTTTCTAACAGGATTCAACAAAACTATCCCGCTTAGTTGCAGAATTGTGCTAGCGGCACTATAAAGAATGTGATAACTAACCAACCTGTCGACACCTTAAATTCAGCTCCTCTCATATATTGATAAATATTAACAATTACAGTTATGAACAAAGAAAGAACTACAGTTTTAGCAGAATCGACGAAAGAACTTCCTACTGTCGATATGTTGATGAAACATTTATAGTGTGCAACAATGAAAGTCATGCTTCACACTTACCCAGATTATTCAATGTTGCATACACCAATATTGAGTTTACTATGGAACATGAAAGTGACGGAAAGTTTCACGTACTCGACACTGCCATGAAACCCCTAGAAGACGATCAATTTGTCAAAAGCCTACATGGAAAGGACAATACTTATATTTTAAAAGCTTTTGTCCAAGTAGCTTTAAACGTGGATTACTCAAGACTCTGTACTCTGTAGAGAGCGAGGAGAATACGCTCTATAGAGAAATTAGAGGAAGAATTTGGGTTTCTTGAAAAGATATTGAAGAGCAATGGTTTCATCAACAATTATGGAAGATCTGAAGCCACAAGTGTAAAACAAATCACAGTGGGTAAAACGCCAATCTACATTCAACTTGATCATAAAGGTGAAACAAATTGCACCGATGACCAACAGAAGGCAGAGTACATCCCTAGCCAGAGCCAATCCTGCAGCTAAGCTCGTTCCCGTCTATCGAACAACCTGCTCTTTGGTGCAATCAAAAATCGATAGATATCCTTCTCATGTTAACTCCAAATTTACATGTATGTGGGGGAGCAGTTACATTGGAAGGCCAGAAAGAAAAGCATATCTACGATTTTTTGAACATGTACCAAAAAGCTTATGTCTAAGGGGAACAAATGCTTTAAACAGTGCCATCGTCAGGCATCTCCTCGACATGGGTCATGAGGTGGACGTCGAAAAGTTGTTCAAAATTATCAATAGACAAAAGAGATCATTTCTCCTCAAGTTTGCTGAAGCCCTTTCCATCAAACGCCTGAAATCTTAAATGCGTCCAGAAAGAAGTGGTTATCAGTCTTTCTTTTCCCTGTCTGGTAACTGGATATTTTCATCTTTCTTTCATGTGAATGCGAAATGGTGGAAAGTTTCCATTGTGTGTATGATTCTTATTGTGTTTAATACTACATATATATATATATATTACTGTATGCATATATTGATCAACTGATTTTTGTGTGAAAATGAACCATGTGCAAGTATGTTAAAATTGTTTTTGTAGGTATATTTAATGATGTCTTTGGTCTGTAGGCAGCTGACGAGAAGGCAACGAAATAAACATTGATGGTACCACTTCATCCTGCTGAAACTGTAGTTCTTGCTTTGTTCAAATTCATTAGGGGGAATAAATGTATGAAATTTTGGTTATAACAACTTATCATTCGTGTTATTGTACTCTTTTGCAAAAATAATTGTGTACATAAACGCGGCTATACTGCTAGAGAAAATGTGTTCTCCGATAAGAGCCCCTTCTCTAAACTAATTGTTTTGCTTTTATTCAGGATTTTACAGAGACTGTTTTGAAGCCTGAATCATTCAAGTTTGTCAGTAGAGTGTATTTTCCCATCCAAATTCCAAACATACATTTTCCACTTGTTGCAATATATACTACTTATATTTGCAATAAAATCTTCCAAAAAAAGAGTATAACATGTAGGTGTAATATTTATTCGTCCTTTTTTCATTTGTACACGTTCTCATTGCAGAACTGGTCTATTTATGGCAGATTAGTCAATAAATTCTTAGTGCTGTCAGTTCGCCTTCACAGTAAGAAGATATGAGACAGTGGTTTGAAGACTGAACTGTCAGTTATGTATAGTAGAAGAGATTAGAATCTCGTGCCTAACTAATAACCGCCGCTTCTTAGCACAAAAACAGAATAAAATACACTTCACAAGTATATTAAAAAGGAATTTCTATTAGCGGCAACAACTGTGCAGTATGATTTACGAGTTCCTTTTAAAACGTGTGGAATTGTAGCACATTAATTATTATTTTTATTGTTGTCTCCTTTAGTTCCTAGAGTAATACAGGGCTTCAGCCGCACATCTCCATTGCGTTTGGTTCTCCACCGATATTTTCATCTGGCTCCGCGTCTGCCCACATGCTTTCATCTCCTCTTCACATGACCTCCAATGTGTCACCCTACCCTCACACTGATGACCAACTCGCCACTTCTCACTCCGTCAGGTTCCACTCGAGGACCTGTCTTGTGATGTCACTTGATGGTGTACTCAGATTACGGCCAATCCACCTCCATTTCTTCCTGCATATTTGTTGTATAATAGATTCCTGGTAGGTTCTTCCCCAGGAAATTAGACACTGACAATACCAGTTCACTTAAAGTATTAGGGTAGATACAATGGAGAAGATTACTAGCTTAGGTGGATGATTCTGAGGTATTTATGTCCTCCAAGGTGGATAGTATTGTGTTAGATAGATTTTAATTAATAGCACCTAAATGGTATCTGTTTTCATTTACAATTAACGGAGACCAGGAGACATAAACAGTAAGGAGATGAAAATGTCTCTGACTGACAACATTACGCTGAATGGAGACCGTCGAGTAAAACCCAAAAAGGAAAGGACAAGCTGTGCACAGGTCTCCGTGTGACGTGGGCGGGTTCTTATCAAGGGGAAACGAAAGTTTATTGATAGTCATGGCGGCAGCACAAAAGGAGTGTAGAGAACAGGAAAGAAATCGGAGATGTGCTGCTAGTATGATATCGATGAAAATGGCATTTATATCATTCGAGAAAAGCCTATACACTTTCACAACTGACTGAAAAAGAATCTTTAACAGAATCATTTCACTATTAACTTTGAATATACAGTGTATATCTATAAATAATAAAGTGGTAACGTCTCTGACTGCAGCATTTGGTGACGTGGGTTCGAATGTCAGAAGGGACATGAGTTCCTTCAAGGTTGCAGATACACCTTACTTACGAGTGCCAACTAGCACTAGGTCCAAGGCTTCCTGTGGCCGATTACCTCCAACCAACTAGTATCATCAAATCACTGTGCATCATGATGATGAACTACCTAAAATGATGGTCACATCCCAAACCTGACTGGCAGAATTCAGTCTGCCCCAAAGATAGGACTAGATACTTTACACTAGTTACTAGTGTCCGATCAAAATCTGACGTATGTCAATGCCTCTGTTGACTTCAGATTCGTATGAGTACCAGACTTCTGGAAATTCCCCAGAATTGTTTGTGTTCCCTTTGCCTAGGTTTGATACACTTTCCCTACTTTATGTCCGCATGTATTACTGATTTCAAGGAGTGGGAATCATGCCTTTGGATGGCTAGTTTATGGCTATGGATGTGAACAGCCAAAACCAGGCAATTAGGTTTAAGGTTACCAGGAGATATGCATGATAAACTCTTGAATAATTCTAAAACGCTAGCTTGAAATTGAAATACGCGCTGAATCTACTGTCTAGGTAAACAATGAAAGCTTCGCAATTGAACAATCAGAAAACACAGCCACACCAATAATATGTTTACATATGCCTTCATAAGAACGAACAGTGAGGGACTTTCTGATTTCGTGAAGATTATGATTTTCATCTAACAATCTTTTGACTGCATAACTGTTATCCGCTTGCATTATTCAGACAGATTTCAAGCCAGTTGATTACAGGCATGTTAACCTCAGTTTGTTTATCTAATCTTTTTTGCATACATCACAAAGAGTAGTTACTTTATAAAGAAGTTTTTACAATGATTAAAATTTAGAAAAACAAAATGACCGATAGAAAAATTAGGCATTCTGAGTGTTGATGAGGGTGATGAATTTATAATTAGGTCCTGTAATTCAACGATGCATTGAAATTTCAGTGACCTATAAACGTTCCTTCATCGTCAAATTAATCATTGAAAAACCGAAGGTCATTGAATAATTTGAAATATGTCTGTATGTTAAATTTGTTTATTGACGAGGCTTTCATTACACTCCACTGAGTCGAGTAGAGTAGAGGAGAGTGGGAAGAAAGCAGAATGTGATACCTACCGCCCAGTATGGTTTGATGAGCTTTAGTAATATTAATCCTACTGTAAGTAAATATTTCCTGAGAACGAGAACGCCTATCACTCATCTCTCACACAAAATAATTATAACATGCAATAGTAACTTGATTTTGAGATTAGGGATGATAGATATAGTGAGCTTTCATATTCATTTTTGTAAAGATAAATTTTGTGAGTTATTGTTTTTTTTTCATTCCTTTTATGTTTCCAGCGGAACATAGGCTTTCATGCTTGAAGTTTCAAAGTTTTAGGAGCAGTAATGTTGTTTCTGACCAGGTCTGTTGCTTTATATTCATCCTGACCTCCTCACCGAGCTTACTGTCTATATCGGCTAAGCGAGAGTAAGGATTGCATCGGCCGGGAATCCGACCCAGGTTACGTATATGGCTGGCGACCATTCTACCTTCAACACCACCGGTGCAATGTGAGTTATCTCGTGCAGATGATTTTCAGAAGTGACTAAAAATACTCCACAGTGTAAAAAACTGTTCATGCATCCAGCCACTCTTATGACTGGTTCTTGATTATTTATTTAACTTCACTAAAATATTGGGTAAAATGATCGCATATTTGGTGTACTGATTAGTACACTAAATGCATACATACTACCCCCTTTCAAATGAGTGAAGTGATGACAACAGCCAATCTCCTCTTGTTTCCATTTTTATTTATTAATTTTATTCCTTACGTCCCGAGTGGAACATGGGGTGGTTTCAAGCTAGAGCGTTGAATTTACAGTAGCAGTGAGTTTATTTTTACGGGGTCAGATTGCCAGCCTCGTATGCACCCTTCCCTCTTTACCAGTCCTACTGACCGGGATCGAACACCGAACCATATGTGTGATTGGTGAGCTTCCCACAGCTGAACCATCAACCCACCTTTTTTTTTCCAGACAACTATTAACTCTAATCAGTAGCTGAATAAATACGGAAACAGATCAGTGAGATCCATTTCTTGTTCCCATCACATCAGAAGAAGAAAGATAACAGTTAGTAAGAAGCTTATTTTCATCAAACTTGACTACAAGGGCTACGACAATATGAGAATGGTAAATAAAAGATTAAGCGCAGCCCTGTCTAGGACGTATCCTGCAGCGTTATTAGTCTGTCTATCCCGAACAACCTCTTCACTGGTGCAGTCAAATATTGACAAGTACTCCTCACATGTTACCTCCAACTGTGTATACCAATTCACATTTATCTGCGGGAGCAGAGAGAGGAGAGTCTACGTCAGATTCTGCGAACATGTACCAAAGAGCCCCTGATTAAAGGGACCGAATTGTTTAAGCTCTCCAATCCCCAAACACCTGATTGACACAGGACACCAAGTAGATGTGCTGGAATCGTTCAAAATAATTAAGAGACAAAGTCTTCTCAGGTTTGCTGAAGCTATAGCAATAAAACGATTGAAGTCTGACTTATGTGTCCAGAAACAATCCGTTGTTGGACTTCAGTTACCCTGGTGACTCATTACTTAGTAACTTTTTGTTTTCTAATTTTGTTGACTCATCTTTCCACTCCCCCGTTTATTTTTCGCTTGACTCTCTTAATAAGAGATATTTTTTCTTGTAATCTTTTGAGTTCTGTTCATTGTATTCCATCATCAACCTCTCATCTGACCTCATGTGCACCAAAATTTAAAAATTTTGACCTTCTCTTATATAATTATATATCTATTACCAGTTGTCTTTTTTCAAGAAACTTCTCTAACAAGATATATATATATATATGTCGTAACACTTTAGACACCCTCTAAATCTCAACGCCTTATTTTACTCTGACGCTCTGACAATATGCTTGCTAATGGACAAAGATTTGTTAAAATTGTACACTTTTTATTTTTATTTTATTCGAAAATTCAGGTTATACGCAGCTGATGGGAACCAACAAAATAAAATGGATCCAGATTATTCTGTGCCAATATTTCCTCTTTCTTTATTCAAATTTGTAAAAGGGAATGATTGTGTGAATTAAAGTTAGAAGATGATACATCTATGTTCATTTTAATTCGTACACGGTGAGGAACAAACCAGTAAATGCTGAAAATGTATGGTCCGTTCTCAAAGAAAGGAAGTGGAATTCAATTGGCAGAAATATCAGAAACATCTGTGATACAAAGTTTATTTACATAATCCTACGCAGTGATGTAGCTCCTTTGAACTGCAGGAAGACGAAACTGGAAACGCTATATAAGTAATTGGTAAGTCAGAAGGATAGTAACCGAAGATGTAGGAGAAGGTGTAGTCTTCAGGGATTACAGTGTGTGTTATTCAGTCTCTAAGCATTAGTTCAGTGCGACACTGAGATCGATAACTCTTTATTCTGACAGTTTAGGAGAGAAGAAAATTGAACAGTGAAGCATATCCTAGTCTCAAGTGGATGAGTAGTTGGAAATGAGAAGTTTCAGAGAGGTAATGTAAATACATATATACTAATCAGATGAATGCTGTTATTATTATTATTGTTCCCTTAGGCTCCTAGTGGAACATAGGGCTTCAACTCAATATCTCCACTTGCTTCTGTCTTCTGCTCTACTTTTCATCTCCATCTATCCATGTTAGTCCATACTGTTTCAACCAACTCCTCTTCACACCATCTCCTCTATGTCACCCACTCTTGCACTGTCATCCCACTCGCCGCGTGCTTCCCTTTCGGCCTGGTTCCACTCGAGAAATTGCCCGACGCGCGCGCGATGTCACCCGGTGGCGGCTTCCTCAGCGAGCGGGTGTCTAATCCATCCATCCATATCCACTTTCTCCTGCATATTTGTTGGTTGGTGATTAGTTTGTTCTTGTTTTGTTTGTCTGTTCCCATAGTTTGGTTGGTTTTTGGTGATTCTTTCCGGCCCGGCTATCCGATCTTCACTATAGAGCGAAGACAGTTGTTGACACTGATCTCCAACCTGTTGATTGGAAATATTCTTTATGACCCGCCTACCAAGTTTCTGATCCGTATAGAAGAACTGACTGACTTGACCAGGTTTGTATTGAAAATCCGTTGTTGAAATTTGTTGTTGATTCTGGCTGAGTGACGAAGATTTCCAGATTGGTTTCAGGTTGATGAATGTGTTTCTCGCCTGCCTTCCTGATTCTCGCTCGATTTGACATCCTCATCCGTTCCGACTTCCTGTAGTTGAGACACTGCTCCCTAGATAATGAAGTGAATGACGTAACCTCTTTCAAATCCCTCCCGTTGATGGTGATTGGCACTGGATGTTGTTGCTGTTGTTTTCGTTGGTTGGCTCGTTATTTTCATAACCTCCGTCTTGTCAATGTTTACCTGGATTCCTGTCTTTGCCGGCTGCTTCTTCCACCAGTTCGTCGGTTTTCGCTCACTTGTAAGTCTTCAATTTTGTGACAGTGACATCAAACATAAATCATCCACGCGCGAAATCCAGGTCTTCTAGGTTCTTCACGTCGGTTGGTCCAGGATATCCCTCCCTGTCTTCTCGTTTCCCACTCACTGCCTGACGCATAATCCAGTCAGTCCACCACAATTAGGAATATCATTCATTGGTGGTAATAAGCACCCTTGTCTGACTCCTTCCTTTGTTTACTCCAAACGCCTCGGTGAGTTTTCCGTTGTGGATCACTTGACATGTTCCGTTGTCGTACAGCTGTTGAATGAGGTTGATGAATATTTGGGGCACTGTGCGGCGTAGTACTACTCGAGTAGTTTTCAAATTACTTCGCGGTCAACGCTACCTGTCGAAGGCCTTCTCAAAATCTATAAAGTTGAGGTAGAGATTTGATTGCCATTCCATGCTTTGTTCTGTAATGATGATGCGTAGAGTTGCAATTTGTTCAGAACATGATTTGCCTTTCCTGAATCCAGCTTGTTCTGGTCGGAATTCTGTATCCAGTGCTTCATTTATTCCGCTTTCATTGCTTCAGGCGGACCCAGAGACGACAGACGATGAATGCTGTAGTCTATGCGAATGCTAAAAAACATAGATATCTTGAATGCGTCTAGATATACGTGAATCTCTTAGTGGGTGGCTGTTTAGACGCGGTTGTATTCTTCAAAAAACTATATTTTCACTGAAGTAAGTGATACAATTATTCTGTGTATTCCTGTATACTCTGAGGCTAGTGTTTGTGTTTGCTGACATTAACAGACAGAAAATCCAGCTCGTATTTATTTTTCACTTTGTCTGCCCGCGATTGCATGTCTAATTACAAGGGTTACAGATGGCTAACAATGATCTATCTACCTGTATCGAAGTCCTAAGAGTTAGGTACAATCATTGAAACCCTAAAATTGATCAAGCGATGACTTCAGTTATAGGACTATTGAAAAGTAAAGAGTATAAGATAGCCGTTCCCTGTCTTAGTTCGCTACTCGTCAGCAGTACGCATGACTGACTGAATCACGGATCGAATCCATGACCTTTAGGTTGCATGATGAACTCGTTGATCATTCAGCCTTCGGCATGGAATTCAGTGATTGACTATAAATTTTAACTCCCGTTAGTTCGTGATTTATAACGGTCTGAGAAAGTGATTGATGTCCTCACACACATACGATGTTGAGCCCCTCTGGTTGAAACTTCACAATAGAACTTGAAGCAACTTCATCTTACATTTAGTCACTAGTGAGCACCAGTACCACCTGGTGCTGGTTTTCATTAGTTCTTTAACTAAGTTTAGTTCATGATAAATTCTTAAAACAAATCAACTGCCTGCAAACCATTACTAGAAAACATGTAAATCTTCCTTAAAGAAAGTTAATGAATTTTATTGGTGGATGGTGACTAGCAGTGGAACCCAGCTTGATGCACATTTATTCTTATTTGGGACTCATCAGCTAGCCGGATGTACTTGCATTTCTCAGTGAGTGATGATGTTACCACTGAGGATCGAACCCAGTGCCCATAGTTTCAAACGCCAAAGCGTTATCCCCCATACTATGTCAACCTGAGCCCGAGCACTTCAGTCCAATCAATCGACGGGAAAATTTAGAATTCAGTTAAAAGGATGATGAATTTTATTTAAAAGTTTTCTAAAAGAGCAAAGAAAATGATCCCAAGAAAGTTGTTCGGTGATAAATTGTACTTTTTTATCAGTCTGGAGGAAGCAGATGTATCTTAGTGACAGTATGATAGGATCCCACATATTTTGGTATTGACTGTTTAATTTTGTATATATGGTATATTATCATTCTCACACATTTTGGTAGTGACTGCTAATCTTGTATATGTGGTATATTATCATTCCCACACATTTTGTTACTGACTGTCAACCTCGCACATATGGTATATTATCATCTCTCACGCACTTTGTTATTGGCTATTAAGATAAATTATTTCAAATGCTGTTAGCTGTCCATATTGTTGTAAAATGTATAAATACCATGGCTTTCTTTATCGTTGTTGCACTTCAGTACACAGTCACAGTCCAGCCTTTGTCTTTTGATATTTGCGTGCTTTGCTAAATCGGAAGGTACGACAAGCAGATAGGCAGATTAGTTCAGGCGCAGACAGAGCAAGGTGAAAACGTCTTCATTCAATTCCCTACTGTTATAACACAGTATTTGAAATCTTACAGACAATTTTCAAACTTACACGCATTTCTACACTGAGTAGCAAAACTGAGGAGATTTCTACAAAGAGTTCAAATATTCTAAGAGAGATGGTCACACTAGATATTTCCAACGTTTAAATAAGCAGGTAATAAAAATCAGTTGGTAGAAATAATAATGGGATAAATAAGAGACTACAGTAAGAGTTACATCTTTGGAATTAGATTATTTGTCTAGGGAATGTTATAATTCAAGGAAGAATTATGCATTTGAACTTGTCACTTTCCTTGGTTGATTGATTTATCAGGGTCGGTACATCAACTCCTGTTGAAATCTTGTCTACCCAAACCAATGCATTAGTAGTATCTAGTCAAGACAGTGAACTTAGACAGGTGCCTCATATGAAAACTGAGTACTACTGTGGTGAGAGGTGGTTGCTAGCCAAAAGTGGTAGACAGTATTTTACGTCAGTGTGTATGTCTCAAATATTGGTCGTGAGAAAATATGAACAATACTGATTCAACAAACAACCGAAGCACACTTTGCTTAGGCGGATACAGTTAACATATAGATGATCTGATATTCAAGAAACAGCCAAAACTAGATGCAAGGTTAACTTTCTGTGAGAAACAACCAATCAGAAGACTGTGTTTGTTTGCTTGAATAAGCTCTAAAAATGTACATGAAAATCTAGAATACGTGTTGATTTCCTTAATAAACGATCTGTTGCCTGGCCCTTGTCTTCTGCTGTTACACTACTAACCTCCCTTAATACCTACGTGCTGATGCAGACGACTTATGTTTAATGTCACACAAACTCGAAGACTTGTAGGCAAAAACCAACAAACTGGCTGAAGGGTCTGGCAGCTAAGACAGGCCCTCAGGTGAACATGGAGAAGACAGAGGTAATGAAGACAACAAACCACAACCACCATCAACCAAAACAACCACCAGCACCAATCACCATGAATGGGAGGGATTTAACAGAGGTTACCTTCTTCACTTAAAACCAGTTTGAAAATCTCTTACTGTCATTCAGCATAAAGAACAAGATTCACAATTTCAAAGCAATTATGTATTCAGTCAGTTCTTCCATATGGGTCAGAAACTTGGAGTGTGCATCACGAAACACATTTCCAACAGGCTGTTGCAGACTTTTAACAGCAACTACCACCTTCGCTGGCTGGCTCCATACTGACGATTAAATGGCCAGCCGACCGACCAGAAAGAATTAGAAACAAGAAACTCTGGCTAGCTGAGAACAAACCAACAGGCGAGAGCCGATTACTCAAAAAATATGTAGGAGAAAATGGAGATAAATCGGCATGCAATCAGTTGGCCATAGTATGATATTGCGCGCCAGGCTCTCGAGTGGAATCCGAACAGGAAGCGACGAAAGGGTGGTTGGTGCGAGGTTGACCGGGAGGAGGTCGTGTGGTGATGAGGAGATGAGTGATTTCGGTCAATCGTGGACTCAGATGAAGAGGATGGCAGCAAATAGAAGAAAGTGGAGATGTGTTGATGAAGCCCTATGTCCCTTTAGGAGCACAAGGACGTTTTTATAACAATACTACTCCCTGAGTCACTGCGAAACATGAAAAGACTGTGACAGTAAAGATGATGACTCTGTATCATAAAATTAGTCACTTGAGTAAATTTTTTTTCCCCAAGAATGAAATAATTTTTGTCATTGATGAAACTGCTTACTCTGATTGGTTGACACCTATTCAGTAAAACTATTATGATCACCCAGTAAAATAAATTAAAATTCAAAACACAAAATCTCCTAACTCATCAGTCAATGAGGTGGAATCTTCATTCTGATTTTAGCCACTTCCTATGAAAAGTGAAGTACTAAATAATGTGGACAGGTCAGTCTGTGAAGTTGCGAAGCTTCGTTGAGTGAAATGAAATGTGTTACCTATGTCTCCATAATGCATTCTATGTGGAGTAATATCACCTGATAATAAGTTGCGAAAAAGTTATGAATGGTCCGACCAAGATATGGAACAAATAAATGAAATCTTTGGTTGTGGGTTTTAGCCAAATTTTGTTTCGTAGACTGCCTGACTGTGTTCTTCTGGATTGTAAAAGACTGATGAGTAGTCGTGGAATATTCTGTACTGTAACTGCTTTATCTGATTCTACAGTTATACATGCCTATTAGTTTAAGAATTATCGTTATTATTATTATTATTATTTCCTTTAATTCCTAGAGGAACATAGAGCTTCAGCCGCGCGTCTCCATTGTGTTCGGTTCTCTGCTAAAATTTTCACCTGGCTCCAAGTGAGCCCACATGCTTTCATCTCCTCTTCACATGACCTCCTTCAAGTCACCCTAACACTGGTGACCAACTTGCCGTTTTCCATTCAGGTTCCACTCGAAGGCTTGTTTAGTGGTATCACTTGATGGTTTGTTTTCTCAGAGTATGGCAAATCCAACTCCATTTTTTCCTACAGATTTGTTGCACAATCGGTTGCTGCTGAGTTGATTCGTCCATTGCCAGGGATCCCTGTTGCTGATATTCTCTGGCCATCTGGTCTTGAGTAGCACTGAGTGAAGACAGCTGGCTGTTGATGAAGGTCTGTAGTTTGTTTGAGGTGCTCTTCACTACGCGCTGGCCAAGTCTCTGATCCAATCGTATAGTAGCACTGACTTCACATTGGAGTTGAAAATCCAGATCTTATTTTCTTCTTCATGCTGAGTGCTGTTGATCTCCTCCACAGAGACTTGAGAGTAATGAAAGCTTGTCTTGCTTTCCCTATCCTCGCTGCTTTAATATCCTCGTCACTTCCGACTCCGTGGAGTTGGGACGATGCTTCTCAGATAGGTGGGTCCAGGGAGTTGCTTCTTTTAGATTCCCCTCATTTGTGCTGACTGATTGTTGTCTGTTGTTGTTGTTGCTGTTGATGGTGGTGTTGGCCAGGAATCCTCATCACCTCTGTTTTCTCTATGTTCACCTGAAGTAAATTACTATCTTTGATGTTTCTTCTATCGCCAACTTGTTTCTTTTCACTTGCATATCTTCCAGTTTGTGGGAAATCAGACATATATCATCGGCGAAGTTTAGATCCTCTAAGTTTTACATGAGGGTCCATTTAATGCCTGTCTACTCATTGACCAGCTGGCTGTCTGTCGTATTATCCAATCTACTGCAATCAGGAAACTCATTGGAGATAGTAGGAAGCCAGCCAGCCAGCTTGTCTTACTTACTCCCGTCTTCATTTCTTCGAAGGATTCCGTGAGTTTCCCGTTGTGGATTACTTGGCATGCAGCATTGTCGTACAACTGTTGGATGAGACATATAACTGTTGCAGACACCCCAAAGACACTGTCTGCTGAAGACCTTTTCAAAGTCGATGAAGTTGAGATATGGAGGTGAATCAGTAATACCACTGGATAACAGTTCAAAGGATGTGTAAATTATAATATGCGACAATAGGTCCACTGTAGATTTAATGACTGGACAAACTTCTTTCGTATGCAGAGTTCAGGTTTTACCAAGTGAAATGCCATTGTCACTGCGGTTTGAAGAATTTTGACTCGTACTCCTTCAGTAAGATTCCCAATTATTCTTTAGATGATTATGAAGTTATCAAACGAGTTTGCTTGATAATGTCGTGATTCGATCATGTCTTCCAGAATAGAGCTTCGAGGGGATATTTTTCTTCTTCATAAAAACAAGGTGATGATACATTTAGATAGCAAATGCTTAATACGGCCAACATATCTGGCTGCACACAAGTAGTGAATTGGTAGATGCATATTGATGGGACCAACAGTAATAGCTTATCCTTTACGTTCATGCGAATCAATAGTTTCGTAGAGAAGGTCAGTTGGAGTTCAGCTACGAAGAATGCTTTCTTCAGTTATCGGGACGGCTGGTTTCTCGGTATTTCTGCCAATGAGTCTGTATTAAAATGTAAAATCAGTTAGAGAAGTTTTTAGAAGCTGAAATTTGTCAGTCATATTCTTTAGATGTATGTTTTGTAGTTTTGACATGGAAAAGTCTGCAATCAACGGGCCAGGTGGTGAGCCCATTGCTATACCATTTTTTTTTATTTGACACTAGTAACTAGTGTTATGCGTCTAGTCCTCTGATTGGTGTAGACTGAATTCTATCAGTCAGGTTGTAATGTGACCACCACTCTAGCTAGCTCGCCATCACGGTCCACATTGATTTGATGGTATTAGATGGTTGGGGGCAATCGGCCACAGGAAGCCTCGCTTGATCTAGGTTTCGTGCTAGTTGACACTCGTCAGCAAGGTGCATCTGCAACCTTGAAGGAACCCATGTCCCTTCGAAGATTCAAACCCGCATCACCGAGTGCTGCAGTCAGAGACGTTACCATTGAGTTACTGCTGCTAACAATTGACCTCTTGTAGGACTGTATTGGATATTTTTTTATTGGATACTAGTCAGTAATTAATGTAATGTATCTAGTCCTTTGTGTGCTGCAGACTGAATTCCGCCAGTCGAGTTTACAATGTTATCACCATGCTAGTTGCCTTTCGATTATTTTCCACGATTATACTGATTTATTATATCAACCACGCATATGATCCGGCTTCGATTTCCAGTTAATACATTCCGAATACCTAGCCTAGCAGCCGATGAGTGTGGTAAAGAAGGAAGGGTGGGCCTGAGGCTAACAGTTCTACCCCACTAGAAAAAAGCAGCATCACTGTTACTGAAACCTGAAGTCTTACCTTCTGCTAGGAATGCTAAGGGATGGAGAAAAGATGCCATCATTATTTTGATTGGACACTGGTAACTAGTGTGATGTGTCTCGTCCTATCTTTGGTGCAGACTGAATTCTATCAGTCGAGTTTGGAATGTGGCCATCGCTCTAGGTGGCTCGGCATCACTATGCCCCTTGATTTGATGACATTAGAGATCAGTCGCGAGCCCGGATAGCTTAGTGGTAATGTTTCTGACTGCAGTACTCACTGGATGACGTGGGTTCGAATCTCAGAAGAGAAATGCATCCCTTCAAGATTGCAAATACATCTTGCTGGGTGGTGAGTACCAACTAGCATGAAACCTACGTCTATGACTTCGTGTCAGTTGTCTCCAACCTTCTAATATGGGTCAGATTCACTAAGCAATGGGAAGGAAGGTACATGGACAAAAGGTAAACTTCTAGGTCATCAGAATAATCACTACCAGTACAGGTGGAATAGACGAACAAATATTCACGTAGATATGATAGAGAAGATTTGTAGCTCAGGTGGATGACTTTGAGGTGGTTATGTTTTCTGAGCTGCATTGTTAATTCTCGAAGCTTTCATCACCCTACTAGGTGATATCTTCAACGTATACTTCAATTTATTGAAGTGAGCTTTTAGATTTCTCCACGAGTTTATTATTCACCTCTCCTGGTGACCACCTCGGACGCGATTAGCTGTTTTTGTGTGGGTTTTCACACCTTCTAGGCTACTTGTATCGGAACTGGTTGTTTCTTTGAATTGAAGTTTGACCCTTTGTATGTGAGGTTTCTTTCTTATCGGTTGATAAATTTTGTCCATCTCGATGTGTCTATTGATTGATTGATTGATGATTCACTGGAATGCCTGGCTGGCTTCTAAAACCATTCTCTAGCATTCTTGTTGTTTCCTTGTCTAATATTTGAAAGTTGACTTTCACAGTCGAATTGATGTCCATGGTTTTCTGTATGCAGAGATATGAGAGAGGAAGTGAATGTCGTGTCTTTTGATGGCTAGCTTGTGTTCTTGGATACGAAGACGAAGAGGAAGTCTTCCACTTTGGTCAATGTAGTGTTTTTCGCAGTTGTTACAATTTATTTTGTAAATGATGTTGGTTTTATCCTCTTTCGTTGTTGAGTCTTGTAATTGACATATAACTGAATGAAGTGATTTCGTTGGTTTGTGTGCGACGTCAATTCCTAGAGGTTTAAAGAATCTTGCAGTGATTTCTGAGATATCCTTTATATATGGTAAGGCGATTTTCTTTGTGCTTTCCTTGGGGCCTTTTGGTTCGATAGGTTGGCTTAGAGGTATATGTTTTTTGATGAAATTCCGTGGATATCCATTCTTCTGGAAGACGTCCATGAGATATTTGTCTTCAATTTTCCTTAAGGTGAGAGTGCTGCAATGTGTCCTTGCCCTCTTGAATAGTGTTTGTATGCATTTCCTTTTGTGTGTTATTGGATTGTTGCTGTTGTAATTCAGGATTTGGTGTGTGTGAGTTGATTTTCTATAAACTTGAGTTTCTAATTCCCCTGTGGTTGTTCGCTTGACTAAGATGTCCAAAAATGGGATTTTTGTCGATATATTTCGTGGTAAAGTTAAACTTCAGGCACCACTAACTACCAATCAGCGAACGGCCTTCAACGGACCAATCACAAGAAAGAGGGATTTTCGACTATAGAAAATTTATATACATGAAAAAAGCACAAAAACTGCATAAAACTGTTACATAGGGTATACTTCTCTAACATGTGACAGAAACATCTCTCAGTTTAGCATAGTAGTGTCAACGAAAAGTTACACCATATTCTGTACATATATTCATTCAAGTGACTATAAATGAGATCCTTTTGAGATCCATTTATAGCCCTAATTTTTTAAAATTTTCCCCAAAATCTTCCTATAGAATTCGTGTGTATCACTGTCACGGGATCCACAAAATCACTAGAATGGTTCAGTCTGTGATAAATATATCCTAGAGATGAAAGCGAGTTATAACCTTTCCATTCATCAGTATGTACTATAGATCTCTGTTTGACAAGTCTAGTAATAATAGATATTAAAGTAGTTGACTTTCTGTCTGGTATTCTCTCCATGAATCCTTTTTTCAGGGAAGTGTCATATAAACCGATCACCCAAACATTGTTGGTTCGCTTACGACCACGGTTGTATTTTTTTCCTCAATAAGACAATTTCATCCACGCGTACGACGACACCTTCACCGCCTAACAACGAAGTAATTCTCTCCATTTTCCGTGATGCGATGTCTCTGCTGTGCTGGTAACATTGAACCGTTGACACAAGGCTATTTTCGGTTTCAGTACTTGCGCCTCTTACAGGCTGTTTAAAAAACCCAATAGTTACAAATATACAAAGTCTGGGTTACGGAGAGATTCGACCTAGCAAAAAATGTTCCAGCGAAATATTAAAATTATCAGCTTACCTTACCTGATACTAACTGGTCTCAGAAAAATTGCACAACGATGGAAATATGCATCAGTCGACCTCCTAAAGCTTTTTAAACTCTCCATGAACAAGTCCTCCCTTTCTTAAGCAACTCCAAATCCAGGCAATACTGTAAAACCTTATCCTCATTAAACTGCAAGCGTAACTTCATTAGAGCAGGTATCTGACATGAATAAAGTATGATACGACCCTGAAATCATGTGGATAAGCCCCATCGGACAATTCGAGGTCATTTGCTGATTGGTAGTTAGTGGCACTTAACGTTTAACTTGGCTTATTTCGTTAGTGAAAGAGAATTGGACGTTTAGAGTACATTTCGTCAGGAGTTCCTTCAAATATTCAGTGGGTATACCAAAGTTCATCCCCTTTGAATCGATATTTTCACATATATATCATATTTTTTCAGTTACTGGGACGTTCGCAAATAATGATACCACATCTAGTGATATCAGAAACTACCGTGTTCAATGGAATCGACAAAATTGAAGGAATCTTAGAGTAAGTGGCAGGAAATATGCCTCCTTCTGACTGGATCTAGTAAGTCGAATAGCTATTGGGGCCAGTGCAATGATAAGGTGAATTAGTCAAATCGAAAATGGGTCAAAGAAGCCTGCCTTTCTTGTGCACTTTTGGTAATGCCCAATGTCGGGGTGCATTTGAGCCAGATGGCCTCAGTAATTCGAAGGTTTCAGCGTCGATGAATGATTCAGTTTTCATTTTTTGGAGAATATCTGTTAATTTTTGTTCATGTGCAAATGCCTTCACACTTTGTCGTCATTCAGATTTTAAACATCGTGACTCATCTTCATCTAATTATTTCGTTATCCTGTTGATACAGAGCATTTCTTTGCAATTAATAGTGTTCTCTAAGCTGGTTGCTTTAGTTGCGGTGGAGCTTTCGTCGTCTTTCTGGACGACATCTTCAGCGCAGTATTTAGGATAAAGTGAAATGATTCAAATTTCTTCATGAGTGATATAATTGCGTCTCCCGGTAACCATCTTTACATATGTATTGATCATTTTCTATCGACTTGGATTTTAAACTTTCTGGTCATATAATTTACTTTTTATTAGTTGGTTTATTTGGTCTATATTAACGTGTTTGTTAATTGCATATTCATTCGAGTACCAAACTTCTAGGAATTCCATGACTGCAATTTCGGTGTTTCCTCTTTCTAAGATTTCCACATTATCCTAATCAAATTGATGTCCATAATTGTGAATATACATTGATATGAAAGAATTTATATCATGTCTTTTCACGGCTGATTTGTGTTCTTGGATTCTGATTGGAAGGGGACGTCCACTTTGACCACCGATGTAATATCCGTTACAGTTCATACAATTTATTTTGCAAATGGTCTGAATTTTATCTCCTTTTTCTGTTGGATGGGCTTTCGATTTGCATAATATCGAATTAAGCTATTTAACTAGCTTGTGTGCTACATCTATATCAAACGGTTTCACTACTATAGCCGTTATTTCAGAGATATTACTGATGTATGGTAGGATGAACTTCTTTTTGGTCTTTGGTGATGGTTCCTTGTTGGTGTTTTGATCCGATTTTAAACACTTTTTGATGAAATTTTGTGGATAACCATTCTTTTTGAAGACGGTTGTTAGTAGGTATTTTTCTTCGATTCTTTTCAACTTTGCAGTGCTACAGTGTGTTTGAACTCTTTTGAACAATGTCTGCACACAGTTTCTTTTGTGAGTGAGTAATTGAATTACTGCTAGTATAGGTGGGTATTTGATCTCTGTGTGCGTTGATTTTCTATATACTTGTGTTTCTAAATTTCCTGTGTTGGTTCTCCTGATTAAGACATCTAAAAATGGGATTCTGTTGGCATCTAATTCTTCTTCTCTTGTTGTGAGTTTGATGTCTTCAAACATGTTGTTTATTAATTTATGGTGGGTATATTCTAAATCATTTCTCTTAATTATTACAAATGTATCATCAAAGTAACGTACCTGACTAGATTTTCGGTTTAATTATAGGTAGAGCTATTAATTCTAATCTTTGTATTACGACTTCAGCTATTAATCCTGATGTGGGCGATGATCCCACTGGTGCTCTCTTTATCTGTTCATATATTTCAGTATTGAATTGGAAGTGTGTTGTATGGCATAATTTTATGAGTTCTATCCAGAAAGTTTAAAACCCACGTCAACCGATAACGGTCAATACATATCTAAAGATGGTTACCGGGAGACGCAATTATATCACTCATGAAGAAGTTTAAATCATTTTCGTTTATCCTAAATACTTCGCTGAAGATGTCGTCCAGAAAGACGACGAAAGCTCCGCCGCAACTAAACCAACCAGCTCCTCAGAGAACACTATTAGTTGCAAATTATCCATCTGAGTTACAAATCTTTTCTATTATTTCAGAGCATTTCTTTGCTTAACCTAAATGGGTGGTTTTCTGAAATGTAGCAAGCTTGAATGTTTCCACCTTCATGCAGAATTCTAAATTGATAAGTCACTTAGTCAGTCAGTCAATCATTTTAATGTTACCTGTTTCATGGTAAATATAACTAAAGTTCAAGGGTCATTTTCTCGACTCATCAGCTGGTTTTTTCAAACTTTAAACAACAACGTGGGCAAAAACTGGGTGCTGATTAGATTCCTTATCTTACTGAAAAACAGTTACTTACGTTTAACAATTCATTTAAAATATATATATTAAATGCAGGCAATATCAATTTATTATTTTCATCAGTGGTGACCTTTAATTTTTCTTTTTAAGTGTCACTGTCAAATGCATCTGTTATTTAAAGAAATTTAAGTCAAGCTTTTTATGAACTACTTTAAAAAAAATGAAGAAATGAAATAATTCAAAATATGATATTGATTTTAATTTTAGCGGAAGATTTTAAAAGTCGCTATTATGTTCAATGTTGAATGAAATAAAATTTAAAAAAAATGAAGATTATGTTTACATCAATCACTTTATCCTTGTCTTATGACCTAAGTATGTCTTATCTTGATATCACATGCAAATATTTCTGTCATATGGAGTGATCTTCGCATAATTTTTAATGGAAACAATGATTCCTATTTAAAATACACCTAACTGGATAATATATGATTCAGGAAATGCGTCAAAGTGAGGGTGAAATCAAATCTATAAAGTTGAATAAGAAAGACAATAAAAACATTGACAAAATTTCACGAATATTTGGCGACTCTAGTGTCATATATGATGGAGAGGATTTGTAGCTCAGGTGGATGATTTTGATGAGGTTGTGTTCTCTAATCAGTTGGCCAGTTAATTTGTAAAGCTTTCATCGCCCTACTAGGCAACATCCTCACTCACCTCAGCGCATACTTCAATTTATTGAAGTGAGCTTTTAGATTTCTCCACGAGTTTATTAATCATCTCTCCTGGTGACCACCTCGGACGTGATTGGTTGTTTTTGTGTGGGTTTACACACCTTCTAGGCTACTTGTATCGGAACTGATTGTTTCTTTGACTTAAACCTTGACCTTTTGTGTGTGTGTGTGTGTGAAGTTTCTTTCTTATCGGTTGATAAATTTTGTCCATCTCGATGTGTCTATTGATTGATTGATGATTCACTGGAATGCCTGGCTGGCTTCTAAAAATTCTCTAGCATTCTTGTTGTTTCCTTGTCTAATATTTGAAAGTTGACTTTCCCAGTCGAATTGATGTCCATGGTTTTCTGTATGCAGCGATATGAGCGAGGGAGGGGATATCATGTCTTTTGACGCCTAGCTTGTGTTTGTTGAAACGAAGATGAAGGGGACGTCCAATGTTAAGAAAGATTTCTCATGGACGTCTTCCAAAAGAATGGATATCCACGGAATTTCATCAAAAGACATGCACCCCCAAGCCAACCTATCGAACCAAAAGGCCCCAAGGAAAGCACAAAGAAAATTGCCTTACCATACATAAGGAATATCTCAGAAATCACTACAAGACTCGTCAAACCTTTAGAAATTGACGTCGCACACAAACCAACGAAATCACTTCACTAAGTTGTATGTCAACCAAAAGACTCAACAACGAAAGAAGATAAAACCAACATCATTTACAAAATAAATTGTAACAAATGCGATAAACACTGCATTGATCAAAGTGGACGTCCCCTTCATCTTCGTTTCAACAAACACAAGCTAGGCGTCAAAAGACATGATATCCCCTCCCTCGCTCATATCGCTGCATACAGAAAACCATGGACATCAATTCGACTGTGAAAGTCAACTTTCAAATATTAGACAAGGAAACAACAAGAATGCTAGAGAACTTTTAGAAGCCAGCCAGGCATTCCAGTGAATCATCAATCAATCAATAGACACATCGAGATGGACAAAATTTATCAACCGATAAGAAAGAAACCTCACATACAAAGGGTCAAACTTCAATTCAAAGAAACAACCAGTTCCAACACTACAAGTAGCTGCCTAGAAGGTGTGAAAACACACAAAAACAGCTAATCACGTCCGAGGTGGTTACCAGGAGAGATGATTAATAAACTCGTGGAGAAATCTAAAAGCTCACTTCAATAAATTGAAGTATGCACTGAGGTGAGTGAGGATGTTGCCTAGTAGGGCGATGAAAGCTTTACAAATTAACTAGCCAACTGATCAGAGAACACAACCACATGAGAAACTCTTGTGTTATATTCAAATTAAGTTAGTGGTGCCATTGACTGTGAAGTAATTTATAATTTGCTTCAACACTGGGGAGTTAGTTCAGTGACGCCAACCTTTATCAGACTCATACAACAGCTACACGTGATAAGACTCAGTGAAGCCTTTGAAGTTAAGACAGGATTAAGACAAAGCTGACTCCAATCGCTAATGATATTCCTCATTATGTTGAAATGAAACATATAGCTGACCATGGGGAATGAGAAGAAAGGGGCGTACCAATGGTCATCGAGAAGACGCTTGAAGATTTGGCCTTCACCGATGATTTATGTCTAATGTTATACAAAATCGAAGAGTTGAACGGTGGCATTGCTTCAACTGTAGGCAGCGGCACTGATGTCGGACTCAGTTGGCTGTCAGAAAAGCAACACAGACCTTCCTCCACTCTGAAATTAGAGTATTCGGATTTTTAGCATTGAAGTCAATTAGGTCAGCGCTCCTATGTGCTTCAGCGAATCGGCGAAAGTATCGCCAGTAGCACTCTTCAACAGACTAGTGTAGACGTTCATTAGCAGTTGCCTTCCCTGGCTAGATACTGAAGCTCAGACGTATAGAACGAATAAACAAAATGATACACTGGCAACGAATCGACCAAGAACCTATCGGCCATCAAGTATGCCGAAAGAAATGGCGATGAATTAGATACACGCTGAGGAAACTACCGAGTGACATCCCACCAATGCAGGCCGTTGAGTGGAACCCGAATGTGAAAAGACAAGATGGTTTCGGTTTCGAGGATGACATGGAGGAGCGAGCTGACAAGAGACAGCATGTAACAGAATAAAATGGAGATTTACTTTTTAAACCTGATTATCTACTAGGAACTCAATAAAATAATAATTTTATACAGTTGGTTTGCAAGGATTAGTTTTGTTTTTAGGAGTCGATCACAGATTGATATTGGTTAGAGAACCATTGAAAACCAGGATTGGGGTACTGGACAGCTCTTTCATGCCACTGGTTTGGGAATCATCGGAAGTACGCACCCACTGCCTCGGTTTGAACCCGAGACAAGACAAGCTCGTATAGCATTCAACTACTGGGACCGAGTTCATTGACCAACGCATGAATTCTAACTTCTATCAATTCGTGATTTAGCGTGACCACCAACCAGTGTCGTCAGTGAGATATCCATCCCCAGTGGATGCGTACTGCCGATGATTCCCAAACTAGGCTGGTGAAACAGCTGTCCAATACTCCTTGGCGGTTTTCAATGGTTCTCTAACTGATGGCGATCCGTGATCAACTCGTAGAAACAATAATTGTAAATAAATAAGTGAAATGGCTGAAAAGTAGTTCTGAGTACCGAAAAAGTTTGGAGAAAGTGAATGTGTATAACAAGCGCCAAGTTCGTGTTCTGCTAAAATTCTATTCCACTTATTATCTGGATATGTACACAGCTTTTGAAATGAAGAAGAGGTCATGTTATAACTGTAGGGAATTAAATGAGGACGTTGTCGCCTTGTTCTGTCTGTGCCTGACTAATATGCCTATCTGCTTGTGGTACCTTCCGATTCAGTAAACCACGCAAATATCAAAAGACAAAGGCTGGCCTGTGACTGTATATTGTAGTACAACAACTACGACAAAGAACTTATTTAGGAAAACAACACATGGTATTTATACATTTTTACAACAATACAGACAGCTAACAGCATTTGAAATAATTGATCGTAATAATCAATAACAAAGTGCGTGGGAAATGATGATATACCATTTATGCGAGATTAACAGCCGTTGAAATAATTGATCAGTAACAAAGTGCGTGGGACCATTTATGCAGATTAACAGTATTGATCATAACAAAGTGCGTGGGATCCTATCACCTCTCCCCGTAAAAAGTGTAGGACTTGCTTTTTGGATCTATTTGAAAAGGTTTCGGAGCTCTTCTTTGTCGAGTTGACCTTCGCGTGGTACTGGATAGAGTGTGATCTGTGTCCCGGGCTTCCGGCTGCGGAAGATTAAATGTATCTACTAATACTTCTAACGTGAGGTCTCGTCTCCCATTGTCGGGTCTATCTGACGCATCTCGTATATGATTCGTGTGTCTGACACATAACTGTCCTTCTACATTCACTTTGTATAAAACCCTTCCTTTCTGCCCCACTATTTGTCCTCGAATCCATCTCGGAGGTGAATAGCGAAAATCTCGTACATAAACTTGCTGATACAATTTGAAAACTCGACGTTTAGCTCCGTGATGGCGATTGAATTGGTTTTCCATTTTTGTATTTCTGCAGCCCTGCTTTACTTGCCTAGGCTTAATTGAGTCGAGGGCAGTTCTGATCTTCCGGCCAAACATAATTTCCGCTGGGGATAACTGATTTGGGGCGGAAGGATTTGGCGTCGTACGATAATGCAGCAAGAATCTATCCAAAATTTCTTCTGTTGTTCCCTCCCCCTTCGCTTTTGCATAAGCACGCTTAAAGGTGTCGACGAAACGTTCAGCCTGTCCATTCGATTGGGGATGATACGGGGGGCTACGAATATGCTGGATGCCAAACAGTTTGCAGAAATCTGAGAACAGTGATGAGGTGAACTGCGATCCATTATCGGACACCAGAACATCAGGCATACCAAAACGACAGAATAGTTGACGTAGGTGGGACACTGTTGCAATTGATGTGGCAGAATGCATAGGAAATATCTCTGGCCATTTGGAAAACGCGTCGACACATATTAAGAAATGCATACTATTGAACGGTCCAGCGAAGTCAACATGAACACGGGACCATGGTTTGTCCGGTCGTGGCCAGGAACATAGTTCTGTCTTGCGTGGGCACTTTGATGCTTGAGCACATTTACTACATTTGCGAACGAGGTCTTCGATATGGTCATCGATGTTGGGCCAGTAAACATAACTGCGAGCGATCGCCTTCATTCTCCCAACACCAGGATGTGATGTATGAAGCTGACGAAGCACATGGTTACGAAGATTAGCTGGAACCACAACACGATCAGCAAACATTATGCATTCATTAACGATGGATAAGGATTGGCGTCGCTGGTAAAACTGTTTTAAAACATTTGAATGAACATGTGGAGGCCAGCCAAATCGGATGAACTTTGATACTTGCTGTAAAACTGGATCACGCAGTGTGTGGCTGGCAACCTCAACTGCAGTCACCGGAAGAAGTTGAGTCGCGCCTACCAGAACTCTGTTTACATCATCTTCAACAGAGATGGATGCAATAACAACATCCTCGCTTTCCAACTTCTGATGGCTTAGCAGCCGTGATAATGCATCTACCTGGCCAAATTCAGAGGTAGGTTTGTATTTGATATCAAAATTATATCCCAGTAACATGACAGCCCACCTTTGAAGCCGATTCGCAGTGTACACTGGAATGCCCTTTTTCGAACCAAATATCGACAACAGGGGTTTATGGTCAGTAAATAGGGTGAATTTCCTACCATGAAGCATTTTGTGAAACTTTTTGACTGCGAAGATAAGCGCCAAACCTTCTTTCTCAATTTGGCTATATTTGCGTTCGGTTGTATTCAGTGTTCTAGATGCATGTGCAATAGCTTTCTCCCTTCCGTCAGGAAAACGATGAGATATAACAGCACCAATACCATAGTCGGATGCATCTGCAGCAAGGATGATTTCAAGACTTGGATCATAATAAGTAAGCAGCATGTCTGACTGGAGTAACGATTTTACTTTTTTAAATGCATTTTGACATTCAGGTGACCAATTCCATTTTGCATTTTTCGATAACAGGCGATTCAGTGGAGCACGTATGCGATGAAGCTCTGGTAGAAATGCACTGTAATAGCTGATGAGGCCAAGGAAAGATCGCAGAGTGGCAACATTAGTGGGAGCGGGCATATTCTGAATAGCACGTACATTTTCTGGGTCTGGTCGACGTCCATGTTGATCGAAAATGAACCCAAGATACTTTACTGAATCCATGAAAAATGTACATTTATCCTCTTTAAGGTAGAACCCAAACTCTGACATTTTGGATAGCACAGCGTCAAGTCGATCAAACAATTCAGACTTACTACTCCCTGTGATTATCACATCGTCGAGGTAGACAGCAACACCAGGTTGGTTAGCAAGCATAGTATCCATGATCTGCTGAAAAATTGCGGGTGCTGGTTTCACACCAAATGGTAAGCGAGTAAACTGGTAGAGACCTCTATGAGTGTTGATTGTTAGCAACTCTCGAGACTTTGGTTCAACTTCTATTTGAAGGTAAGCATCAGCAAGGTCAATTTTTGCAAAACATTTTCCACCATTAAGTTTGACGAATAAGTCTTCTTGAATTGGTAATGGATAAGCATGATCCTCTAGAGCATCATTTAACCCAGTTGAGAAATCTGCACACAGGCGAATGGAACCATTTGCTTTGCGTACAACAACTATAGGGGCAGCCCAGGGCGAATACGTTACTGGTTTGATGACACCCAATGCTTCCAGTCTGTCGAGTTCATTCTCAACCAATGTGACAGCAGCATACGGAACTGGACGTTTTGGACGAAAAACTGGCTTCGCGTTTGGCTTTAGAGACAAAACAACTTGGGTAAATTTGCAGCAACCAAGTTTGTCCTGGAAGACAGAAGCGTGCTTTTGACGCAGGCGTTGCAAGAGAGACTGATCAGATACATGTCCGGGAACAACGTTATGTGGTGAGGACGAAACATTAGAGCATACTGAATTTAATGGTACATTGAAGATATGGAGCTTGTCTAACCAGTCAAGACCAAGCAAATTCAAATCATGGTAGTTTGTAACGTAACATACACCATTGAAGTGATGCTCACCAAACTGAACCTGGCAATTTATCTCACCCACGAGTTTCAGTATATCTCCAGAGGCATTCTTAGCGACATGCTCGGTCGGCAGAATCTGTGGGCACCCAAGTTTGCGCCACGTAGTTCGGGAAATTAAGGTGATATCTGATGCCGTATCCAACTGAAGACGAATATGTTTGCCGTTAATACCTAGTGTAATGTACTTACGTTTGCTGGCGAAATCGACTTTGGAAGTTGTGAAAATGGTCTGTACTCGAGGAGATTGTTTCGGCTTGAAACGACTACTTCTGTTCCTCACCGAAGAATTTTTCTGCGGTGGACAGTAACCCTCCTTATGTCCAAAACGGTGACAATTACGGCATTTATGTTTCTTGAAAGGACAGAACTTGACAAAATGCCACGAACCACAGTGCCAGCACACTGAAGGAGGTTTAGCTGAATTCTGAGACTGACGTGCTGTGTGCTTAACGGTGATCGGAGGACTTTTCACTGTGTTAATTGAACCAAATTCAGACGACTGTCGTTTGCACTCCACCATAGCAGTATCGTGCTTCAAGTTGATTAAGCGTAGGCATTCTGCTGTCACCATTTGTAAAGTCATTTTCGGGTCTTGTTCCACGAGTGACAGAAGTCGAGTTCTTATGTCAGTATCTTCTGGGTTCTTCAACCCACAAATAAAAATCAAACACTTGAACTGATCTGATGTCATTTCGTGTGGTTTGAACCTTTCACATTCCTTGTTCACTTTGCCAGCGTAAGTGACATAATCATCGGAAGGCATTTTTGTCAACTGAAAACATTGATACCGAATATTAAACATGGATGACTGTTCACCAAAGATTTGTGATAAAACGGTGACTGTCTCATCGAATGATAACTCACGTGGGTTCTTAGGCAGAATGAAGTTAACATATCTGTTGTGCTCAACAGTACCAAGTTTTCTTAGTAACAATCGGACTTTGGCAGCATCATCAAACATGTAGCATTCAATACGGAAAACGTCTTCGTAACGATTGAACCATGCATCAAATACGAGACCAGATATTGGGTCGTAGTTGAACTCACTGATGGATCCTATCAGGTCGAGACCACTGAGAGATAAGAATATGAAATAAAAGAAAGGGTCAGATGTCCAGTGAGATACATCTGACAGAAATTAATTGGAACTTAGGTTTGACGTTCTAGTAATGCATATTTACAAATAGGCAGGTGATACCAGTGTCGCCACCCCCCACTTATTATTGAATTCAAAGATAATAAATAATACAGCAATCTGTCTAAATCATTCAACTGTCTAACTTTCCACAGAGAAAAATGCATCAAGTTTACTCATTCCAACTTTGTTTTAACAACCTACCTACGTTCCATATTAGTTTGTTTATCAGATGTATCACACAGTGAGTGAAACAGTATTATTTACTAGATAACTTTTCAAACACAATTTATTACTGTTCATAATCATATCAATCAATTGTAATCACACGACTTTGAAACTTGAGTTTTATAGTTTCCTTTGTCTTCTCCTATTTGTCATAGGGGTAAAAGAATTTTCCAGATATCTGTGTGGACAGGTGTTGCATCGTTCCTATTACACGTGTTGGTTTGCAGTTGATTCGATAAACAAAGCTTCTGTTATCTGATGAAATGTTTAAGTGACAGAGCACAAAAACTATGTATTACCAAGGAAAATCTAAGACAGGAATCGATACACATAAAAGAAACCTTGAAACTTAATAATTACCCGGATAAATTAGTCAAGAAATATGTAAGTAAATGTAAAAATAAAATAAATAATGATAATAGCGATAGTGATAATAATAACAATAATAATAATAGTGATAATAATAATATTATTATTAATGATGACATCAACAATAGGGAATCTAAATCATCAGTAGTAATCTCATACAAGGAAGTAACCTCGAAAGCCTTACGGAGAATTCTTAACAAGGCAGGTTAAGTTTTTTTTTATATTTTTGATTACAGCTTGATTCCACACCGTAGTTTTGGGACAAGTGTGGAATTTTCAGCGTGGATATCGGTAGCCCAAGATTCGCAGGCCGACCATAGATATCAGGTGTGCGTCGGCGTGGGCTCGAACCCCGGACCATGTGCATGGTCGGCGAGAGTCCTAACCACTGTGCCACAGACACACACAAAGGGGCTGGAATTCAAACGAGCCACAAACTCAATTCGAAACAAGCTTTATCGGTTGAAGGATCCTGTCAGTGAAGCTTTTAAAACAAAACAATTCAGTTTATTTCGATAAAGAAAGGAAGACGAAATTTGCAGTATAAAATGATATCATTCTATTTCACAGGTTCTCATCAGCTGCAGACTACCTGAAATTACAATGGTTATACAGATAATAATAACATACTTTAATGTTCGAATGGTGGTAGAAAAGAGATACTATAAAATTGACGCATCTTTATCGAAATTTATCAAGGGAACCAAATGTATGAATTCAGTTTATCTAGTACGCTGCCTGAGATGATCGTCACGTCAAATAATGCGTAGGTCAAACTAGTAGAACAGGGTTAGTGAGTCAGACTAACCAAGCATAAAAACCTAGCAAATTCTAGACTGGTTGACCGGAATAAGATTAGAAATCTAGAGAATAGTTCAGCCGTTGATAGCACTCACTACATGCAGTTACACACAGCCACAAAATAGGATGGGATAGGATGATAGTTTTAAAATCTAATGTGACAGGGTGGAGGGAGAAATTGATAACAGAAGCTTTGTTTATCGAATCAACTGCGAACACGTGTAATAGGAACGATGCAACACCTGTCCACACAGATATCTGGAAAATTCTTTTACCCCTATGACAAATAGGAGAAGACAAAGAAAACAATAAAAACTCAAGTTTGAAAGTCGTGTGATTACAATTGATTGATATGATTATGAACAGTAATAAATTGTGTTTGAAAAGTCATCCAGTAAATAATACTGTTTCACTCACTGTGTGATACATCTGATAAACAAACTAAAATGGAATTACTTACTACCACACTGCCCATGTTTTACAACATATATTAACCTACCTACGTTTTTTGGAGAAAAATGTCTATTCGTGGTTTTTTTGAAGCATTCTCAGCATACTGTTTGAAGGGAGAAGTAAGTTGGATGTTGGGACAAGTTTCGAATCAAGCGAAATTCTGTATGATCACCTACTTTATATTTACCTGAAGATTTTCATGAGTAGCAGATAAAATAAAGACGAAAATTCTGTACTGTTTATAAACGTGTTGTTAGGAATAAAGTCATTTTTTTTATTGACAAACTATTCGTGTATTCAAAATTCACTATTAGGTAAGCAATTGGCTAAGCCCACCATCTCGTACAAGGGATAATCCAAATCAAATTAAAAGCTTTCAAAGAAACAGGAGCTACAGATAGACCACAAGCTAAGTTCACTACTCAACAACTGAAGGATTAGGATATAAAGGAATCTTCACTGAAATCATAAGGAAAAAGGCGGAGACACAAATCAACACTAGCGAAGAGACCAGTGTTGAAAAGCACTGGAACAAGTTAGAGGATGTGCGGAATCAAACCTTCATGGAAGTTCTAGGCAGAAAGAAGAGACAGGACAAATAGTGGCTCACTACGGACACACTGAGACCAATAGAACAGAGAAGGATGGTGAAACAAAAAATTATCCAGTGCACCGAAGAGCAACAAAAACAGGAGTTGAATTCAAGCTGCGATACACTGAACAAAAGAGTGCAGAAAAGTGTCAGGGAAGACAAAAGAAAATATTATGAAGTTATGGTAAGTGAAGCATAACAAGGTGTAGGTAGAAGAGACCTCGCCACACTCTACCAAACAACTATGTACCTATCAGGGAAATATTCGACACCAATTAAGCCAGTGAAGGATGACAACTGAAAGTCAATGACCAAAGAGGTGGAGCAAAGAAAACACTGGGCTGAACACCTCAAAAGATTTCTAAACCGACCGCCACCTACAACGCGCCCAACAATACCAACAACGGAAGCAGAACTACCAGTGAACATCGACCCTCCGACGAAATCAGAGGTCCTGAATGCAATCAAGATTCTAAAAGGTGGAAAAGCAGCAGGACCTGATGGAATCCCAGCAGAAGCATTGAAAATGGACCCTGAGACAACAGCGGACTTGACGACACCACTACTGGAGAAGGTGTGGAAAGAGGGAAAGACACCTACATGTTGATTGGAAGAAAGAATACTTAGTCAAACTACCAAAGAAAAGAGAGTAAAGTCTATGCAAGAACTGGCGTGGCATTACGCTCCTGTCCATCACAAGCAAAATACTAACCGACATCATCCTGGAGAGAATCAAGCAAGCACTGAATGAAAAACCTCGGCCGGAACAAGCTGGATTCAGGAGAAACAAGTCATGTAATGATCGAATCGTCACACTACGGATCATCAATGAACAGGGCTTGGAATGGCAGTCACCCCTCGATCTCAACTTCATCGACTTTGAAAAGGCCTTCAGCAGACAGCATCGATCGTGATGTGACTTGACAACTACTTCACTATTACGGGTCCCACCGACAATTATACACCTCATTCAACAGTTGTACGACAGTGCTGCATGCCAAGCAATCCGCAACGGGAAACTTACGGAATCCTTCGAAGTGAGGACGGGAGTGAGGCAAGGCTGTCTACTATCGTCAATGATCTCCCTCACTGCAGTATATTGGATGATGTGACAGACAGCGGACTGGGCAGCGAGGAAACAGGCATTAAATGGACCCACACAAAACAAGAACTTGGAGGATCTGGACTTCGCCGATGATATATGTATCATTTCCCACAAAACACTGGAAGATATGCAAACGAAAAGCAACAAGTTGGTGATAGAAGAAGAAGAAGCATTCAGAGAAGATAGGCCTTCAGGTGGACATAGAGAGAACAGATGTGGTGATGAAGATTCCTGACCAACACCAACACCACCAACAGCAATAGCAATAACAACAGACAAGAATCAGCCAACATAAATGGTAGGAGTCTGAAAGAAACCACCTCCTTCACCTACCTACCCACCCATCCACCTGGGAAGCATCGTTCCAACTGCAGGTGGACGGAACTGACGAAGATATCAAAGCAGCGTGGATCGGTAAAGCAAGACAAGCTTTCATTACTCTCAAGTCTGTGTGGAGTTCAACAGCATTACTCAGCATGACAATGAAAATGAGATCCGAATTTTCAACTCCAATGTGAAGTCGGTGCTACTATACGGATGGATCAGAGAGAGCATCTCAGACAAACTTCAGACCTTCATCAACAGCTAGCTGTCTTCGCTCAATACTACTCGAGATCAGCTGGTCGGACAGATAAGATCAGCAACAGGGAGGGATCTTTGTCAATCAGCGAACCAACTCAGCAGGAACCGATTGTGCAACAAATAAGCAGGAAGAAATGGAGTTGGACTGGACACACTCTGAGAAAACCATAAAGTGACATCACACACTAGGCAATCACTCCAGTGGAACGCGGACGAATGGGAAGTGGCGAGTTGGTCATCAGTGCTAGGGTGACATGGAGGAGGTCATGCGAAGAGGAGATGAAAGCATATGGGCAAACTTGGAGCCAGGTGAAAACATTGGCGAAGAAGCGAACGCATTGGAGACCTGAGGCTGAAGGAAAGAAAACAATAATTATTAATAATAATAATCAGGTGAGCAAAATCTAGGTCTCTACGAAGATCTATTATCCATCTGTTCTCTAGGAGGGTCTTGTCATTGATTACCAATGAACAAAATAGTCAGACTCAAGAGCAACGTATCATTTAGTTAATAAAGTCAAACAATAGAAACCTGGAGGTGCATTTTTCGCATTGTACCCCAGTATTACTTTCCATCATCAAACAGATAAAAATACCATTTAATGTCAGGGCATCATCGAAGAGATCATACGGCGATATGACATGCATACCTCAGTAAAGTAAGCCAACTGATGTTTTAGAATAATAATATCCTTCTAAAATAACTTCCTCAATTCAAGAACTAAATACGGTGCATCAACTTTGCATATCGTACAAACATATTTTAAACTTCCACGAATAATGCTTGACATCTGATGGACATTTCAGGATAATTAAAATATAAGTGTCTACAGTGTAAATAGATGGAAACCTTTTGGTATATGTACTTAAAAGTACAACGAATCAATGTTTTCATGCGCGAACACTCACACACACACACACACACACCCAAGCATGGTTAAATGGCAATTCAATCAAAATGAATATCATGTTTTATTTTTCTCTTAGTTGATTTAAGTATATGCAATACCAGTTGATAGGCATGATATATACACTTGCATTGCATTGTTCATTAATACAATGGCAGTGTCTGTCAAAAGCAAATTTCATTTTTCTACTCACTCATATGTTCACCTCTCAATCATTCACATAGAAAACAAAAAGCAGTAATTATGACTGAGAGTTTTACATTTTTGCATAAGTTTATATATAAATGCTTGCTTGATTAAATAACTTTTAATTTCTTCAAATATTATTATTTATTTTTGCTGTTAGTTTTTTAGTTTAGCATGAGAACAAAACAAAACAATGATTGAATTTTGAAAATTCAGGTAATTTATTTTCATTTTTCGTGCTTGAAACAGGTGAATATATGTTATCAGCAACGGATTCAGTTTTGGACAGGTATTTAGTCAGCCGAGTTCGAGACCCTTCATCAGTACGCACCTACCAGAGAACAGAGCAGAACTGTAGGAGACGGTCATCGTTGTCGGATCGCTGGCACGGACTCCATAGGTGCCACCGACATCCTTCTCAGATTGACACAATTTCCCTACTTGAGCGTTAAAGTCACCAGCTAGAACGACTATGTCTGAGCGTTTAGCCTTTCTCACCAAACTAGACAGCTTTTGGTAGAACTCATCCTTCGTTTCATCTGAACTGCAGTCAGTGGGGGCGTAGGCGGAGATTACGAAAAGGCATCGGCGAGTAGTGCAGTCCTTCCTCCTTTTTACTGACCCGTTCAGATGGACAGCACACATTCAGCTATCTACCGGGATCCAGTCAAGCAATGTCTTTTCTGCCCTAGTACTCAAAGCTATCCCTACACCAGCTAATCCTCGTGAACTAGCTGTGGCATCTCCTGACACCCTCAAGGTGAATTTTGCAGATTCATCCTGTTGGCCAGGTGGGGTTAGGTGAATAACCACACTTGGGTCTTGTATGCGTGTTTCTGAAACACAGCATACATCAATGGCTCGGGATGCTAGGGTCTTGGCTATTGATGCTTGTTGTCCTATTTGGCACAGTGTCCTAACATTAAATGCTCCTATATGAAATTGGTGGCGCGGCTTTAAGAGGCTGTCGGTGGTGGTTTTTTGGCTTCCATCGTTTTTAGTGGACTCAGAGTGGAGAGGAAGTGGAGAGCTATCAAGTCGAGGAGTTGCATCAGTGAAAGGAAGGCAAGATGATAGAGATGAAGATGAAGACAAAGATGAGTGAGTAGTAGAGAGGTTTCGCGTGCGTTTCGGATTGTGAGGGCGATTGTTACTTCCCGGCTGCCCACACCGTGGAAGTTGGTTGCGTGACCGCAGAGCCCAGGGGACAACTGCTTGGGGCCGGTCACACGCGGCCTGTTTTTGTTTGTTCTTTTTTGTTTGGTGTGCCTCAGTAGCATACTTATCACTCCTGCCCTGTGACACGGCAGCAGGAAGCGCGGTCGTTGTTAATCCGGGCCACGGCCGATCCGGCATGAAATTTTGTGATTTTGTATTGGTCATGATGTTGGATTGGGTAGCTGCTTTTTGTTTAACCGCTATCCAAACAACCTGTCTGGCATGGTAGGACTTCAAGAGACATAAGTCTCAGCCAGTATAGCTTGATTAGGTCATTGCGGTGTTCAAGCCCGACCACCACGTCAAGGTAGCACCTACCAACAGAGTTTGAACCCAGAACCTCTCTGTTACAAGGCTAGCGTGCTCGTAGACAATTAAACAGCCACTGGACCCGATTCAATGGCCAGCCCATGAATTCCAAATTCTGCAGATTTACAACATAACGTGACCACTTTTCAATGTCTTCTTCTGCGAGCTATTGTCTCACCTTCAGTCTGCTGTACCCTACTGGTCATGACCTCTCACTATAACCCCAGGCCAACTGCCTGAATAGGGCAGTATCATGAGCTGACATTAGTTACAGAACCACTGGAAAACCATCTGGGATTACTGCCGGACAGCTATTTCACCCCATTTCGAAACCCTTCAGCAGTACGCCTAATGGTCTACGAGCTCACTTTGTAAGCAGAAGGTCGTAGGTTCAAAGCCCAGTGGGGTGGGTGTGTACTGATGAAGAGTTCCACACTAGGACAAAACCGCTGTCTGATATCTGCTTATGATGATAACCCTCCAGCTATTCAAACACAATTCCTGCAAAAAACCCATAATTGAAGTTTCAGTTGTAATGCAAATGAAATGAATGAAAAAGTTTAAGCTTTGACAGTAGACGGCTTTACATGATCTGACAATTTCAAAATATGTGATATGCATTCAGTTTCCTCTGCTTGACAGAATGCTTTCCTCACATGAAGACAAAAGTATCCTTGAAGTACAAAAAGCCTCATAATAGTGACCGTGGTTCTTGTATCTACTTAAGCACTTCATTCTACTTTGATGAATATGGCGGTTAATTTATTTGGAGAGTACTAATAGACTAAGTTAAGTGACTCGGTTAGTAATGGTTATTTATAGATTATATATATCATGTGCTATCGCTTTCGCCAATAGCTCTATTTCATCAGTATAGAATATCAAATGGCACACTGCAAAGAATTATTGACAAGGAACTCTGTCGGTTAGCCGACCAAGAACGTATCCCCCAAAGAATTTGCAGAAAGAAAGGGCGATCGACTGGACAAGCACTGAAGAGACTGTTAATTGACATCACATGTAATACAGACTCTGTCTTCATAGCAGTGGCAATGATAGTACCCTTTGTCATAGATATTTGATTGTCTGTGTTTTTTCTTCTTAATTACGCTTGTTGTTCTCCTTTCAAGGTTCACTCTTGGGGACCATTCTACTCAAAGGCATACTTACGATTGGTTACAGGATTTCATCATGAGCTGACATCATTTAGAGAACCATTGGAAAACCTGATAGTACTGGACAGCTGTTTCGTCCTAGTTCGGGACTCTTCATCAGTACGCACCAACCAACGATCGAACCCAGGACCTACTGGTTGCAAGGCGAGCTCGTTTGTGGTGACAACCAGTATTGCACATATGAAGCTTTTCAGACGCACTACTTCAGAGTTTCGTTTCTGTTGTCCACAAAGTTGATTAAAAGTCATGTATTGAGTGTTTCCTGTGACTATATCACTGAGCACCTGTCTATTATTATTATTACTATTGTCCCCTTGGGTTCCAAGTGAAACATAGGGCGTCAACAGCACGTTACACTTCCTATCTTCAGCCATCCCTACAATTGCCAATGGTCTGTCGTCTCCTCATCGCACGATCTCCTCCACATCACCCTCGATGAGGTGGTGTACTCATCGTTTCCCCCATTCAAATTTCATTCGAGTGATACCTTGGCGTACGATGTCATACGACGTTCTCCTCATTGTGTGCCCAATCCATCTCCATTTCCTCCTACTTGTTTGTTAGTTAGCTTGTTCCCACAGTTTCTTGTTGCTAATTCTTCCTAGCTGGTGATTCGATCTTTAATGTGGAGCCGGTCAAAGAAGCTGTTGATAGGAGTCTGCAGTGTGTTGGAAATTTTCATCGTGATGAACAGTGTGCAAGTTTCTGACCCATATAGAAGAACTGACCAACTTGACAATGTCATTGACAATCCGAATTTCCTCCATTATTTTGAGTGACAGCAGAAGATTTCCAAACTAATTTCAGGGTTGGTGAATGTCTGTCTTGCCTATACAATTTTAGCTAGCTTCGACATCTTTATCTGTTCCGCCTGTAGTTGAATTCGTGCTTCTTAGACGAATAAGTGAAGGAAGAGGTCTCTTTCAAAATTTCTCTCGTTGATGGTTATTGGTGCTGTTTGTTGTCTTCATCACATTCGTCTTCTCTATGTTCACCTGGAGTTTTCTAGCCAGTCCCGAACCCTGGAAAAAACAGCGAGGTTGGGGCGTGGGACTAGCGACCCTATTTCATAAAATCAATCAAACTGCTACAGAAAATCCAACGCCCAGGAAAATAATAAAAAAATACCTGCAGAGGAACAAAATAATAATCCGGTATAGTAAGTGGATTAATCGCTCATTAATGTACACTCCCAAGAAACTGCAAATCTGGTCTTACTATCTCCATGGAAATTTACGAAGGGACCCAAATGTGTGAAATAAATCATTTGGCTTAGATAATGTATCTATATCATAATATGACCTCAGAAATCATGACTTAAGGTATGTGAAGAAACCGTTACAATTACTATTTGTTCGTTCAACAATTCAGACTCTCCTTGGATAACAAAATTCTCACTAAATGAAGTGAATTCATCTTTTGTCTGATGATCAATTGAAAATACTAACAGCTAAACCACCACAATAAGCGTAAACATTAAATGTACAATGTTTATTCCACTGGTAAAATAAAACCTCATATTTAATTCGAATTTAAATGAGAAGACCAAAAACAATAAAGCGTCAACATTCTCGAATTCTCGCGTGTTTAACTAATACTGATCAGATCAGTACCTTTTGCAGAAGAATAAACAAGGACATTCAGTTCGAGAATTCGTGCAGCTAACTGATTACCGCTAAGCTGCATATTTCAAATGCGGATACACAGATAATATAAATAAACCAAGATGGAATTTGTTTTGTCAAGGATATATAATTTCAAAAGAATTTAAACAATCATCAAAACAACAAAAATATTTCTTGATTTCTGGTTTTTATTAAAAAGTGATGCACGACATGTGCATAATTAAAGTAAGCGCATTCATTCAAAATGTGTGACTTCTCATATTTGACATAAGGCGTAATCAAATAATTACTGTTCCCGTAGGGAGTAGATTCCAAAATTCATGATTTTAAAGCAATAGTGCCTAGAGTAGTCATAAACAAACGTTATCTTTAGAGTAAAAATGATAAAATTTTAAAAAATTCATGCAATTCTTCCCATTAATAAACTGGACCAAAGCAAGAACAACAGTTGTACCAGGATAATATGAGCTCATCTTTTATTATTTCGAGGATCCTTCTCAACTGTGCGTCGGTGGCACAGTGGTTAAGACTCTCGCCGACCATACACATGGTCCGGGTTTCGAGCCCACGCCGACGGACACCTGATATCTATGGTCGGCCTGCAAAATTCGGACTACCGATATCCACGCCGAAAATTCCATACTTGTACCAAAAATACGATGTGGAATCAAGCTGTAATCAAAAATAAAATTAAAAAAAATAAACCTGAACGATAAAAAAAATATGAATTACATTAAAGATTTGAACATACTTTTCCACGATCACAAGAAGTAATTGGTAAAGTTAAAAGTAACATTAGTCCGGAATGATTAAACTGATTAGGGGTTACAAACACTGACCATTTATAGAATAATTAGACAATTAGTCTAGGAAACAAAAAAACAGGGTTGCGTATAGAAACAAGGTTAAGCTAGAAAGAGCATAACAAAAAAGTAGATTACGTAACTAAAGAAAACGTTTATCTAATAGCCAATAGAAAAAAGGGAAGAAAAGAAACAAGGTATGGTGAGTCATGTTTAAATGAGAGAGTAGAGTTTTCTAAACAAGAAAAAGGGTGACTCATAAAAGTTGTATATTTTTGTATCCACCAGGGCAGTGCAACATTCACCACTCTCTCTTTCTGCGTACATAGATTTGGTTTAAGTCTTTTGATAGTAACGGCTTCAGCAAAGCGTAGCAAGCTAGATTTCTTTTGCTTGTTGATTATCTTGAACGACTTCAGGTTGTCTACAATATGACCAGTGTCCAATAGATGACGAGCGATAGCACTGTTTAATGCTTTCGGACCTTTCAGTCTCAAGTTCTTTGGTATATCTCGAAAAATACCCATTTATTCATAAGTAAAAACACAGTTTTTTTTCTCAGCGAAGAAATTTCTTTTCAACGACTTCATTTTCGATGCCATACAAACGCGTCTTCCGGAACTTGAGAATAACGTATCTCAACGTAGGCATTTCTTGTTTGAATTGACAGAGACAGAATGTAGCCTGTTTGTGGATTATATTTCTGACGTTATAAAGAAACGATCTGAAGATGTTAAAATAAATATACTGAAAAGTTGTAAAACAATCGAGTCTCACTTTAAGTTTCCGGATTCGCCAGAGAAATACGTTTTTAACTATTCTAATTTAACTTTGTCGGATATTCAAATGCAAATCCTATCTTTGGGTCTTAAGTTCTCTACTGTTTCGTCCAGAGTCAACGAATTAGACACAAAAGTTCAGTTTGAAAATCTCATGAATCAAACACATGACTTGAGTCCAATGTCCAGCGAAGATGTTGAACAATTCAAATCTTCATTACTTCATTGTTATTACCAGTACCAAAGAACGCAAGGCAGACAACGACAAATGTTATCAAAAGAACACAAAAGACAACTAAATGAATTGCTTAACAACAAAAACATAATACTGATTCGTCCAGACAAGGGATCAGGTATTGTTATTCTTAATCGTGATGATTATGTCAATAAATTATGTACCATCCTGAGTGATGAAGATAAATTTCTAAAATCACCTGATCAAAAGGACAAGACAGATAATATTGAGAAGGATTTATCTAAAACTTTGACGAAATTGAAGCAAGAATGCATCATTACTCCATATATGTATGAACAGCTTAAACCATCTGGTTCAACTATCCCTCGTTTATATGGTCTCCCAAAGGTGCACAAAGATGATGTCCCTCTGCGACCTGTATTGGATATGCTGAATTCGCCGTATCACTCTACCGCTAAATGGCTTGCGGAAATTCTGGAACCAGTTAGATTGAATCTATGTAAACATAGTCTTTCCGACACTTTTGACTTCGTCAGTTGTGTTGATGAAATTAATGTGACTGGTAAGCATATGATTTCGTTAGATATTTGTTCATTGTTCACAAATGTACCACTAGTAGACACTATCTGCTATCTATGCGAGTATATTGAATCAAATAACATGAACATTGGCTTACCAACTGATTATCTTAAACAACTACTATTGAGATGCACACTGAATGTGCAATTTAGATTTAATGATGTCATCTACAACCAAAGAGATGGAGTCGCCATGGGGTCCCCTTTAGGACCGCTCTTAGCGGACGTTTTCATGGCTAGCTTAGAGAATGGCCCACTAAAGGAAACCATCGATAGTCTGTTTATGTATAAAAGATATGTTGATGATACCTTCATTGTATGTGATGAAAACACTTCAACTGCTGAACTTCTTAGAATATTTAATGGTTCTCACCCATCTTTGCTTTTCACGATCGAAGAAGAGTCGGATTCTTCGTTTCACTTTCTTGATGTTAAGCTAGATAGAAGAGAGAATGGAACGCTTCTAAGGTCGATTTACCGAAAGCCAACATTCACTGGGCAGTACACTAACTTCAACAGTTGGGTACCTTTAGGGAGAAAGAGAAATCTTATTCACTCCTTATGCTCCAGAATTCGTAAGATCTGCTCTCCAGAGACAATCGATAGGGAACTAGACAACCTTCGATCAAATCTCCTTAATAATGGTTATCCTACAAGGTTCATTGAACGTAACATCAAGAAAGAATCCACCCCGAGACAAGTCACAGTACCAAAGAAAAAGCTGTTTATGAGTCTTGCATTCAAAGGTGACACCATTTCAGAATTGATTAAAAACCGTTTATCTAAATGTATTAAACGTACTTTTCCTGCAGCTGACCTGCATCTAGTTTTTACCAGCCGAAATATGATCAGACAAAACGTCAAGGATAGATTACCGCTTTTGTCCACATCTATGTGCATTTACTCTTTTACTTGCTCTTGTGGAGCTGTTTATATTGGACGTTGTAAGCGTAATCTCCGAAAACGTGTAGCTGAACACTATCCGGTTTGGTTAATGAAAGGCGAACGTAGAACTGCAAAGTCGTCTATCTGTGATCACCTGTTAGAGTCTGGTCATTTAGCCCCACGTGATTCATCCTTCAAAGTTATATACATGGCAAAATCCAATCGATCCAAAAGTTTACGTTTTCTGCACTTATGCATAGCTGAAGCTTTAGCTATACATGAACAGAAACCTATATTATGTGTTCAAAAGCGTTTTGTCAAACCCCTTTCTTTACCTTGGTCATAATAATTTTCTTTCTAGTTTTTATTTTATTTTACCACTTGAATTCTTTCCACTTCACTTCACATCTTCATTCTTATCGTAATCGTACTCCTAATTTTCATAATTTTTTAGACAACACTTGACATTTTTGTTATAGAATAATCTTTCATGGTTGTAATTTATCCACTTCAACTCTACCCCTTATAACTTTTATCACATATATACGTACATTGACTGATCAATTATTTAGTGCCATTTTTGTTATAATACAATCTTTAATTTTTTTGGTAATTTATCCACTTCAACTCTACCCCTTATAACTTTTATCACATATACGTACATTGACTGAGCAATTATTTAGTGCCACTTAATAACCTTTTTCTGTAATATAAATACGACTGTACAGCTTGAAAATGAAGTCTTTGGTATATGTTTATTAATGCAGGGATTTAGAGGGATCTGATGGATTTTAAGTTTAATCACTTAGTGAATTCAATTAGAAAACCATTGAAGACCTGCAAAACTGTTTCGTCCCAGTTTGAGACACTTCAGCATCATAGGTCACTAGGCAACTAATTTCAGTTGTGCGATTAAACCCATATGTAAATAGATTTGAGTCATATGCTTAAAGTCGTTGAAGTATCAACCGTCAAAAACCTTAAACCTGTTTTATGTTTTTTCAAAAAATTGCTTTCTAATCCAATTTTAGAACTGAGATTCATATTATTTACAAAAAGGTTCACCCTTTTTCTTTCCTAGCCAACTTTCTTACCTCATTTTCCTGCCTGTTGAGTGTGATCGTGGCGTGTAAATATTTTTTCTTATATTATTAAAAAAAACTGTGATCAGTTATGCTGCGTTTTACATAGGTATGTATGATTAGTACATGTGTGCAACACATGTGATTTGGAGAATACTTCGGTAATACGGGGTGCCGCCAACAATTATACATCTCATTCAACAGTTGTACGACAATGCTGCATGCCAAGTAATCCACAACAGGAAACTTATGGAATCCTTCGAAGTGAGGACGGGAGTGAGGCAAGGATGTCTACTATCGTCAATGATCTTCCTCGCTGCAGTATATTGGATGACGCGACAGACAGCGGTCTGGGCAGCGAGGAAACAGGTATTAAATGGACCCACACAAAACAAGAACTTGGAGGATCTGGACTTCGCCGATGATATATTTATCATTTCCCACAAAACACTGGAAGATATGCAAACGAAAAGCAACAAGTTGGCGATAGAAGAAGAAGCATTCAGAGAAGATAGGCCTTCAGCTGAACATAGAGAGAACAGATGTGGTGATGAAGGTTCCTGACCAACGCCACCAACAGCAACAGCAATAACAACAGACGAGAATCAGCCAACATAAATGGTAGGAGTCTGAAAGAAACCACCTCCTTCACCTACCTACCTGCCTACCTACCTACCCACCCACCCACCTGGGAAGCATCGTTCCAACTGCAGGCGGACGGAACTGACGAGGATATCAAAGCAGCGTGGATCGGTAAAGCAAGACAAGTTTTCATTACTCTCAAGTCTGTGTGGAGTTCAACAGCATTACTCAGCATGACAATGAAAATAAGATCCGAATTTTCAACTCCAATGTGAAGTCGGTGCTACTATACGGATGGATCAGAGAGTTGGTGCGTCATAAAGAGCATCTCAGACAAACTTCAGACCTTCATCAACAGCTAGCTGTCTTTGCTCAATACTACTCAGGATTAGATGGCCAGAAGAGATCAGCAACAGGGTGGGATCTCTGGTAGCGAACTAACGAGGAACCGATTGTGCAACAAATCTGCAGGAAGAAATGGAGTTGGATTGGCCATACTCTGAGGAAACCATCAGTTGGCATCACTAAACAAGCCATTAGTCGAGTGGAACTTGAAAGGGATGCGGCGAGTTGGTCATCAGTGTGAGGGTGCGGTGAGGTGCGGAGGAGGTCATGCGAAGGGGAGATGAAAGCATGTGGGCAGATTTGGAGCGGGGTGAAAACGTTGTCAGAAACCGGAACGTAATGGTGACGCGCGTCTGAAGCCTTTGTTCTTCTAGGAATTAAAGGAAATAATAATAGCCGGATATCCATGTAGCCTTATCTTTGAGTAAATATCTTCACTAATTTTTGTTTTCCATTTTGACTTTTAACTGACTTTGTCTTAATACGCTGTGATTTAGTACTAAATGGGACCAGGTAGCAGCTCTCCGTGCTCTTAATTTCCGCTTGTTGATTTATTTTTCGGTTCCAATCAACCAATTTCTTAAGGGATGCAATGCTGTTTTGATGTCATTCACTTGGTGTTGGCAAGAGATGATATATTGCCTTATGTGCAGTTTTTCAAACTCATACAAACAGATAACTAGGATTTTATATTCTACACAAGAGATAACATTTGTTTCTAACTGCCCTACGGAACAGGGGTAATAGATTGTGGATGTTGGTATGTAGTTTCTGTGAAAATAGCAAGTTGAATTCAGATTCTAAAATTCTGCACAATGAAGTGCTTGTCACGGTATCTGGGACTAATGTGGCGTGTACTTCTGATAAAACTTATCAGTAATACATAAAGAGACGTTCATTGGCATAAAAACGTCAAATCTATCCCCCTGCCAGTTGAAGTTATCCCGCCATTGAATGTCTCTTTACATACTACTGATAAATCTCATCAGTAGCACACCATACACCATATTTTGGAAGGGTTATCTTCAAAACGTTAGAATTCAGAAGTTGCTGTAGTTTAAGGTCTTCTTCATGGTGGTTTTTTGTATGGATAGCAATTTTCATGAAGTATGGCACTGAGTCTGAACAGTGGGATGTGAGTTCAGGACACATGAAGACATTGTATGATGAAAATAGTGGTTGTTGCTGGGTTTTTCATTCCATTACATTTCCAGTGGAACACATGACCTCAAGCTTCAGCTTCAGTGTTTTAGTAGCGATAGTAGTAGTAGTACTGCTGCTTTCTTTATGACGTGGGGTCGTTAGCTAGCTCCACCCCAGACTTCTTTATTAATCATAATTACTAATGACTAACTAAGGTTTCGAATTGCGTTGGCTGGGAGTTTTATCCACACCAAAGTGGTAGGTGGCAAGTACTCCATCGCTGAACCAATGGCATATAAGTTAAATTCTTAGTCTTACCAAATAGGCCTTCGCCACCAAATAAAAACCCTTATCACTAAACAAGTCCTGTGTGGTTCGAAATTGAAATATGTAAGAATCGATTTAATAAAATTTCAACTATTTTGAAATAAACCTCCATAAAACTGGTTTGTGAAGGCGGAAGAATACTTCAGCCTCAGAAGCGTTCAAAAATGAACCATCTTTTCACTACATATTTCAAACTCCCATTTCCTACTCATCTCACAATACTTCTTCAATCGATAACAAATAACCTATTCATTTTTTTTAAAAGAATTGCTTAGATATTTGCATTTTCGTGTGAATGATTCGCCTATTTTGCAAATATTTCAATAAATTTAGCAAAAGAGGATGAGAGAGAGTTTGTTTCTGTAGGTGGTTGAACTTTATTTGACTAATTAAAATGCAAACTGTGAACCAATGTAATCTAATACTGTCATCTGTGATCAAATTAACCAGACAAAGTTTGTTCATTTTCCAAATGACAGGATGTTTTTACAAATTAGTTTAGGTGATTACTGTTAAGGCTGTCAGCTGATGATTTCATGTTACAGGGCAGGACTACACTGCCTGATCGATTAGAAATAGGAAGTGGAGTGGTAGAGCACGTTGACCGCTTCACTTATTTGGGAAGTGCCATCAGCCAACGCCAAGGGGTTGATCTCTGACGAAATCTCAGTATGGATACAGAGGGATAGTTTCGCATATGCCAGTTTACGCCGTCTCTGACGTATATGTGATATCCAGCTAGCTGGCTGTCGACCAAAGGGCGGGTGAAATGCTCAACAGTCCGCTCCGTTCTCCTTAATGGCTGTGAGCAAGACCTGGCAATTGAGAGTGGAAAACATGAAAAAATCAGCTGTCTTTGATCATACGTGCCTGGGTTCTATCTCCTGTGTGAAGTGGTAGGTGTAATAGGGTGAGCAATATTGAGGTTAGGCGTCGAGTTCTAGGTAAGAAGGGGAAATCAATCGACTGTACTGTGAAATTATATCTACTGAGATGGTTAGGACATGTGTTACGTATGCTTAGTCATCGCCTTCCTCGGCAGTGGGCAATCTTAGCTGATATAGGGTCAGGCTGGAAAACAACTAGCCGCGATCAAACAAAAACATGGCTTCTTCAGTCGATGAAATCTACAACAGTTAGTTTAAGCTGCGTAGGGAAGGTATAGACTTCCTGACTGGTTGGATTCCTCGGGACGGTAAAAACCAATGGTTGGAAACAATCGGTGACATGGCTCAAAGTGATCGTTCTCAATGGCTGGCTGGCGCAGATGCATACACTCCTTGTGACTTATGGTTTCCAATGAAACTATATCATTCTTCGTTATTACTGTTCCTTTGTCTGACACCTCTGTTTACTGTCTCTATTATGCATTTCTTCTACTTTCTTCTGTTGCTTTGTGTTCTACATGGAGGGAGTGTGGCAACTCTAACTGCCGCACATCGGTGGGAAGTTCTATGTCGAAAACAAACAGACAAATGAGTCCATAGAAATTTAATTATTCGACACATTTGCATTAGTGTTTGTTTATGAAAATCGCGTCAGTAGTGAAAACGATTTGTTACACATTGTTCATTAGCCTAGAGAGCTCAATGGTAACCTCTCCGACTGAAGAACTGATTGATGCTGCTTTGAGTCTCAGGAAGGAGGTGAGTTCCTTTAGGACTGATGATACGCACTGCTGAAAAACGCCAGAAGGCAGATTAACTAGGTCTAGGGAGAGTTTCCTTTCAACTTGCATCAACTATTAACTATCATTTCAGAGTGCACCGAGATGGAGAGACATCTATTGTGGTGACCACATTGCAAACTGTACTGATAGAATCCAGTCACTACCAACACCAAGGTTTAGAGGCGTGACATCGCATACTAATTGGAGATTAATCAAGAAACGTATTCCGAAGAGAAATCATGACTGCATTCCTGTCACAGTTGAGCGCATTCATCATGCAGAATCACAAAAAATAAACTGCATTAGGACATTTTATGTCACTCAGGTAAATAAAAAATTTAGTCATGGCTAAAATGCTTTAAATGGATGGTTTCTGAACAGCGATCATTCTTTTCGATAGCTTCATCATCAGGTTTGAGCCCCACCATGCTCTAACTAGATGGTTAGTTAGTAAATCCTCTCAAACCTTCGCATGATCAGATAGTGAAATATAGATTCAAAGATGTGTTTACATCAAGGATACAACTATGATATCTTTAGACATAACATCTTTATTCACAAACGTACCTCTAGTAGAACCGGTTAACCACGTATGTGAACAAGCGTATAACCAGTCGGCAAATATTACCTTCCCAACGGAAGTCCTGAAAGAATTGTTATTAAGCTGCACCATAAATGTAAATTCTTATTGCATGTGTTGGGTGTAGACTAGATGAAAAAAGATTCAGTAATCAACCCTCCTCTCCACCTACATAGATTACTTCTTAGAATCTTAACCCTCTCTCACCCTGTTGTGTGATTGTGTGTTAATGCGTGTAGTGCAATTGCTGGGCTCTTTTCTAAATTACTTATCTTCTCGGGGTCAACCATCCTTACCTTAGCCACTAAATTCTTATGTTCCGACAGTCTGACTATCCCCGTCCGATCTACTAGTTTGACCGATGTAGTTCACCTAACTCACAGTCATAGCAACGTATTTAGTAAATTATATTATTTTGTCTAATTAGGTCAACCCACCGGGTGTTTTAGCCTACAGAGCTTGTCCTTTCTGAGTGAGTTTGTAGGTTTGAATCCCACCACCCTAATTCCTGCTTTATTGAGAATCCTACGTAGGGTTTGATTTATCCCCGCTTATATGGTGAAACTGTAGATGACTTATATTCTCTCCTATTTATGTTATCACTACTAGTTTCCTAATTATTTTTATTTTGCTTTTGGCCTTTACTGATCTTCCTAATGAACTATATAGGATAGTTAGTTATTTGACACCAACGCCTCTTCTTCTATCTGTTTTAGTTCATCATTTAGGTCTTTTCTTGTGCTACTTAGTGCTATGGCTCGGTTTGTTAAGCACTTAACTAAGCCACCTGCCTTCACAGACAGATGGTGGATGAGATGAATTAAAGTCTAAATATCTATTAGTGATCTTATTGTTTGTTTTGCATTCATCGCCCCTAGGTCTATTAATTTTTGGTTGCAGGATTTCATCATGAGCTGATATGAGTTAGAGAGTACAATTGAAAAACCAGCTGGGAGTACTGGACATCTGTTTCGTCAGACTAGTTTGGGACTCTTAATCAGTGAGCACCTACCGGCAGGGCTCGAACCCAGGACTTTTATGGTTAAAAGGCGAGCTAGCTCGTAGACCATTTAGCCACCTGTACCAAATCCAATGGTCGGTCCGTGAATTCTAACTTCTTCCAACTCACAAAATAGCGTTACCACTTCTCATTGTCTTATTCGATGAGTTACTGCCTCACCTTCAACCAGTTGTACCCTACTGGTCATGGCTTCCCACTAGAACCCCAGGTTAACTGCCTAAATAGGGCCAGTCGGTAGTGAGCATCAGATCGTGAATTAGCAAAAGTCAGAATTCATGGGCCATTGGATCGGCTCCCAGGAGCCTAATGGTCTATAATCTCGCCTTTTAACCTGAAGTTCCCGGATTCGAATCCCGGTTGGTGCTCTAACCCACTAGAACCCCAGGTAACTACTTACTTGAATACAACCCACCAATAGTGAGCATCTCATTGATATTCAAGTATTGGTAGTTACCCGGATGTCTAGTGGGATTTCGTGACCAGTGAGGTGCTCGACTACGAGCTGGTCTACGAGCTCGCCTTGTAATCAAAAGGCCCTGGGTTCGAGCCGTGCAGGTGGATGCGAACTGATTAAGAGTCCCAAACTAGTCTGACGAAACTACTGTCTGGCAGTACTCCCTGCTGGTTTTCCAATGGTTCTGTCTAGTCGATGTCAGCTCATGATGAAATCCTGTAACCGAAAAGTAATAGAGTTAGGTGTGGCCAGTGGAACCCTTCTGGTCGGGTGTAAGGACACATACTAGGTGAGGATACTGGTTAACAGCCGCGCTATATCGTGAATTGGCAGAAGGTGGGATGCATACACCATTGGACCATGTGCCACTGGCGTAACCATCTACGAGTTCGCCTTGTAACTGGGAGGTATTTGTTTCGAAACCTGCCTGCAGGTGCGTACTGATGAAGAGTTCCAGATGAAGAAAAACGACAGTCCAATATTTCTTGGTGATTTCCAATAGCTCTCCAACCGATGTCAGCTAACAATGAAGTCCTAAAATTAATCGATCCCCCAATCAATCAAACCAGCACTTGAATATTGATTATTTCTGTTTTTGGATTTGCTATTGATGATTTTAGAACAGATAAACAAACTTAAAACAGAGGGATGAGATTTTCTTTTTTTCTTTTTTTGCACATATATAATTAAAATAACAACTGAATAGATCGCTTACTTCATGATTAATGTTATTTTGACAACTGAACAAATAAATATTCCAATCCTGCTTGAAAAATGTCGGAATTTTATATAGATCGGAAAATGTTGAATCGATAAGAACTGAATTTTCCCGCAATTATAAAAATGTTTACACTCGAAGATCTGAAGGCTCAATGCTTATGTATTATTATATTTTATTATCATTATTATTCAATGAACGAAACAACTCATTTCCGTTCCTCGATGTACTGCTCACCAGAAGACATGATTGTACAATCCAAAAATCGATATACCGCAAGCCAACATGGACTGGGCAGTTTATCAACTTCCAGAGCATTGTTCCACTAATTCGAAAGAGAAACCTGGTACGTACATTGTGTTCAAAGATTAGAAATATTAGCTTGGAAGACATTGTAGAGAAAGAATTAAATTGATTACGTGAAACCCTACTAGAGAATGGGTGGGTATCCACCAAGATTTATCGACAAAAACATGAAGGAGAAGTCTCCAGTGTCAAACATCACAACGGCTCCTAAGAAGACTCTCTTCATGAACTTAGCATTTAAAGGTGATATCGCAGTGGGAATTCTCAGAAACCTTTCTAAAAGTTTGAAGAAGATATTTCTAATAGCCCCTCTACGTATCACATTTTCCTGCAGATAGTTAATCTAGTCTAACGTTAAGGACAAGATACCGCCGCTTTTGGCCACTTCAATGTGTATTTATCAATTTGATAGAGAAGATTTGTAGCTCAGGTGGATAATTTTGATGTGGTTTTGTTCTCAAACTTTCACTTCAATTTGAAGTATGCGCTGAAGATGTCACCCAGTAAGGTGATGAAAGCTTCGCAAACTAACTATCCAGCTCAGAGAACAAAACCACATCAAAATTTATCAATTTACTTGCTCGTGTGGAGCAAAATATATCGGCCGTACGCAACGTCAAGTCAACAAACGCATCCTGGAACACTGCCTAGCTTGGTTAGCCAGAGGAGAAAACAAGAATAGCAACAGCTCGATTCTCGAACACCTTGTCATCTCCGGATATCGAGCACCCCCACATGAATGCTTCACAGTGTTACACAGAGTCCCTCAATATCGTACAAGGGGATTTCGGATACGCCATCTGTACACAGCTGAAGCATTAGCTAATCGATATCTGAAACCGGACCTGTGCATACAAAAGCGATACATACATTCCCTTGCCCTATCATGGCCAGAGTGGAGTTCTTACTACAGTTTTGCTTCTTTCCTTCTTTATGTAAGTTCACTATTTTTACTACTATTATTATTATTGTTGTTCTTAATACTGTTATTATCATTATTATTCCCATCATCCACATTTTATTACCACCCTATTACTGTTTATTAATAACATTGCTTTTTCATACAGATTTTATACAAAAACACTTTATCACCCTTCCTACTAGTTCCTGTCTATTCTACAAGAGCTTATTGATTAGTCATTATCTTACACTTGTCAAGACATGCCAACTTCTGTCTCCTTCCTAACTTACAATTAGTCAGTCATCCCTTCTTACACCTTACACTATATAGTACAATTTTCAAGGACAAAGTTTACCAGTATTCTGATTGGTCTAGAAATTTCTTTTCTTAGTTATTTATAATTACGATTGTACAGCTCATGAAAATGAATCGTCGAAAAGACAGTTTTCTTCGCTGTTTGTGCCATTTCATTATTATTTCCCTAGATTCCTAGTAGATCATTGAGCTTCAGCAGGACATCGCCATTTCACCTTGTTTTCTGTTATCCCTACTAGCTGGATCCACGATTGGTATTAATCCCTGGTCACCTGGTCAAGTCACACTCGGACTCACAGCAAACTTGCTGCCTTCTATTTGGACTCCACTCGACTGCCTGGCGTGTAATATAACTCAAAGACTTCTTCAGCTAGTGACAATCCATCTCCATTTCATTCTGAATATTTGTTTGAAGATAGGTTACTGGTTAGTTCGTTCTCAAGGTTCTTTGTTGCATATAATCTTTGGTTGGTCATCTGATCTTCAATATCGAACCAGCGAAGGCAGCTGTTGATAAACGATTGAAGTAGCTTGGTGGAAATCCCTTTTGCTCGATACATACGCCAAGTCCTCTAGATAATGCATAAACACTGACATAATCGACATGAGTGTTGAAAAGCCTAGTCTTGTTCTTTCTGCTGACTGCCGTTGGTTTCCGCACTGATTTCAGACTAACGTACAACTGTCTTGTTTTTTCTGATACCTTTCTAACCTTGACGTCGTCATCTTTGCTGCTTCCTGTAGTTAAAACAATGTTTTCTAGACGACTGAAAGAGCTGATCTCCTGCAGATGTCTCCCGTAGATGGTGATTGGTAATTGTTGTTGTTGTTGTTGGTCAGTGGGGTATCTTCACCACATAATGAAATTATGCAAACTAAGTCGACAAGTTGTTTCAGTACCCTGATATGAATATAAGTAGTGAATTACGCTCGAAACGTCATCACCGTATAACGTATCACCGAACACTTACCATCATGGTTTTACAAAGGAGAAAAACGATTCCTCCAATGCAGCTCTATCTGAGAACATCTGATAGAATCCGGACACCAAGCTACACTTGAAACAAGCTTCATAGTCGTCTACAGAATACGAAGCAGTTTTCCTAAAAAATGTAGGAGTCAAACTTCTCCAAACCGCAAAAGCAATGGCACTTCACTTGCTAAACCCTGAACTCTGCATACAGAAGAGGTTCGTTCAATCACTACACTTTCAATGGACGTAATCTGTCTTAATACCCGACAAGAAAATTCTACCTAATACTTTTCCTGTCTCTTCATTAGTATTATTTTGTCTTTATAATTGTAATATTTTACATTTTCAACTTTCTTATTCTCTACTTCACCCAATTTAATTTCTACACCTGGTTACCACCGTTACTGACTTGACCAACGCTCAATTTCTAGTCATTTGAGTTACGTCATTCATCTTTTTACTCAACTTTAGTCTTAATTTAAGTGGCATTATTATCTACTCCACGTCTTCTTAGCCTCTACCTGTAATTACCTCTGTTGTTACCCTGACCTAAGTTGAAGCATTTTAGTCAATCATACTGCGTCATCTAACTTACTAACTCAATCTTACTTTAGTTGCTGTCTAATTAGCCTTGTTTCTATATTAGATCATTCTTGTATTACCTGATTAATTATCTAGACTTGAGAAACCTCATGTACACACTCACACAAATAATTATATATAAATGCGGTTGTACTGCTAGCTATGTGAATGAATTCGCCGTCGAAAAGAGTCTCTCTTCGCTGAACGTCTTCCCTTTTTCATATGACTCAATGGGGATTTTCAAGTTGATTATTACTGTAAAACACTTTATTCAATAAATTTCTCCCATGATGGAATTATACCCTGCCACAGTTCCCAGTTTCTGTTCAAATATATCTCAATCACCTCAGTCTTCCATGTATCCCTTGAAGTCCTGTCTTTGTCGCTTGCGTCTAGTGCCAGCTTGTCGATTTTCATCTGTCAGTCTTTGTGTTTGTATGACATTAGACAGAGATCGTCCAAATCTTATAGGGTCTTCTCATCAGCTTAACATTTTCCCAGTGTTCATGCTCTCCACGGTTTGCCACATAATTTAGTCACAACCACAATCAATTCTCATCATCAGTAATATTAGAAAGACTTGTAGAAAGACGACCCTCCGGTTCCGTGATTCCCCGTTTATACGGTCTGCCGAAAGTGCACAAAGAGAATGTGCCACTACGTCCAATCTCGGACATGACAAATTCCCCATATCATGCTACTGCCAAATGGCTCGCAGACATCCTCCTACCTATCAGAAATAACCTCTCCAAGCATTGTGTTTCTGATTCGTTTGAATTCGTCGATTCATTAATTGATGCTAATCTATCCGGGAGGAGAAATGATCTCCGTGGATGTTACTTCGCTTTTCACCAACGTTCCCCTCACTGAAACTATCTGCTTTATATGCAAATTCATTGAGGATAATAATGTAGACGTATGTGTTCCGATCCACCACTTAAAAGAACTGCTGTTGAGGTGCACTCTAAATGTCCAGTTCAAGTTCAACAATATGATTTATAGACAAAAGGAGGGAGTGGCAATGGGGTCACCATTGGATCCTTTACTTGCGAACTGCTTCTTGGCTAGTTTGGAGAATAGTATTTTACGGCCTACTATCGATAGTTTCCATGTGTACCAAAGATACATGGATGATACTTTCATCATATCTGACGACAATACTGACATCGAATTGATAACTAAAGAGTTCAGCAGCCTCCATAATGTCATCCAGTTCACGTGGGAATACCATTTTTTGGATGTTTTTAAAATAAGAAGATCTGATGGTTCTCTTCAAAGATCGATCTACAAGAAACCAATATGGAATGATCAGTACACGAATTCCCATAGTTGGGCCCCTTTGAGAAGGAATAGAAATCTGTTCCATTCCTTATCTTCAAGAATAAGGAGGGTATGTTCAAGTGATACAATCAGTGGGGAGCTGGGGCAACTCAGACAAGTCCTCATAGAGAATGGATATCCCCCAGGATTTATCGAGAAAAACATGAAGTTAAGGGAAAAGCCTGAAAGAATCCACACGGTGACGGAGAAACTGCTATTTATGAGTGTTGAATTTAAAGGTGATACCGCAGCTGAGATCCTGAAGAATCGCTTATGCAGATCACTGAGGAAAGCCTTCTTTATGGCTGAGCAACATATCAATTTCTACAGCTGACAAATGATCAATGGGTGTGTGAAGGATAAACTGCCGCTTTCGACTGGCCAACTCAATGTGTGTTTATAAATTCACCTGCTCGTGTGGAGTCAGTTACATTGGCCGAACGAAGCGCACGCTTTCCAAACCCATCTCTGAACATTATCTGGCATGGTTAGCAAAGGGACAAGGCAAGACAATTACTAGCTCAGTTCTCGAGCATTTGGTGAACCCAGGCCACGTAGCTCCACTAGAGTCGTCTTTCAAGATCATCTACAAAGTGAGGCCAAATGGTACAAAGGGCGTCAGGAGGCTGTGGCAGTTCATCAATACAACCCTGAACGCTGTATACAGAGAAAGTTTGTCCAGTCTCTTATTCTACCTTGGTCTTAACCTCTTCACTAATAGTTCTCTGTAAAAAAAATTTTGATTTTCTCTTTTCTTATTTAATTTTAAATTTTAGTCTGCTATCGCTTTAATAATTAATTCACTATTATCACTCTCATATGCTCCTTCTGTATATTTTCACACCCTCTTCACACTTGTTAAATTGACACTCAAATACCACATTTATTCTCACTCAATAGCAATTTTAACCTTATCAAATCTCTATCTTTGTACCGTTGAGTACCACGTAATTTACAACTTTTAATTTTCACTTCTAAAGCCACTTCCGAGTAATTATATGAATTATGTCACCCCCACCCCTATTACTCAGTAATAGACCACTATATATATACATTTTTTATAAGTATAAATACGACAGTACAGCCTCTGAAGGAAGATGATTTGGTCGATTAAGAAAATTTTCTTCGCTGAATCTGTCTTTCATTTTCTTTATGACTCAATGGTGGTATTTTTGGTGACTTGTCTTATTCCTTTCGTCACTTCACAGGCTCCGTAGTGTGGAAGCACTTTCGTCACGATTCTTCTGTAGGTCTATAAACTCCGAAATAAGAAGCCTACTGTGGTAGATGGTGCAAACTGATAACCACGACGTTTAGATCACATAGTTATCTATAACAGGGCTATGCGTATGGTGTAAGCGATGGAGGAAGGCTTGTAACATATACTCAAGTGCGAACGTATAGAAGGGCGACAGCTTTCTCAAAAAAAAAGAAAATAGTCACCCAATGATCTCAGATTGCGTGACACTACTTGCATGATTACTTAAAGCATAAATCTTGCTCAGTTTGACCGATAAAAAAACACCTTGAAAATTTTTGTGTAATGAGTTAAAATATCACCTGAATGCAACGTAACCTCTATTTCCCAAATGATATAAGGTAATATATTTTGTGTTATGCAAAGTCTACACGCACGATCAAATGAGAACAAATCCTTCATGTAATTAGTCACCAAAAAAAACTTGAATGACACAATTAAAAGAGGAGTTTTTACAAGGTTAGATAAATTTATTCTGTCAGATAACCTAAATAAATAAAACAAATAAGTTATCACTTTAAACACTTAAAAGGCATAATTAGAGTGGAAAGGGATGGATATTCTAGAATTTATAGAATAAATCAGGCAGATAGCAGTAGCTACGCGATCATTGGATGACTGCTCAATCAAAATGAGATGGATCTATTATCACAGGTATATATATATTAATTAGCCAATAGTAAACCTCGGAAGACACCAGAGCAGATCGTGAAAATTAAATGTATTATGGATAAGATTTTATTTTGATAAAGTGTTACACAGTAATATTAACTGATGCCACCAAGTTTCGAGCACAAATTATTGCCACTCATAATCATATCAGGATACTCACACAACATTTTCCTTCATTCATATACATGTGTGGAATTGACTAGATATTTGAATAAAAATCATTATAGGATATTGTACATTCAGAAGTAATAATAATATGAGTGTTATTGATCAACTACAATCAGATGGGAAATAAGACGAGTCCTTTTTTATATAGTCATAATAAGTAACTTGTTAGAATTTTGTGATGTATGTGAATTGACTAGAAATAGAATTTTGAGATTATTTATTATCCTCCTCTGATTTGACTGATTGGTGGTAATAATATCTTCCACATCTCCGGTATTTGCAATAGAGTCACTTCTGTTGCTTGTGTTGTGTTGGGTGTAGACTCGATGATGAACCAGGCAGGATTCAGTAATCAATCTCTCTCTCCACCCACATAGATTACTTCTTAGAATCTTAACCCTCTCACACTATGCTATTGTGTGATTGTGTGTTAATGCATGCAGTGCGATTGCTGAGCTTTTCTCTAAATTACTTATCTTCTCGGGGTCAACCATTCTTACCTTAGCTAAATTCTTATGTTCCGACAGTCTGACTATCCCTGTCCGATCTACTAGTTTGACCGATGTAGTTCACCTAACTCACAGTCATAGCAACGTATTTTGTAAATGATATTATTTTGTTTAATTGGGACAACCCACCGGGTCTTTTAGCCTACAGAGCTTGTCCTTTCTGAGTGAGTTTGTAGGTTTGAATCCCACCACCTTAATTCCTGCTTTATTGAGAATCCTACGTAGGGTTTGATTTATCCCCGCTTATATGGTGAAACTGTAGATGACTTATATTCTCTCCTATTTATGTTACCATTAATAGTTTCCTAATTATTTTTATTTTGCTTTTGGCCTTTACTGATCTTCCTAATGAACTATATAGGATAGTTAGTTATTTGACACCAACACCTCTTCTTCGATCTGTTTCATTTTATCATTTAGGTCTTTTCTTGTGCTACTTAGTGCTACTGCTTGGTTCGTTAAACACTTAACTAAGCCACCTGCCTTCACAGACAGATGGTGGATGAGATGAATTAAAGTCTAAATATCTATTAGTGGAATGCACTGCCTTTAAATAAACGCTAGTGTGTAGTTTGCATTCTACTCGTTTTATTTTACAATCTAACATAGCCAATTCTCCTTTTTCATTTCCCCATTCATATGTGAATTTTATTCCCTCTATTAGTGGGCTTATATGTGTCAAGAAGCCTGAGAGAGATATGTTCTGTTTTTAACACTGTGAAAATGTCAGTCGTCCACATATCACCAACATATTTTCAGAGTAGGATTAAAGTATTAAGAGCAATATTTTCCCAGCATTCTAATAAATATTAAAAACTTTAATTCATCTCATCCGTTAACTGTTAAGGCAGGCTTAGTTAAGTTAATTACTTTCCGGCCTAATCTCTTTCGCCTTGCCTATTAACCTTGGAATACTTATCTCGCCCAGCTACACCGGATAACTACAATGACAGCTTGATTATTGTTGTCACTCTGTTCTACAGCTGGATACTTTAGTCTCAGTTACACAACTTCTTTTAAATTTTTATTGTATTATTATACAATCTGTATTAGACAATAGTTATTTTCCTCTCTACCCCAACTTGTATGCACATTCGACTTACATATTCACCACGACTGATAACCTAGAATTTATAAACGCCTGTGTGAATCTATCCTTCCTTTAATACTATTATTAAATCATCGGTCGTTGTCACCGAATTCATGTGTCTGAACTGTAATTCACTTAATCACATTTATTTCAAATGTCTACGATTAATCTATATTTTACTGTGTAATTTTAACGCCTGGTGAGAAATCACCTAAAAAATACGTATTTGCTTAAACAGTACTTTATATAATTACCCTGGAAAACCTACGAATACCGGACGGCTGTCTCGTCCTAGTTTGGGACTCTTCACAGTACGCACCCACCCACCGGGATTCGAACCCAGAACCTTCTGGTTACAAGGCTAGCGAGCTCGTAAACCATTGAGCCACTGGGACCCGATCCAATGGCCAGCCAGTGCATAAATTCTAACTTCTGTCAATCCACGATGGTCCTCAGTGGTCTACGAACTCGCTAGCCTTTTAACTAGAAGGTCCTGAGTTCGAATCCCGGTGGGCACGTACTGATGAAGAGTCCCAAACTAGGACGAAATAGCTATCTAGTACTCCCAGGTTTTCCAATGGTTCTCTAACCGATGCCAGCTCATGATGAAATCCTCCATGCAGGCAAACAAAATCCCCACAAAAACCAATACTTGTAAATTATCCCTATAAGCCAACTCTTGGAAACCCATCTAACGCCCCCTAGTGACTGGCTGCGCGATAAAGTTACCTGCAGTTCTAGTAAGAAGTTGTGACCGGTGGGGCCCACATGGCTGGAAGTAAGAACGAAAACTCGCCGATGACATTTGCTGATTCCATTCGCGCCAAAATCACAAATTAGTGGAAGTTAGAATTCGTGGGCTGGCCATTAAGTCGGGTCCCAGCTGCTCAGTGGTCTATAAGCTTCTCTTGTCAGCTGAAAGGTCGTAGGTTCGAATCCTGGCAGCGAGTGCATACTGCCGACGAGTCGTAAACTAGGCGAAAACATTTGTCCAGTACTCCGTGGTTTTCAGTGGTTCTCTATCTGATAGCAATTCGCTGTGAAACTGGAAACAAATCAAACCCCGACAAACCAACTCTTGAAAATAATGGAATTATTTAAATCCCACATTAGTTTATTTGTTAGACGTATCACGCAGTGAGTGAAACAGTATTAGTATTTACCGGATGAAAAGGTTTCGAACAAAATTTATTGTGGTTCCTAATCATATGAATTATAATCACACGACTTCGAAACTTGACTTTTACAATTTTCTTTGTTCTCTCCTATTTGTCGTCGTTGGGGTAGTAGAATTTTCCAGATATCTAGGTGGACAGATGTTGAATCGTTCCTATTGCACGTATTTGCAGTTGATTCGATAAACAAGGTTTCTGTTATCAATCTCTCCCTCCACCCTGTGACATTAGATTTTAAAACTATCATCCTATCCCATCCTATTGTATGACTGTGTATAACTGCATGTAGTGATTGGTATAGCTGAACTATTCTCTAGATTTCTTATCTTATTCGGGTCAAACAATCTAGATTTTGTTAGGTTTTTTATGCTCGCCTAGTCTGACTGCCCCTGTTCAACTACTTTGACCTACATATTTGATCTGGCAATCATTGTATGTGGGGTGTTAGATAAATTAAATTGTTTTGTTTTAAAGGCTCCACTGGCAGGATCCTTTAACCAACAAAGCATGTTTCTAATTGAGTTTGTAGGTAGTTTGAATGCCGGCCACTTTTATTCCTGCCTTGTTAAGAATCCTGTGTAACGTGGTTTCCGAGGTTCCTTCCTTGTATGTAATTACCACTGATTATTTAGATTCCTTATTGCTGGTGTTGTCATTATCCTGCGCATATTTGACGTCCATGTTGTCATTAATATTATTATCACTATCACTACTATCACTATTTATTTTATTTTTACATTTCCTTACATATTTCTTGACTAATTTATCAGGGTAGATATTAAGTTTCAAGGCTTCTCTTATATGTATCACTTCCTGCTTTAGATTTCCCTTGGTACTACTTAGTTTTTGTGCTCTGTCACCTAAACATTTCATCAATCCTATTTTTACTGACATAGGATGGAATGATCGGAAGTCTAATTATCTGTTTGAATTTGTGGGTTTTGCTGTAAACACACACTAGTGTTTAACTACTTCTCATCTTCTTTCCTTTTTACACTGCATTGTAACATTGGAAACACCCCGCTTCCTGATTTTCCAATTCATAAGTGAATTGAATTCCCTCCACCTTTGAGTTGATGTGTTCGAAAAATCTATCTATATCTTGTGTTCTAAGAACAGTGAATGTGTCATCTACATACCTCCACCACAGTGCTCAAGTTTTACACATATATTAACACCGACAACACTGGTTGGCACTTGCGTTATGCAGCGAGGTGATAACAGTTAGAATTTATGAGCCATCCCAGTGGCTGAATGGTCATCTTGCACGCCTCGCAATTCAAAGATCCTTGATCTCACACTCAACGGCGTCATAGGCGTCATGTGTTACATCTGCAATTGTAGCGTTATTTTTCAGTCGATCAGTCAGAAATGCAAAAAGGTACTGGAGTATACGCTGAGTGAGTCTACAGGACCACAAAACCTTGAGAAAAATATTGCAAATTTTCTTGGTGTTCTTTTGTGCAATCATTTGATGAAATGACATTGGATAAGATCATCATACAACATGACTCAGAGTTCTGCAAAATGATCGCCTTACTTAGAAAAAAAAGAAGTATAGCTTATCTGATTGAACATGTGGCGAATTTCTTCATTTCATGTACTGTCTGATCTTTTATAATACGCCGTTGTCTTATAATTAGATTAACCATGGTGGTTGGTTTCACTAATTTTTTTTTCTGCCGTTTATAAGCCAGATAATTTACCCTTTAAGTGTGGATTTGTAGATTTTAGCCTCCTTGATTTTGTAAATATTTTTTATTCGCTTTTTCTTGAACATAAGGAAAACAAATGTGAGTTATAAATTACTGTTCTGAGACACAGGTATCGCTTTTATCCATCAGTTTTGGTATATCCGGTATATCACAGACGTTGTAGGTACAACTTTACAATATGAAGATAAATCATCCTATAATATTAAGAGATGCTACATTGAATTTCATTCCCATTTGTTATTACTTCCAAACCCTATCCCTCCCATCTCAAGTTGAAAATTATTATTATTTCAATTTTGTTTCCATGCTCATTAATTTTACACACTTGCTATCTGTTCTAATCCTGTGTGTAATTTTGCATCTAAGCCTCTCGAAATAAACCATATCTAGTTGAAAATAATTATCACCTTTTATATTCGCTGTTGTAATTATGTGTAATCAAACAAGAAAATGTATCCATGTAAAATTATGTATTTAAATGCGATTGTACAGCTACTTTTGAAAGTGAAATCGCTGAAAAGATCAACATCTTTGCTGAAATTCATGTTCTCTTCTTTCTAATTTCCCTATTGGGTGTTTTCCACGATTTTTAAAATTGTAGTCAAAAGGAAATTTGTAACGAATACTATTTTCTTCTTCTTTTTTCGAAGTAATTGCATTCCATCTTATTTTTTTATCATCAATGTTGAAATATGTTAGCGCCGGTAAAGAGGCAACAGAAAGAATAATCAAGGTCGACCTAATTAAACATGAATATAAAAAAATGTCTCAAGAGAATTATCTGTAAATAGAAGATAACAATATAAGTAAACAAAAATACCAATTCTATGCGATAACTACTTCTTTTGATACCGCGAACCATAGGAAATAAGATGTGTATAGCTAACGAACCAATTACATATATATTTTTGTAGCTTGATGTCTCTTCTTTGGGATGCGCATATACCAACTCTGGTGATGCCATTATTCACTCCATTTCCCAGGTCTTTTAACTACTGTACGTATATTCAGATGATTTTCCGTAGTTCTAAGTAGCCTAAAGTGAATTGATGGATAGTGATTAGAAGTGAGGTTCAGCGTGCGTATTTCGTCCCATTTAAGGCTCATCAACTGGACATGCCTGCATTTCCCTAGTGAATGATGGTGTTCCCCCCCCCCGTCTTCTCTATGGCTTGAACCCAATACTCAATCGTTTCAAACGCCAGGAAGTTATCCACTAGACCCCTTGGGTAATAGGATTGTGGCCACAGTAACACCATCACTCACTGAGGAATTCAGGTGGATCCGGCCAGATGCCAAGTCCTGGAAACGACGAAATGCGCATCTTGGTAAATTCAAATGCTAGTCACCATCCACAAATTTACTTCAGGTAAATCCTCAGAAATTGTCAAAACATCCGCAAAAGAAGCCGACATGTCAACCTCAAGTTGAGCACTTCAATTCAATCAATCGACGGGGAAGTCCAAATTGAATTAAATAACTAATTAGTCTTGATTTATAAGAAAGCCAATTGAAACACTAATAATGTTTTTTAAATTAAAATATCCTCTCAGGATCTCACTTGTCAGTAACCATGCCAATTTAGAAAAACTTCAGTTATAACCATACCGTACAATTTGGTACTGACATAATAAAATATATATCTCACATGATAAACTGCCTAAATTGTCTTTCTATAATTCCTGTTTCTTGATTCCAACTGCACGTGAAATGTTAGAACTCTCTTGGCGTTTCAGCCTCTAGTATGCTTCGACGTTTAAAACAATGGCTGCTGGAACTGGGTCTCAATGGGAACAAAATCACTCACCGGGAATTTCTGGTACATTCAGCTTGTGAGTCATAAATCAGATGAAATGTACATCTACAGTATAATATCATGTCATAAAGTTTACTACTGTAGAAATTCAGGATTATCTCAAAGGTGATTTACAGCTGAGGACTTCTGTAGCTTGAAAAAAGTTGTATTAAGATCCAAGGATTGTACAATGTTTCTTATCCACTTGTGTCTGAAATCGAGCTTCCGAGGCATGTTAAGTGGAAATTTACAAAATCCATATATAAATTAAACTTTTCTGGTTTTAACCTGGTCTTCATTCTGTTTTTATTTACAAAGGAATCAAAAAGGTAATTGTGTTCTATTTAAATCTAAATGATGCTAATAATGGATAAATGATCGCCTTTAATTCATATTCCGTCTTCAGCACGGAGAAAGTTCTCCATTTCTAGATTAGATATAGATTTATGAAGTTTTTTACAGTGAGCAGGGATGTGAATAACCCAGTTAAAGGTTACTACGAGGAATGGAAAGGTAATATTTCCCATAGAATGTAGTATATTTTCACGTGTGTTCGTTTAGCCTTTCACGTAAACTAATTATTCAGATTTTAATAACAGCAGAAAGCAATGAACTTTAACTATTATCGGCTAGCGAAACAAGAAGAGAAGGAAAAATGTTAGTTTTTGCTGTGGTTGTGTGTTCTCTGAGCAGCTGGATAGTTAATTTGTGAAGCTCTCATCGCTCTACTAGGCGACATTCTCACCTCAGCGGATACTTCAATTCGAAGTAAGAGTGAGCTTATAGATTTCTGCACGGGTTTATTAATCATCTCGCCTGGCCACCTGACCTTGGACGTGATTGACTGTTTTTGTGTGTGTTTTCACACCTTCTAGGCAGCTACTTATATTGGAGCTGATTGTTTCTTTGACTTAAACTTTGACCCTTTGTGTGTTTGAGGTTTCTTTCTTATCCATTGATAAATTTTGTCTATCTCGATGTGTCTATTGATTGATGATTCACTGGAATACCAAGCTGGCTTCTAAAAACTCTAGCACTCTTGTTGTTCCCTCTGTCTAGTATTTGAAGGTTGGTTGTCCCAGTCGAATTGATGTCCGTGGTTGTCTGTATGGAGTGAGGTGGTATAAAGGAGTGGATATCATGTTTTTTGACAGAATAGATATCCATAGAATTTCATCGACAGATATATACCCCCAAGCCAACCTATCATACCAAAAGCCCCCAAGGAAAGCACAAAGAAAATCGCCTTACCATATATAAAAAATATCTCAGAAATCACTGCAAGACTCTTCACACCTTTAGGAATTGACGTCGTACACAAACCAACAAAGTCACTTCTCTCAGTTCTATGCCAACCAAAAGACTCAACAGCAAGAGAAGAGAAGATAAAACCAACATCATCTACAAAATAGATTGTAACAACTGCGAAAAACACTACATTGGCCAAATTGGATGTCCTCTTCGTCTCTGTATCCACTATTATAAGCTAGCTGCTAAACCTCTTCTAACCGGTTGTAAGCCCGGTAAAGAAATAAGGTTGGGCTAGCGAGCTCACTTTAAAAGAAAAATAATAATTTGCTTTATTCCAGAACAGTACTTGTGATACAGAATGGAATTCTCAGTATTTCCCTACAGTATCCATCCAGTTTGTACATTAACAATGAATAAAATTCTACATAGATTAAGGGTAATCTCAGTTAGTTTTGACAAAAACATATTAGCATATCGATTGCAAAGTTAAAACTGAATAGAATGTTTGAAGGTGTTAGAAAAGTGGATACTACTAGCATATTTACTGGTGTAAGCGATAGCAAAATGGTCGAGATATACAGAGTGTGAAAGAACGAACAAGAATGTTTTAAGTAGAGTTTGTAAGGAAGAGAGAAACAAAACAGCACATAACAAAAAAAGAGATATAGAGAAAAGGAAAAGAAAGAAAGGAAACGTTGTACCTATAAATGATATAAAGTTGGGAAGACGAGGTCTAATTGTTCTACTGACTATTTAATAAGTTGTAGGTATCACGCCTAATGCTTTCTTTATCGCACAGAACACGAGCCAAGTAGGTAGGATATGGTTGAGTTTTTGTACTTACTAGTGCGAGAATATAGTTTCCTATATAGGCTTCTGGTTTTCCCTGATGAGATACATGGGGAGAGTTGTGAATGAAGATGGTGTTGTGAGTTAGATAGAATGAGTTGATTTAGCCCATTTTTCACATGAGTCTAAGTGCTTGTCTACCAGAATATTAACAAGATGGTTAAGTGGCACATTGGTTACCCTGCTGACAACCTTTAACATCCTACGTAATAAGATATAGTCCTACTTCAGTAGCGCAGAGAAATCTAAGGGGAAACAATAGATAATAATAGGCACGATTCAAGAGTTAACGAATCGTATGAGTAGAGGTTGGGTTATACCAGAATGTCTGAACTTCTTGATGTAGAAGGTAAGACGGAATATTTTCTTAGAAATCATCAAGATTTGATGAGACGACCAGGAAAGATCAACAGATAGAATGACGTCTAGTTATTTAATTTCTGACTTGGCTTCTATTTCAGTGTCATCTATGTTGCACACCTCGTGAGTGCTAGCCTCACCAGTTTGTTTAGGTCAGATTTATGCCTAAAGGTGAAATTGATTGACTGTTTGACATTTAGAGAGAGGGATCTAAGTTAAGGCCGTTTTCCTGAAACCACTGGCTGATTTCTGATGAAAAGCCATTTAGTTTAGAGCAGTCACTTTGACACTTGGCAAGCAAAGGTGCAGTCAAATCGTCAGCATATTTAACAAAATTAATGTCATTTGAAGATGGTAATAGAGGAATAATTCCATTGTGAGTCAAGCAATTAAAAATGATCGAGTTATATAAACGAATTTTAGAAAGTTGTGTGAATGCCTTGATATGATTATGAACGGCAGTTAAGTGTGCTCGAAACGTGGTCATCAGTAAATATTACTGCATAACATACTGTGAGATTTTGTCAAATTAAATTTTACCCACAATATAACTGTATTCTGCCAAAGCGCACAATGTCTGTTCTTATAACAAAGGAATATTTATATGAAAAGGACATTTCTTTTCTGTAAAAGACAATGTGCTCAATTATTTTGAGACTGCTTGGTTCAATCTTGATCACAGCTCGTATGAATCTATTCATATCAGTTCAACATATTTATCTTTACATATCTGGGTAAAAAAAACATCCTCTTAATCACAGTGAAATAGAGTTAAAAATGTTAAATGGTTCGATCCTCGGCCACCACGTGCCTCCACCCCTCCTTACCCAGTTGTAAGTCTGATGAGAACGGAAAGTTGGGCATGAGGCTAGCAGAACCACCCCCATCTCATCCTGGTGAAACCTCAAAGCTCTAGCTTGCAGCCATATGTTTTACTTGGAACGCAAAGAAATAAGAAAATTTATTAGGTGCTGGCTAGCATTTGAATCCGTGACGGGTATTTCGCCCTATTCGTGACTCGTCTTTTGGCATCGTTAATGCCTTTTCTGAAGAGTCATCATGACAGCAAAAATAATCCTCATTTCGGTCCACTATCGATAGATAAAAAAGGATATTGGAAATAATTTCGATAAATATCCCTAACATTTGCGCTTTAGTTGTAACATTTGTAGTTTTGCAGCCAAAATCATATATAGAAATCGGTATTTGACACCTAGTTATAATAAAAATGGTTCAGAAAAATACTAAAGAGACCACTGAGTGACACCGTGTATCCGGTAATGCTTCAGGTTTGGTGCGAATGGAAAAGTTGAGTTGAGTAGTGTCCGAAGATGATATAACCGTGTAAGGAGATAAGAGCCTGTGAGTAAACTTGGAACCACATGAGGACGGCTGTAAAAACAAGATGAAACGGAGATGTGTTGATGAAGCCTGCTGTTTCACTTGGAACCCAAGGGAATATTAACAATAACAGTATACATTCATGTAAGAATGCATGGATATTCTAACATAACATAACATAAGCTTTATTCCAAATCAGTACTTGTGATATAGAATGGAATTCTCAGCATTCTCCTACAATATTGCATCCAGTTAGTACATTAACAATAAATAAAGTTCTACATAGATTAAAGTTATCTCAGTCACTTTTGACAACAACATGTTAGCATGTCGGTAGCAAAGCCAAAATTTAAACAGAGCGTTTGAAGGTGTTAGAAAAGTGGATACTACTAGCATATTCACTGGCGTAAGCGATAGCAAAATGGTCGAGATATACAGAGTGTGAAAGAACGAAGAAGAAGAATGTTTTAAGTAGAGTTTGTAAGGATGAGAGAAACAAAACGGCACATAACAAAAATAAATACAGAATGAAGAGCGAGAAAACGTTGTACCTATAAATGATGTGAGTTGGAAAGACGAGATCCATTGGTTCTACTGACTATTTAATAAGTTAAAGGTTTCATGCCTAATGCTTTCTTTATCGCACAGAACACGAGCCAAGTAGGTAGGGTATGGTTGAGTTTTTGTACTTACTAGTGCGGGCATATAGTTTCCTATATAGGCTTCTGATTTTCCCTAAAGAGATACATGGGGAGAGTTGTGAATGTAGAGGGTGTTGTGAGTCAGATAAAATGGATTGTGCCCATTTTTCACATGAGTCCATATGCCTGTCGACCAGAATATTAACAAGCTGGCTAAGTGGCAAACTGCTTACCCTGCTGACAACCTTTAACATCCTACGTAATAAGGTATAGTCTTTCTTCAATAGCCCAGGAAAGACTAAAGGGGAGCAATAGAGAATAATAGGCAGAATACGGGAGTTAACAAATTGTAGGAGTAAGGCTTGGGTTACACCAGAATGTCTTAACTTCTTGATGTAGAAGGTAAGACGGTATATTTTCTTGGAAATCGTCAAGATATGAGACGACCAGGAAAGATCAGATCTTAAGTGAGAAGACAGGAATACGTTAAACAGATAAGAAGACTCTGGAAGATCTGGATTGCCCTCGCAGGTGATTTATTTCTAATGTCACACAAAGTCGAAGACATGCAGGCAGAAATTAACGAACTGGCGGAAGAGGCAGGCAGTGAAGACAGGAATCTAGTTGAAGGTAGACAAGATAGAGGTGAGATGAAGACGACCAACCAACCAACCACCATGAACAATACCAATCACTATCAGTCGGTGAAATTTGAAAGAGGTTCCTTATTACACTTAAAAATAGGAAGCCTGATTTCAACTACAGGTGGATGGCATGGATGAAGATGCCAACACACCCTCCAAAATCGGAAAGGCCGAATACGTCTTCATTAACTTGAAAACAGTTTGGAAACCTGTTGCACTCAGTTGGCGTGTTCGTAAGGACCAAGATTTGGATTTTTAATGCAAATGTGAAAATAGTCACTTCTATATGGGTCAGAAACTTACACTGCGTGTCAGTCACGAAAAGGATTTCCAACAAATTGCAGAACAAGTTGCAAAAGCTGCTCACTTCACTGCCTCCATACTGAAGATCAAATAGGCAGCCGGCGGGCCAGACAGAAATAGCAACAACAAACTCTGGCTGGCTGGCTGAGAATAAACCAACAGACGAGAGCCTATCGCTCAAAAAAATGTAGGAGAAAACAGAGATGGAATTCCATTACAGGTAAATTTTGTTTTGATAAAGTCTCACAGTGTGTTATACAGTAATGTTTACTGATGACGTTTCCAGCACAATTTATTACTGCTCATAATCATATCAAGGCACTACTCACACGACTTCCTAACTTCATTTATATAGTTCCATTGTTTTTCACTTGATTTGATTGGTAGAAGTATTTTCCATATTTCGGGTATGAGTGATGAATCATTCCTATTGCATGTGTTGTGTTCGGCGTAGACTCGATGATGAACCAGGCAGGATTCAGTAATCAACCACTTCTCTCTCCACCTAGCTAGATTACTTTTTAGAATCTTAACCCTCTCACACTATGCTATTGTGTGATTGTGTGTTAATGCATGCAGTGCAATTGTGGAGCTTTTTTCTAAATTACTCATCTTCTCGGGGTCAACCATTCTTACCTTAGCCACTAAATTCTTATGTCCTGACAATCTGATTACCGCCAATCTACTAGTTTGACCTATGCAGTTCACCTAACGCACGGTGATTGCAGGGTATTTTGTAAATTATATTATTTTGTTTAATTGGAGCAAGCCACTGGGTCTTTTAGCCTACAGAGTTTGTCCTGTCTGACTGAGTTTGTAGGTTTGAATCCCACCACCCTAATTCCTGCTTTATTATGAATCTTACGTAGGAAGGATATCAGATGTCCCCTCCTTATATGGTATAACTGTAGATGACTTATATTCTCTCCTATTTATGTTACCAATAATAGTCTCCTAATTATTTTTATTTTGCTTTTAACCTTTTCTGATTTTCCTACTGGATTTTATAGGATAGTTAGTTATTTGACACCAAAGCCTCTTCTTCTATCTGTTTTTATTCATCATTTAGGTGTTTTCTTGTGCTACTTAGTGCTATGGCTCGGTTTGTTAAACACTTAACTAAGCCTGCCTTCACAGTTAGTTCACGGATAAGATGAATTAAAGTCTAAATATGTATTAGTGGAATTCGTTCCTTTTTATAAACGCTAGTGTGTAATTTACCTTCTTCTATTTGTTTCATTTTACAACCTAACCTAGCTAATTCTCCTTGTTTATTTTCCGATTCAGATGTGAATTTTATTCACTCTACTAGTTAGTTTATATTTGTCAAGAAGCCTGAGATGGATATTTTCTGTTTTTAACACTGTGAAAGTGTCATCCACATATCACTACCATATTTTTGGAGTAGGATTAAATGTATGAGGAGCACTATTTTCCCAGCTGTCCATAAATATATCTGCTACGATAAGGGATATTGGTGATCCCATTGCAACACCTTCAGTTTGTCTACATGTTTTGCCTTGGGATTTAAAGATAGTAGATGTGAGGCATAACTGAATTCTTAAAAAAATTTCTTCAATGGGTAGCTTCGTCCCATAAGTGAGTTCAAGTGAACAACTTTTATTCTTAAAACGGAGATGGATTGGGCATTGATTGAGGAAATTGTCGAATGACATTGAGCGGAATGCAGGCCATCGCTCGGATGGATTCTAAGTGAGAAGCGACGAGTGGGTCGTTAAAGGCGAGGGTAACATGGAGGAAATCTTGTGGCGAGGAGGAGGAGGAGGAGATAAGAGATTAGGAGCATTCTTGGGCTGAGCTAAAGAGGACATCAGAGAAAAGAACCAAGTTGAGATTAGTTGTTGAAGCCCTAATTTCAACTGGAAACTCAAAGGAATAATTATTAGTGTTCCCTTGGGTTCCTAGTGTGTAGATTCAGCGAAGGCAGTTGTTGATAAAGATCTGCAATAGGCTGTTGGGAATATTCTTTGTGACTCGCCCGCCAAATTTATGATACGTATAAAATAACTGACTGACTTGACGACGTTTGTATTGAAGATCCGACGGAATTTTTCTGTTGATGCTGGCTGAGTGACGAAGATTTCCAGACTGGTTTGTTTCAGGTTGATGAATGTGTTCCTCGCTCGATTTGACATCCTCGTCTGTTCCCATTTGCTGTAGTTGAGAAAATGCTCAATGCTAGATAAGTGAGTGAATGAAGTAACCTCTTTCGAATTCCTCCCGTTGATGGTGATTGGCGCTGGATGTTCCTGGTGTTGTTGTTGTTGGTTGGTTGGTTATTTTCATAGCCTCCTTCTTGTCTCTGTTCACCTGATGTTCTGTCATTTCTGGATGCTTCATCGACCAGTTTGTGGGGTTTTCCTTGTAAGTCTTCGATTTTCTGTGATATCAAACATAAACCATCCACGCGCGAAATCCAGGTCATCAAGGTTCTTCACGTCGGTCGAGGATATCCCTCCCTTTCTTCTCGTTTCCCACTGTCTGACGCATAATCTAGTCCACCACACACAGGCGTATATTACTGTTATCACCAAAAGAACTTACTCATTCCCCAGTATGCAGATGCAAACAACGAACTTCTTAATGTTTTATTTATATCGATATGTTTAGAACAATAAATGTTAATTTGTGATACATATATTTGACCTATTTCTTCAAAACTAATCATCTATTATTTCAAAATAATAGTAAAACTTTGAAGTGTACTCATCAGATGAAAAGGGTTCATTAAGAGAAGACTTCATATTTCTAGTGAAAATTAGTCAGAAATCGTTAACGAAGCATGAAAAATAGGGCAGTAAATCAAATTCTTGCGAAATTTCTTGGTTAACTTTAACTATGCGTAACACTTTCTATTGTAGCGACGTTTCCATAGTGGCCGTAAAGTTTTGGATAAGTGAACACGCGTATACTAGCCTAATAATACCAGCAACGGAAGCAGGACTACCAGTGAAGATCAACTCCCAACGAGAACAGAAGTCCTGAAGGCAATCAGGAGGCCAAAAGCTGGAAAAGCAGCAAGACCAGGCGGAATCCCATCAGAAGCATTGAAAATGGACCCAGAGGCGCCGGCAGACTTGATGACGCCATTACTGGAGAAGGTGTGGAAAGAGGGAAAAGTACCTACCTGTTGATTAGAAGAAAGGCTACTTATTCAAAGTGTCAAAGAAAGGAGACTTAAGTCAATACAAGAATCGGCGTGGCATTATGCTCCTGTCTATTCCAAGCAAAATACTAAGCCGCACCATCCTCGAGAGAATCAAACAAGTCCTGGATGAAAAACTTAGACCGGAACAGGCTGGATTTAGGAGGAAGAAGTCATGTATTGATCGAATCGTCACACTACGGATCATCAATGGACAGGGCTTGGAATGGCAGTCACCTCTCTATCTCAACTTTGTCGACTTTGAAAAGGCCTTCAGCAGACAGCATCGGTCGAGATGTGACTTGACAACTACTTCGCTATTACGGGTTCCACCGACAATTATACACCTCATCCAACAGTTGTACTACAATGCTGCTTGCCAAGTAATCTATAACGGATAACTCACGAAATTCTTCGCAGTGGAGACGGGAGTAAGACAAGGCTGGCTGGGCGCCTGCAATCTCCGATGATTTTCCAGATTGCGGTAGATTGGATAATGTGACAGACAGCGGGCTGGGCAGCGAGGAAACAGGCATAAAATGGACCTAGACTAAAAACTTGTAGGATCTGAACTTCGCCAACGATATATGTCTGATTTCCGAAACACTGGAAGATATGCAAGTGAAAAGCAACAAGTTGGCGACAGAAGAAGCATCAAAGATAGGACTCATAGTAAACATAGATAAAACAGATGTGATGAAGGTTCCTGGCCAACACCAACACCACCAACAGCAACAACAAGAGACAACAATCAGCCAGCATAAATGGAAGGAACCTGAAAGAAACAACCTCCTCTACCTACCTACCCACCTGGGAAGCATCGTTTCAACTACACAAAGACGGAACTGGCGAGGAGATCAAAGCAGCGGGAATCGGGAAGGCAAGACAAGCTTTCATTACTCCCAAGTCTATGTGGAGGTCAACAGCACTACTCAGCACGACAATGAAAATAAGATCCGGATTTTTGACTCCAATGTGAAGTCAGTCAGTGCTACTTTACGATTGGATCAGAGACTTGGCGCGTCATAAAGAGCACTTCAAACAGACTACAGACCTTCATCAACAGCAGTCTTCGCTGTGACATCACTAGACAAGCCACTGCTCGAGTGGAACCCGAAAGGGAAGAGGCGGGTTGGTCGTCCAAGGGTGAGTAGGAGGAGGAGGAGGTCGTGTGAAGAGGAGATGAAAGCATGTGGGAAGACTTGGAGCGGGGTGAAAATGTTGGCAGAAAACAGAAGGCAATGGAGACGCGCAGCTGAAGCCCTATGTTCGTCTACGAATTAAAGGATGTAATAATAATAATGACCGTTAGCTTTTTCGACTTCTTTGGTTTACTAAAGCCTGAGTAAGCTTACTTAGTATTATAATTCCCTTGGGTTCTGAGTGGGTCTCAGAGTACATCCAATCTGTCTCTATATTCTTCTGAAGCGTTTCTTTGTTATGCAGAAGGTTCTCTGTTGTTTCACTGTCTCTCAGTGTAAGTTGTGGCCTTCTGATCTTCAGTGTCGTGATTGTGAAGGCAGCTGTAGATAAAAGTCTGAAGTGGCCATTTGGGAATGATTTTCTTGATGCGTGTGCCTAGCTTGTGAACCACATAGTAGCAGGGACCTGCCATTAGTGTTAAAAATCTACTTCTTGTTTTTTATGCCTACTGCAGTAAATTTCTAATGTAGTGATGAGGAGCTAACAAGAAGAACTGATGGGACTTTAAGAAAATTGTTCTATGAAAAAGTTACTTCGAATGGTCATCTAACAAGCTTCTATAACTGGCTACTGATCCAACAAAGCGAAATTTAATTCAATCCCTTGCCACCTGCATTCGACGCATCTGTAGTCCCGATATTCTAAAACACACAATTAGATATTTTGAAAGAAATTCTCATCCCAAATGGATACCCATAAAGATTCATTGACAAAAATATCAAATCAAGAATCTGGAGAAATTAAACTTCACTTGCGCCGAAAAATGAAAACTCTACATGAACTTGGATTTCAAGGAAGATTTAACAAGTGATATTCTCAAGAAAATGATCGCATCGTCCCTGAGAAGAAAATTCTTTGCAAAAACGCTGAGAATAATGTTCTCCAGTCGCCCACTGATCTGTAGAAGCCTTAAGGACAAGATCCCGCCTCTGACTACTTCTATATACAAATATCATTTCACTTTCTGCTGTGGAGCCAGGTACATCGATCGTTTGACGCGCAACCTGTTCAAGGGGATTTAAGAACACTATCCAGCGTCGTTGCGAAAAGGCAATAGTGGTGCAATAAGGAGTACGATTATTGAACACCTGGTTAACACTGATCATTCTTCCTCAACAAACGTCTCCTTTAAAGTAATCTACAGAGTCACAAATAACCTACCAAAGGTGATATGGTTTCGTCTTCTTCGTATCGCTGAAGCTCTGGCCATTCACATAGACAAACCGGAGCTGTGCATACAAAAGAGAATTACTCAACCACTTCTATTATCATGCTAACAACTTTGTTGATTTTTGATGACTTAATTTTGTTTGTTTCGCCTGCTCTTTAATAGCTTATAATTCTTGTATTCATTTAGCACTCTTGTGTAATTTCGTATTCTCTACTTTTTTTCTTTGTGTATCCTGAGGACAACTTAGTCATCAAACTATTCACATTATTACGTAACTCCTTTTTAACAACTGTTTGTGAGAACTCTTCACCTTTGTGACTACACTAGTTTCATTCGCACCCAAATTTCTTGATCGTTTTTGTATTAAGTAACTTCACCCAGAACTTACTGATTCTCACCTGATTACTTACAGTAACTACAACCAATTGTAGGTTTACCAAAGGTTCTCTAACTAATGTCAGCTCATGATGAAATCCTGTAACCAATCAGTCAGAATACTACAAACCAACACTTGAATATCAATGAGTTGCTCACTGGTGACTGGCTCTATTCAGGTAGGTAGTTACCTGGGGTTCTGGTGATAAGTCGTGACCAGTAGGGTGCAGCAGGTCGGGTGTGTGGACAAATACTCGCCGAAGACATTGGCGCAATGTCGTGAATTGGCAGAAGTTAGAATTCATGCACTGGACATTGGATCTGGTCCCAGTGGCCTAATGATCTACGAGCTCGCTAGCCTTGTACCCAGAAGGTCCTGCTTCCGAACACTGTCGGTGGGTGCAGGCTCCTGAAACTAGGGTGACAAAGCAGCTGTCCAGTACTCCCAGGTTTTCCAATTCTTCTCTATATAACGTCAGCTCGTGATGGAATCCTGTAACCTATCAAATCCCTACAGACCAACACTTGAATATCAAATGTAGTTTTGTTTGACAAACTCAGTGTAAACGTACATATAAAAATAAACATATATATTTGCAATTTTACAGCTAAGAAGATGAATTCGTCCAAAACAGACTCTTCGCTGAACTACGTGTTTTATTTTCATTAATGCTTGGATGAGGGGTTATTCACGAATTAATAAAGGTCTGTCTGGCTTTTATGATCCTGTCTTCGACATCCTCATGTTTTCCAACTATAGTTGAAATGAAGATTAAGTAAATAGTAAGGAGGCGGCTTCCCTCAAGCTCCTCTCTTTGGTGTAGTGATTGTTGTTCGTTGTTTGTTATTGTTAGTAAGGCAACTTTATCACTACTGTTTCAGTTAAGCTAAAGGTATTCAAACGGAATAAAGTTATGGCATTTATATTTTAAAGAAAGTATTATTATTATTTGCTTTAATTCATAGAGAAACATAGGGCTTCAGCTGCGCGTCTCCATTGCCTTCTGTTTTCTGCCAACATTTTCACCCCGCTCCAAGTCTTCCCACATGCTTTCATCTCCTCTTCACACGACCTCCTCCTCCTACTCACCCTTGGACGACCAACCCGCCTCTTCCCTTTCGGGTTCCACTCGAGCAGTGGCTTGTCTAGTGATGTCACATGATGGTTTCCTCAGAGTATGGCCAGAGAATCCATCTCCATTTCTTCCTGCAGATTTGTTGCACAGTTGGTTCCTGCTGAGTTGGTTCGCTCACTGCCAGAGATCCCACCCTGTTACTGATCTTTTCTAGCCGGCCATCTGATCTTGAGTAGCATTGAGCGAAGACTGCTGTTGATGAAGGTCTGTAGTCTGTTTGAAGTGCTCTTTATGACGCGCCAAGTCTCTGATCCAATCGTAAAGTAGCACTGACTGACTTCACATTGGAGTCAAAAATCCGGATCTTATTTTCATTGTCGTGCTGAGTAGTGCTGTTGACCTCCACATAGACTTGGGAGTAATGAAAGCTTGTCTTGCCTTCCCGATTCCCGCTGCTTTGATCTCCTCGCCAGTTCCGTCTTTGTGTAGTTGAAACGATGCTTCCCAGGTGGGTAGGTAGGTAGAGGAGGTTGTTTCTTTCAGGTTCCTTCCATTTATGCTGGCTGATTGTTGTCTCTTGTTGTTGCTGTTGGTGGTGTTGGTGTTGGCCAGGAACCTTCATCACATCTGTTTTATCTATGTTTACTATGAGTCCTATCTTTGATGCTTCTTCTGTCGCCAACTTGTTGCTTTTCACTTGCATATCTTCCAGTGTTTCGGAAATCAGACATATATCGTTGGCGAAGTTCAGATCCTACAAGTTTTTAGTCTAGGTCCATTTTATGCCTGTTTCCTCGCTGCCCAGCCCGCTGTCTGTCACATTATCCAATCTACCGCAATCTGGAAAATCATCGGAGATTGCAGGCGCCCAGCCAGCCTTGTCTTACTCCCGTCTCCACTGCGAAGAATTTCGTGAGTTATCCGTTATAGATTACTTGGCAAGCAGCATTGTAGTACAACTGTTGGATGAGGTGTATAATTGTCGGTGGAACCCGTAATAGCGAAGTAGTTGTCAAGTCACATCTCGACCGATGCTGTCTGCTGAAGGCCTTTTCAAAGTCGACAAAGTTGAGATAGAGAGGTGACTGCCATTCCAAGCCCTGTCCATTGATGATCCGTAGTGTGACGATTCGATCAATACATGACTTCTTCCTCCTAAATCCAGCCTGTTCCGGTCTAAGTTTTTCATCCAGGACTTGTTTGATTCTCTCGAGGATGGTGCGGCTTAGTATTTTGCTTGGAATAGACAGGAGCATAATGCCACGCCGATTCTTGTATTGACTTAAGTCTCCTTTCTTTGACACTTTGAATAAGTAGCCTTTCTTCTAATCAACAGGTAGGTACTTTTCCCTCTTTCCACACCTTCTCCAGTAATGGCGTCATCAAGTCTGCCGGCGCCTCTGGGTCCATTTTCAATGCTTCTGATGGGATTCCGCCTGGTCTTGCTGCTTTTCCAGCTTTTGGCCTCCTGATTGCCTTCAGGACTTCTGTTCTCGTTGGGAGTTGATCTTCACTGGTAGTCCTGCTTCCGTTGCTGGTATTATTAGGCTAGTATACGCGTGTTCACTTATCCAAAACTTTACGGCCACTATGGAAACGTCGCTACAATAGAAAGTGTTACGCATAGTTAAAGTTAACCAAGAAATTTCGCAAGAATTTGATTTACTGCCCTATTTTTCATGCTTCGTTAACGATTTCTGACTAATTTTCACTAGAAATATGAAGTCTTCTCTTAATGAACCCTTTTCATCTGATGAGTACACTTCAAAGTTTTACTATTATTTTGAAATAATAGATGATTAGTTTTGAAGAAATAGGTCAAATATATGTATCACAAATTAACATTTATTGTTCTAAACATATCGATATAAATAAAACATTAAGAAGTTCGTTGTTTGCATCTGCATACTGGGGAATGAGTAAGTTCTTTTGGTGATAACAGTAATATACGCCTGTGTGTGGTGGACTAGATTATGCGTCAGACAGTGGGAAACGAGAAGAAAGGAAGGGATATCCTCGATCGACGTGAAGAACCTAGAGGACCTGAATTTTTCTATTTGACAAATTTAGTAATCATGGGTGGCTGAATTTTGGACTGACTTCATCTCCTGATGTGAAGATCCCAGGCTTGATCCCTTCTGAGATCTTAATTGAACACTGATGGAGAGTTCCAGAGGAGGATAAAACTGATATCTCGTGGTCTCTAGTTTTCAATAACCTTTCTAGCTCATTTTGATTAGTTATGAAAATCTAACGAACACGAAATTGCTGAAGAGTTTGATAAATGAAAAGAAATGAGAATCAAGTTGGTAGAAAACTCAAGGTCACTACTGTGATATTTGAAGTGGTTGAATAGTTCTCATTTGTATCCAGATCTCTGTTTTTTTTTATCTGAGTGCATAGAGATTCGGTAATACAAAAGAGACGAAAGCCTATTGTCTTCAACAGATTGTTCTTCAGTTTGAACTTTATTTCGAAGAAGGAGTTTGTTAAGATGGAATGATTAGTGTCGAAAGGTTTTCAATTATCACACTGCTTATAGAGACAATGACACATTTCTGCGACAAAGTGAGATAGTTTTCCTGAACGTTTTTAAACAGGATACACGTTGAACGACTAAAATAAATGACTTTAAAAGGAAAAGGTGAACTGAACACTCCCTATTTTAAATTTGTTTTCATTATTGTCTGGATAGGAATCATTCTGGAATTAATTTTCTTTAACTGCACTTCATTTAACCACAGTAGCTTAGATAGATAACCAATATTCTTTGTTACTTCTGCTTTGATTTCTAAACGAAGGAACAGATTTTGTTGTATAGAATTATAACCCGTATAAAATCAGTTCATACATTTATCAGGAAAACGGAGATATGCATAGACTTTGAAGAAAATACTTCTTTTTTTCTGACATTCCTTGAAATCTGTTTCGGAAATATTTCAATGAAAGGAGAAGTTAGTTTTCGTATTGAGAATTTTATTTGGCAAGTATCATTTTCGATAAAATTATCTTTGAATTCATCTGAAATACATTCACTCTTAATAATAGATTTAAGTATTTTGATGCGGTTCTGTTCTCTGAGCTGGATGGTTAATTTGAGTAGCTTTCATCGCCTTACTAGGTGACATCTTCAGCGCATACTTCAATTTGGAGTGATCATCACAGTGAATCATCAATCAGTGGACACATCGATACAGACAAAATTTATCAACTGATAAGATATAAACCTCATACACACACAAAGGGTCAAAGTTCAAGTCAAAAAAACAATCAGTTCCAATATCACAAGTAGCTGCCTAGAAGGTGTGAAAACACACAAAAACAACCAGTCACGTCCAAGGTGACCGAGAGAGATGATTAATAAACTCTTGGAGATATCTAAAAGCTCACTTCAAGAAATTGAAGTATGCGCTGAGGTGAGTGAGGATGTTGCCTAGTAGGGCGATGAATGCTTCACAAATCAACTATGCAGCTCAGAGAACACAACCACATCAAAATCATCCACCTGAGCTACAAATCTTCTCTATCATATCTACATTTAAATATTATTATTTCTTCGCCTTTCGAGTGAAATAGTAAGGATTTGCGAGCACGTCTTCCTTTCATCTTCTTCTCTGCAAACAGTTTTAGTTACTTTTATGGTTTTCATTTCCTCCTCAGACGACCTCATCCATGTCACCCTCAGATACCCACCCACCATGTGTCTTTTCTGATTCGAACTCTATTTGAGAGGTTGTGATGTCACTCAGCAGTCTCCTCGGCGTATGAACAGTTCATCTATGCTTCTTTCGGTATATTTGTTACACAATGGCTCTCCTGTTGGTTCGTTGTCTTCCCGAGTTCCTTGCTGTTTTTCGCTTCTGACCGCCATCTAATCGTCATTATGGAGCTAATCTATTAGTCGAATTTCAGAAAAAAAAGAAAGATGATAATATCTATTTTACCTTTAAAACGTGAAGAAGCAATCTACTTAGTGATTTAAATTTAAGTACATTTTTTGCGAATTATATTAACAAAATACTTTATTTACCAGTCATTGGTATTTGAATGAGGAGTAAAAAGTATGCAGTGTGTTCTGTGTTGTCTTCCAAAGTAGGCTGACAGGCTGAAGAGAATCCTGAAGTGACACCAGAATTTTGGTGGTGAAGCGACTTATTTTCAGATTTACCAGTTAAACTCTGCGGGGAGAAACTGTCAACCCTGGTTTTCTGCCTTAGTTACATCATCCCCTCGTGATTATGAATCTCGTAACCATGGCTTTTAGCTCGAGCGTGAACTTTTTTTAAAGATAGTGCGAGTACTAATTAAATGTTTAAATTACCAATGGACTATGGGTAGATCATAAACTTTCTGTTAGTTATATTGCATTTTGAATCCTTGTCATCCTGTAAAACAAACCTAAACAAACAAAATCTCGCAAATCTTCAGCTAGGTTCACTGGTCAGTTGAAATGAAAACTGAAGAGGAATCAGAATGGTAAATTACCATTCCTAGATGTTCAGTTTGCAAACGTCAATATACCAAAATTTTCTACAGTTTGGTTTGTAAGGGTTAGTTTTCTTTTTACGCGTTGATCACGGATTGATATCAGCTAGAGAACCATTGAAAACCAGTACTGGAGTACTGGACAGCTGTTTCATAGCACTAGTTTGGGAATCACCGACAGTACTCCCTGGTTTTCAATGGTTCTCTAGCTGATATCAATCCGTGATCAACCCGTAAAAAGAAAACTAACCCTTACAAACCAAACTACAGAATATTAATCTGATGCTCGCTTGTGACTTGCTACAGGATGTATTTTCTTGGAGTCAGTTCTAGTGAGAAGTCGTGGCCAGTGAGGTTCATCCAGATGTCCCGTGTGAGGATGAATGTCCCACTTACTACAATGGTTGGGGTCGCGCTAAATCACGAATTGGTAGAAGTTAGAATTCAAGGGCTGGTCAGTGAATCGGGTCCTAGTGGCTGAATGGAATACAAGCTTGCCTTGAAACCGGAAGATCCTGGGTTCGAACTTCCCTACGGTGGGTGCGTACTGCCGATGATTACCAAACTAGTGGGATGAAACAGCTATCCAATACTCCTCGCTGGTTTTCAATGGTTCTCTAACTGGTATCAATCCGTGATCAACCCGTAAAAGTATAACATAAGCTAAATTGGAATAGACAGGTGACAGACTACTGCAGTTTTGCCCCTATGAGCCGAAAAATAAATCTCATTAACTCTCTTGCAGTTAGAATTTACCCTATATGCACTGAAGACACATTGAATAAGCAAATTGGAAACCTTCCGAAAAACTGTAATAAAAAATGGATATCTAACCTCCTTCATCTATAAACATTCAGAGAGGCAGTCCAATACTTCTCGAAACCTGGATGTGCCGAAGAAACAGCTAATTTTAAATCTGAATTCAAGCAAGGTACAATTAGTGAGGTCCTTCGAAGCTGTCTGTCAAGAGAAATTCGTAGATGGTTCTTTGCTACATCTCTACGTCTCACCTCCTCTACACGTGCCTTTATTCACCAAAACATCAAAGACAAGATCCCACTACCTGTTCGCAACTCCAGCGTTTACTTATCATTCACCTGTTCCTGTGAAGCTAAGTACATAGGTCATACCAGCAAGACATTGTCTAGAAGTGTCCATAAACACTTACCGGCACAGCTGTCAAAGAGGGGAACGCTGAAATGTTAGCATATTAATCCTGGAGCACGTTATTACTCCTAATTTTACAGCATCAGTGGAGACTGCCTTCAGAGTCATATGTAAAGTACGACCAAGTCGTTCGAAAGCATTTCGCCTACATCTTTATCATACAGCTGAAGCCTTGACTGTCCTTAAGCATAAACTTGAACTTTGTGTTCAGAAAAGTTTCATCCAACCTCTTTTATTACCTTGGCCTTAGAACTATTTTTTTCATTTTTTCTTTCTTTTCTGTCTTCCTGAATGAATGAATGTATAATAAGCTTTATGCAGTCTGCTTCATGTTTTTCGCAACTCATCTTCAGCGTTTCGTTGCCTTGTCTCATACCAACTATTCCTAAGTGGTTATTCACCACTCAACTAATTAGTTGCCAACCCTCTCGATTACGTATTTATTTTTGTTATGTGCTGTTTTGTTTCTCTCTTCCTTACAAACTCTACTTAAAACATTCTTCTTCTTCGTTCTTTCACACTCTGTATATCTCAACCATTTCGCTATCGCTTACGCCAGTAAATATGCTAGTAGTATCCACTTTTCTAACACCTTCAAACACTCTGTTTAAATTTTGGCTTTGCTACCGACATGCTAATAAGTTGTTGTCAAAAGTGACTGAGATAACTTTAATCTATGTAGAATTTTATTTATTGTTAATGTACTAACTGGATGGGCAATACTGTATGTAGTAAAAATGCTGAGAATTCCATTCTGTATCACAAGTACTGATTTGGAATAAGGCTATTATCTTATCTTACGTAAGACAATTCCTATTGTTTCAAACATAGTTATTACTTTGTTTGCTTTGTTACCACTGCTGTCAATATTTATCGCACATATAAACAACGTAATAACTTTGATTGGACACTAGTAACTGGTGTGACATATCTAGTTCTTTCTTCGGTGCAGACTGAATTCTGCCAGTCAGGTTTGCAATGTGGCCATCATTCTAGTTGGCTCACCATCACGATACACTGAGTTGTTGATATTAGACGGTGAAAGGCAATTGGCAGGAAGCCTTAGACCCAGGCAGATACGCCTTATTGACGAGTGCCAGCAAACACAAAACCCGGTTCCAAGGCTTCCTGACAATTGCCTCCAACCATCTAACATCAACAATTCATAGTGCATCCTGATGGCAAGCCATCTAGAATGATGGCCACATTGCAAACCTGACTGACTGATAGAATTCAGTCTGCACCAAACAAAAAAGACTAGACACATTACACTAGTTACTGACTAGTGTCCAATCAAAAAGCTGTAGCTTTGTGACGGTATCTAATGCGTTGCATTCACCGCGTTAAATCTTTTCATATCTACTACTAAACAAGTAATCCACAACGGGATACTTACAAAAGCCTTCGAAGTGAGGACGGGAGTACAACAAGGCTGCCTACTATTGCCGATGATCTTACTGAATGCAGTAGATTGGATAATGCGACAGACAGTTAGCGGGCAATGAGGAAACAGGCATAAAATGGACTCACACAAAAAAGAACTTGGAGGATCTGGACTTCGCCGATGATATATATCTGATTTCCCAGAAAAAACTGGAAGATATGCAAGTGAAAAGCAACAAGTTGGCGATAGAAGAAGCACCCAGCGAAGATAGGACTTCAGGCGAACATAGAGAAAATAAATGTGATGATGAAGACTCCTGGCCAACACCAACACCACCACCAACAACAACAGACAACAATCAGCCAGCATAAATGGGAGGAACCTGAAAGAAACAACCTCCTTTACCTACCCACGTAACTGGGAAGCATCGTTTCAACTACACGAAGACGGAACTGACGAGGATATCAAAGCAACGGGGATCGGGGAAGCCAGACAAGCTTTCATTTCTCTCAAGTCTGTGTGGAGGAGATCAACAGCGTTCAGTATGAACAATAAGATCTGGACTGTCAAACCCAATGTGCAGTCAGTGCTACTATACGATTGGATCAGAGATTTGGCGCTTCATGAAGAGCACCTCAAACAAACTACAGATCTCCATCAACAGCTGTCTTCCTCACTTCTCAAGATCAAATGGCTGGCCAGAGAAGATCACCGGCTGAGATCGCTGGAAGCGAACCAACCAGGAACCGATTGTGCAACATATATACAGGAAGAAATGGAGATTATGGATTAGCCATACTCTGAGGAGACCATGAAGTGACATCATACACTAGGCAATCGCTCTAGTGGAACCCGGCCGAATGGGAAGTGGCAAGTTGGTCGTCAGTGCGACGGTAACATAGATTAGAGGATGTCATTTGAAGAGGAGATGGAAGTATGTGGGTATACTTGGAGCCAAGTGAATACTCTAGCGGGGAACCGAACCCAATGAAGACGTTTGGCTGAAGTCCTATGGTCCTCTAGTAATTAAAGGAAATAATAATAATGACAATGCTACTAAACAATTATTTAACTTTGAATTTAAGCTGATAAGAAATTAAGTAGTGGATAAATTTTTGCAACATTTTTGATGGACTAGCCTGTGTGAATAAAAAAGTTCATGCGTAACACTTCGAATCACGCACTTAATATTATTTATCCTGTAGAAGTAGATAACATAAACTGAACAGGTAAGGCAGTAAGTACTATGATGGTGAAAAAAAACTATTGCCACAGAACAAAATTATGATTGACACGGATTTATGTATGTATGATATATATGTGTGGAACGAACATATATCCTGAAGAGAAATACAACTGTGCTAAGCCAGTAACTATTGAAGGAAGTCAAAATGTTTTCATAAGTTTGGTTAACCTCTGTTAAACCTCATGCTATTTTTTGATAGAAAAAAAAGAACAACTGAATCCCCAAACAAACAAACAAAAAAAATTCTAACAGATCACGAACCTTCTTTGTCTGTGCTTATCTTTTCCTCCTACCCTGCCGACTGCACAGCCCTCCCCCCCCCCCGATGCTCCAAATGAATGCCTGTTTCAACCTAAAAAGGGAAACAGATGACATTTCAATCTGCAAAATAGATTTTTCGTCTGATCAAATAGAGGTTGTTGTACAGAGGTATGAAGGAAGTCATAAAGGAAAAGGCAATCATATCTAGGAGATGTAAGGTCAAAAACACGCAAATTTTTAGTGGGTATTATCTTATTTTATTTAATTCAAGTGGAATGTTGTTCATGAAAGCATAACAATATAGGGGAAAAAAGTATTTCCGTTACCTCACAAACACATACACACACACATACATTTTGCTATGTAAGGTCATTCATGCATACTCCTTCTATCGTTGAATACAATTTTGATTTTTCATGATAAAAGTATTAGTTAGTGTAGTTAGGGTTAACAGTCAATCGATGTCAATTATTAGGGAATTATTTCACCTCATGTGGATGGTTCATAATTGGATTAGAAAATATGAAAGAAGCCAGAGGAAGGCAGATTTTGCACCCCTATTCATATATGCCCATATATAGATAGATTTTTCGAACACATCAACTCAAAGGTGGAGGGAATTCAATTCACTTATAAATTGAAAAATCAGGAAGGGGAGTTTCCAATGTTAGATTGCAGTGTAAAAAGGAAAGAAGATGAGAAGTAGTTGAATACTAGTGTGTGTTTACAGCAAAACCCACAAATTCAAACAGATAATTAGACTTCCGATCATCCCAGCCTATGTCAGTAAGAAAAGGATTGGTGAAATGTTTAAATGATAGAGAACACAAACTAAGTAGTACCAAGGAAAATCTAAGACAGGAAGTGACACATAAAAGAGAAGCCTTGAAACTTAATATCTACCCGGATAAATTAATCAGGAAATATGTGATAATAATAATAGTGATAACAATAATAATGATAATAATAATAGTGACAATAATAATAATATTAATGACGACACCAACAATAAGGAATCTTAATCATCAGTAGTAACTCAATACAAAGAAGGAACCTCGGAAACCACATTACGCAGAATTCTTAACAAGGCGGGCAGGAATAAAAGTGGCTGGAATTCAAACCAACCACAAACTCAATTAGAAACAAGCTGTGTCGGTTAAAGGATCCTGTGAATCTCTTAAAACAAAACAATTTAGCTTATCTAATACCCTGCTGGAATGACTGTCAGGTCAAATACATACGTCAAAGTAGTAGAACGGGAGCAGTCAGATTGCTTGACCCGAATAAGATAAGAAATCTAGCGAATAGTTCAGCCGTACATACCACTCACTACATGCAATTACACACAATCATAGAATAGGATAGGATAGGATAGGATGACAGTTTTAAAATCTAATGTCACATGGTGGAGGGAGAAATTGACAACAGAGGCTTTGTTCATCGAGTCAACTGCAAATACGTGTAATAGGAATGATTCAACACCTTTCCAGTCGGTCATCTGGAAAATTCTACAACCCATACGACAAATAGGAGAGAACAAAGAAAACTATAAAACTCAAGTTTCAAAGTCGTGTGATTATAATTGAGATGACTATGTACCACAATGAATTTTGTCCGAAACCTTGTCATCCAGTAAATAATACTGTTTCACTCACTGTGTGATACATCTAATAAACAAACTAATACGGAAATACTTGCTACCAAGTTGTACATATATATATATATATAAGATAGATAAGATAGTAGCTTTATTCCAAATCAGTACTTGTGATACAGAATGGAATTCTCAGCATTTTTACTACAATATTGCATCCAGTTAGTACATTAACAATAAATAAAATTCTACATAGATTAGAGTTATCTCAGTCACTTTTGACAACAACATATTAGCATGTCGGTAGCAAAGTCAAAATTTAAACAGAGTGTTTGAAGGTGTTAGAAAAGTGGGTACTACTAGCATATTACTGGCGTAAGCGATAGCGAAATGGTCGAGATATACAGAGTGTGAAAGAACGAAGAAGAAGAATGTTTTAAGTAGAGTTTATAAGGATGAGAGAAACAAAACGGCACATAACAAAAATAAATACAGAATGAAAAAAAAGTAGAGAGAAAACGTTGTACCTGTAAATGATGTGATTTGGAAAGACGAGATCCACTTGTTCTACTGACTACTTAATAAGTTAAAGGTTTCACGCTAATGGTTTCTTTATCGCACTGAACTCGAACTAGGTAGGGTATTGATGAGTTTTTGTACTTACTAGTGCGGGCATATAGTTTCCTATATAGGCTTCTGGTTTTCCCTGAAGAGATACATGGGGAGAGTTGTGAATGTAGAGGGTGTTGTGAGTCAGATAAAATGGATTGTGCCCATTTTTCACATGAGTCCATGTGCCTGTCGACCAGAATATTAACAAGCTGTTTAAGTTGCACGTTACTTACCCTGCTGACAACCTTTAACATCCTGCATAATAAGGTATAGTCTTTCTTCAATAGTCCAGAAAGACTAAGGGGAACAATAGAGAATATTAGTAATAATATAATAATAGAGAATAATAATATATATGTTCAGATCTAATTTCCACTGTTTCCAGTCATCTCATTGTGTTTCAACAAACGTTCAAAGAAAGAATTCACTAACTGCTTCAATGCTACGGGTGTCTTGTAATTCACCAGTCTAATTCAGCAGCTATACAAAGGAACCGCATGTCAGGTGATCCACAGCGGAAAAGTCAGTGAGGCCTTCGAAGAGAAGACAGAGGTAAGACAAGGCTGTACACTTTCACTGATGATAATCCTGACTGTGATCGACGGGATCATGAGGCATAACATGCTAACATGGTTCAGAAAAGCGAGACAAGTTTAATACTTTAAAAATGGTGTAGAAATCTACTGCATTCAGCATATTAAACAAGATCCAGATCTTCAAGACTAATGCGTCTAATCAGGGCTCATATATATTAGTTTAAAAACTTCACTCTCTTGTCACGACAAAAATTTGTAACAGGCCACTGCAGAATTTCATCAGCTGCTGCCTTCTTTCTATACTGGAAATCACAGGATTATAAAGAAATATTAATGAAAAACTGTAGCAGTGCTAGGAATAGCCCAGATAATTTCCCAAAGAAAATGAAGATGGACCGGAAAAACTATGAAGAGGCTATCGAGTGACATATTGAGTCAGGCCCTCGAAAGAAATCGAAATGATATTATTATTTCCTTTAATTCCTAGAAGAAAATAGGCTTCAGACAAACGTCTCCATTGCGTTCTCTTCTTCACTAAAGTTTTCGCCTGGCTCCACGTCTGCCCACATGCTTTCATCTCCTATTCATATAACCTCCTCCATATCACCCTCCCACTGATGGCCAACTTGCCGCTCCCCTTTCGGCCTGGTTCCACACGAGCGATGGCTTGTCTAGTGATGTCAGTTTATGCTTTCATCAGAGTATGGCCAATCCACCTACATTTCTCCCTTCATATTTGTTGCACAATCGGTTCCTGATGAGTTGGTTCGCTCATTGCCAGAGATCCCTGTTGTTGATCTTCTCTGGCCAACGATCTGATCTTAAGTAGCATGAAGCGAGGGCAGCTGTTGATGATGTCCAGTTTTCTGAGGTGCTCTTTATGACGCGCCAAGTCTCTGATCCAGTCGTATAGTAGCACTGACTGACTTCACATTGGAGTTGAAGATCCGGATCTTATTTTCTTTGTCATGCTGAGTTCTGTTGACCTCCACACAGACTTGAGAGAAATGAAAGCTTGTCTGGCTTCCCCGATCCCCATTGCTTTGATATCCTCGTCAGTTCCGTCTTCGTGTAGTTGAAACGATGCTTCCCAAGAAGGTGGGTAGGTGAAGGAGGTTGTTTCTTTCAGATTCCTCCAATTTATGCTGGCTGATTGTTGTCTGTTGTGATTGTTGGTGTTGGCCAGGAATATATCATATATCAGACATATATCATCGGCGAAGTCCATATCCTACAAGTTTTTGGTCTGGGTCCATTTAATCCTTGTTTCCTTGTTGGCCATCACGCTGTCTGTCGCATTATTCAATCTACTGCAATCTGGAAAATCATTGATGATAGTAGGCTGTCTACTATTTACTGTATACTCCTAACAAAGGAGAAATTAATCTCTCTAGATTAGCACTCCATAGACGGCTCCACGATTGACCGTAATATGTCAACTTCTCACACGATCTCCTCCATGTCAACAACAGCACACTCAGCATGACAAAGAAAATAAGATCCAGATTTTCAACTCCAATGTGAAGTCAGTCAGTGCTACTATACGACTGGATCAGAGACTTGGCGCGTCATAAAGAGCACCTCAGAAAACTGGACATCATCAACAGCTGCCTTCGCTTCATGCTACTTAAGATCAGATCGTTGGCCAGAGAAGATCAACAACAGGGATCTCTGGCAATGAGCGAACCAACTCATCAGGAACCGATTGTGCAACAAATATGAAGGGAGAAATGTAGGTGGTTGGCCATACTCTGATGAAAGCATCAACTGACATCACTAGACAAGCCATCGCTCGTGTGGAACCAGGCCGAAAGGCGAGCGGCAAGTTGGTCATCAGTGGGAGGGTGATATGGAGGAGGTCATATGAATAGGAGATGAAAGCATGTGGGCAGACGTGGAGCCAGGCGAAAACTTTAGTGAAGAAGAGAACGCAATGGAGACGTTTGTCTGAAGCCCTATTTTCTTCTAGGAATTAAAGGAAATAATAATAAATGATAAATTTTAGTAATAATCACTGATATTCCATTCAGTCTTTTAATTTGATGTGATGAAATCAGCTTGATTTTTAATCAGAAGAACTCTATGTGTGGTACAAAAGGGTAACAGTTCTTTTAGGACGACATCCCTTCCCTTTTGTCATGTAATCAAAGAAATGTTACAATAGTCTGTTTATGTACATCATCAATGTTTTCAATGAGAATTTTACAATGATTTGGATTTTTGATTTAAAACCCATGAAAAACATGAAATTTCTTTTTGTTTTCATATATACATTGAGTTTTCCATGTCATATAGCTGTGTCTAAATGTTTTTCAATATGAATCTTTGTTGTTTTTATTTTAATATTGACAGACAAAATTAAAAGGTAATTTAATTAAATTTTAGATTTTCTCGTCACTTGATTCGACCGAAATGCTCGGTCTCAGGTTGATATGTCAGCTTGTTGTGCAGATGCTTCGACGATATCTGGGCATTTAATTGGAAGTCAGTTGCTATATGGTGACAAGCAGTGGAATTCAGGGTGCGTATTTTGTCCTATTTGGGACTCGTCAGCCGGATGTGCCCGCATTTCCACCTCTTGTGCAACCGTTGGCTCTCGTGGCCCAACCGGTCTAGTGGATAACGCTTTGGCATTTTAAGCTATGGGCACTGAGTTCGAGCCTTGATGGTGGGAACATCATCATTCACCAGGGAATGCAGGTATATCCAGCAAGTGGACGAGTCCCAAATGGTATGAAATGCGCCTTATCCTGGATTCCACTGCTAGTCGTTATCCACCAATTAAAATTCAAAGTTATTACAGAAGAAAATGTTTGTGAGTCAGGAGCATGTTATGAGTGCTGTACTTTAATATTAGGTGATATCATTTTCATACTAAAGACAATTGAAACTTTATTTAGTCAAAGTAATTTCCACCATTCAGCTACTTCTTTTTTTCTGGTTTGAATGACTTTCAGTTCAAATAAAGCTACAAAAAAAGCTATCAGAGATCAATCCTCATATTTCCCATGAAATAAAAGAGAAGATAAGCAGCTAAGGTTGCTGATTTTGATGTATTTGCGTTCTCTGAAAGGGGAAGGTTTGATTGTGAAGCCGTCTGTGTCCTCCTAGACGTCTCTGCTTCAAGGCAGACTTCAATATGAAATGGACTTATTTATAAATTTTGATGTGGTTTTGTTCTCTGAGCTGGATGGTTAGTTTGCGAAGCTTTCATCACCCTACTGGGTGACATCTTCAGCGCATACTTCAATTTGTTGAAGTGAGCTTTTAGATTTCTCCACGAGTTTATTAATCATCTCTCCTGGTGACTGGACCTTAGACGTGATTGGTTGTTTTTGTGTGTTTTCATACCTTCTGGACAGCTACTTGTATTGGAACTGATTGTTTCTTTGACTTGAACTTTGACCCTTTGTGTGTGAGGTTTCTTTCTTATTGGTTGATAAATTTTGTCTATCTCGATGTGTCTATTGATTGATGATTCACTGGAATGCCAAGCTTCTAAATTTTTATGCTGGATAGGAACAAAACTGGTCAAATGAAGATATTGTCTACTCCATGTCTGTTTACGAAAAATAGATCGCCGAATCGTTCCATCATCTCTCCTAATCATAGTAATATCCAAAAAACGGAGTTTGTTATTCGATTCTAGTTCAGAAGTGTGTACAAAAGACAATAGACTTTAATCTTCACCTACCATGGACAACATGACCTATCTAAATATGATTGGTCATTAGTATGTACTTTTGTTTTGGGCCTGCTAAATTTGGGCTTCCAACATCACATGCTGAAAATTCCATACTTGTACCAAAAATGGTGTGGTTTCAAGCTTTAATGAGAATGTGGCGAGAGCAGGCTGCTAGCCAATTGGTAGACATTAATTTACGTCAATGTCTAGGTCACTAATATTGGCCGTGAGAAAATATGAACAAGGCTGATTCAACAACAAATAACAGCAGACTTAGCGCGGGCAAATAAGATTCGCAAATGTATGGCTTAACTTTCCTAGAAACCAGAAACAACCAATCGGAAGACTGTGTTTGTCTACTTGAATAAGCTATAATAATGTACATGAAATATATGTAAATACGTGCTGATTTCCGTATTAAAGCGATCTGTTGCCGGCCCTTGTCTTCTGTTTTTACAAGAATATTAAAAATAAATATTATTCCCTTGTGTCCAGAGTGGAATATAGTTCTTTAACAACACATCTCCACTTTGTTCTGTTCTCTGCTGTCCTCTTCAGCAAGGTCCACGACTGACCAAACTCTTTCATCTCTTCTTCACACGATATCCTCAATGTCACTCTCACACTCGTGATTAGCTCTTCGCTTCTTATTTGGATTCCACTCGAGCAATAGCCTTGCGTTCGATGTCATTCGGCAGCCTCCTCAATGTATGACCGATCCACATACAGTTTCTCCTATATGTTTGTTGAGCGATCGGCTTTCGCCCGTTGATTTTTTTCCCATAGTTTCTTGTTGTTTGTTCTTTCAGACAATTTGATCTTCGGTATAGAGCCAGCTAGTGAAGTGGGCAGCTGTTGATGAAAGTCTGCAACAGCCTGTTGGAAATCTTTTTCGTGACACGCAATGAAAGTTTCTGACCCGCAAAAAGAATAACCAAATTCATATTGGTGTTGAAAATGCGATTCTCATTCCTTATGCTGAGACGGAGTGCAGATGACTTCCAAACTAGTTTCAGGTTGATGAAGGTGTGTCTCGCCTTTCCAGTTCTGTCTGGATGGCTTTGACATTTCCATCCGTTCCGCCTGCCTGCCTGCCTGTGGTTGAAACCGTGCTTCATAGATAAGTGAAGGAAAAGAAGTGACCTCTATGAAATCCCTCTCCTGATGATGGTGATTGGTGCTGGTTGTTGCTGTTGCTGTCGCTGTGTTAGCTGGTTGGTTATATTCATCTCTTCTGTTTTCTGCATGTTCACCTGGAGTCCTATTGTCACTGCCTGCTTTTTCAGTCAGTTTGTTGGTTTTCGCCTGTAAGTCTTCGAGCTTGCGTGACATCAAACATAAATCATCTGTCTGAGAAATCCAGATCTTCTAGAGTTTTTTATTCTTTGTCCAGCATATTCCTGTCTTCTTACTCCCAATTCACAGTCTTACGCATAATCCAGTCCACCACAGTTGAGAATATCATCGTTGGTGATAAAAGGCAGGCATTCCTGTTTTAATCCTGTATGTACTTCGAACGCCTCGCTGAGTTTTCCACTGTGGATCACTTGACTCGTGACCCTGTATTATAGCCAGCTGTTTAATGTTGAGGGGCGGATGAAGTTGAAGTAGGGAGGGGTTTGAATGACATTCAATCATTTTTGCGATGACGATGCATAGAGGTGAACTTCGCAATCAGTAGTATATAGTATATGTGTAATCAAACAAGTCATGGATTGATCGAATCGCCACTCTACGCATCACCATTGAACAAAGCTTGGAATTGTAGTCACCTCTCTATCTCAACTTCACCGACTTTGAAAAGGCCTTTGATACCGCAGCGTCGATCAAAACGTGATTTGGCAACTACTTCGCTACGAAGAAGTACCGTTGACAATTATACTTCTCATCCAACAGTAATACGACAATGCTGAATGCCAAGTAATCCATAACGGGAAATTTACGGAGGCCTTCGAAGAAGTGAAGACGGGAGTAAGACAAGCTGCCTCGCTGCCTACTATCGCCAATGATTTTCCTGATTACTCTAGATTGGATAATGCGACAGACAGTTAGCGGGCAATGAAGAAACGGGTATAAGATGTAACTACACAAAAAACTTGGAGGATCTGCACTTCCTCGATGATATGTGTCTGATTTCCCACCAACTGGAAGATATGCAAGTGAAAAGCAATAAGTTGGCGATAGAAGAAGCATCAAAGATAGGAAGGAGTTCAGGTGAACATAGAGAAAACAGATGTGACGATGAAGATTCCTGGCCAACACCACTACCTTCAACAATAGTAATAGCGACAGACAACAATCAGTCAGCATAAATGGGAGGAATATGAAAAAAACAACTTCTTCTGCCTACCTTCCCACCTGGGAAGCATCGTTTCAACTACACGCAGAAGGAACTGACAACGCAGTGAGGATAGGGAGATCAAGACAAGCTTTCGTTACTCTCAAGTCTGTGTGGAGGTCAACAGCCTCTACTCACCATGAAAATGAAAATATGCTCCAGATTTTCAACTCCAATGTGAAGTCAGTCAGTGCTACTATACGATTGGATCAGAGACTTGGCACGTCATGAAGTGCACCTCAAACAAACTACAGACCTTCATCAACAGGTGTCTTCGCTCAATACTACTCAAGATCAGATGGCCGGAAAAGATTAGTAACAGGGTGGGATCTTTGGCAATGAGCGGACCATCTCATCAGGAACCGATTGTGCAACAAGTAAGCGGGAAGAATTAGAGATGGATTGGTCATACTCTGAGAAACCATCAAGTGACATCACTAGATATACCATCGCTCGAGTGGAACCAGGCCAAATGGGAAGCGGCGATTTGGTCGTTCAAGTGCGATTTTGATATGGAATAGAGGAGGTCATGTGAAGAGCAGATGAAAGCACGTGTTCAGACTTGGAACCACGTGAAAACGTTGGCGAAGAACAGAATGCAATGGAGATGCGCAGTGAAGCCCTATGTTCCTCTAGGAATTAAGGGAAAAATTAATAATATATATAATATATGTACTCTAGATGATCATTATTATCATCCCATTATTTTTACTCACTCAATCATTCTTTTGTCGCTGAATACTGCGTTTATTAGTATTCTTATCTTTATCTATTGTGACAGCATTGTTTATACCTTAGTTTCATCACGTTGTAGGTATTATTTTTACGGTCGAAAATAATCTATCGAATATCACGCTTATTAGCTGTCATCTTCAGTGTGTGTGTGCGTGTCCGCGCGCGCATAAAATAAGTCAGAAGTTTTAATTCCTGCTTCAGTGTATGTGAACTAAGTATAGTTTTGAGAGTGGTCAAGAGATTTCAAGTAGAAGTTATTTGATTTCTAAGTTTAATGGTGATGAGTAAAGATTGGGAAAGAAAAGGAGATCAATACTCGCATCTTATTTTTGTATATATTTTTATTATTATTCTATTTCTTCACGTTCCCAGTAAAACATAGGGTGGCTTCAAGCTAGAGGCTTGAAGTTTCTGTAGAAGTGGGATTTATTTTTACGGGATACTGTTGATAGCTTCATGTCCAACCTTGCCTCTTTACCAATCTTATTGCTGGCTTAGCAAGGTGAAGGAGTGCGTCGGTGCCCGGGTATCGAACCCCGAACCATGTGAATGGTTGGCAAGCATTCTACCACTGTGCCACCGACGCACATTTTTGTATATAACAGTAATCCAAAAGTGAAGGCAGACAACTTCTTCACTCATATTGATAATAATGAATAAGACGTAGACTATTTGTATGCTGTACACAGCCCAAATTTTGGAGAAATATTCAAAATTCTGAACAAATTAGTATATAGGAGTAATCGTTATCTTTATTGAGGATATCGTCTTGAATGAAACAAAAAAAAATACGATTAACAATGATGAATCCTCATAATATCTTTTAATGAAAACAGCACTGGTGATAGTTATATGAAAACCTGGGAAGTTAGCATCAGCGAAGCAAAACAAATTGTATCACTGTTACCCTCTTTTCCTTGACCTGTGTGTATTACATCTTCCTTTGATTTATTCGATATTATTAGTCTCTGTTTGTAGATGCTGATGATCTAACTATTTAAGTGTCTGTTAACACCAAGCTAAACTGTACTAAGATGAACAGCTTTCTATCAGGAGTTAGCAAGTGGTCTTCGTCTAACTGCCTAAAAACTAAATCCTTCCAAATGTCAGACTGTCAGTTTCAGTTTCCGATGTAAACAAAAGTTAAATGAAGCTGTTAATCGCCATAATCGTTATATAATTGATGATAGTGATATAGAAATCAAGTCTCAAGTTAATTATCTTGAATTAATTCTTTCTTCTGACCCATCCTGCTGTTCCCATGTCTTGGCGATTTCTAAAAGAATATTTCGTCTGACTCCTGACATTAAGAAGTTGAGGCACTCAGGCATAACCCAACCACTCCTCCGCTTACAGTTTATCAACTCGTGTAGTTTATTTATTCTTCTTTACTGTTAACCCTGCTTATTCTTTCCTGGATTGCTTAAAAAAGACTGTGTCGTACTTCGTAGAACTCTGAAGACTTTCAGCCAGCAGAGCGAGTGGCTGTATCTCATCGAGCCATATCGTTGAAACTGTCACTGATAGGCACTTGATGTCATTCAACACATTTGCTAAAGGAATTTTGTCAGACTGTGAGCGCCCACTCCACCCGCAGCTCCAGCCTTGTGTCTCCTCTTCAGGTAAAACAAGAAGTCTTTTCAGAAGACTTTATGCACGTACGTCCAAGTATAAAAATTCCACGATACCATATTTGACACGTACTTTATGTGATGAAAATAGTGTCAGGCATGAACTGACTAACTAACCTTCTTTGCACTATTAAATAAACCCTTTCCTTCACCCTTAAAACATCAAACTTTATTTTTATTGTACTTCTTATATTTATAATCCTTTCAAATTTTTGTTTTTATTTGTTTATTTTTTCATAAGTGTGAACATAATTTAAGCTGTGTGAATAACTGTTAATTTTGTATTTCTCCTCACCATGCTTCTATTTCAACAGAACATTAGATTCAATACTTTATAACGTGCTAAAGTTTCCAAACTGCATCGACAATACTGTTTGAAACAAACTCGCTGTTATTATTATTTTATTTAATACTCTAAACTCGTACTTGGAATATATTTTTGAATTTTTATCGTAAACGTGGACAAATTCCTCTGGTTAATTTTGTTCTAATTTTTAATTTTATTTATATTTTGAGTAAATCAAATGCAAAATTGTGACAAATGCTGAGCATTCCATTCTGTATTATAAGTACTGTCTGTTTTGGAATAAAATAGATTATTACTATTATTAGTTGGTTCCTATTCTTGATATTTCACTTAATTATCGGGTAATTATCGGGCTGATGATGACAGTTTGTTGGTCTACGCCTGCGACTTCTTCTGAATGGGTTCAGGGTTATGCTATGAGGGTAATTCGACCTTGTCTGTCAAAGGTGATAATAATTGGTGTGTGTTTGATTCTTCCCGAAACAGCTTTTATACTCTTCTGAAACTCTTTTACTCTGTCAGCGGAACGTAGAGATTCAAAACTAAAGCTTTGAAGTTTCAGTAGCAGTGGGATTTATTTTTATGAGTCGGGTTTGCTAGTCTCGTGCCCAACCTTCCATCCTCACAAATCTCATTACTGGCTTAGCGAGATGACAGTGTGTGTTGTCTGAGGATAAAACCCCGGGCCACATACGTGGTTGGTGGGAATCTCACCGCTATGCCACCGACGCCCAATTTGATCCTTCTTTGTTTCAAATATTTGATTTTCAGACACTTTTTGGTGTTGTTTCTTGGCTAATTTATTCCGTTTTTGATGTCGTTGTGTTTTCTAAGTTGGATAGTTAATTTGCAAAGCTTTCATCGCCCCATCACTAGGCAACATCCTCACCTCAGTGCATAATTCAACTTGTTGAAGTGAGCTTTTAGATTTCTCCACGAGTTTATTAATCATCTCTCCTGGTGACTGCACCTTGGACGTGATTGGTTGTTTTTGTGTGTTTTCATACCTTCTGGACAGCTACTTGTATTGGAACTGATTGTTTCTTTGACTTGAACTTTGACCCTTTGTGTGTGAGGTTTCTTTCTTATTGGTTGATAAATTTTGTCTATCTTGATGTGTCTGTGAATTGATGATTCAATGGAATGCCAGGCTAGCCAATGTCTTCGACGAGTATTAGTCCTCACACCCGACCTGCTGTACCCTCATAGCGCCAGGGGTCGCGCTACGTCGTGAATTGGCAGAAGTGATAATTTATGGGCTGGCCATTTTATCGGGTCCCAGTGGCTTAATGGTATACGAGCTCGCTAGCCTTGTAACCGCAAGGTCCTGGGTTCGAACTCCATTGGAGTGGGTGAGTACTGTTGAAGAATCCCAAACTAGGACGAAACAGCTGTTCAATAATCCCGGGTTTTCCCTAACTAATATCAGCTCATGGTGAAAATCCTGTAATCTCGAAGTGTTTCACCTATTCATCACCTTAAATTACGCTAATGCCACCTCATGTCAATGCTAGTGGGTACTGTTCCCTAAGGTGTCAAAGAACTTAACCCTAAGTTCCTATTATTTGCGAAGATGCTCCGAATCGATAGCTACTTTGATCGATAATCGACTTTAACTCCAAAACACCAGTACTTGCAATAACTTGTATTGTTTGTCAATTAAAATCGAAATTCATAAAAAGTCTATAAACAAATGTTTTACAAGGAATGTGGCGTACTTCTTTCGTTTTCTTCCAGCTTGTACACGAGTGAATCATTCACGCCTTCGAGTTGCCCACCAATGGTGACCAAGGCCAACGAAGCAACGTTCAATGTTCACGTTCATTTACATAAGGCGTTAGCTTTCTGACAAGTGTTCAACGAATTCGGTGGACAGTAGTATTTACGTTCTTCCTGTTTACTTGTTACCATGCAGATATTTGAAATTTTAAAGACAGCTGGAGTTGATAGGAGGGGGAAGTTTATGAAGGCAGAGGTCATCGGAGATCCTACCAGCTGTTTGCCCAAATTTTCATTTATACAAAACATAGTTAGTTGTGAGTTTTTTCTTTTACTTTGAGTTATTTCTAAATTTAACTGGATGTGGTGTTAAATATGTCGCTTGATTGTTAAAAAGCATCTTTCTCTTCAAAATGTTTACATCTATCTAAATGCATCAAAAATCCTTTCTTTAATCAAAAAATTATCTTACTTTTCGACTTTTTAGGGTCACCTTATCTCTCTCTCTCTCTCTCTTCCTTAAATATTTTGCTCAAATCACAAAACTCTGATGAGAAACATTTAGATTCATTCGTTCTCATTAAAACGTGAACTTCAACTTAAGCAACACAAGAGCATCTGGTGCTGAGATATATATTTGAAAGGGTTTCTCATCAGACGTCACAAACGCACACACACACACACATCAATCAACTTAACAACAAGTCAATCACTCCTCTCTTTGCCAAAGATTATTTTTGTTTGTGTTTGTTTTTCAACTCATCGCCTAGTTATTTATTATTCTTGAACTTTATTCATGTTCCCCTACATTTCTTCTCCAGGCTTTGGATGTTTTTTCTTTCAAATTTTTATTTTAAATTCCAGAATTATGCGAAGTTTCGGAGAACACATGTGTTCAAAATAGAAAACCTCACTTTTCAACAACAACAAAATAAGGAATGAATGAATGAGGTAAACTTTATTCCTTTTTTTAAACATATTTTTGAATCACATGGAGGGAAAAGAAAATTGCTTAGTGTTTTCTGCTAAGCATTAAACTATGGCTTATCAGTCGTGATGAATGTCATCTATCGAGAATAGATTGTCAGTTGTTTGGACTTATATGTGTCAATTTATGACTTTTTTCGTATTGTTTATCTCTACTGAGGGAAGAATATTTTGTTCTCATTAACACTGCTGGCTAGTTAGTCAGTTAGTTAGTTAGTTGGATATGTTTATAGAGGGGTGAAAGACAAGAGTAGGGAGTTGTGTTGTTTGTTTTCTGGGAGGGAAGGTTTCAGTTGTTGTTATCTCCTCTAATAATAAGGTCATTTAGATAGATAGTTAGTTAGTTAGTTAGTTAGTTAGTCACAGGTTAGTTAGTTAGTTAGTTAGTTAGTTAGTTAGTCACAGGTTAGTTAGTTAGTTAGTTAGTTATTTAGTCACAGGTTAGTTAGTTAGTTAGTTAGTTAGTCACAGGTTAGTTAGTTAGTTAGTCACAGGTTAGTTAGTTAGTTAGTTAGTCACAGGTTAGTTAGTTAGTTAGTTAGTTAGTTATTTAGTCACAGGTTAGTTAGTTAGTTAGTTATTTAGTCACAGGTTAGTTAGTTAGTAGTTAGTTAGCTAGTTAGTTAGTTAGTTAGTTAGTCACAGGTTAGTTAGTTAGTTAGTTAGTCACAGGTTAGTTAGTTAGTTAGTTAGTCACAGGTTAGTTAGTTAGTTAGTTATTTAGTCACAGGTTAGTTAGTTAGTTAGTTATTTAGTCACAGGTTAGTTAGTTAGTTAGTTATTTAGTTAGTTAGTTAGTCACAGGTTAGTTAGTTAGTTAGTCAGTCAGTCAGTAAGTCAGTCAATCATACAATTGGTGGGTGGTGTCTAGCAGCGGAATCCAGGATGTGCATTTCGTCTTATTTGTGACCCGTCATCTGGATGCACCTACATTTCTCAGTGAGTGATGATGTTCCCACTGAGGTTCGAACCCAGTTCCCATAGTTTCAAACGCCAATGCGTTATCCACTAGACCACTTGGGCCACTCGGTCCAGTCAATCGAGGGGAAAATCAAAAATTCAATTCAATAGTTAGTTAGTTAGTTGGATATGTTTTTTATAAAGGGATGAAGGGCATATCTACGATTTTTTGAACATGTACCGAAAAGCTTATGTCTAAAGGGAACAAACTAATATATGAGACTTATGGGAAACTTACGGAATACTTAGAAGTGAAGACGAGAGTAAGACAAGGCTGGCTAACTTCTTAATATCTCCAATGATTTTCCTGATTGCGGTAAATTGGATAATGCGACAAACAGAGGGTAATGAGGAAACAGGCATTAAATGAACTCTCACGAAAGTCTTGGAGGATCTGGACTCAGCCGATGATATATGTCTGATTTCCCACAAAGTGGAAGATATACAAGTGAAAAGCGACAAGTTGGCGATACAAGAAGAATCACAGACAGGATTTCATCTGAACATAGAGAAAACAGATGTGATGATAATTTCGGGCCAACACCACCAACAGCAATACCAACAACAACAACAGACAGCATAAATGGGAGGAATATGAAAAAAACAACTTCCTCTGCCTACCTTCTCACCTGGGAAGCATCGTTTCAACTACACGAAGACGGAACTGACGAGGATATCAAAGCAGCGAGGATTGTGAAAGCAAGACAAGCTGTCATTACTCTCAAGTTTGTGTGGAAGTCGACGGCCACTATTCAGCATGACAATCAAAATGAGATCCAGATTTTCAACTCCAATGGGAAGTCAGTCAGTGCTACTATACGATTGGATCAGAGACTTGGCACGTCATGAAGTGCACCTCAAACAAACTACAGACCTTCATCAACAGGTGTCTTCGCTCAATACTACTCAAGATCAGATGGCCGGAAAAGATTGGTAACAGGGTGGGATCTCTGGCAATGAGCGAACCTACTAAGCAGGAAGAAATGGAGGTGTATTGAGCGTACTCTGAGCAACCATCAAGTGACATGGCTAGACAAGCCATTGCTGGAGTTGGACGCGACCTAATGGGAAGCGGCGAGTTGGTCATCAGTCCAACGGTGACATGGAGTAGAGGAGCTCATGTGAAGAGGAGATGAAAGCATGTGGGCTCACTTGGATCCAGGTGAAAACTTTAGCAGAGAACCGAGCGCAATGGAGAGGTGCGCTGAAGCCCTATGTTACTCCAGGAATTAAAGGAAATAATAATAATATATGAGACAAGAATGAGTTTGTTTTCTATAGGCTTTCGTTTCTTATAAATCAGCATTAAGTTTATCAGGTTACAGACTCCCAGTTAAAATCTTGAAATAATAATTTATGAACAGTAGAATTGTGTTTTCATGTGTATCTGCGATCACCTATATTCATTCAACTCGGAATAATGCATATCAGAATAAATAACACACATAACGAATGTTTCATTTGTATAGAAAGAATAAATTCAAAATGAATTCAATCCTGGATTAAAAATAAAATCTCTTTGTGTGTATTTCTTCTCTTTTTTCTAATCTCTACAGCATATCCCTTAAAATTTAGATGTTTATTTTGATTTGAGTGAAAAATAAGCAAACAATAAGCTATGAGTTGAAATCGAAAATTATTACTTATTATTATTAGTATTTCCTTTAATTCCTAGAGGAACATAGGGATTCGGCCAAAAGTCTCCATTGCGTTCGGTTTTCAGCTAAATTTTTCACCTGTCTCCAAGTCTGACCACATGCTTTCATCTCCTCCTCACATGACCTCCTCCATGTCACACCACCCTCGCAGTGACGACTAACTCGCCGCTTCGCTTTCGGCCTGGTTCCACTCGAGCGATTGCCTAGCGAGTGATGTCACTTGATGGTTTCCTCAGAGTATTGTCAATCCACCTTAATTTCTTCCTGCTTATTTGTTGCACAATCGGTTCCTGCTCAGTTAGTTTGCTCCCAGAGATCTCTTCCTGTTGCTGATCTTTTCTAGTTGGCCATTGAGGGAAGACAGCTGTTAATGGATGTCTGCAGTTTGTTTGAGGTGCTCTTCATGACGCTCCAGGTCTCTGATTCAATCCTATAGTAGCACTGACTTCACGTTGGAGTTGAAAGTCCGGATCTTATTTTCATTGTCATGCTGTGTGCTGTTGATCTCCACACAGACTTGAGAGTGATGAAGGCTTGCTTGCCTTATTTTCCCAATCCTCGCTGATTTGATATCCTCATCAGTTCTATTCGCCTGTAGTTGAAACGATGCTTCCCAGGTAGGTAGGTTGGTAGGTAAAGGAGGCTGTTTCTTTCAGGTTCCGCCCATTTATGCTGGCTGATTGTTATCTGTTTTTGTTGTTGTTGAGGTTGGTGGTGTTGGCCAGGATTCTTCGTCACCTCTGTTTTATCTATTTTTACTCGGAGTGAGATATTTGTAAACTTTACTCAGTCCTTTTAGTAAACAGTACGTCATTTTGGTGAATGATGACCTGCAGTGGTATCCAGGATAGGCATTTTTTGTCCTGTTCTAGGAATCGTGACCTAGCTGGTCGAGTGGATAACGCGTTGGCGTTCGAAACGAAGACTATTGACGCTAATCTTTTGCGCCAAATGAAAGCATTTTTAGGTGAATTTAAATGGTTTGATTTCATACCAAAAATCAATAACACCAGTAGGATGAATGGTGTTGTTAAAGTTCATAAGTTAGGTTATACCGTTAGACCGTTAGTTGATTTGAGAAATTCACCTACTTATGAATTGCTTAAATATTTAGCTATAGTACTAAATAATAGAGGTTTTTTGTATTTCCCAATGAATGAAAAAACAAAACGATATTGTTGTGTTTACTGACGTTTCGCTATTCATTAGTGCTGCTAATAGCTTTATCAAAGTATTATTAAACCCGAATTTACAAAATCTCAGCATATATATAGCAAAGAGTTAAGGGGTGAGAAAAATAGACTTAGTTCAACTTAAAAGGACATATTGAAAGTTAAAATAACAATGAAGATCACTAAAACCAAATATCAAGGGTAATAGTATGTCTGTTATTATATCAAAACAAAGTATACTAACTTGATCATCGTTCGTCAGTATGGGGTCATTTTGGTTGTCAACTATTCCTAATTCGCAATAGATATAGTAAAGCTGCCAGCCGATATCATCGGCGAACATTTTCTCCAAACTCCCACCTTAATTTTATTTTATTTTTTTTTGATTTACAGCTTGATTCCACACCGTATTTTCGGTGCAAGTATGGAATTTTCAGCATGGATATCGGTAGCCCAAATTTCGCAGGCCAACCATAGATATCAGATGTGCGTCGGTGCGGGCTCGAACCCCGGACCATGTGCATGGTCGGCTAGAGTCCTAACCACTGTGCCACCGACGCACCCCGCTGGTGACAATCTCTCAGTAGAACTTAAGGTAACCTCCTCCTGTAGTCAGAGATTAGTGAGGACTGTTGAGAAGTCGTGATCAGAGGGAACTACAAAAGTTTAGAGTGAGTAAAGAATAGACTCCAATGATATCGGCTGAGAGTTGCGGTATATGTCGTAAACTGAAAGAAGTGAAAAGTCATGCATTGGTTAATGGATTCATTCTCAGTGGCTGAATGTTAACTAGAAGGTCGTGAGTATACACCTTAGTGGGTGCGTACTGACAAAAAGTTTCAGAAAAGGACGAAATAGCTGTACAGTACTCCCTGATGGTTCTAAGTGGTTGTCTGACTGGATTAAGTTAGTCAAGAGTCTTGAAAGAATTTGAATTCATGGAAAATTTCCTAAAGTACACATCACATCACATCAGCCTAATTTTTAACGCAAGTCATCAATACTTATGAGACTATCTGGTGATCTTTATCGCTGCAACGGCGTATATCAACTTTTACAAGAAAAAATACACATCGATATAGAAAGGAGGAAGAAATTTGCAGTATAAAATAATATCATGCTATTTCACAGGTTCTTATCAGCTGCAGACTACCTGAAATTACAATGGTTATATAGACTGATAATAACATAATTTAATGTTTGAGTGGTGGTAGAGAAGAAATACTCTATAAATGACGCATTTAAAATGAAAGCATTATAATTTTTAGAGGTTAATTGGTGGGTGGTGCCTAGCAGTGGAAATCAGGATACACAAGAAGCTGACTTATCAACCTGAGAACGAGCACTTCGGTGGAATCAATAGACGAGAAAATCTGAAATTCACTTAAATAATTACAATTTTTAGTTTGAGCTCTCATCGTCAATTTCTACGCTATCAAAGTAGAAAAAAGGGGGAAGGGATAAGACAGAAAACAGAAAAAATTGATTAACAGAACACTGTTAGCTTGTAGGTCCACATAGCAACTTAAAAAACAAAACGATTACAGTTTATGAGATTGAGATTTTCACAGTGAGTTGAGATCACTCAATTACGTGACTAAGTGATCAAAATCAAAATTCAGTTACCGAGGGAGTGAGAGATTAATCACACTCTCTTTCTGCATACATAAGTATGGTTTGAATCGTTTGATTGCTATCGCTTCGGGAGAGTGTAGTAAATTTGCTGTCCTTTGTCTATTTAATATACTGAGGGACTTGGAAATCTCTACGAGATGTGCTGTATCAACAATATGTCTGGTAATTGCACTCTGAGAATATTTGTTTCCTTTCAGGCACAAGTTTCTCAGAATATGTTCAGAAAACTGGAAAGAAGCCTTTCTTTCCGTCCTTCCAATATACTTGCTCCCGCAAGTGCACGTTAATTCATAAACGCAGTTGGCGATGAAGTCAGCACGGTATTTATCCAGTTTCGAGTGGCTTATAGAAGAAGTAGTGCTGTATAATGTTATGAATTTAGCTGCAGGGAAGCTTCTTTTCATTGCACCTTTCAGTCTTTTGTCAGTCTTTAGATTTAAAAGAACAAGAAGTTCAGCAAACATATCTTTTCGGCAATTTCATTCTCAAAAGCTGTACAATCACATCTATAAAGATTAGTTTACATGGATACAATTTTCAATTGTTTAATTCCACATAGCAACGAAGGTGATAATAATTTTCAACTTGATATGATAGTTTGAAGGTACGAATATAGATTACAAGGGGCTTAGAGATAAGATTGCATACGTTGTAACTGCTTTCTAATCCTATGAAATCTTGCCTCTAAGCCCCTTGTAATCTATATTCGTACCTTCAAACTATCATATGAAGTTGAAAATTACTACCACCTTCGTTACTATGTGGAATTAAACAATTGATAATTGTATCCATATAAACTAATCTTTATAAATGCGATTGTACAGCTTTTGAGAATGAAATTACCGAAAAGATATGTTTGCTGGACTTCTTGTTCTTTTCCATCTAATGTTCCGATGGGTATTTTCCACCATTTTGTCAATCTTTCGTGACTCTGCATCTACCTTGAATGGGAGACAAATAAACACTTTCTTCTTTTCTACAGTTAGGTGTTTTCCTTTCTTATCTTTTTCTCTGCTATACTTTTGTATAAATCCCTTAGGGTATCCATTATCTCTCAGGCATTTTTGAACGATGCATAGCGTAGCTGTTGTTCGTAGCCGAAGTTAATCTATCGAATAACATTTTGACGTTTGAAAAGAAGACTACTCAATTCGAGTTTTAGCAGGAACACCATCATTCACTGGGGATGGGGAATGCAGATGAACCCAGTTAAGGAGCCCAGTAAAAGGACGAAATTTGCACCTTGGTTTCCACTGCTTTTCACCATCTCCTAAGTAGCATTAATGCAAATCTACTGACGTCTTTGAAGCCTCCGCTTAAAAAGCCAGACAAGTTTGCAAGAGCCGAAATTTTCGGTTTAGTCATTCAGCGGTAAAAACAAAATTAAGTTAAAGAGGCTGAACCATATGATGGAGAAGATTTGTAGCACAGGTGGATGATTTTGATGTGGTTGTGTTCTCGGAGCTGGATAGTTAGTTTGAGAAGCTTTTATCCCCCTACTAGGCGACATTCTCACCTCAGCGGATACTTCAATTCGAAGTGAAGTAAGGTTTTGAATTTCTCCACAGGTTTATTATTCATCTCTCCTGGTGACTGGACCTTAGACGTGATTGGTTGTTTTTGTGTGTGTTTTCACACCTTCTAGGCAGCTACTTATATTGGAGCTGATTGTTTCTTTGACTTAAACTTTGACCCTTTTTGTGTGTGTGTGAGGTTTCTTTCTAATCCGTTGATAAATTTTGTCTATCTCGATGTGTCTATTGATTGATGATTCACTGGAATACCAAGCTGGCTTCTAAAAACTCTAGCATTCTAGTTGTTCCCTCTGTCTAGTATTTGAAGGTTGGTTGTCCCAGTCGAATTGTTGTCCGTGGTTGTCTGTATGCAGTGATATAAGGGAGTGGATGTCACCTCTTTTGATGGCTAGCTTATGTTTGTGGATACGAAGACGACTGGGACGTCCACTTTGGCCAATGTAGTGTTTTTCGCATTTGTTACAACTTATTTGGTAGATGATGTTGGTTTAATCTTGTGTCGTTGTTGAGTCTTTTGGTTGACATATAGCCAGCTGAGTGAAGTAACTTTGTTGGTTTATGTGAAACATCAATTCCTAAAGGTTTGAAGAGTCTTGCAATGATTTCTGAGATATCCTTTATATATGGAAGGGCAATTTTCTTTGTCCCATACAAACATTGTACAACCGCATCCAACGGACCTTAAACAAGCTCAACAAAACTGGACAGATCACAAAACAAGACCAATTGCGAAATGAAATCCAATGGACCAATTCTAACCCGATCCTACGGCAGACACAAAACACATAAGCCAAATATCCTGTTACGACCAATTGTATCGCTCCTACGAACTTCAACATATAATTTATCCAAAGAATTGTACAGAAAATTAAAAACACCTAACGGAATCTTGTGATCATTCCATCAACTCTGTTATCCATTTTCTAGAGAAAATCAAAGACATCCAAATAGATGAACAAGAAATAATATGATATCCTTCGCAAATTAACTATCAGCTGCTTAGAGAACACAACCATATCAAAAAGCTGAACCATTTTCGAGGAAAACAAAACAAATAAACGGTTACAGCTAATAATAATAATAATAACAATCACCACTTAAGTTGAAAAATATCATCAGTTTCACATTGATCACTGTCAAAGTGGATGAATAAGTTGAAACACGAGGTTTCACTGATGTACTTTGTAACTTGTAATTAACGCGCACTTATCTTGTGACATATATATATATATATATATATATATATATATATATATATATATATATATATATATATATATATATATATACTAACTTGGCTATTGGTAAACCATAATTGAGGATATTTATATTAGAATATTTTTGCACTTGTAAAGAAAACAGAAAGTACAAGCTTCACTTCACAAACGAAAAGAGGTTGTCTTCACTAATTTAATAATACCACGTTACTTGACATAATAACTCAAAAAAAAACGAAAATCGTTGCATCCCTACTAGATATTATTTACTATATCAGCTATTCTAAATCGATTAAAAATCCTCTTTGTGTCGAGATGTAGTCTGCCACACATCTTAATTTGTGTAGACAAATCGACTGTGATTGTGTTCTGCTGGTTATTTATTGCAGATGAATCTATGACTAAGTATCATCTCTATTTTTACACATATACTGTATTCAAAAACTTTCAGTCAGAAAGAATCATTCAGTCTACACACTGTTATGACTTTAACAATAAGTCTCTGTTGAATTTAATTGGTGGATGGTGACCAGCAGTGGAATCTAGGATAACGCGAATTTCGTCCTATTTGAGACTCATCAGCTAACTGGATATACCTGCATTTCCCAAGCAGTGAGTGATGATATTCTCCCCACAGAGGCTCGAACCCAGTGCCCATAGTTTCAAACGCCAGAGCGTTACTCACCAGCCCACTTGGGCCACGAGAGCTGGCCACCTCTTGTGCAACAGGTCATATTAATTATTTAATTAAGTTTTAGACTTTTACGTCGGTGGCACAATGGTTAGGACGCCCGCAGACCATGCACATGGTCCTGGGTTCGATACCCGGCCACCGACGCACTCCTTTACCTCGCTAAGCCAGCACTCAGACTGGTAAAGCGGAAAGGTTGGACATGATGGTAGCAACCCAATCCTGTAAAAATTAACACTGCTACAGAAACTTCAAGACACTAGCTTGGAGCCCTACGTTCCACTGGGAAAGTGAAGGAAAAAAAACAGTCGATTGATTTGACTGAAGTGCTCGGTCTCAGGTTGACATATCGGTTTCTTGTGCAGATGCTTCGAATAAGATTCGCTTGAATTCACTTAGCGATAAGACAACACCTTGTCCTACGCTAGCATGGTAAAAATTCAAGATGTCAGCAAATAATTACAGCCTATTTTTTTGAAGTCCTGTTTCGTTTCATGCTGTCACAACATTAGTATATTTGATGAAGTTTCCATTTCCACAACACAATAAGAAGACGTTGTTCATCTGAAACGTGTAATGTATTGGCGCAATACGTTTCGGACATTCTGATCACGCACGTACTTGTCATACACAGTATTTATAGAAGACAAGAAGGCATGAATAATTACAATACAGGTTAGATTTTGTGCAGGTCAAGGTCACAAATAATGGGTAGGGAGACGCAAAAGGTGTGGGTGAAAAAGAGTAAAACAGAAAAAAACAAGGCAAAGAAGGGGGTGAAAATGTTATGAAGTAAATTGGACCTTGGTTCTAAATTTGATTACCAAGGCGGCTTTAAGGTGATGACAATTAACTTTTGGACACATGAGACAGGTTCAAGTCTTTTTATGACCAAGGCTTCAATGAATTTAAGTATGTGGCCTAACCTTGTTTCATATGTCGGCTTAAAGGCATTGTTGAAATCAACCTTGTGACCTGTCTCTATAATATGCGTCGCTATAGATGATGTTAGACACCTATTTCCGGGGTCAATTGTATCTGGCTATTTCATTTGTTGTTGCAGCCACTTTGGAATGTGTCCTGTAGTCCTAACCTGCAGAGACCGATGGGTCCTCCCTATGTGCGTGTCTCCACACATTCATGTAAATTGATAAACGCAGTGGGATGTGACACTATCGTTCGGATAATGTGAGGGTTTACAGGACAGCATAGTTCTCGTTTTCTCTAGGAAGATAAGTTAAGCTGCATAATGGGTTCTCTCATTTGTCGCCTTGAGTCTTTGTCTAGTGACCAGACTTTGTTGATCACCTCTGAACGGCAAAGACGTGTAAACATCCTTTTTGGGAGCTGATTGAATTGGCAGAGCTGTATGGTTGACACTTCCGTAACGCCTAACAAATCTCAGTGGATAATTGTTATCTAACAATATCTCAAGAAGGTGTTGTCTTTCTTCTTCAATTATATCGGCAGTACGTATACGGTGAATGCGCTTAAACAAACATTTAACCAACGCCATTTTATACTGTAGTGGACAGAAACTATGATAATTTATATACTTTCCCGTCCATGTTGACTTTCTTTAAACAGATCGTTTTACTGACCCATTTTATCGGCACGTTATGAATACATTTAAAAATGGCAGGCAACCATTATTCTCTTTAACGTATGTTAGCGACATACTGTTTTGTGCTCTGTTGATTTGGTTCAGGATTTCTATGAAGTCTGTCGGTTTATCACAAATGAATTTAATGTCATCTACATAAATCGTCAACCGTCTGTAAAAAAGCTACATTTGTAAATAAAGGTTCAACATCTACGGAAGGCATGGTTTTGTCCTTTATATCAACGTTATCAAGCAGATCTCCAATCCACAAACTAGCACATTGGCTAGTGGAAATATTAGAGTTTATTAAAAGAAGCTTCTGTAAGTTTTCATTGAAAGACACTTTCGAGTTAATTGATTGTCTTGATAACGTTGATATTATTAGATATTTATGTACATTATTGTCAGCGAATAAGCAACGTCTTCTAATTGGTTGTTTTCTTTGCTGAAGGTCATTCTGTTACCTCTTTGTGACCGTTTCTCCGAATGTTAAGCCATATGTCTGTGAATCATATTTACACACTTTAACTCTGCTGTGATTGGCTGGTGATTTTCTCTAGGTTAAGCTTTGTTATTGTTTTTTCCTCACGACACTGATTCGGGACATGAACACTGACATAAACTGTTGTCTACAATTTTTTGCTTGCTGCCAGCTCTCGCCAGATAATCAGAAAAAGGCTCACTTTCCAATTACATCTTTTATTCAAGATTATAGATTTCTGTAGGGATTTGGATTAGCTGCTTCAATGGAGATCTTATCACAAACCAACATCGATCAGAGATCATTTAAGAAACCAAATAGAAGTTGGCAACTGTTTCGTCTGAGTTTCGAACATTTTATCACTACTACGTAGCCACAACGTGGGACCTCGACGTTAGCGAGGTCAAACGCGCCGATTATTCAGCTGATTGAGCTGAAATTCAGTGACCTGTGAATTCTAACTTTGTCAATCCGTGATATATATTCAATAATAATAATAATAATAATCTACTTTATTCCAAAACAGACAGTACTTATAATCCAGAATGGAATTCTCAACATTTGTCACAGTATTGCATCTGATTTGTTTAAAATATAAATAAAATTAAGAACTAAAACAAAAATAACCAGAGGAATTTGTGAATGTTTACGATATAAAGTCAAAAATATTCCAAGTACGAGTTTAGAGTATTAAATAAAATAATAATAATAACACTGAGTTTGTTTCAAACAGTACTGTCGATTCAGTTTGAAAATTTTAGCATGTTACTATAGAGTATTGAATCTAATGTTCCGTTGATATAGCAGCATGGTGAGGGGAAATAAGAAAATTAACAGTTATTCACACAGCTTAAATTATGTACACACTCATGAAAAAATAAACAAATAAAAACAAAAAAGTGAGAGTATTGTAAATATAAGAAATGCAATAACAATAAAGTTTGATGTTGTAAGGGTAGAGGAAATGGTTTACTTAGTAGTGCACAGAAAATTAGTTAGTTAGCTCATACCTAACACTAATTTCATTACATAAAGTACGTGCCACGAAATATGGTATAGTGGAATTTTTATACTTGGACGTACGTGCATAAATTCTTCTGAAAAGACTTCTTGTTTTACCTGAAGAGGAGACACAAGGTTGGAGTTGCAGGTATAGTGGGTGCTCATAGTTTGACAAAATTCCTTTAGCAAATGTGTTGCATGACATCAAGTGTCTATCAGTGACAATGTCAACGATATGGCCCAACCGGATTCAACCACTTGTCCTACGGACCGACAGTCTTCACACTTCTACGAAGTACGACACAGTCTTTTTTAAGCAATCCAGGAAAGAATAAGCAGGGATGAACAGTAAAGAAGAATAGGTAAACTACACGAGTTGACAAACTGTAAGCGGAGGAGTGGTTGGGTTATGCCTGAGTGTCTCAACTTCTTAATGTGAGAAGTCAGACGAAATATTATTTTAGAAATCGCTAAGACATCGGAACAGCAGGATGGGTCAGAAGAAAGAATTAATTCAAGATAATTAACTTGAGACTTGATTTCTATATCACTATCATCAATTATATAACGATCATGGCAATTAACAGCTTCATTTAACTTTTGTTTACATCGGATACTGAAATTGACAGTTTGATATTTGGAGGGATTTAGTTTAAGGCAGTTAGACGAAGACCATTTGCTAATTCTTGATAGAAAGCTGTTCATCTTAGTACAGTTTAGCTTGGTGTTAACAGACACTGAAATAGTTAGATCATCAGCATACTCAACAACTAATGTCCTTAATGTGTAGCACTTCACTGGTCAAAAATTCTCACCAAGTCTTCACGACATTCATCCATCCTTTTGCCATCAATCAAGAGGAAATCTACAGTGAACTATCAGCATTAACCAAAACAAAAGCTTAATCCTGAACAGTGATCATAAAATGCGCAGAATTTTCTGATGGATTTATTGCACGATATTTCCTTTTCATCCAGGATCTTCAAGTATAACATTAACTGACAACAGACCGTGTGATATTATATCGATCTGACCTGAAGAGAAAACCAACTGATTATGATATTTCTTCTTTGTCTTCTTCTAGAAATAGACGGCATTTTGTTGAATACCAGTCAAATGTACGCATATATATGCTTTAGGAGTACATTTTGTGAACCAAGAACACAACTCCGGAACAGTTGCCTCATATATTAGAATAAGCTGTCGTTCAGGATGATGTTTCTTCTCATGTTTGGTAGAAACTTGTCAAATTTTTTAAAATACTTGCCAGAGTAAATAACACTATTTTTCTCTTTTTGAATAAGGGAAATTTTATGAAATATGTGTTAATGGAGATTTTCGGTAGTGCAATTTTTAAACAGACCGCCTTGTGATTTAATTATGAATTTCTTCAATATCAAGTGAACAATTCGAGAAACTTCATGCATTTATTCCCCTTGATGAATTTGAACAATGCAAGAACAACAGTGGCGGTTTGTGCAGAATAATATGGTACCATCATTTATCGCATTTCGTTGGCTTCTCATCAGCTCAGCTGCCTGCTTACAGTCTAAATAAATTATGAGGTTTAAGTACAGAAACGTTTTAACATACTTGCAAATTTTACATGTTGTCAGTTGAGAGAAAGTTCCACAATTAGTTAACAGTGCTCAGAAAATTGCTCTTATATAGTTTTCACACAGACAGTTCAAGTTTAAACAAAATAAATGTATGCATACAATGAATGGTAAAGGAGTTACGTAATAAAGACGAGAGGTGAGTAAGATGGTGAGTGACTAATAAATCAGGTAACAATGTACTGATTTCAACTCAAATCATAGAAACAAGAGACTAGCAAAATTACAGATTATAAAAGGGGGTGAGGTTAAAGACAAAGATTACGTAATCAAATGAGAGAATTAAGTCATCCAGTTACCAGGTAGACAGGAAAAGACTGATAACTGCTTCTTTCTGAACACATAAATCTGGTTTCAAGCCTTTGATAGAATTTGCTTCGGAGGACTTGAGGAGAATCGATCTCCTTTTTCTATTGATAATTTTAAAGGATTTAGTGATTTCCACACTTCATGACCCGTGTCGAGGAGATGTCTAGTAACAGCGTTACTATAAGAGTTTGTTCTCCTGAGACGTAGGCTTTTCGGCACATGTTTGGAAAATCCGAGGTGTGCCGTTCTTTTTGTTCTCCCAATGTAACTGCTTCCGTAGATTCACGTAAATTTGTATACACAGTTAGAGTTAACATGAGAAGGGTATCTATCGAATTTTGACTGTACCAAAGAGCATGTTGTTCGATGGACGGAAACCAACTTAGCCAGCTGCAGGATATGCTCTGGCTAGTGACATTCTCAGTTTTCTGTTGACCATTTCTGCAATGTTTTCACCTTTAAAAACTAGTTGAATGAAGACAGGCTTTTTTCCAACTGTAATTTGTTTGGTATTTGCGCCTTCACATCTTCCATATTTGTTAATGAATCTTTGAGGATAACCGTTGCTTTTCAACACATTCTTCCTCTAGTTTCTCTGCAGAGCATATTCTCCTCCCTCTATACTACAGAGTCTTGACTAGTGCTCGTTTATAGCCGACTATTTGGACAAAAACTATTAAAATGTAAGTATTGTCCATTCCATGTGGGCTTTCGGTAAATTGACCTCTGGAGATTACCATCTTCTAGGCGGTGCATAGCGATGTCAAAGAAATGGAACTTTCCATCATTCTCATGTTCCATGGCAAATACAAAAATTTGTATGTGCGTTGTTGAATAGTCTGAGTAGGTAGGAGAAGGCATGACTTTCGTTCTTGCATACTACATGATGGTACCATATTATTCTGCACAAACCACTGTTGTTCTCGCTTTGAACAATTTGACTGAGGTATTCCGTCTTCTTCTTCTTCTGGTGATGATGATAAAAAGTTTCAGAAACAGTCTCCACAGGAAGATCCAACCGAACAGACGGAGCTCCATCTAACAAAGATATTGAAGAAAATGAAAGACGAATCCATTATCAGTTCAAGACTATACGAACAATTGCGCCCATATGGTTCTACAATGCCGTGCATGTACGGCTTACCTAAAGTGCACAAACAAGACGTCCCACTCCGCCCAGTACTAGATATGATTGATTCCCCATATCATACAATCGCGAAATGGCTGGTGGAGATTTTCGGGCGGGTGAAAGAGAAGCTGTCAGGACACAACCTCCGTGACACATTCGACTTTGTTGATTCAATCAAGAATGTCAGTGTGGCAGAAAAGAGAATGGTCTCCCTGGATGTCGTGTCTCTCTTCACCAACGTTCCATTGACAGAAACCGTATGTTTCCTTTGTGACTAGATTCAGTCCAGTGGCATTGATGTCGGTATACCGATCCATTACGTGAAAGAACTGTTACTTCGACGCACCTTCAACGTATACTTTAGTTTCAACAAGGAAATATACAGGCAAGTAGATGGAGTAACAATGGGTTCTCCCTTAGGACCCCTCCTAGCCGACTGCTTTATGGCTAGCTTAGAGAACAACGTCTTATCGCCAACTATCAACGATCTTCATCTCTACAAGAGATACATCGATGATACTTTTATTATTTGTGATGAGAATTGTGATTTAAATAACCTACTTCAAATCTTCAATAACGCCCCCCCCCCCCAAATATCGGGTTTACACTTGAGACTGAATCCGACGGAATGTTCCACTTCCTCAACGTCCATCTGACAAGAAACTCCAACAACTCTCTGAAAAGTTCTATATACAAAAAGCCTACATGGAATGGACAATTCATCAACTTTCAAAGCTTCATGCCCCTGAGCAGAAAGAGGAACCTGATAAACGCTCTTTCAAAATTTAAAGCAATTGGTTCCCTTTATGAATTTCGACAAAACAATAAGAAGACGTAGTTTATCTGAAACGTATAATGTATTGGCGCAACACATTTCGGACATTCTGATCACACACGTACTTGTCATACACAGTTTTTATATAAGGCAAGAAAGCATGAATAATTACTATACAGGTCAGATTGTGTACAGGTCAAGGTCACAAATAATGGGTAGGGAGACGCAAAAGGTGTGGGTGAAAAAGAGTAAAACATAAAAAACAAGGCAAAGAAGGGGGTGAAAATATTATGAAGTAAAATTGGACCTTGGTTCTAAGTTGGATTACCAAGGCAGGTTTAAGGTGATAACAAATAACTTTTGGACGCATAAGACAGGTTTAAGTCTTTTAATGGCTAAGGCTTCAATGAATTTAAGTATATGACCCAACCTTGTCTTATATATCGGCTTAAAGGCATTATTAAAATCAACCTTATGACCCGTCTCTATAATATCCTTCGCTATAGATGATGTTGGACATCTATTTCCCGGGTCAATTGTATCTGGCGATTTCATTTGTTGTTGCAGCCACTTTGGAATATGTTCTGTAGCCCTAACATGCAGAGACCGAGATAAACTACGTCTTCTTATTGTTTTGTCGAAACGCTCTTTCCTCTAGAATTCGCAAGATATGCAACAAGGAAGTGATTGATTAAGAACTGCGTAATCTCCGAAAACCCCTGATGGAAAACAGTTTCCCGCCCAGGTCCATAGACAAAAATCGCAAATCTAAGAAGACTTCCGAACAAGTTCAATCCGTCCCGAAGAAGATACTTCTGCTTCATCTAGAATTCAAAGGTGATATTGAAGCAGAAATCCTTCGTAAACGCCTCTTCAAATCGCTGAGGAAAACATACTTCGCCGCGAGCCTACGACTGACGTTTTCCTGCAAGAAACTGTTGAGCCAGAACGCGAAAGACAAGCTGTCGCATTGGGCCACCTCAACGTGCGTATACCAGTTTACTTGCTCTTGTGGAGCTGAGTACGTTGGCCGTACCATGTGCCGACTTGAAAAACGTGCTCGTGAACACTACCCAGTCTGGTTAGTAAAAGAAGAACAAAAGCGTGTATACAGTTCAGTGACAGAACATCTGGTCAATTCAGGACATTCAGCGCCTTTCGAAAAATCCTTCAAAGTAATATACACGATTCCACCAAACCTGTCAAAGGGAGTGAAATCAAGACATCTGGGCATAGCCGAGGCGCTAGCTATCCAAAAGCTCAAACCCACACTTTGTATCCAAAAGAAATACATCCAACCCCTGTCCCTGCCATGGCCATCATAAACAGGTAATTTTTTAGTAATGACCATCTTATTGCCTTTCTTATCTAAACTTCCTGTTTATTCATGTTATTTTAAGTCTTTCTTAATCCCTGTTTACACTATCATATTTTCATACCCGAACTTCGTGTTTACTTTGTCATTTTATTATTTCTACATATTTAATCCCTAATTGCATAAACAATTATTCGCCACATTAGTTATGATCTCACTAGACTTTCTAATCCAAACATCCTGTGTATTTCTGTTATTTCTACATTTCTAACCCCCAATTGCACAATGTCAATCTTCTTAGTTATTATGATGCTACTTTGTTTGAGTTCTATCCGTCCCCCTGTTTATTATGGCATTCTAATTCCTAATTTTAATTTTTATTAATTTAACCCTTAACCGGAAAGTATTCTGTAACTTTCCCATCCATTTGTTATAAATACACGAATGTACAGCCTCCTAGTTGATGGTGACTTCATCAAAAAGAAGTTTCTTCTCTGCAATTATCTTCTTCTTCTTTGGGAAATAATTGAAGATAAAATATGATTACTCTCAACGAGAGTGTCTTTCATCTATTCTGATTTGTTGTTATGAAATCTTATTTCCACCTTTGGATTATTAATATTTTTACTTTTTTGTTTTGTTTTTATATTTTAACATCAGTGAATCTAATAGTCAAGTTAATAATTTGTTTGCTTAATCATTTGTTAATAATGAATAGTAATCGGGTAAAATTATTTCTCAGTGATTAGATACATACACATTCATTCTATCTACTCAGGCATACATATATATGAATATATATATATATATATACATATATGTTGTAGCTTGCTCATGTATACATTAATGTCCACGAGTTCAAAGAAACAATTATTTCACCCTGAATTTTTGCTTCTAAATAAGAAGTGATTAATTTTAATAAAGGCTACACAGATAATTTATGCGTAACTGGCTAGTTATTGTGATTATTACTATTAGTGGAATTACTAGTTGACATTAGGGAAGCATATATATATATATATATATATATATATATATATACTAATCACAAAACATCAGTGGATTCATAACAATCAACAACAATGTCCTTGTGAAACAGTCCACAATTTTTTGATTTCAAAAGGCTTTCAGTTTTCTACTAGAGTATTCACCTGGCTCCAAGTGTAACCATATGCTTTCCTCTCCTTTTCACATGACATCCTCCATGTCACACCACCCTCGCAGTGACGACTAACTCGCCGCTTCCCTTTCAGCCTGGTTCCACTCGAGCGATTGCCTGGCGAGTGATGCCACTTGATGGTTTCCTCAGAGTATGGCCAATCCAATCCACCTCTATTCTTTCCTGCATATGTCTTGCACAATCGTTTCTAGCCGGCCAGCTAATCTTGAGTAGTATTGAGCGAAGACAGCTGTTAATGAAGGCCAGTGGTTTGTTCAAAGTACCTTCAATGACGCTCCAAGTCTCTGATCCAGTCGTATAGTAGCACTGATTAACTTCATATTCGAATTGAAAATCCGGATCTTATTTTCATTGTCATACTGAGTGCTGTTGACCTCCACACAGACTTGAGAGTGATGAAAGCTTGTCATGCTTTTCCGATCCTTGCTTTGATATCCTCGTCAGTTCCGCCTGTGGTTGAAGCGATACTTCCCAGGTTGGGTGAAGGATGTTGTTTCTTTCAGGTTCCTTCCATTTATGCTGGCTGATTGTTGTCTGTTGTTGTTGCTGCTGCTAGTGGTGGTGTTGGCCAGGAATCTTCATTACCTCTGCTTTCTCTATGTTCATCTGAACTATCATGATGCTTTTTCTGCCAATTTGTTTCTTTCCACTTGCATATCTTCCAGTGTTTTGGGTGAAATCAGACATATATCATCGGCTACCGCGCGAACTTTGAAAAGGGAGTTAATTTTCACGCTCTTGTTTATTATTGGCTTTTGTTGTGTTATACGCTCCAAAAGTCCACAGATTTAACTTTAAATCAGTTTATTCTGATCGAAGTTAGTTTACGTTTCAGATTTCAGTCTATTAATTATAGGAAGTTGTGTTCTTATAACTAAATAGCTACATATATCTATCTTTGTGCACTCATTAGCTTTTATCACTGATTTATAAAGGTTATATATATTTGAAGTTGTATTTAATTTTTCCTGGTTCGTTTTAAATAAAATGCCTATCAAAAGAAACCGCTGCGGAAGGGCTATGTGCCAGTTTCCAGTGGATGAGGGAATGCAGTGTGATAACTGCAAGAGATGGTTTCACAGTATGTGCACGAACCTTACTCCAGCAGCATACAAACGCTGCTGCAAACCTCTAGCGAACTGGTTGTGCAACGACTGCTGTAGTACAACTAAACTCCGTATTACAGAAGCCATAGCTACTCTTAGTGGGGCTTTAAAGCTCATGGACTGCAAGCGTCCTCCACCACAGAAGAATACCGACTATTGCTCAGATAGCGATGACGTGACTAGCGTCATTGACAAAACAGCACATGTCCCAGATGCGACCTTGCCAATAAGTGAGTGCTCTACAGCACAGAAGAACACCCACCACATTCCAGACACCCAGGTCGCCCCCACGATACTGGATGAGCCCTCCAGTGACAGTAATGGAAAGACTGCCGTGAAGAAGAGGCGTACCAGGGGTCGAAAACCTGCAGCTCCAGTCGCCCAGGGACTGGCGGAACAAGCCTCATCCACACCGGTGAGCAGCAGACAGACGAACCCCATCGATTAGCGAGGAGGACGCCAATGAATGGCGCACCGTAGTCTCTCGCAAAAAGCGAGATAAGGATAACACTTCGGCCACACCGCCCAAGAAGGATAGAAACACACTTACGCCTCAGGGCAAGAAAGTCACGGAAAGCAAACCCGATCTCTCTGACAGGTCTCTCATTCTCCACAAAGTGGAGGAGTCACTGGCCCCGACCCTAAGACCAGATTCGAGCATGACCTTAACTTGGTCAAGCCCCTTTTAGACAAGCTACTGCCACAAACAGTATCAGGCATTACTATACACAGCGTATACAGAATAGGTCAAAAGCCTGACCCTACAGTAAGTGAACCTGTACGTCTCCTCAAAGTCGTACTAAACTCTAAAGCAGAGGGGATGCTATTCTAAGCAACTCTCATATTCTCAAAGGATCAGGGATATATGTCCGCGCTGACTTAAGCCTAGCAGACCGTGTCAAAAGACAGGCTGCGGCACTAGAATTAAGTGAGCGACGCCGGAACGGTGAGAAGAACCTTAAGATTAAGGGTTTTCGGGTTGTCCGAGTTCGCAGTTTAATGATCCCGAAACCTCTGTGGGTGGGCCGGGGAAGCACCAATCTGAATTAACAGTCTGCTACACAAACGCCCGCAGCCTGTTAAATAAAAGGACTGAGCTGGCAAACATGATAGAAACCGGAAACCCGGATGTAATTATTATCACAGAGACATGGCTCACACCCGATGTCACTGACAACGAAGTTAACCTGCCAAACTTCGAAGTGCACAGGGTAGACCGACTAAACCGCAAAGGAGGGGCGTAGTCATCTACCTCAAGAAAGGCTTAACCGTGCGTAGTATCGAAGCACTCGCCCACGAAAGTGAGTCGTGCGAACTTCTACGCTGCAGACTTAAATGCATAGGCCAAGACATTGACCTCATTGCTGTGTACCGCAGTCCTGACTGCAGTGCAGACGACTTCCTAATAGAGAAGCTAGGCTCCTGGACTTCAAAATGTCGAAGTCTCGTAGTCGGTGACTTCAACGCCCCAACAGTTGACTGGTCGAGCCTAACAACTCCATCTTCAGTCAACTCCTTTGATCATAAACTGCTAGAATCTAGTATATCGCTAGCCCTAGTCCAACATATCATTAAGCCCACGCGCTATGACTCACAGCACTCCTCGTCAACTCTGGACCTAGTGTTCTCACACGGTGAGGATGTGGATCTCATACAACATCTTCCTCCGTTAGGAAGAAGTGACCATGCTGTGCTCACTTTCAAGTTCACAGCAACGGCAGCAAGGGCCAAAACCCCAGCTCGACCAAACGTTTGGAAAGCTGACATAAATGCGATCGTCTCAGCAGCCAACTCAGTAAACTGGTACATCAATCCAGAGTCCCAAGTAGAAGCCGCATGGAACCAATTTAAGCAACTTTACGCCCAAGTAACTGTACCCTTCATCCCTTGGTCTGTTCCAAAGGGTCGGAAACATTCCCCCCCTTGGATAAACCGGGAGATTCGTAAGTTACTCAGACGTAAACGCAAATGTTGGAACCTGTTTGCAACACTTGAGACTTCTGAGACCAGGGAATTATATACTACTGCTAGAAATAAAGCTATCGCAGAAATCCGCCAATCAAGGATGAAGTTCGAGACACACCTGGCCCAAAATGCAAAGGCACAACCTAAGAAAATTTTCTCGTACTTGAATTTCAGGAATAAAACACCCAATGGTGTCCCAAACCTGATTATTGACAAAGATACAATCGAAGAAGATCAAGAAAAAGCAGAAGCAATGGCAAACTACTTCTCCCAAGTCTTCACTCAGGAGTCATCACTGCCTATAGGATCAGCTCTGGCTGCATCAGAAGAACATGGGATAGATTCCGTTGACATCGACCAAGGCATCGTGCTCAACTTCTTAATGAAACTAGATGCAGGAAAATCAATGGGTCCTGACAGTCTTCATCCAAGGCTTCTCAAGGAGCTATCAGCCCACATAGCCGGCCCCTTGACCACGATCTTCAAGCTATCTCTCCAAAATGGAGTGTTGCCACGTGATTGGAAAGACGCCATAGTAACCCCCATACACAAAGGAGGATCAAGACAAAGCCCTTCAAATTACAGGCCTATCAGTCTCACCAGCACTTTAATCAAGACACTGGAAAGAATTATCAAGAAAAGCATCATGGCTTATCTGGAAAATAGCAGCTTGTTATCTGGAGCACAGCATGGCTTCCGGAGGAACCTCTCATGCCTGTCAAATCTCCTGACTGCAAGAGAAAGCTGGGTCAAATCAAAGGACAACAGAAGACCCGTTGACGTCGTCTTCATAGACTTCAGTAAAGCCTTTGATAAAGTACCTCACAAAAGACTACTCATGAAATTGGAAAGTCTTGGTATCAAAGGCAGACTACTAGACTGGCTCAGGGAATTCCTCATAGATAGGAGGCAGAGGGTTAGGATCAACTCAAAACTCTCCTCCTGGACAGCAGTAAGTAGCGGAGTGCCACAAGGCACGGTTCTCGGTCCTCTCCTTTTTATTCTGTATATCAATGAGTTACCTCTGCTCACCGACTCCCCTATGGTCCTATACGCAGATGACTTAAAAATTTGGAGAGAGCTGAAGGGCAACAGTGATACGTCACGTTGCAAGAGGACCTCAACAAATTGTCGGAGTGGTCTGTTGAATGGATGCTCCCGATCAATGTGGCAAAATGTGCAACCATGCGCATTGGACAAGCAAGCACAAGCTCCTACGAACTAGAGGGAATAACACTTCCATCAGTTCAGACTCACTTGGACTTAGGTGTCATAGTTAGCCACGACTTAAAAACTACAGCACACTGTCGCGCGGTGGCTGCACGTAGTTTCAGGTCCTTATGGGCGATTCGCAGAGCCTTTACAAGAATTACCAGAGATATGTTCACCTCCTTATACACATCTCTGGTTAGGTCAAGACTGGAAAACTGCATCCAGGCCGCCAGTCCGTGTCTAAAAGGGGATTCACACATTCTAGAAAGTGTTCAAAGGAAGGCAACACGTATGGTTCACGGCATAGCTAACTTATCATACGAGGAAAGACTAGATAGTTTAAATCTCTTCTCACTGTCATACCGTAGGCAGAGAGGAGATTTAATCACAATGTTTAAAATTTTAAATAATGACTACGGACCTGACCTATTCTCTCTTTTCCTTCCCACCAGGTCGGAACACCTTAGAGGACATAGCAGGAAGTTCAAAAGCCAAGGAGAAATCATATTGCTGTTGAGTACTGGTTCTCACATCGAGTCATAAACTCTTGGAACCGACTCCCAGAAGAAGTGGTGTCTGCAACCTCAACTGATTCGTTCAAGAAGGGTTTGGACAACCACAGAAATCTACTAGAAAAGGATTAACATAGGCTGCAAGCCTTCTATCCTCAACCAATAAATCTGAAATCTGAAGTCCAGGTCCTGCAAGTATTTTTTGTGGGTCCATTTTATGCCTGTTTCGTCGTTGCTCCCTCTCTGTCGCAGTATCCAATCCACTGCAATCTGGAAAATCATTGTAGATAGTAGGCAGCCAGCTTGTCTTACTCCCGTCTTTACTTCGAAGTATTCCGTGAGTTTCCCTTTGTGTATTACTTGGCATGCAGCGTTGTCGTACAACTGTTGGATGAGATGTATATTTGTCGGCGACACCTCGTAGAAGCGAAGTAGTTGCCAAATCACCTCTCAATCGACCCTGTCGAAATTTTTCCTCTTGCATTCTTACTTATACTGATGGCCTGTTTTCATTCTACTGACCAACAACATTTCGTTTCAGTCCTTTCGGCTCCAAGTGGAACATAGTGCTGCAGGATTTTCGGTTATGAAGTTTCAATACCACTGGTGTTTTGTTTTACGGAGTAAGGTCGTCAGTCTCATGACTAATATATTCTCACATTTTACTGAGTCAACTTACTATCTTGCAGACAAAGTCGGCCAGGAATAGAAACCGGACTATATGCGTGACTGTTGACTAACTGGGATTTTAAAAATAGATTGGGAAACCAGCATTTATTGATTAAGGCTAAATATACGAAATTTGAGTGAGACCATTTCGGATGTGAAGAAGTGTACATCACAGGTTCGTAATCGTATTTTTTGTAACGTTTTTATTGTACGAAGGAATGTATCTTCTCTGTAGAAGATGAATTACTGATTTCAAATACAGCTGAAGAAATAATAGTTTGAGTTCATTGTCAACAGATAGCATGTCTGACAGTGACTTATTTTCTTTGAATTAGTTAGACACTTTTTGTTAGATCTTCTAGTTTTACGAGTTGATCGCGGATTGATATCAGCTAGAAACCCATTGTAAATCAGCACTGGAGTACTGGACAGCTGTTTCATCCCGCTAGTTTGGGAATCATCGGCAGTACGCACCCACTGGGGTTCGAATTCAGAAGCTTCTGGTTACAAGCTAGCAAACTCGTATATCATTCAGCCGCTGGGACCCAATTCAATGGTTCATGAATTCTAAATTCTACCAATTCTTCTATTTTTAAGCGACATGAAACACATGACTAAGTAAGTGGAAGAGGATTCTTCTTTATCGGTTAACAATAAGACTGTATCAATGAGATTGCTGAGAATATCGATTCGAAAAATTTTTAATCCCAGTTAAATTAAGCCTAAAGTGAAAAAGAGCCAGTTGTGATTCCTCCCATAAATTTTTTATGCACGAGAGTATCTCCCACTATGGTTAAGTAAAGGCATAGTTAAAGCCATTAACAGTTCGCTATTCGACCATCTGGTGCAAACTCGCCACAAAACCAGCCAGCGTGGAAGAATCCTTCTCTATCATCTAGCGGGTGGCCAATAAATTGCCAAAATCATCATTGAAGCACCGCATGCCCCAAACAGCACAGGCTACTGCGATTCGCCTCAAACGAACGGTGCTTTGTATGGAGAAGAAGCAAGTCCAGCCAGTCCCTACTGATGCCCTGGCCTTCAGTAGAAACTACAAACTCATGAATTTGTAATATTATCCTTCCTAATTTTTCTGACATTCAGCTTATTTTATGTTCAGCTACGCTATTGAGCTGTAATCTATAAATATTATTGATTCGATGTTATTTAAACAGTAACATTAATGTTGTCCATAGCACTAATTCATTCATTCACTGTAACGTGTATATATAACTGTAGAGCCTGATGATGAATTTATCGAGAAGAGTACTGTTTGTTCAGTATCCATTCTTTTGAAATCGAATATTATTGTGTAACTTAATAAAAGAGGTATAAAATTTGAAGTTTTAGTCTTTTTCAGTTGATTGCAATAGATAGATGGGAGAGGTAGTTGTGCAATATTTGCATTTTTCAGAAGACAAACTGTGAAAGATAAATATAAATTTTTATATTTCTTCAAATCTATCAGGGAATATATGGACTAATCTTACCGATTCTACCATTGTTCCCTCCCTTGTTCACATATTCATTGTTGCTAAGAGAAGCAGTTGTTCACCTGAGGTAAGATTAATTCACCTGATATGTATACATCCTTAGATATTTCTCAGTGCGGCCGGAGATGGTCAAAGGAATACAATCTCGATGTTTGCATTGAAAGATCATAACCGTGTTTCTTCTGAAGGATCGCGTGATACTGAAAGCTGTAAAGACGGGTCCAGTGTCACTATCATCTGAGGGAAACTGATCCACATATTGTGGATAAAACGATTAGTGGACTTTAATTTGACTATGAAATAGCCATAAAAAATCTACAACTGTTATTTTTCTCACTGAATTGTTAGAAAACCCTTTTTTAATGTAAATATGTACTGTTTGACTGTTGTTCTTTTGTAAATATATGTATTTATGTTGACTACCTGTATCTCTCTTATTTATCATTTCGAGGACATTGCCTAGTTAACCAAAATCAATAGGCAACGTAGTAATACTTGTGTGGAATGCGTCATAATCGTAAGGAGTGCGTCATCAAGCCTCGCATGAAATGTTTCAATTACATTCAGTCCGATTGCGCATAGTATAAGTATACATTAGTGTTAGGAAGAAAAGAGCGTCAAACAAGTGTTTGTATTGTAATAATTATTATATAGTAACCCTTTGTGTAAAATACTGTCAAATTCGTAGACCGTTATTAGTTCTTATGTGTGCGTGCAACATCTCAGTTACATTCACTCCGACTGAGTAAAAGATTATCATTCATCGGGGCTAGTGAAAAATTATACGTTGAGCTTATGTTTGTTATGTGATTACTACATATACATAATAACAAATGTAGGACGGCCGCGTACATCGAAAAAAACGTATTACAGGTATATCCTATTGAAGATAATTATCCTAGTGTTCTTATACTGCGAAAATTATCACTCTTTCAAAGTAAATCAATACGCATTCCAAAACCGGCTATATTACTATTCCTTCGACTAGCAAAGGGAAGTATTAGCAAAGCAATACCATTAAATTTTTTAAGAAATATATATTTTGATAAATAATATCACAAAGATTCCATCGTTAACACGCAAATTAGTCAATTGCACTTCATCAAAGCCTCCAGATGCGTCGGTGGCATAGCGTTTAGGACGCTCGCCAACCAAGTATATGTGTCGGGATTCGATTCCCGGCCAACGCACTCCTTTACCTCGCTAAGCCAGAAATGATGCTGATAAACAGGAATAGGTTGGGAATGAGGCTAGCAACCTCATCCTATAAAATATAAACACTGCTAGAGAAACTTCAAGTCACTACTTTGAAGTCCGATATTCCACTGGGAACGTGAAGGAAAGAAAGAAACGCCTCCAAATGGAGTGAACCATTGCGTAAATTGCAATTGTAACCTGCAAATCAACAGCAGTAAAACATCAGTTACCAAATAATCAGCAATACAAAAATTCTACAAACCAAAGTACGTTTTAGGAAAAACTTTGTTTATTCACTGTTATCTTACGAATAAATCAACTCACACTCCTTTAGAGCTGTAAACTCTTCTGACTGTTACCAAGTTTTCATAACTCAGAGATTCATAACACTACTTCAAAATTTCGCCTCGCCAGATACTAGCTTGCTAGGCTACTAGCTTACTAGTTTTCTCGCCGATCCCAAGCCCAAGTGAAGAGGAAGGGTTTGGGCGTGGTGCTAGCAACTCCACCCCTGTAAAACAACCAAATCGCTACAGAAACTTCAACGAATAAATATATTAAAAATTCTAAAAACATAAGCAATAGCCTTACTTTTCGCTGGAATCAGGGAAGTGAAATGACGCAGGCTGGTGAAAGCCTTCGGGAAGCCAGTCAGCCGATGTGCCTTCTTTCGATGAAAGCAAAAGTAAGGATGGGTACCTGGAATGTTCGCACAATGTACGAAACTGGAAAGGCTTCCCAGGTAGCCGCCGAAATGAGAAGATATGGATAGAAGTGTTGCGAATCTGCGAAAGCAGATGGAACGGAACTGGAAGGTGCCAACTACCTACTGCAGAGACAGTAATCTATTCCGGCCACCCAGAGGACAACCATGAGCACACCGAGGGAGTGGCCATCATGATGTCACCAACAGCAACCAAAGCTCTCATGCAGTGAGAACCAATCTCCTCCAGGATAATGACAGCCAGGTTCAACTCAAAAGGAAGGAAAGTTACAGTCATTCAATGCTATGCGCCTACAAACGTCTCAGAACAAGAGAAGAAGGAGGTGTTCTACAGACAACTACAAGCAATAATGGACAACGTCCCAAATGGCTCTATCAAAATCCTGATGGGCGACATGAATGCGAAGCTGGGACGAGACGACACAGGAAGAGAACTCACCATGGGTCGTGAGGCCCTCGGCGAAATGAACGACAATGGTGAACTCTTCTCAGACTTCTGCGCCTTCAATGATTTGGTGATTGGCGGCAGTGTGTTCAAACATAAGGATATACACAAGACGACATGGATTTCACCAGATGGAAACACCAAGAACCAAACAGACTTCATCTCAATTTCAAGAAAGTGGAGACGGAGCCTACTGGACACAAGGTCAAGGAGAGGAGCAGATGTGGGTTCAGATCACTATCTAGTACAAGGGACTTTCAAGGTGAAATTAAAAGCCTCGAGGATAGCTGGGGATAGGTCACAATCCAAGTTCAACACTCAATTACTGAAGGACACAACCATAAAAGACAGTTTCACTGCAACTGTCAGAGCAAAGCAGGATATACTACGCGACATCACTGAAGAATCATGCGTGGAAGAACATTGGAAGTCTCTGAAGGCGATTCTCAACGAAACGTGTTCAATAGTTTTAGGAAGAAAGAAGAGACAAGACAAAGAATGGCTCTCAACGGACACTTAGAAATTAATAGAAGAGAGGAGAATGGCGAAAGAGAAAATGATTCAATGCAAAGACGGACAGGAGAAGGAGACGCTGAGCCCTACGTACATAGGACTGGACAAGAATTGAAGTAGAGTGCTAGGAAGGACAAAAGACAGTTCTACGACAACCTGGCCACTGAAGTTGAAAAGGCAGCAGGCAAAAGGGACCTGAGGACACTATATCAGATAACCAAATCTCTATCCGGGAAGAGATCAACACAAGCGAAACCTATAAAAGACAGCCAAGGGAACCCAATTACCAAGGAAGAAAAACAGATTAAACAATGGGCGGATCACTTCAAAGGACTCTTGAACCGACCATAACCTGCAACCCGTCAAGAAATACCAACAACAGCGCGCACACAACTGCAAGTTGACACCAATCCTCCAACGAGAGCTGAAGTCTTGAACGCAATCAAGCTTCTGAAAGCTGGAAAAGCAGCCGGACCAGATGGAATACCCCATGAAGCACTGAAAGAGAACGCAGAGACTACAGCAGACATGCTGACTCAATTACTGTAAAAGGTCTGGAAGGAGGGAAAGGTGCCTACTGACTGGAAGAACAGTTTACCTCATGAAACTACCAAAGAAGGGCGACTTACGCCTCACTCTGCAAGAACTGGCGAGGAATCATGCTCCTGTCGACGCCAAGTAAAATCCTGAGTCGCATCATCCTGGAGAGAATAAAGGATACACTGGAGACAGAACTCCGCCACACCGGAACAAGCTGGATTCACGAAAGTCAGGCAAATCATGTTCTGACCAAATTGCAACTCTACGCATCATCATCACAGAACAAAGCATGGAATGACAATCAAAACTCTACCTCAACTTTATAGACTTTGAGAAGGCCTTCGACAGGTAGTGTTGACCACGAAGTAATTTGGAAACCACTCGAGTGCTACGGCGTACAGTGCCCCAAATATTCATCAACCTTATTCAACAGCTGTACGACAACGGAACATGTCAAGTCATCGACAACGGAAAACTCACCGAGGCGTTTGGAGTAAACAAAGGATGGAGTCAGACAAGGGTGCTTATTACCACCAATGAATGATATTCCTAATTGTGGTGGACTGACTGGATTATGCGTCAGACAGTGGGAAACGAGAAGACAGGGATATCCTGGACTGACCAACACGAAGAACCCTGAAGACCTGGATTTCGCGCGTGGATGATTTATGTTTAATGTCACTGTCACAAAATCGATGATTTACAAGCGGAAACCGACAAACTGGTCGAAGAAGCAGCTGGCGAAGACAGGACTCCATGTGAACATAGACAAGACGGAGGTTATGAAAATAACAAACCAACAACAGCAACAACATCCAACGCCAATCACCACCAACGGGAGGGATTTGAAAGAGGTTAGTTACTTCATTCACTCACTTATCTAGCATTGAGCATTGTCTCAACTACAGGAGGAGCGGACGAGCATGTAGAGAGAATCAAGAATCATAGGGAAGGCTAGAAACTCATTCATCAACCTGAAACAAACCAGTCTGGAAATCTTCGTCACTCAGCCAGCATCAACAACAAAATTCGGTCGGATTTTCAATACAAACAACGTCAAGTCAACCAGTTCTTCTCCACGGATGAGAAACTTGGCGGGCGAGTCACAAAGAATATTTACAACAGCTGTTGTAGACCTTCATTAACCACAACTGTCTTCGCTGGATCTATACTGAAGATCAGATGGTCGGGCCGGAAACAATCACCAACGAGAAACTATGGGAACAAACAAAGCAAGAACAAATCAATCGCCCAACAAACATTCAGGAAAAAGTGGAGATGGATGGATTGGACACTCGCTCGCTGAGGAGGCATAGCGCTGGGTGACATCGCGCGTGCGTCAGGCCATTTCTCGAGTGAAACTAGGCCAAAAGGGAGGCGCGCGGCGAGTGGGTAGTCAGTGTAAAGGTGGGTGACATGGAGGAGATTGTGTGAAGAGGAGTTGAAACAGTATGGATTATCATGGATGCGGGTGAAAAGTACGGCAGAAGACAGAAGCAAGTGAAGACGTGAAGTTGAAGCCCTATGTTCCACTAGGATCCCAAGGGAACAGTATTAATATTAATAATACTCTGTACCCTACAGATATTATCACAAATCCCTACAATTTGAAATGCCAATGGGACAGTGGCATTGGATAGCTGCACACACCGTTTTTCATTAGGTGTTATCGAGATGTTGTGTATGGGTTGTTCTACATTAGTTACAACTGAAATACATTACAAATACCATATTTCAACGAAAAGAAACTCATAAAAATGCTGGAAAGTAGACGCTTTCAGCAGTTTGAGTGAACATGTATCTCACATCGAATTTCGTTGTTTCTTTGCATGTGGAATGTTAAAATTCTGTGTAAATTGTTGATCACGTTAAGAAATACGAAATAAATTCGTTAATTGAAGTATATTTTGAGAAATTTTGAAGTTATTATTATTATTGCTCCCTTGGGTTCCTAGTGGAACATAGGGCTTCAACTTCACGTCTCCACTTGCTTCTGTCTTCTGCTGTACTTTTCGCCTGCATCCATGTTAGTCCATATTCTTTCAACTCCTCTTCACACAATCTCCTCCATGTCACCCTTGGACGTCCTACACGCCGCTTCCCTTTCGGGTTCCACTCGAGGGCTTGACGCGCGATGTCACCCAGCGCTAGCCTCCTCAGCGAGCGAGTGTCCAATCCATCCATTCCACTTTCTCCTGCATATTTGTTGGGCGATTGGTTTCTTGCTTTGTTTGTTCCCATAGTTTCTCGTTGGTGATTCTCTCCGGCCCGGCCATCTGATCTTCAGTATAGAGCGAAGACAGTTGTTAATAAAGGTCTGCAACGCTTTTGGAAATATTCTTTGTGACTCGCCGCCAAGTTTCTCATCCGTGGAGAAGAACTGGTTGACTTGACGTTGTTTGTATTGAAAATCCGACCGAATTTTGTTGTTGATGCTGGCTAGTGACGAAGATTTCCAGACTGGTTTGTTTCAGGTTGATGAATGAGTTTCTAGCCTTCCCTATGATTCTGGATTCTCTCTACATGCTCGTCCGCTCCTCCTGTAGTTGAGACAATGCTCAATGCTAGATAAGTGAGTGAATGAAGTAACTAACCTCTTTCAAATCCCTCCCGTTGGTGGTGATTGGCGTTGGATGTTGTTGCTGTTGTTGGTTTGTTATTTTCATAACCTCCGTCTTGTCTATGTTCACATGGAGTCCTGTCTTCGCCAGCTGCTTCTTCGACCAGTTTGTCGGTTTCCGCTTGTAAATCATCGATTTTGTGACAGTGACATTAAACATAAATTATCCACGCGCGAAATCCAGGTCTTCAGAGTTCTTCGTGTTGGTCAGTCCAGGATATCCCTGTCTTCTCGTTTCCCACTGTCTGACGCATAATCCAGTCAGTCCACCACAATTAGGAATATCATTCATTGGTGGTAATAAGCACCCTTGTCTGACTCCTTCCTTTGTTTACTCCAAACGCCTCGGTGAGTTTTCCGTTGTCGATGACTTGACATGTTCCGTTGTCGTACAGCTGTTGAATAAGGTTGATGAATATTTGGGGCACTGTACGCCGTAGCACTCGAGTGGTTTCCAAATTACTTCGTGGTCAACACTACCTGTCGAAGGCCTTCTCAAAGTCTATAAAGTTGAGGTAGAGTTTTGATTGTCAGTCCATGCTTTGTTCTGTGATGATGATGCGTAGAGTTGCAATTTGGTCAGAACATGATTTGCCTGACTTTCGTGAATCCAGCTTGTTCCGGTGGGGCGGAGTTCTGTCTCCAGTGTATCCTTTATTCTCTCCATGATGATGCGACTCAGGATTTTACTTGGCGTCGACAGGAGCATGATTCCTCGCCAGTTCTTGCAGAGTGAGGCGTAAGTCGCCCTTCTTTGGTAGTTTCACGAGGTAACCGTTCTTCCAGTCAGTAGGCACCTTTCCCTCCTTCCAGACGTTTTGCAGTAATTGAGTCAGCATGTCTGCTGTAGTCTCTGCGTTCGCTTTCAGTGCTTCATGGGGTATTCCATCTGGACCAGCTGCTTTTCCAGCTTTCAGAAGTAAATTCGAATAAATTATACGAGTCGACAAAATTAATAAACTAATATACATATTGAGAAAAGTACATATATACTCTGTGTGTACCTTTGTGATAAATATCTGAGGTCAAGAAAATTTGTCGTTTTATATCATTTTAACATTTTCATGTTACCCTTCACTTTAATTATCTTTCTTCTGTCCTTCATACTGACTTCCTTTCAAAAAATAACTTGTTTACAATACACCATTATCAGTATTAATTGTCCTTATTAATATTATTATTATCAAAATAATGGACTCACATTTGCGTGGTGTTCACATTTTTCTTTCGTTGTCCTAATTATAAATGTCTCCTATAGGACCTATCCTCATACTGACCGATTAAGAAATTCACGAACACGCTATCCAATGATTCTGTCTCATATGTGTGTTTTTTAATCTTAGACTGTACCATTTTTATATATTTGTATCATGATCAAAACTGCTGATATCTTTAACCCACTCATATACATTATTCTGAGAAAAATAGTACTGTTTTATATATTATAGGATTTTAAAAGGATATGAGTTAAATTCTGTGTAGATTTAGTTGGCAGGAAGCATCATTTAAGAGATTACTGAAAACCACTGAAAACCGCTGGACAACAGTTTCATCCTAGTTTCGAACTCTTCAGCTGTGCCTATCCAAAAATCACTAATGATTGGACCTGTTAACGAAATATCAGTCGCCAACTGACTGTCAACTACTGGATAGGTGTTCTGAAGCTCTGGTGAGAAGTTGTAACAAATGGATTAACCGAGTCAAGGTGAAGTGCATGTTCGCTGGAACACTAGTCAACGGCAGTTATTATTATTATTTCCTTTAATTCCTAGAGGAATATAGGGCTTCAGCCAAACGTCTCTATTACATTCGTTTCTATGCTAACGTTTTCACCTGGCTCGAAGTCTGATCACATGCTTTCATCTCCTCTTTACATCACCTCCTCCAAGTCTCCCCACCCTTTAGGGTTCCACTCGACTGCTTGTCTACTAATGTTACTTGATGGTTTTCTCAGAGTACGGCCAATCCACCTCCATTTTCTTCCTGAATATTTGTTGTACAATGGGTTCCTGCTGAGTTGGTTCGCTCCCAGAGATCCCTCCCTGTTGCTGTTCTTTTCTGGCCGGCCATCCGCCCTTGAATACTGAGCGAAGGCATCTGTTGATGAAGGTCTGTAGTTTGTTTGAGGTGCTCTTGATGACGCGCCAAGTCTCTGATCCGTGTGGTGAGTAGCACTGACTTCACGTTGGAGTTGAAAATCCAGATCTTATTTTTCACGCTGAGTGCTGAGTGCTGTTGACCTCCACACAGACTTGAGAGTAATGAAAGCTTGTCTGGATTCCCCGATCCCCGTTGCTTTGATATCCTGATCAGTTTTGCCTGCTTGTAGTTGAAACGATGCTTCCCAGGTAGGTAAAGGTGGTAGTGCCATATCACTAACTTACAGGAATTAGAATTCTCTTCATATGGAATTCCTGCCCACGTAACTGAATAGTCAGCGAGTTTGATCTTGTGACTCGAAGGAGGGCAAGGGTTTGATCTCTGGTGGAGTCTTCGGTGCACACTGTTGAGGAGTTTTAAACTAGGATGAATGAGCTCTCTAGTGTTCCTTGGTTTTTTCAGTGATCCCTAACTGATGTTAGCTAGAGATGGCGAAATCCACACTGATATTATGTTGTGTTGTAACAGAACAGAACATTTCCAGTAGGCGATATGTTGAATCCGAAAAGTCTGATTTATTGTAATTGGACATGACAGACAACTAATCTGCTTCTAACATGGAAAAACTATCATGATGTGTGGGTGTTCTCCTACTGTAAATGTCTGTCTGGAATAATCTTTAAATATTCTCATTTTTTATATTAGAACAAGAGATATAAGCGAACAATATTGTGCTTTCAATTAGATCTTCTTCAGTCTTTACTCTAATTTACATAGATTTATGTGTAAAACAGTTTAACCAATGACGGTAATTTTGTGGATCAAATAATAATAATGTGGTAAATGTTTTGAACGTAGTTAATAACGATGATTATAATGATAACAAAATAGTGTTAATAAGGTTTATGCAGGTGGCGATAAGAATAACAAAGGTAGTATATGTTGAATGTGTATATGTGGACAATTCAATAAATAAATAAGGTCAAATCTTAAAAGTTACGTAATACTAAAGGTGAGTGAAGTGGACAGATAATCAGAGATTAAATAAATAAATCATAAAAGTACGAAGGAGATGGAAAATAAGAAAGGGTGGGAGGGTTTTGAATAGAATTCACCTAGGCTAAGCAAGGGAGAGACAAAGGTAGAACAAACTTCTTTTGTATGCAAAGACTAGGATTGTTCTCTCGAATTGATTCCCATAACTTCGGCTATGTGTAAAAGACGGATTCGAATTCCGTTCGAAAGGCTCGATGGAATGTGGGATAGATAACTTTGAAGGCACTAATTTTGTCCACTTGGTGACCGCTATCATCAATCAAATGAGCCAAAATAGAACTTCGTATGGATTTTATTTGACCTTTTCAGAACCATGAAGGAAGATGCTCATTAATGCGTTTGTTAAGCTGTCTAGTTGTTCGCCCTATGTAGCCGGCTCTCTCCACTGAAGCAGCTAAATTTATAGATACACATAGAAGTGACACAGCTAGGTAGCTTGTCTTTCACTTAAGCAATCATAATTAGTCGGCTGGAAATGACACACAGAGGGTGGCGGCAGTATAAGTCCGTTTTATTGCTCTCGATAATCTCAGATGTAAGACTTCGCTAACCAAGTCCCCATTAAATTGCAATTTCATGAACAGTTGTTTCTTTTCAACTGTTGTCAGTTTCTCTTTATCGTATTTGGTATTCATGTGTCTCCTTGCAAATCTACTAGGATTACCCATTTGGACCAGCGTATATTGGATGTATCCCAACTCATTGTGTTGGGAGTCATCTGAACAGATACGTCTTGCTCTATTCGTGGGACATCTGACAAAATTGAATTTGTATCGGATTAGTACAAAACTGAGGAAATGTGTAAATTGTCCTTCAGATGTAGGTTTTCTATAGACATCTCTCTTGAGTGAACCATCCTGTCTTCTGCTCAATTATACATGAAGGAAATAAAGCTAAAAGAGAGGTTTGTGCAGAATAAGACGGTATCATCACTTATTTCATTAGCTCCTCATCATCTGTATGGAGACTAAAAATACAATAAAGCAAGTTTGCGTACGGAGCAATTTTAGCCTGTATGCGAATGTGACTAGATGTTAGCTAACAAGCGACTTTTACCCAGAAGGTTCAAGTTTAAAGAGAACAAAATCCGAAAAGATAATGAAGAAGAATTGCTTAAGATGATAAGCATTTAACGCAACAATTAGCATAAAAATGTGGTGAGTTCAACTCAAGTCATAGAAACAAAAGACAAGCACAGTTACATTAGTTTGATGTGATTTTGTTCTCTGAACAGTTGGATATTTAATTTGCGAAGCTTTCATAGCCCCCCTAGTAGGCAACATCTTCAGCGAATACTTCAATTTGTTGAAGTGAGCTTTCAGATTTCTCTACGAGTTTATTAATCATCTCTCCTGGTGACTGGACCTCGGACGTGATTGGTTGTTTTTGTGTGTGTTTTCATACCTTCTAGGCTACCTGTGGTGTTGGAACTGATTGTTTCTTTGACTGGAACTTTGACCTTTTGTGTGTGTGTGAGGTTTCTTTCTTATCGGTTGGTAAATTTTGCCTATCTCGTTGTGTCTATTGTCTGATGATGATTCACTGAAATACCAAGCGGGCTTCTAAAACTTCTCGAGCATTCTTGTTGTTTCCTCTGTCTAATATTTGAACGTTGGTTGTCCCAGTCGGATTGACGTCCGTGGTTGTCTGTATGTAGTGATTTGAGTGATGGAGTGGATATCATGTCTTTTGACGGCTAGCTTATGTTCGTGGATACAAAGACGATGGGACGTCGCCCACTTTGGCCAATGTAGTGTTTTTCGTATGGTCACCAGAAGAGATGAATAATAAACTCGTGCAGGAATCTAAAAGCTCACTGCAAATCGAAGTATGCGCTGAAGATGTCGCCTATTAGGGGGGGGGCTACGAAAGCTTCGCAAATTAACTATTCAGCTGCTCAGAGAACACAACCACATCAAAATCATCCACATGAGCTACAAATTTTCTCTATCACAGTTACATTATGGCAAAAAGGGGGGAGGGAAGAGGTTAAAGTCAAAGATTATGTAGTGAGAAAATGGGGAGTACAGATATCAAGTTACCAGATGGTACCCCCAAGCAGGAACGTATTTCTGACTCCTGGTTTATTTCTCTAGATCATAACAACACCTATGCGATAAAATCTGGTTTTTTGTCGTTGTAAAATACAAGCTTTCTGAAAATTGACATTCACCTTCAGACATCTTGATCCCTACAATGAAATAAATACGACTAAATACCAACACTCCGTGAATATGTATTTCACAGTTGATATAAGGTAATTCACCAAAAATACCCCTCCCCCAGACATGAATATAAAAACAAATAATTCAGACAAGAGTCTCTTTTTGGTGGGTTCATTCACTTAACTGTACAACCACAATTATATATATATAAATAAAGGTTGACCACTGATTGATATCAGTTACAGAGAAGCATAGAAAACCACCAGGAGTTACTGGAGAGAGCTGTTTCGTCCCATTAGACCGGGACTCTTCAGCAGTACACACCCACAGTCAGGGTTCAAACCCAGAACCTTCAAGTCACATGCAAACAAGCTGGTAGACCATTCAGCCACTTGAACCTGACTCATTCACTGGTCAGCCTTTGAATTCTACCTTCTACCAATTCGAGAGTTTACAGCCACCACGAGCCATCAAGACGAAACAAGAATCGCCAAGTACTTCCTCCTTTCCACTGGTTCTCACACTGATATCATTTCGTGGTCAGACTTGAAAGGAGTCAAATCCTTACTCACAAAACTGGTGATAATTATTTTTGCATCTGTGTGTGTACATTAGGTTTGTCAGATAAGAAAGAAATTAGTTAGGATGGTTATTTACCTCATCAAAATATTTTTTTAAATGTGACAACTAACCACACTGTAACCAGTGGAGTGAAGATAAGTACATCTAAACGAATGGGATAACGCAACATGAAAAACGTCCAGAAAATTAGGTTGTTAATGAACGTGTAAAAAAGAGTTAATTACGAAAAGGATATAACTTTCTATAGTTTGGTTTGTAAGGATTAGTTATGTTTTACGAGTTGATCACGGATTGATATCAGTTAGAGAACCATTGAAAACCAGGGAGTACTGGATAGCTGCTGTTTCATCCTAGTTTGGGAATCATCGCCAGTACGCACCCACTGGTGTCCTAACCCAGGACCTTCTGGTTACAAGGCGAGCTCGTAGACCGTTAAGCCACCGGGAGCCGATCCAGTGGCCAGTGCTTGAATTCTAACTTCTGTCAATTCACGACATAGTGCAACCGCTAGCCAGTGTCTTCGGCGAGTATTTGTCCTCACACTCGCCGACTTGCTGCACCCTACTGGTCACGACTTCTCACTAGAACCCCAGGTAACTACCTACCTGAATAGGGCCAGTCGCCAGTGAGCATATGATTGATATTCAAGTTAGGGTTCTAGTGAGAAGTCGTCACCAGTAGGGTGCAGCAGATCCGGTATGAGGACAAATACTCGCCGAAGACATTGGCTAGCGGTTGCACTATGTCGTGAATTGACAGAAGTTAGAATTCATGGACTGGCCATTGGACAGGGTCTCAGTGGCTTAATTGTCCACGAGCTCGCTACCCCTGTAACCAGGAGGTACTAGTTTCGAACCTTGGTGGTGGGTGCGTATTGGCAATGATTCCCAAACTAGGATGAAACAGATGTCCAGTACTCATTGGCTGGTTTTCAATGGTTCTCTAACTAATGTCAGCTCATGATGAAATACATAAATCGAAGTTTTTCATCCGAATCGCTAAGATCTCTGTAATTCAAAGTATACGAAAGCTTACCATTTTCAAAGGGGTTTCTTTTTGTGACATAACTGTTGGTTTTGTTCCGAAAAAGTGAACATCTTTCTTTCTTTCTTGACAAACGTCCAACATTAAGAGGGTGTGCCTATCGAATCATTCAATATCTCCTCGTGACCAGCTACAAATCCCTGTCGTTACAAAACGTATTCACTCTAGTATATTGCGCAACTAAATTAGTCAAAAAGGGTTTTTGAAAAACAGCTCCCCTTTCTTTGTTGAAATTTTTCGGTCATTATTGCATTTAAAAATGCCAATCCTTTTCTTTTCTGGTTAAAACTGATCACATATGTTTTTTTATACATTGTAAGAAAAAGCTGAAATTAGGTTGCTCTGTATCCTGGTTTCTCTCTGTCAAAGACATTTTATGACATAATTATTTTTGTCAATGTAACTTTTCAACAGGGTAAATTTAATTTATTATTCACGATGAATTAAAGTATCTTTTTCAGGCAGGAAAATGTTATGTAATATAAATTTCAAGAATCTTATAAAAGTTAATATATATATATATATGTACACAGCATGTGATGAACATATAAATCCTGATTTTTTGGTTACTTTGAATGTATTTCTTCCTCATATTTTTTGTCTATTCAGTGTTGACATACATTAAAATTTAATTTCACATGTTGGTATGATGTTTTAATATAAAATGTTACATAATAATATGAAATATTTACATTTCCGAACATTTTCGACCCCTATACCTACGATTAAAGGACGAAATTCTGTGGACTCTACTTCATATTGTATCTACAAGTTCACCTGCAGCTGCGGTGACACCTTTATAGGTAGGACCAATAGAATGTTCCAATGTCGTCGTTTTTCCTGGGCTACTGAATAAGGACTATACCTTATTACGTAGGATGTTAAAGGTTGTCAGCAGGGTAGGCTACGTGCCACTTAACCAGCAGCTTGTTAATATTCTGGTCAACAGGCACATGGACTCATGTGAAAAATGGACTGAATCCATTCTATCTCATTAACACCACCGTCTTCATTCACAGCTCTCCCCTTGTATCTCATCAGGTATGACCAGAAGCCTACATAGAAAACTATATGCTCGCACTAGTACAAAAGCATAAAGACTCAACCATACCCTACCTACTTGGCTCGTGTTCTGTGTGATAAAGAAAGCATTAGGCGTGAAACCTACAACTTATTAAATAGTCAGTAGAACAACTGGATCTCGTCTTTCCAACTCATATCATTTATAGGAATAAAGTTTTCTCTCTTTCCTCTCCTTTTCTCCCTATCGTTTTGTCTGTTATGTGCTGCTGTGTTTCTCTCTTCCTTACAAACTCTACTTAAAGCATTCTTCTTCGTTCTTTCACACTCTGTATATCTCGACCATTTTGTTACCGCTTACGCCAGTAAATATGCTAGTGTCTACTTTTCTAACATCTTCAAATACTCTGTTTAAATTTTGGCTTTGCAATCGATATGCTAATATGTTGTTGTCAAGATAAACTGAGACTACCCATAATCTATGTAGAATATTATTTATTGTTAATGTACAAACTGGATGCAATACTGTGGTGAAATGCTGAGGATTCCATTCTGTATCACAAGTACTGTTTTGCAATAAAGCAAATTATTATTATTATTATTGAAAAGAACATGTTCCAAAATGGTTACTAAATCATATAGAAAATCCCAACGCGATTAATCTGAATAGAAATCCATCGTCATCCACTCCAAAGCACTTATTAATGTCAGGTCACAAAATCAATATTAATGACTGTTTCACAATTATTCCATCACATAACTCTAATTCAAGGATGGTTATTGAAGGTGATGGAAGCACTTTTGGGGATTAATCACATACAGCCTAAATTGTGTGTACAAAAAGCAACAATAGACTTCAAAATTCGCCTACCATGGACTGACTACTTGACCTATTTAAATATGATTGGTCATTAGTATGTACTTTTGTTTTTATTTAATTGAGTAACTGTCATGAATTTCATTTTATTTTGTTATTGTTAACCATGTTAGTTGTAAAGCGGTTGTAAAGAAACTACGAAGCGATGCCATCATCTCGTGAAATTCCTCTTCTAAATGCCTTATTCAAAATATCACATAGCGAGTGGTCATTCACGAGTCTGAAAATAGCTCAGTGGTAGTATCCCTGATTTAGGCCGTTTGTCCCAACAATTCAGAATTCCATGTGATACCGACCCACCCAAACATGGTGGTCACATTGGAAAACTGACTGATAAAATTCAGTCTAAATCAACCCTAAGGACTAGATGCTTGTCACCAGTTACTACTTTAAAAAAATCTTATCCCTTTACTTTCCGAGTGGAACATAGAGCTTCAAAGTAGACCTTTAAAGTCTCAGTACCAGCAAATTTATTTTTTTACGGGGTGGGCTGTTAGCCTCCCGTCCAACCTTCCCTCCTTACCGGCCTTACTATTGGCTTCGGGCGATTTAGGAGTGCATCTGCCGGAGTTTGGCTGCCGGGCGTTCTACCGCTGAACCATCGGTGAACCTTACTTACTACCACCACCTAGTGTTAAATCTAAGTAAAGACTACTTTCTTAAGACTATTCCAAGCTCGTGATCGATACTGTAACCAAACACATCAAATCCCTGCGAACCAGTACTTGAATAAAAATGCCATGCTCACTGGCGACTGGCTCTATTTAGGTAAGCAGTTACCTAGGTTCTAGTGAGAAGTCGTGACCAGTCGGATACAGAAGGCCGGGAGACATGCTTGTCACGGATGACACTGATTAAGGGTCGCGTAAATTAGTAGAAGTTGGAATTCACGGGCTGGCCATCAGATTGAGTCCCAGTGGCTCAATGGTCTGTGACCTCGCAGAGCTACATTTGGCTAGGGATTGTGTGGAAAGAGTTCGCATATGATGCTATGAAAAAGCAGCTCAAGAAATGAAATCAATAAGTCTGCTCAGTGGAGAAGAGGACAAATGTAAATTCAGGCGTAGAAACACTATTAACCACAACAATTTCTACATTGTAAGTTTCCAGACAGTAGATGTTACGAATTCCCCGAAATACTTTGAGTTCTGAGTCAGAGTAAAAATCAATATAAATTATTGAAAATAATCCTAGCGTGTTTAAGAAAACTCGAAACAAGATCTTTGTAAACGTCTCAGTGTGTAAGCCACGTATTCTTCAACAGAATTATTCGGATTTTATTAACCATCAAAATATATTGTCAAAAATTACATAAACTGAAATCAGTTCCTTTAAGGCCCACCTGTTGGTATACATTTGCGTCTGTGGCACAGCGTTTAAGACTCTCGCCGGCCATGCACATGGTCCGGGGTTCGAATCCCTGTTGACGCGCACCTGTATTCAATGGTCGGCCTGCAAAATTTGGGCTACCGATATCACATGCTGAAAATTCCACACTTGTACCGAAAATACGGTGTGCAATCAAGCTATAATAAAAAATAAAACTTGTACTAATGGAAAAGTGTAGGGAGTAATCACATACTTGTAATGACTATTACCGGATTGTCATATATGCGTATTTGTCTGCTGAGGGAGTGTATGTTGTTTGTTATTATGTGGAAAACACGCCAAAACATGATGATATTTCATTTTCTATTTTTCTCTCGCATTTGTTCTGCTTCATTAGAGACTGCCATATAGGTGACAAGTCTATCCTTTCTTTCCTATTTACTGCATTCGATGTGGTCAAAATGTAAAAGGCTTCAGAGGTCAACCTTTCCTCAAGTGAATGAAATCCTCTCCAAGAATTTTGACATTGTCGAAATCAGTCTTATGTCCGCTGTCTATCGCATGCATTGCTAAGGCCGATCTTTTCTTTAGAATTTTTAATTCTACTTCATTTCTAGGCGGAAGTTTCGTGAAAAGTCTATCTTCTATCACTCAGACATTCATCTGTTTACCGCTGTCTCCTATGTATCAAGGTTCATAATCTGAATACTTTATCCTACAAGCAAAACATTATTGGGACATTTCGGGAATCATATCTTTGACATTCACGTAAGCCTTCTCTAAAAACTGAGAGGGCTTGAGATAGACTTGAATATTATATGAAGCAAGTAGTCTTTGAATTTGTTCAGATGTGTCCTTTCGATATGGAATGGCTATTTTCTGACTCTGAATCACTTTTCGCCAATGTCCCATTTACAGAAAACATCTGCCTTATGTGTAAATTCATAGATGAAAGCCACTTTGACACTGGAATACCAACAACATATTTAAAAGAACTGCCGCTAAGATAGATGCACTCTCAATATTTAATCCACTTTCAGTGACACCATTTACAGACAAAAGGACTGTATTTCAATGTGATCTTCCTTGCGTCCACTACTAGCAGACTGTTTCATGGCTAACCTGAAGAACATTCCATTAGAGTTGATCACGGGCAATATACGACTGTATAAAAAGTGAATGGATACAATTTTAATCATCTGTGACAGGCCTAACCAATTACTGCAAGTATTTAAAAACTGCCATCTGACTGTAAAATTCACTCTACAAGTGGAAAATGCATCTAAAATTCCCTTTCTTCATTTGGAACTAACAAGACGATTCGATGGAACCTTAAGTAGGTCAATCCGTGGGAGACCCACTTGCAACAATCAATTGACAAGTTTCTACAGTTGACTACCAGTTGAAGGAAAACGAAATCTAATCAAATCTCTTACCACTCAGATCTAAAGTGTCCGCAGATCTGACGAACTGGAATCAGAACTTGATCTTCTGAAAGAAACCTTCATCCAGTATGGTTATCCACCAAGATTCATCGACAAGAATGTCAAACGAAAACTCCAGAGGGGAAAACATTACTTCTTCCAAAAATAGGAAATTTATATGGACGTGGATTTCTAGGAAGGCTTAGCCTGCGGTATCCCTAAGAGAAGAGTTTTGGAATCTTTGATAAGAACATTCTTCGCAGCAATGCGAAGAGTAGTTGTTCTCCATTGATATAAGAATAAAACTTGTGCACTTTGGAAGAGTGTAATTCCATAATGGATAAATTTTGTTTTGATAAAGTCTCACAGTGTGTTATACAGTAATGTTTACTGATGACCACGCTTCGAGCACAATTTACTGCCACTCATAATCATATCAAGGCACTTACCTACTCACACGACTTCCTAACTTCATTTATATAGTTCCATTGTTTTTCACTTGATTTGATTGGTAGTAAGTAGTATTTTCCATATTTCGGGTATTAGTGATGAATCATTTCTATTGCATGTGTTGTGTTCGGTGTAGACTCGATGATGAACCAGGCAGGATTCAGTAATCAACCACTTCTCTCTCCACCTAGCTAGATTACTTTTTAGAATTTTAACCCTCTCCCACTCTTTTGTGGGGTTCTTGATATACACTTTCTTTTTTTATTTCCTTCACGTTCCCCGGTGGAACATAGGGCTTCAAGCTGGAGGCTTAAAGTTTCTGTAGCAGTGTTTATTTTACAGGATGGGATTGCTAGCCTCATGCCCAACCTTCCCTATTTACCAGTCTTATAACTGGATAAGTGAAGTAGAGGAGTGCGTTGGCCGGTGATCGAAACTCAGACCATGTGCATGGTCGGCGAGCATGCTAACTGCTCTACCACCGAAGCACAGTCGCCCTTCGGTCTTCAGAAGCCTTAAGGACGACATCTCGCATCTAATCACCTCCATATATACACATCAGTTCACCTGTTGCTGTGGAGCCAGCCAGGTAGGTACATTGGTCAATCGACGAGTGTCCTATCCATAAAGGACTCAAGAATACTATTCCGCATGACTGCAGAAAAGTAGCACTGGCTCCATATATTAAGTGTGATAATCGAACACTTTGTCAGTACTGATCACTAAATCTACATGTTGATTTCTGCTAACTTGATGTTCGTGTGCCTGCTTTTCTAATTCCTGATAACTTTTGCATTTCTTTAGAACTCTTGCATTATTTCATAACTTCCTTTATATCCATGCGTGGCCTGATCACAGCTCACTTATCAAATTATTCATCTGACTATGTAATTTTAACACCTTTTATTTATTGACTAATACGTTTGTTGCAACGCATCACTTTTGATGCTACCCTCTTCTATGAAAAACCACTGTATCTAAGTACAATTGTGCAGCTAAAGAAAAGAGAATGGAATTCCCTAGAAAAGAGCCTCCTCACCACTGAACTAACTAAGTGTTTTGTTTTTCATCAATGTCTGAATGGGGATTATTTTAATGGAATGAAAATTCTTTTAAAAATATAATGTTGTGTTGAATGAATAAGAGAATATAAATTTTCCAAATACTATGAATTCATACAAATACATGTAGAATAACTTCATATATATGACCTAAGCAAAAATGTTTCTTCACTAGACCAGGGGAACAGTAGAGACCAGATTAGATTCTCAATTGTTTTTACGAGTTGATCACGGATTAATATCAGTTGGAGAACCACTGGAAACCAGCATTAGAGTACTGGACAGCTGTTTTATTCCATTCGTATGGGAATCATCGGCAGTATGCACCCACTGCCTTGGTCCGAGCCCATGAGCTACCGGTTACAAGGCCAGTGAGCTCGTATACCATTCAGCCACTGGGACCCGATTCAATGGCTGAATAATATACGAGATCGCCTTGTAACCAGGAGGTCCTGGATTCGAACCCTAGGTGTAGGGTGTGCTGCCGATGAAACAGCTGTCCATTACTCCCTGGTTTTCAATGGTTCTCTAAATGATATCAATCCATGATCAACCCCTAAAAACCAAACTAACACTTAAAACCAAACTATAGAATATTAATCTGATGCTCGGTAGTGACTTGCTAAAGGATGGAGATTCTTGGAGTTCCAGTGGGAAGTCGTGACTGGAGAGGTCCATCCAGATGTCACGTGTGAGGATGGATCTCCCATCGACGACAATGGTTGGGTCGCGCTAAATCGCGAATTGGTAGAAGTTAGAATTCAAGGGTTGGCTACTGAAGAGGTGAGTCCCAGTGGCTGAATGGTCTACGAGCTCACTGGCCTTGTAACCGGAAGCTCCTGGGTCCGAATCCCAGTGAGTGAGTACTCCCGATGATTCCAAAACTCGGATGAAACAGCAGCTGTCTAGTACTCCTTGGTGGTTTTCAATGGTTCTCTAGCTGATATCAATCCGTCATCAACTCGTGAAAAACACAACTAACTATTATCATAATAATAATAATAGCTTTATTCCAAAAACAGTACTCATGATACAGCAAGGAATTTTCAGCATTCAGTACAATATTGCATCTAATTTACTCAAAAACGACAAAAAAAATTAAAAATACACATTACATAATAGTAATAAAACGATTGTTATAGCAGCTACGTAGCAAAATACTGTGTGCCATACGGAGAAAAATATGTATAAAGTACAAAATTGTAGTAATAATAGTAATACCAACTAAAATAAAATAGCAGAGTAACGATTTAAACGATAGAAAGTGTAACACCATAAAATACAGAAAGATGAACGATAAAAGGGTCGATTCACTGTGCTAATTACATAGTAACTTGTAAGTTTCACGTCTAACAGAGTCTTCGTCACATAAAGTACGCGCTAAATAGGGTATTGTAGAATTTCTATACTTAGTAGTACGAGCATATATCTTTTTATATTGACTTCTCGTCCTACCTGATGAGATACAAGGGGACAGGTGTGAATAAAGGGGGTGCAGAGGGTCTGACATTATAGCCTTTGCCCATTTCGTACAGGAATTTATATGCCTCTCGACTATAGTATTAGCGAGCTCATGCAGTGGCAGACCACAAGCTCTACTCACAGCATTTAATACTCTTCGTAATATGATATAATCTTTTTTGAGAAGCCAGGAAAGATTAATGGAGAGCAATAGAGTACAATAGGTAAAATACAGGAGTTTAAAAATTGCAAAACTAAAGGTTGGTTGATACCTGATTGTCTTAACTTTTTAATGTAGAAGGTAAGACGAAACATTTTCTTAGAGATAGATAAGATATGGGATGACCATGAAAGGTCAGAGGAAAAAACTAATCCAAGGTATTTAATGCTTGATTTGGTTTCAATTTCCGTGCCATCTATGCTACAGGGATCATGCGAGTTAACTAGTTCAAGTAAGTCACGTCGATGCTTGAAAGTAAAGTCAAGCGCCTGACATTTGGAAGGATTTAATATAAGACCATTTGACTTGGACCAGTTGTTGATGTCCAACAGAAAGCTATTAAGTTTGGAGCTGTCAGACTCGGAAGTGATAGGCAGTGATACAGTCAGATCATCTGCATATTTGACAAAGTTAGTTTCGTTTGAATGAGGTAGGTCATGTAGGAAGAAAGAAAAAAGAAAAGGAGAGAGGACAGCACCTTGTGGAACACCGGATTTTGTAAGCGAGGTAGAAGAAGATTTGCCGTTATATACAGTATACTGCATTCTATCAGAAAAATAGGAATGCAACCAACTCTTAGCCCAGGATCCTGTTTGTGTCAACGATAGCTTATTTAACAAAAGGCCCCTAGGTACAGAGTCAAAAGCAGATGTGTAGCCTAAACACTATAGAAGAAAAGAAGAAAACTATAGAAGATTCTTAACTGTACAAAAATTATGCAACGTTGCACATAAACTCCACCTTGTATATGTTAATTGATGAAATTATTAAGAAATAGTATTTTAGTTATTATGTAACGTCAAATCATAAATGCATCAAGAAGAATAATTTATTACGGTTAGAAATGCAAACAAATACAAAAAAAAAGAAAACAAGAAATTAACATAATGTTTTAAATTAAACTTTTATTTCAAACTTTGAAACTTAATTAAAAATTCTTTTCAAAGTCTAAAATGAAATAGATACACACTAAGATCACATAGAACTGTAGTGGTAGGAAGTAATTGACAAAATTACATTGTAAAGAAGAAACCAGGAATTGAATAGAGGACATTTAATTCATACGGCGAGTTCATAAGTCCTTCAGACACCGGCATGGAAATGGCAGATGTTGGGATTGATAGACAGTTGGATTCCGTTCGAGTGGCTGAATAGTTTGTCAGCTCAACTTGCAATATGAAAAAAGACATGGGATCAATCCCCTGTTGTTTGAAGAGTCTCGAAGTGGGACGAAACCGCCAGATGTCTGATAATCAGTGGTTATCGAAGTGAAGTCCATTTATTTTCAGCCTTAAAATTATTCAAATCTCTTTTAAAAAAACTTGAAAATAATAAATGTTGGAAATTGTAAGACAAAAGACAGACAAAATATGAATTTAACCAAGAATGAGATCAGAGGTTTTTGAGGTGATGTAGTAGCGTTAGAATCATGGAAATCACTGAAACATTTTATTATTGAGCGGAAATTGTGAGATTCAATTTTCTTTGATTTTTCTACTCGGTCAAAATTACCAGTGGGCATTCTCATATGAACTCTTAGGGGAACTGTCATGATAATGCATTTGACTTCGACTGAAGGTTATTTCCTGAGGAGAGGGTTAGTAGAAGAAAGTCAAAGTTAACTTATGGTAGGAGATGTGCATATTTCCGACTACTATTGAATCGGAAAATAAAACAAGGAGAATTAGCTATATCAGATTGTAAAATAAAACGAATAGAAGAAGGTAAACTACACACTAGCGTTTATAAAAAAACCAACGCATTCCATAAATAGATATTTAGACTTCAATTCATCTCATCCGTTAACTGTTAAGGCCGGTGGCTTAGTTAAGTGTTTAACAAACCGAGCAGTAGCACTAAGTGGCACAAGAAAAGACCTAAGTGATGAAATGAAACAGATAGAAGAAGAGGCGTTGATGTTAAATAACTAACTATCCTATAAAATTCATTAGGAAGATCAGTAAAGGCCAAAACCAAAATAAAAATAATTGTGAAACTAATAATGATAAGACAAATAAGAGAGAATATAAGTCATCTACAGTTATACCATATAAGGAGGGGACACCTGATATCCTTCCTACGTAGGATTCTCAATAAAGCAGGGATTTAGGGTGGTGGGATTCAAACCTACAAACTCAGTCAGACAGGACAAACTCTGTAGGCTAAAAGACCCAGTGGGTTGTCCCAATTAAACAAAATAATATCATTTACAAAATGCCCTGCAACGACTGTGAGTTAGGTGAACTACATAGGTCAAACTAGTAGGTCAGGGGTAGTCAGATTGGTGGAACATAAGAATCTAGCTAAGGTAAGAGTGGTTGACCCTGAGAAGATAAGTAGTTTAGAAAAAAGCTCAGCAATCTCACTGCATACATGCATTAACACACAGTCACACAACAGGGTGGGAGAGGGTTAAGATTCTAAGAAGTAATCTATGTAGGTGGAGAGAGATGGACTACTGAATCCTGGTTCATTGAGTCTACACCCAACACAACACATGCAACAGAAATGACTCAATGCAAATACCAGAAATATGGAAGATATTATTACCACCAATCAGTCAAATCAGAAGAGGATAATAAATAATCTCAAAATTCTATTTCAATTCATGTACATCATGGCATTCTAACAAGTTACTTGTTATGACTATAAAACACTCTGCTGAAAGACAATATAACTAGACTGTAACGCGATGGTTTGAAGTTATCTATTGGAAGCCGCAACTGACATATACACATATAACCAATATGGTTTAAAAGGATAGAGTTGAAGTGGGTTGGAGAACCATTGGAAAACCTGGGAGTACTGATGAAATCCTTCAACCAATCAAACAAAATCCATACAAAGCCAATACTTGAAAATTATTCTGATGCTTACTAGCTACTGGCCCTATTTAGGCAGTTAACCTGGGGTTCTAGTGGAAAGTCGTGACCAGTAGGGTGCAGCAAATTGAAGATGAGGCAGTAATTCATCGAAGAAGACATAGCGAAGTGGTCGCGCTATGTCATGAATTGGCAGAAGTTAGAATTCAGAGGCCACTGGATCGAGTCCTAGTGGCTCAATTGTCTACGAGCTCGCCTTGTAACCAGAAGGTGCTGGGTTCGAACTCTGGCAGAGGGTGCTTGAGGTTGAAGAGTCCCAAACTATGCAGTGGAAACAGCTTTCCAGTACTCCCAGGTTTTCCAATCGTTCTTTAACTGATGTCAGCTCATGATGAAATCCTCAAACCAATCAAACAAAATTCCTACAAAACCAATATTCGAAGATCATTAAATAAGTGAACTGATATTAAAACAGGTTAAGTAATCAAGTGGCGTCAATAATAAATATTCTGATAGTGACAGTATTAAAAGTGTCAACGCCACGTTTCAGTCACTTTATATTTTTGCATTATTATTATTCGCCTCTTTTCTGCAGTCCTTTCCAGTTAGCTGCGCGATAGCCTGTAAACTCGTCTACTCCATGTCACAGGCGGACCTGCACCCAACTTTTCTCCCCTTTTTTGGTTCTACTCGAAGACCAATATTGAGAGTGATGTGATCCAGTGATCACTTCAGCCTGTGCCCGCTCCATTTCCATTTTTACTTCTCCAAATTTATTGGGTGACAGGTTCTTGTTTGGTCAGTTCCCAGAGTTCCACAGCTGGGCATCTGATCTTCAGTTTCGAGGCAGGGAAGGAAGTTGGTAAAAGAAGTCTGCCGCAGTTTGATCCAGACGTGATCGACTTTTCCTAAATCCAGGTTATTCTGGGCTGAGTTCTGCACCCAGAGCATCTTTCATTTTCTCTAGGATGATGAATCTTAATTATTTTACTTAGTGTGAACAAGAGCATGATTCCCTGCTAATTCCAACAAAGTCTTAAGTGGCCCTTTTTGGCAGGATAGCCTTTCAAGAGTTTGTTAGCAATGATTTGATTTATTTCGAGTTCGATCATGGCCTTTCTTTCAATCTGTAGGAGCTTTTCCTTCCCTCCAAACGTTCCGTAATGGTGGAGTAAACCTGTCCACTGCGACCTAGGGATTCTCCTTCATTTCTTCAGGGGGAACTCGGTCCGTTCATGTAGCATGCCAGAACTTCTATAGCTTAATTGCATCCAAGACTTCTGACTTTGTTGGAGGATTGGCGTCAAGTGGAAGCACTGTGGTTGTTGACAGTACCCATTGTTTCACTTGTTTCTCCTCTTTGATAATTAGGTTCCCTTGACCTACCTTTTTTAGGTTTAATCTGCGTTGATCTTTTCACGGATATAGAGAGACCTGGTTATCTGATATAATTTCCTAAATCCTCTGTTCTGCTTCAGTTTCCAGTGTGTCGTAGAATTGTCTTTTGTTCTCCTCCTCACTCTCCAATTCTTTATTCAGTGAGCTTTACACTGAATTAACCTTCTTCTTTTATCGTCCACTTTTGAACTAGTCTATCTTCTGTCTCACGATCCTCATTTCTTCATTTTTGCCAACAGCCTGACGGCCCATGATGAGTTTTGTTGCTGTGATGTTTGCTTTCAACTGGATATTGATATCATCCATTAGGATTCTGATGTCACCACTTTAGGTTTTTGTTCATTACTGCTTGCAGTTGTCTGTTAATCTCTTTTTGTCTTGTTCTGAGTTTTTTGTCGGCGCGTAGCATTAGACAAATACAGCTTTCCTACCTTGTGAAATGAAATGAATCTTGATGTCACTATCATGGGGATTGATCAATGGCGCATAAGACCTTTGGGTGCTGTTAACAATCTGAAAAGTACATATCAATTCCAATTGCCCTCACAGATTCTTACCACTCTGAGCGTTTTACATCGTATTTTCAACAAGGTCTCCGGAGGAGAGGGTGGTACTATAATTCCCATCATCCCTGTTTCCTCCCCCCCCCTCCGAGAGCCAGTATCCCTGCTGAGTAGACAACATCGTAGCAACATTTAGGCATGAAAATGAGCACCCCATGTCAGGCACTCTGTCAATGCTTGTGCAGGGGTAGGTGTTTTCTCACTCGTCAGTGTCCGATCTCAATCAAACCATGGACGCGTTGCAGATGGTACGTACTGGCCCATCTAAGCGGGTCATGGGCACTCACATGATTTGGTCACATAATTGCACTTCCGCCTTGCAGGTAGCATACAACCATCATCCTCGGATCAGGGACAATTCTTTGATTCGCCAGGTATCTAAGCCGGCAAGAGAACCTTGAATGCTGACTATCCTCCTACCGGTGGCTCCCCTCTGCTGACCAAGACAAGCATGAGTGGGACAATAACTTTTTCTGTGTAGGCTCCTTACCCAACTCACCTCAGCCCGTAAATGCATTCCACATCCCGAACTACCAGAAGTCCGAAATGCTTCCACCATAGAGACAACAGTCATATACACCTCTGGGGGCGGTTGTACAAAAATGTTTATTCTGGTATAAGAGATCGGGTCCCTTGACCGCGGACGGTTAGTCCCACGGCTGCTCTGCTGCCATTAAATCATGGGCGGAACCCTGACTCTTGCGCGCCTGAGCAACTGGAGGTCGCGCCACCTACTTGCGTTATTTGACCTCACTGGACGGTTTTAAAGACCTACAAACAGCCGCGGAGGTCCACGACCGATCGCAGTCTGACGAAGCCTTAAAGGCCATCATCCTTGAGCAAACTAGTCTCGGACATAATCTCCTCACAGGTCGTCTGTAGGTTTGAATCAAGCTGTCTAGTAGACACAGGGCTATGAGACTCTCCCCAACATCCTTCCCGCTCGGTTTTCATGACCGGGCTACCATTCGCAGTTACTGCCCCAGTGCCCCCAAGACGCCTTAGCAACAAAGAGGATTGCAATCAGAACGAAGCCGCATACGGCAATCCCGAGGACAAGAAATAGTTTGCTCTCATCCTGACAGAATAAAGCTAGGGAAGCCGGAAAGCAACCCCACCCAGCAGGAACCATGTGGAGCCATCTGTCAGTGCAACTATGACCTTAAAACAGTGCCTTAAGAGAGTCATAATTACTCCCATCAAATTCTCACCACTGTTTTGTCGTATTTTATTACTTCTTTGGCAACCCGGGTGGGCTTCCCAGCTTCAGATATAATGAGAACATTCCATATCGCCAGCCTTATTTTTTCTTTCATCGAAAGAAAACGTATTGGCTGACTGGCTTTCCGAAGGCTTTCAGCAGACAACGTCATTTCGTCTCTCCAATTTCGGTGAAGAATGGGTTTGTTTTCCATCTTTTTCGTGTTCTTTAGAGCCTCTTTAGCGACTAGACTAGTTTCACGGGGTAGGGTAGCTAGTCTCACTCCCAACCTTTTCCTTTTCCGAGCTTAGGCCCAGCTACCTAACTAGGCGAGGCACTCGGAACCAGTTCAGCTAATCTGAATTAGGTTTCTCTCTCTCTGATCTTCTAATCTAACCGAACTATGTAAACAGGAAGTAAAAAGGAGATCGTATCTCTCGAGTGTTGACTTTATCAATGAACACAGTTTTTGATTCATGGGAATCGAATTACCTAAAAAATGAACGCTATTCAAATCTTTCTTGCATTGCCTGTTTATTGTTCACATAAAGTCATCATTTAAAAGAAATAATGAATGAATACAGATTTTTTATTAGTTATAATCTCCTTATACCTTTGTATATAGCCTTATATATGTATATATGCATTATACATTTGCATATAGACAGGATAGGAGCACTTTAGACGATGCAGCCGTCTTATTATTATTATATACTTCAAGTCCTAGAGGAACGTAGGTCTTCAGCTGCGCATCTCCATTGTCTTCTCTTTTCTGCAAACTTTTTCCCTCCGATCCAAGTCTGCCCACATGCAGCCGTCTTACACAACAGTATCGTTTCATCATTAGATATAGGAGTCAAGTACGTTCGCTGCACATTTCTCGACTTCACTTCAGCTTTCGACTCTGTACCTAGATGTCTCTTGCTAAATAAGCTCTCCACGACACAAACTGAGTCCTGGGTCACAAACTGGTTACGTTCCTACTTCTCAGACAGAATGCATTACACTGTATACAAAGATAAACCATCCTCTCCTGTGCTCACTGTAGCTGGTGTCCCATAAGGTGCTGTACTTTCACCACTTCTCTTTTCTTTCTTTCTTTCTACATGACTGACCATCTTCAAATGACATGAATTTTGTCGAATATGCTGATGACCTGACTGTATGTTTGCCTGTCAAATATCAAAGTGACTGCTCTAAACGAAATAGAGCTTTTTATCAGAAATCAGCCAGTGGTCAAAGAAAAACGGTCTAACCTTAAATCTCTCTAAATGCAAAACAGTCAATATCACCTTTAGACATAAATCTGAACTAAACAAACTGATGGTTAGCACTGACGAGGTGTGCAACATAGATGGATAACACTGAAATAGATACCAAGCCGGAAATCAAATATCTTGGCATCATTCCATCTGCTGATCTTTACTGGTCGTCTCATCATATCTTGATGATTTCTAGGAAAATATTCCGTCTTACCTTCTAAATCAAGAAGTTAAGACATTCTGGAATAACACAACCCAACCCTTACTCCTACAATTCGTTAACTCTTGCATCCTGCTTATTATTCTCTATTGTTCCCCCCCCTTAGTTTTCCAGGGCTGGCTACTGAAGGAAGACTATACCTTATTACGCAGGATGTTAAAGGTTGTCAGCAGGGTAAGCAACGTGCCACTTAACCAGCTTGTTAATATTCTGGTCGACAGCCACATGGACTCATGTGAAAAATAGGCTAAATCCATTTCATCTAACTCACACCACGCTCTTCATTCACAACTCTCCCCATGTATCTCATCAGGCAAGCAGACCAGAAGCCTATATAGAAAACTATATCCTTGCACTACCAAGTACAAAAACACAACTCAACCATACCCTACCTACTTGGCTCGTGTTGTGTGCGATAAAGAAAGCATTAGGCGTGAAACTTATAACTTAATAAATAGTCAGTAGAACAATTGGATCTCGTCATTCCAACTCATATCATTTATAGGTGCAACGTTTTCTTGCTCTCTTTTCCTTTCTCTCTACCTTTTTTTTGTCTTTATTTTTGTTATGTGCTGTTTTGTTTCTCTCTTCCTTACAAACTCTACTTAAAACATTCTTCTTCGTTCTTTCACACTCTGTATATCTCGACCTTTTTGTTACCGCTTACGCCAGTAAATATGCTAGTAGTATCTACTTTTCTAGCACCTTCAAACATTCTGTTCACTTTTAGCTTTCCTACCGATACGCTAATATGTTGTTGTCAAAAGCTAACTGTGACTATCCATAATCTATGTAGAATATTATTTATTGTTAATGTACTAACTGGATGGGCAATACTGTATGTAGTGAAATGCTGAGAATTCCATTCTGTATCACAAGTACTATTTTCCAATAAAGCGAATTATTATTATAATATTATTATTATTATTGTGTAATTCGGCAATTACATCTGCAGATAAATATTCTTAGATATCCGTTGTTCTCAGTAAAACACCAGTAAAACACAATATTTCCACTCACTAAATTAATGCTGAACATGTGGACATTTAAGATTAGTGAGAAAAGAATCTAATTCTCAGGAAGATTTTGAGCGAACAATTTTGGTGTTGATTGATTCTTTTTCAGCTTCTACAGTTAAAAATTAATGAATATTATTTGAAAACAAATAGTCATTGAAGGCATGTGAAAATTATATCATAAACTGTATTGGAGTACGCTTGGAACAAGCTCGATTCGGGAAAAGCAAGTTGTGTGCTGATCAAACTGCAACCGCAAACATCATCAACATCATCATCATTATTATTATTATTATTGAACAAAGCATAGAATGACAGTCAAATCCCTCCCTACCTCAACTCACTCCACTTCGGAAAGGCCCTCGACAGACAGACAGCGTTGACCAAGAAGTAATTTGGAAACTACTTCAACAATACCGCATGCACTGACCAAACTCTTTTTCAACCTCATTCAATAGCTGGCTATAATGACAATGACACAAAGGAGGACCCAACGAGGCGTTTAAAAGGGGAGACAGGAGTGAGACAAGCCTGTCATGCTACTATCACCGATGATATTCCTAATTGTGATGGACTGGATTATGCGTCAGAGTGTGCTTAGTGGCGAGGAGTCAGGAAAACGCTGGACCACCTATAAGAAGACTCTAAAAAAATCTGGATTTCAAGTGTGGATAATTATGTCTAACGTCATACAGACTCGAAGACTTACAGGTTAAAAGCAACAAACTGGTAGAAGACGTAGACGGGAAGACACGACTTCAGAGGAACATAGAGAGATTCAACAGAGGTTATATATTCTTCACTTATCCCGCTAGGAAGCACTGATTCAACCACAGGCAGTCGTAACAGATGAAGTTGTCAAAGCCAACCAGCAAGCCAGACTCGGAAACACAGGCAAAATACGCCTTCATCAACACCTGAAACCAATTTGGAAATCTCCTACACTCAGCCACCATAATGAATAACATTCAGATTTTCAACACAAATGTGAAGTCAGTCAGTCAGTCAATCAGTTCTTCTATACTGGTGAAAAACTTACACTGCGTGTCAGTCACGAAAAGGATTTCCAACAGGCTTGTTCAGACCTCTATCAACAACTGCGCATTTCACTGGCTGGCTCCATACTGAAGAAGAAATGGCCAACCGACCGACTATAAAGAATTAGCAGCACGAAATGTAGGCTGGCTGAGAACAAACCAACAGGCGAAAGCTGATAGATCAACAAATCTGTAGGAGAAAACGGAGCAAGGATCGGCCATACTTTGAGGAAACCGTCGGATGATATTGCAGCCAGTCACTGGCGAGTAGCAGACTTATTTTCAAGAGTTTGCGTTCTTAGGGATTTGATGTGTTTTGAGTTTGATGACGGATTGATATTATTTAGAGAACTGTTGAAAACTAAGGAGTACTGGACAGCTGAGTTCCAGAGCAGGACGAAACATCTAACAAAACGAAGTTGCTTGGAGTTCTTATAAGAAGCCGTGGCCATCGGGGTTCATTAGATTGATTGTCAAGAAAAATACTCGCAACATATAACACTGGCTGGTGGTGGTTGCATTAAAATCATGAATTGGTAAAAGCTAGAATTAATGGTTCATAAGAGCTTTCCTTGTAACTGGTAGGTCCTGGGTTCGAAACCCAGTCGATGAGTACTTAAGATGAGTCCCAAACTAGGGTGAAACAGTTGTCCAGTACTTCGTGCTGGTACTCAACCGTTCTCTCCATAGAACGCGAAAAGAATAATAAAATCCAACCATCATCTTGTTCACTTCTTCCTTTTGTGAATCTTCGAGAACCACACTGATATATCAGTGCTGACAAGCATAAACATGTGATATAAATACCTAGAAAAGAAGCGAAATTGGAAGATCTATTAAGGCCATTGAAGTTGTGTATGTCTGTAGGAGGTCGAGTGGTGAGGAGGGGGAGGAGATGATAGATTATGGACAGTGGTGGAGCTAGCCAGCAGAAGAGGACAACAGAGAATGAGTTGTGTAATTGAAGCCCCATGTTCCACTCGGAACCCAAGGGAATAATAATAATAACAATAATAATAATTACTAAAATATTCATATGGTGCACAAAACACGAACCGGAAACAATATAGCCCAAAGTGATTGTTATTTCATTTTCAAACACTAACTAGCTTACATCACTTCGTTATAAAACCGTCAGTGGAATTTCCCCTGACGAGTTCCAAATAGGACGAAATGCGCATCCTGGATTCCACTGCTAGCCACCATTCACCAATTGTATACTAATTAAATTTCCCCTATTTAGCCTAAAAATTGCCTTTAAGTCATATAAAAGAAGAGCGGTTCAGCGAGCACTTGCTCTGTCAGTAACATCATTCTCAAACTGTACAATCGTCTATATATAGTACATTGCCACAGTAACAAAAGGAATGTTTATAAGGTTAAATCATTAAAAAAAGTAAGATCTTAAAAATAATTACGGAAAGCAATAACTGGTTATAAACTAAAATTTAGATTGTCACAAAGTAACGTGAGAAGATAATAGAGTCGGTAAAGGAATGCTTATTTTCAGTTTGACATACACAACTTCAAAAACCTTAATAGATCTTCAAATTTAGCCTCCTTTCTAGATATTTAGTATCAAAAACTAGTTGATCCCTTCACTAGAATCTTATAGCAATATTAATTTGAGTTTCCATGATCCTCCCGTATAAAATAAATTAATAATATTGATTTTAATGTCTACTTTATTTGAGCAGCTGTCACAACTTCAAAAAATCCAGATGAATGGATCTATTAATCAAGCAAACGTATGCGGATATTAAAAACAATTTCCCCTTATCATTTAACAAATTCTATTAGCCTCCAAATTAGATTTATGCATCAATTTCTTGCCATTCTGTCAATCAGGGATTCATGAGAAGATTCAAAGTTTTCAGCTTCAGTAAAAAATTAAAACTGGTTAATATTTCTTTGTTATTACAAATGTTATTTGTCAGAGTTATTCAAGAAAAATATGGAGTACTGCTGAAGAGTCCCAAACTAGGACGAAACAGCTGTTCAGTACTTCCAGGTTTTCCAATGGTTCTCTAACTAATGTCAGCTCATGATGAAATCCTGTAACCAATCAAATCCTTACAAACTAACACCTGAAAAATATGGGGGTCTACTTAAGTCATTGAGCTACCTAACTTTTCACACAGCACAATGCATCAAATTCACTCAGTTATACCTTCTTTCAACCACCTAATTACTTCCATAAAGAAGGATCTGTACTCATGTGAATTTCTGAATGGCTTTTCAACATATCGCTTGGTCTGTTTTTTGAAGGGACAAATATATCGGGCAGCAGCATTCTGCAGATAGAATAAAATTTCTTTACTTTTGATTCTATACTAGTTAGTGACTAGTCTAATGTGTCTAGTCCTTTATTTGGTGCTGCAGACTGAATTCTATCAGTCAAGTTTGCAATGTAGCCACGTTTCTAGTCGGTTCGCTATCACGATGCACTGCCGATTACCTCCAACAAGCTGACAGCACCAAATCAATGTGCACCGTGATGGCGAGCTACGCAGAATGATGGCTACATTGCAAACCTGACTGAGAGAATTCAGTCTGTATTCAACAAAGGACTTGACACATCCCACTAGTTATAAGTGTCCATTCAAAGTAGTCATTATAGTCCTACAGGAGGTCAATCGAGAGTCCAAAGAGCTCAGTGCTAACGCATGTGATCGCAGCACTGGCTGGTGACGCGGGTTCGAATCCCAGAAGGGACATGAGTTCCTTCAAGTTTACAGATACACTTTGCTGAATGGTGAGTGCCAACTATCACGAAACCTAGATGCAAGGATTCCTGCCCATCAACTCCAACCAATACCCACTGTTCTAATTGAAAATTCTGTGAAAGACGTGGAAGAAACCAAACTGAAATTTTAGAATGAATCATTATTATCAGATGGTTCATGTGCCATTCCATTTGACAAAAACCATTTCACATATCATATGCACTTATTTTATTATGAATCTAAATTTACAGGATTTCACCATAAACTGACATTGGTTAGAGAGCCATTGGAGAATTTGGGATCGGTGGACAACTGTTTCGTCAATCTAGTTTGGAACTCCTTAGCAGTAATCATCCACCACCAGGGTTCAAACTCAAGAAGGCGATCTCATTGACAATTAAGTCATTGGGACTCGATCCAATGACCCATGAATTCCTACTTCTGCCAATTCAGACATGATTAGCTTAATTTTTTCCTTTATATATATATATATATATATATATCATAAATAAAAAATTGCGCTTTCAAGAAAGCTAGAATTCAGTACCATCTGTGATTATCTGACTTCTCATTCTACTTCTAATCACGACTTTAGTGAATCTGTTAAATAGGAACACAATACTTTGCTATCTTTGTTTAAACTGCCAGCGAAATAACGTATCCAGAGTCAAATTCACAATTTTGGAAATTACCTCACAATTTACACAGTTTGAGGTGATTTATTAAGTACTGTTCCTTTTGAAATCCAAGATTATTCAGATTAAAGGATGTAATAGACTTGATACCACCGATAGTAGTCAAGAAACAACGCATGGGTACATAATAATAATGATTTACTTTATTTCAAAAATAGTACTTGTGATACAGAATGGAATTTTCAGCATTAATCACAATATGGCATATAATTTCCTCAAATTATAAATAAAAAAATTAATCACACAGAAAATCTTCCACATTTACAATAGGGGTGGGTAATATCAAAAAGATGCAGCATATAAAATGGAGATAATAATAATAGTGATAAAAGCTAAGGTAACAATAATAATAATACAAGTGAAAATTGTTGTGGGCTTGTTACACACAGTATTGTCAGTGTGGTATAGAAATCCTAGCAGGTTTAAAAATATTGAATATAATGTTCTCTTTACATGATATGGTGAGGGGATAAACAAAGATTACAGCAGTCATAGAGATAAGTTGGTGTTTGCAATTATGCAAGAGAGTAAAACTAAGAAGCAACAGGACCATAAATATAATAGAAATAATAAAAGTAAAACTTGAAGGTATATGAGGATGGATGGAGGAGATTTTTTATTTACTAGATGAAAAAAAAGGTTAGTCAATTCTTGCCTAACACTATTTTCATCACATAAAATACGTGCCGAGTATGGTATCATAGAATTTTTCTACGTAGACGTGCAAGCATACAGTTTTCTGAAGTTACTTCTTATTCTACCTGAGGAGATGCAAGGTGAAAACTGAGGGTAAAGTGGATGCTTCATGTCAGAAAAAATCCCTCTAGCAAATTTATTGCATGAAGTCAAGTACCTATCGACAACGACGTTAACTATGTGGTCCACTGGGACCACACCACTCACCCTACTGAGTGTCTTCAGCATTCTACGAATTGTGACATAGTCCTTTTTAAGCAAACCAGGAAAGAATAAGGGTGAACAATAAAAAAAGAATAGGTAGGATGCAAGAGTTTATAACACTATACACTACTGATTGATTAAGATCAATAGTTCAGCTAAGTCAAATGGAGTAAACCATCTATGATCTCCGCCCAATAACAGCGAAATATCTGTCTGATGTTTAAATCACTTAGATCCGGCTAACAAGCGTTACTGTTCAATATATATATATGATATCCAGCTACGCGTCTCAACGAATCAGTAATATATGGCGTTCTACATTTACGTTTGGTCTCTTAATTACCATTTATATAGTATTAAGCAGATGACATGCTGTCGTCCAAGTATTCTCGGTTTCCGACAGAAATAATCACTTTGAACGGGATAAATTGAGAATTAATTAGCAAATTGAGAATTTCATTTATGCTATTACCAGTTTGCTTCGATAGCTAGACAGAGTTTCAATTGATTCGACTCTCTAATCTGAATCAAATCAGGTAGTTAGTTAGCTGACTAGCTAAGTCCTAGAAGAGAGAGAAACAGTCGTTCGACGGTTAGATAGCATAGTTCTGGTTAACTGATAAGCTCTACTCGTTGGCATGAGTGTCATACAACTGGTCATCTTAAACAGTCGGTAGTATATTAGTGCTGATATCCCAAAGAATTAAAAATAATAATAATAATAATAGTATCCATTTTGACTTGCTATAAATTCATCTGAATGATACCTGTTGATGGTAATCTGATACAAGAAACCGACATGTCTTCAAATGAGTATGTGGTGGATTTTTATTTTATGCGAATAAAAACATGATGGATTTACGATAGATTTGTGTAAGCCTGTTTCAATGCAGAAAACTCATCAAAGAAAAAAGCACTTAAGTATGTCAGTAATTAAAATTAAAAGGCATAGTTAAGTGATCTAAAATAATAACCACAAATATTTACAAAAAGCTTTTATCTGATGACAGGTAAACACTTCTCTGAGGATATGAATTAGTTTGGGAAAATGTAAATATGTTAGATTTAGAGAACGGTAAGGATGTTAGACAGAAAACAAAGTTTTATGTATTCAAGTGTTGGTTTGAAGAGATTTGGTTGGTTTCAGGATTTCATCATGAGCTGACATTAGTTAGAGAACCATTGGAAAACCAACATTGGAGTACTGGACAGCTGTTTTGTCCTAGTCTGGGACTCTCCAGCAGTACCCACCCACCGGGATTCGAACCCAGGACCTTCCGGTTACAAGGCGAGCTCGTATACCATTAAGCCACTGGGACCCTATCCAATGGTCCTTGAATTCTAACTTCTGCCAATTCACGACATAGCGCGACCGCTAGCCAATGTCTTTGGCGAGTATTTGTCCTCACACCCGACCGGCTGCACTCTACTGGTCACGACTTCCCACTGGAACCCAGGTAACTACCTACCTGAATAGGGCCAGTCGGGTGTGAGGACAGCTAGTCGGGTGTGAGGACGAATACTCGCCGAAGACATTGGCTAGTGGTCGCGCTATGTCGTGAATTGGCAGAAGTTAGAATTCAAGGACCATTGGATCGGGTCCTAATGGCTTAATGGTATACGAGCTCGCCTTGTAACCGGAAGGTCCTGGGTTCGAACCCCTGTGGGTGCGTACTGCTGAAGAGTCCCAAACTAGGACGAAACAGCTATCTAGTACTCCCAGGTTTTCCAATGGTTCTCTAACTAATGTCAGCTCATGATGAAATCTTCAAAGTTTTATGTAGCTAGGTACATGTAACTTATTAATTGGAAAGTGTAAGGCAAGGCTGCCCACCATCGCGAATGATTTTCGAGATAGCGGTAGATTGGATAGTGCGACAGACAGTGGGTTGGGCAGCGAGGAAACAGTCGTAAAATGAACTCACACAAAAAACTTGTAGGATCTGAACTTCCTCGATGATATAATTATATCTGATTACCCACAAACTGGAAGATATGCAAGTGTAAAGCAAAAGGTTAGCAGAAGAAGCATCAAAGATAGGACTTCAGGTGAACATAGAGAAAACAGATGTGGTGGTGAAGGCTCCTGGCCAACACCACGAACAACAATAGCAACAACAATAGACAACAATCAGCCAGCATAAATGGGAAGAACCTGAAAGAAACAACCTCCAACACCAACTCGGGAAGCATCGTTTCAACTACACGCAGACGGAAGTGACGAGGATATCAAGACAAGAATCATGATGGTAAGACAAGCTTTCATTACTCTCAAGTCTGTCCGGAGGTCAACAGCTACTACTCAGCATGACAATGAAAATAAGATCCGGATTTTTAACTTTAGTGTGAAGTCAGTGCTACTATATGGATGGATCAGAGATTTGGCGCGTCATAAAGAGCACCTCAAACAAGCTACAGACCTTCATCAACAGCCGTCTTCGTTCAATACTACTCAAGATCAGATGGCCAGCCAGAAATGATCAGCAACAAGGATCTCTGGCAATGAGCGAACCAACTCAGTAGGAACCGATTGTGATACAAATAAGCAGGAAGAAAAGGAGATGGATTGGACATACTCTGAAGAATACATCATATGACATCACTAGACAAGCCCTCGAAAAGAACTCGGCTGAATGGGTAGCGGCGAGTTGGTCGTCAGTGCTAGGGTGACTTAGTGGAGGTCATGTGAAGATGAGATGAAAGCATGTGGGCAGACTTGGAGTCAGGCGAAAACTCTATCAGAGAACCGAACGCAATGGAGACGTTTGGCCTAAGCCCTATGTTACTCTAGGAATTAAAGGAAATAATAATAATCATAATGAACAGCTTTACTGTAGACAATATGTTAACACTTAATATACAATTCTCAGCATATTTCGTTGCAAATGTTGATACTAGAGCTTTAGGAAAAATTGTAATTGACAGTATATCATCTTTCACAGTACTCATCTATAGGAAACAAGATATAATCCCTTTTGACATTTTCTTCTTTATTTCCTTCGAAAATTGCACATCACTAAATCGAAGACTAACTGAAAAGTTTTTTGGCTTCATGTGCTGATACAAAGCTGTATTAGGATGATCAGATCGATGGGAAATTTGGAATAATTTATGTATTATTATTAATTGTTCCCTTGGGTTCCCGGTAGAACATAGGGCTTCAACTGCCTGTCTCCACTTGCTTCTGACTTCTGCTGTACTTTTCACCTGCATCCCTGTCAGTCCATACTGTTAGTCCATACTTTTCTTCACACGATCTCCTCCATGTCACCCACCCTTGCACTGACGTCCCACTTGTCACGTGCTTCCCTTTCCGCCTGGTCCCACTTGAGCAATGGCCTGACGAGCGCGCGATGTCACCCAGCGGCGGCCTCCTCAGCCACGAGTGTCCAATCGATCCATCTCCACTTTCTCCTGCATATTTGTTGGGCGATTAGTTCTCGCTTTGTTTGTTCCGATAATTCCTTGTTGGTGATTCTCTCCGGCCATCTGATCTTCAGTATACATCCAGCGAAGACAGTTGCTGGTAGATGAAGGTCTGCAACAGGCCGTTGGAAATTTTCTTTGTGACCCGTCCGCCAAGTTTCTGATCCGTATAGAAGAGCTGACTGACTTGATGTTTGTATTGAAAATCCGAATTTTGTTGTTGGTGTTGAGTGACGAAGATTTCCAGATTGGTCTCAGGTTGATGAATGTGTTTCTCGCTCACCTTCCCGATTCTCCCTCAATTTGACATCCTCGTCCGTTCCGACTTCCTGTAGTTGAGACAATGCTCAATGCTGGATAAGTGAGTGAATAAAGTTACCTCTTTCAAATCCTTCTAGGTCTTCTAGCTTCTTCACGTTGATCGGTCCACGATATACCCCCCTGTCTTCTCGTTTCCCACTCACTGTCTGACGCATAATCCTGTCAGTCCACCACAATTAGGAATATCATCGTGGGTGATAATAAGCAACCTTGCCTGACTCCTGTGTTTACTCCAAACGCCTCGCTGAGTTATCCGTTGTGGATCACTTGACATGTGCGGTTGTCATATAGCTGTTGAATAAGGTTGATGAACATTTGGGGTACGCCGTAGTACTGTAGTAGTTTCCAAATTAATTCAAGGTCAACGCTAAGTATTATGCTGGGTGGAAATTTAAGCAGGCCACTGATTTAAATAGGTTGCTGTATATTTATACTGATCCACTCTATGAAAACCCAAACAACAACTGAATTTACCGTAATCAGTCGTGGAGATTTATGCACAACGCTTTTCCTTCTGTAATTATGGTAAATGGCTGTTTCTAGAATGTGAATGAAAGCCTCATAGGCTTACTATCCGTCTTTAGGTAAGTAATAATAGAGAAAATATCCAAATTATAACCTGTGATACACAATACATAACCTGATCTCTGTGTTCTTTGGGATGTATGCGGTGGACACCTAGGAATCGTTTAAAATTATCAGTAGAGAAAATAGTGAACTTCTTCTCAAGCAGTTGCTATTAAATAACTAAAATCCTATTTATGTATTTAGAGGTAACCAGGCATTAGTCTTCCCTTGCACTGGTAATTCGATTCTTCTACTGTTTGTTCGGTATTTGATTTGATACTTGAATTTAACGTGCTTCCAACTTCCATTATAGTGTAATTTTGCCTGTCTTTTGTTTCTAAAACCTAAGTTAAACTCACCACATTGTTATGCAGCTTATTTGCCACTTATCAACCTGTTATCTTTATTACACAAATCCTTTTCTATTGTATCCAGAGGCAGTAACTCATCGAAGAAGACACTGCAAAATGGTCGCGCTATGTCGTGAATTGGCAGAAGTTAAAATTCAAGGACCATTGAATCAGGTCCCAGTGGCTCAATGGTCTACGAGCTAACTCGCCTTGTAACCAGAAGGTCCTGGGTTTGAACCCCGGTGGGTTCGTACCACTGACGAGACAGCTGTCCAGTACTCCCTAGTGGTTTTCCGGTGGTTCTCTCACCAATGTCAGCTCATAATGAAATCCTGTAACCAATCAACCAAATCTCTTCAAACCAATACTTGAATAATTATTACTATGTTGGTTTTATGCCGTTGTATTAGTGTAACTTTGGAGTCTCCTGTATGCTGCAGCCGATGGGCAGCAGACGAGATACACGGTGGTATCAGCTTACTCTGCACAAACCGCCGTTGTTTTTTTTTTCGCTTTATCCGAATTCTTAAAGGGGAATAAGTATTTGAAGTATAACAGAAGACAATGTGATGCTAGATAGAAGAGAGGATGGCACATTAAAAAGCTTGATTTACCAATAGTTAGGTAATTATAGGCATGGAAAGAAATCTTATCCAGTCTCCATGCTCTAGAATTCGGATACGTGGCTCTGTAGATAAGGTAGACACAGAATTAGAAATAAGAATAAAACTTGTGCATTGTGGTAGAGTGTAATTTCATTATGGGTAAATTTTATTTTGATAATGTCTCAAAGTGTTATATATTAATGTTAACTGATGACGTTTCGAGTACAATTTATTGCTCATAATCAATTAACTGCAGACCCTGAACTCACTTATGGGACGAAACTAACCATTGAAGAAATTATTTAAGGAATTTAGTTATGCCTGACATCTATTATCTTTAAATTCAAAGGCAAAATATATAGACAAACAAAAGGTGTAGCAATGAGATCACCAATACACCCTAACGTAGCGGATATATTTATCGACAGCTGGGAAAATATGGCTCCTAATACATTTAATCTTAATCCAAAAATATGGTGAAGATATGTGGATGACACTTTTAGTCACAGTGTTAAAAACAGAACATATCTCTCTCAGGCTTCTTGACACACATAAACTCACAAGTGGAGGGAATAAAGTTCACATTTGAATCGGAAAATGAACAAGGAGAATTAGCTATATCAGATTGTAAAATATAACGAATAGTAGGTAAAATACACACTAATGTTTATAGAAAACCATCGCATTCCACTAAGAGATATTCAGATTTCAATTCATCTCATCCGTTAATTGACTGTTAAGGCAGGCTTAGTTAAGTGTTTAACAAACTGAGCAATGGCACGAAGTTGCACAAAAAAGACCTAACTGATTAATTAAAGCAGACAGAAGAGGCGTTGGTGTTAAGTAACTATCCTTTAAAATTCATTAGGAAGATCGAAAAAGGTTAAAAGCGAAATAATAATTGTGAAATTAGTAATGATAACATAAATAAGAAAGAATATAAGTCATTTACAATTATACCATGTAAGGAGAGGACATCTGTGAGCCTACGTAGGATTCTCAGTAAAGCATGAATCAAGGTGGCATTCAAACCTGCAAACTCACTCAGACAGGACAAGTTCTGCAGGCTAAAAGACCCAGTGGGTTGCCCCAATTAAACAAAATAATATAATTTACAAAATACCCTGCAATCACTGTGCGTTAGCTGAACTACATAGGTCAAACTAGTAGGTCAGGAGTAGTCAGATTGTCGGAACATAAGAAATTAGTCGCTAAGGTAAGAATGGTTGACCCCGAGAAGATGAGTAATTTAGAAAAAAGCTCAACAATTGCACTGCATGCATTAACACACAATCACACAACAGCATTGTGTGAGAGAGTTAAGATTCTAAAAAGTAATCTAGCTAGGTGGAGAGAGAAGTGGTTGATTACTGAATCCTGCCTGGTTCATCATCGAGTCTACGCCGAACACAACACATGCAATAGAAATGATTCATCACTAATACCCGAAATATGGAAAATACTACTTACTACCAATCAAATCAAGTGAAAAACAATGGAACTATATAAATGAAGTTAGGAAGTCGTGTGAGTAGGTAGGTGCCTTGATATGATTATGAGTGGCAGTAAATTGTGCTCGAAGCGTGGTCATCAGTAAACATTACTGTATAACAGACTGTGAGACTATATCAAAACAAAATTTACCCATAATATAATACAACTAGAAAGCCTTCACACTAATCTTTGTTAAATAATGAACATCCTAGGAGGTTTATCGATAGAACCATCAAGAAAGAAACCGTCCCCAACCAAATCACAGTGTCAAACAAAGAACTCTGTTTATACGTTTGGTGCTCAAAGGTGACACTGTTAGTGGCATCATGACTTGAAAAGACTTTTACAATTGCTTGAAATGTGTCATCGCCTAGTTACAAAGATAAATAAATAAATAAATAATTCGACGAAGATTGTTTCGAAAAACCGCTTTTTTCGTAATTTTAGCAGTTCCAACTGTATGTTTCTGTCTTTTCTCTGCATATATGTGAACATCACAATGTCCATTATGTAGAATAATATCAAAATATTTAGTGTTTTGTAATAGAAATTAGCTTGGAATGTATATATATATATATATATATATATATATATATATATATATATATATATGAACTTTAGGCATGCATTGGAAAGGAGTCATTAACATAAATGTGAATAGAGATCTGCGAACGCGTTTTGCTGTGGATGACTGTTATTTACATTTTTTGGCCAACGAATATATATACATATATATGTATATATATATATATATCATTGTATTGAAATACTTGTCGCCTGTATATACATCTATATATATAAATAAAGGCTCCCTAATTTGCTTGTTATATCACTATGGTAATATGTTATTGTATATTTTACCAGCATTTTTGCATATAAAAATCGATGCTCAAAAAACCACACCTCAAATTGTACTTTTTGTCTTTTCATCAACGTTCACATTACTAGTGATTTACAAGTAGATGGGTTGTGTTAACTGTCACAAAATCATTGAAGATATTATACACATGCCTTAACTCTTCTCTTGCATCTCATCAGGTAGGACTAGAAGTCAGCATAAGAGATTATATGCTTATACAACAAAGTACAGGGAAGTCGTGACCAGTGGGTTCCACCAATCGGTCGTAAGTGTGGAGACAAGTACTCACCACCGATGATACTGGCTAGTGGTCACGTTATGATGTACGTTGACAGAAGTTGGAATTCATTGGCTAGCCACTGGATTGTCTCCCAGTGGCCCTAATGGTCTACGAGCTTGCTTGCATTGTAGCCAGAAAGTCGTAGGTTCGAACCCTGGTGGTAGGTGCGTATTGCCGAAGAGTCCCAAACTATGCTGACGAAACAGCCAGCTTTTCAGTACTCCCTGATGGTTTTCCAAAGGTTCTCTAACCAGTATCAGCTCATGATGCAATCCTGTAACTAAATAATCTTTTTTACAGTTGGTCCACTTAGTAAATTTTGATAAAGAAAGGAAGACGAAATTTGATTTGAAATTGACGAAATGATATCGTTCTATTCCACAGGTTCTCATCAACTGCAGACTACCTGAAATTACAGTGGTTTTATAGATGATAATAACGTAATTTAATGTTTGAGTGATGGTAGGGAAGAGAAACTATAAAATTGGCGCACCCAAAATGAAATCATTACAATTTTTAGTTTAAGTTTTCATCATCGATTTATACACTTTCAAAGTAGCAAAGTGGGGGAGGAGTAAGACACAAAACAGAAAAAATTGATTAACAGTACAGTGTTAGCTTGTAGGTCCACATAGCAACTTAAAAAACAAAAGCGATTACAGTTTATGAGATTGAGATTTTCACAGTGAGTTGAGATCACTCAATTACGTGACTAACTAATGTGATCAAAATCAAAATTCAGTTACCGAGGGAGTGAGAGATTAATCACACTCTCTTTCTGCATGCATAAGTCTGGTTTGAATCGTTTGATTGCTATCGCTTCAGGAGAGTGTAGTAAATTTGCTCTCCTTTGTCTATTTAATATACTGAGGGACTCATAAATCTCTACGAGATGTTCGGTATCAACAATATGTCTGGTAATTGCACTCTGAGAATATTTGTTTCCTTTCAGGCACAAGTTTCTCAGAATATGTTTAGAAAACTGGAAAGAAGCCTTTCTTTCCGTCCTTCCAATATACTTGCTCCCGCAAGTGCACGTAAATTCATAAACGCAGTTGGCGATGAAGTCAGCACGGTATTTATCCAGTTTCGAGTGGCTTATAGAAGAAGTGGTGCTGTATAATGTTATGAATTTAGCTGCAGGGAAACTTCTTTTTATTACACCTTTTAGTCTTTTTTAGCAATTTTTTGTGACTCTGCATCTCTTTTGAATGGGAGACAAATAAACACTTTTTTCTCTTCTACAGTTGGGTGTTTTTCTTTCTTATCTTTTTCTCTGCTATACTTCTGTATAAATTCCTTAGGGTATCCAATATCTCTAAGGCATTTCTCGACGAATTCTAATTCTTCATCGACCTGGTTTGGTGAACATAGCTTCCTGGCTCTGTCGTACAAAGTCCTCATTAATCCACGTTTATAGCTTCTGGGACAAGAGCTGTTATATTGAAGATATTTCCCAGTCCAGGTTTCTTTTCTATAGGTGGAATTTTGATCGCGCTTTCGTTTGCTCTTTTTACATACAGATCCAGGAAATTGAACTCATTATTATGTTCACATTCCATGGTGAATTTGATGTTTGCATGGGTCTTCTTTAGGCGATGCTGATGCTTGATCCATGTCGCTGCAAACAACAAATGTGTCATCGACATATCGGCAATAGTAGGTCGTTCCATTGATAGCAGAACTCAGTTGTGTCTGTTCAATGTAGCCTATAAAGATATCAGCCAGAATAGGTCCCAGAGGCGAACCCATCGTGACCCCATCGATTTTTCGGTAAATTGATTGTTGAGTTTGAATCGTATATCACTTGTGCAAAGCAGCGGTAGTCGCTTTATCTCTGTTTCAGGTAATGGTAGTAGATCCATTTGTTTACAGATGATATCAATTGTTTCCATCAGTGGTACGTTTGTAAACAAGGAGGTCACGTTATACGATACCATGAATTCGTCTGTTATGTCGATATTGTAAACTCCCTGGGAAAAATTGATAGGTATCCTTCAAGCTATGGGTTGCAAATTTAATTCGAATGGGCTCTATAGAATCAGCTAACCATCGAGCTAGCTTGTGGCATGGTGAGTCAATTATTGGCAAAATTGCTCTTAAAGGCACATTTACTTTATGGATTTTTGGTAGACCATACATAGATGGCACGCGGCCATCTTTTGACTTCAGTTTATTGTATGTTGATTAGTTTCTTCATTAGAAGTTGGTCGTCCAAGGGTGACTTGGAGGAAGTCATGCGAAGAGGAGATGAAAGCATGTGGACAGACCTGGAGCGGGGTGAAAAAGCTGTCAGAAAACAGAAGGCAATGGAGGTGCGCAGCTGAAGCCCTATGTTCCTCTAGGAACTAAAGGATACAATAATAATATAATAATAATAATTAAAAGTTCTTTGAGACATTTATTTACTTTATTTTTAAATGACGTCATCAGATCTTTTTTGCTGTCTACTTGGAATTTATCTTCGTCGTTTAGGATTGTCATCATTTTACGTATATAATCAGCTTTCTCCATTGTAACAACCTAAGAGCCTTTATCAGGTCTAAATATTACGATTTCACCGTTCTCATATAGTTTCTTCAGAACTGTTCTATGCTCTTCGGTCAGCATCTTCTGCTTCTTCACTGACGATATGTGGTATTGGTTAGCAATATCAACAAGTTTAGACTTTAGTCATCCTCTTTTGTCTTCGTCTAAGGGTTTCAGGTCATAAAGTTGACGGCATAAGTGTTCAAATTGTGCTTCTGTGTCTATGCGACTGATGTGTTTCTTGGAGACGTGAAACTTGATTCCTAGAAGTAAGGCTTTTAATTCGATTTTGCTTAATTTTAATTTGATAAATTACAAATGTAGCATTCAGGCAGAAATTCTTCAGTTGGCTTTTCTTTCACCAACGCTTTTTTCAGCTGAGTTTCATAATCCTCCGATGTTTTTGACTGTAGCTCTTTGATAAAATTCATGAATTTAAGCCAGCAAATAATATTAGGCTCATTCAGTAGGGTATCATAGGTAGCCAAACAGGATTTAAATTCGGAGAGGTACTGGTATGAGGATCCGATGTGAGATTTTGTTATTCGACGGAGATTCTTTTGAGAAGGTGGGAGTTTAGCCGATCGTACTTGTTTCAGGAACTGCCATGGGAAACAGCCTGTTTGCAAACACTGTTCATAGAACCTGATCTTTGTTAATTCTCTGGATATTCTGCATCATATGGTCACCACCTGATTCAGTAACCTAAAAGTTGGGGCAGGGAGGCGTCTTTTCAAAAAATTCATACATTTGATTCCCTTGATAAATTTCGAAAAAGAAAGGAAGACGAAATTTGATTTGAAATTGACAAAATGATATCATTCTATTCCACAGGTTCTCATCAACTGCAGACTACCTGAAACTACAATAGTTATATAGATTGATAATAGCATAATTCATTGTTTGAGTGGTAGTAGAGAAGAGATAAAATTGACGCATCCAAAATGAAATCATTACAATTTTTAGTTTAAGTTTTCATCATCAATTTACACGCTTTTAAAGTTGAAATGAACTCCCAAACTAGTCTGATGAAACATCCAGCTTTTCAGTACTCCCTGTGGCTGGTTTTTCAATGATTCTCTAACCAATATCAACTCATCATGAAATTCTGTAAATAAATAATCTTTTATTCAGGATAATTAACACATTCATTAAGGGGTTGGGGGTAGCTTAAGCTCATTTTTCGAAATTTCCAGTAAACATCATTTTAATCATAAATATCCTTCCGGAAAAAGAAAAATGCTGCCCTGATTTATTTACTTTCATCGGATTACAGAACCAGATTCGAATCATATGTATACACATATTTCATGTATAATGTATAGTTAAAAAAAAAGGAATTATCAATCCACAATAGATTAGGAAATCTGAAAGTATAGAATTTCCTTCAACAACTTACAGTTTTTGAGTAAAGTGAGAGAAAATGTGGGGAAAGATAATTCATGGCTTAATTTCTTTGGCTTTTTTTAATCTTTTGTTTTGCTTTTTATTCACAGTGATTTGGCAGCTGTCACTGAAAAGAAATTTGCATATATAGATGTATTAAACTAAGGGTGGTATATCAGCTTACCTGATTCTTTGCTTATTCTACAGTCTCTAATTATAGACTGAAAATTAGTGTATCCCTCTTTGCCTATCTTCTTCTCCCCCCTTCTTAATCTCTTGACCTGATAAACTGACTATTCGACTGAATAAGTTCTACCATTGATTGATCACATGAATAATAATAATTATTATTATTATTTGCTTTATTCCAAAACAGTAGTTGTGATACTGAATGGAATTCTCAGCATTTCACTACATACAGTATTGCCCATCCAGTTTGTACATTAACAATAAATAATATTCCACATAGATTATGGGTAATCTCAGTTAGCTTTTGACAACAACATATTAGCATATCGGTAGGAAAACTAAAAGTGAACAGAATGTTTGAAGGTGTTAGAAAAGTAGATACTACTAGCATATTTACTGGCGTAAGCGGTAACAAAATGGTCGAGATATACAGAGTGTGAAAGAACGAAGAAGAAAGTTTTAAGTAGAGCTTTTAAGGAAGAGAGAAATAAAACAGCACATAACAGAAAAGATATAGAGAGAGAAAAGGAAAAGAGAGCAAGAAAACGTTGCACCTATAAATGATATGAGTTGGAAAGACGAGATCCAGTTGTTCTACTGACTATTTATTAAGTTATAAGTTTCACGCCTAATGCTTTCCTTATCGCACAGAACACGAGCCAAGTAGGTAGAGTATGGTTGAGTTTTTGTACTTGGTAGTTCAAGCATATAGTTTTCTATATAGGCTTCTGGTTTTGCTTGATGAGATACATGGGGAGAGTTGTGAATGAAGAGCGTGGTGTGAGTTAGATGAAATGGATTTTGCACATTTTACACATGAGTCCATGTGCCTGTCGACCAGAATATTAACAAGCTGGTTAAGTGGCACATTGCTTACCCTGATGACAACCTTTAACATCTTGCGTAATAAGGTGTAGTCTTCCTTCAGTAGCCAGCCATGGAAAAACTAAGGGGGAACAATAGAGAATAATAAGCAGGATGCAAGAGTTAACGAATCGTAAGAGTAAGGGTTGGGTTGTGTTATTCCAGAATGTCTTAACTTCTTGATTTAGAAGGTAAGACGGAATATTTTCCTAGAAATCATCAAGATATGATGAGACGAACAGGAAAGATCAGCAGATGGAATGATGCCAAGATATTTGATTTCCGGCTTGGTATCTATTTCAGTGTTATCCATCTGTATTGCACACCTCGTCAGTGCTAACCATCAGTTTGTTTAGTTGAGATTTATGCCTGAAGGTGAAATTAACTGTTTGGCATTTAGAGGGATTTCAGGTAAGACTATTTTTCTTTGACCACTGGCTGATTTCTGATAAAAAGCTCTATTTCGTTTAGAGCAGTCACTTTGACATTCGACAGGCAAACATACAGTCAGGTCATCAGCATATTTAACAAAATTAATGTCATTTGAAGATGGTCAGTCATGTAGAAAGAAAGAAAGAAAATAGAAGTAGGGAGACTACTCCATCTTGGGGGAGACCAGCTGCAGTGAGTAGCACATCAGTGGAGGATTTACCTTTGTATACACAGTGTACTGCATTCTTTTTAGAAGTATATGTGTATATTTTGCTAAAGCATATTTTGCTCATCTCATTATGGTTTGTAAACATTTATTGCATATTTTGTACATAATCTATAGAAAAAGCTTTTATAGGCAGTCGAAGGTATAAAGAATGGTAGATCGTATGACTTATTAAACATATATACATATATGTGCTACAGTTTGTTTTGAAGTATATTACTTTGATTCAACTGGCGTCTGTGTACGAATGATTTAATTGCTCAGTTTATTTTTTGATGGACGTTTTAGCATTTATACCTGAATGATAGAGATACTATAAACCAGAAGTTAGTATTTCCATCCTTCTCTGGGAAATCTCAATTACTTCCCATTAATAGAAAGGATAAATGGATAATGACATAAATTACAGCACTATAGAGAAAATAACTAGTAGTCAAGGCTTGTAGATTTATGACCTAGAATACCGTATCAAACTACATCTCGATTGTTCCTTAAATGGTACTGTTGGCGTCCTTATACTGTATGCTGAAATAATAATGAAAAATGTACAAGTCGCCCAAAAAGTAGTGAGAGAATTTATTGTCTACGTGAATGCCGACAGACTTTGATGAAAGTTCCTTAAAGCCCGTAAGAAATATTCTTTAGACAGTCTGACTCGTCTATCAGTATAACTAGAATGAAGTGATACTGTAATGACAGAAGACAAGGGACAGGCAACAGATCGTTTATTGAGAAAATCAAGAAATATTTATAGATTTTTTTATGTACATTATTATTACCGTTATTGTTATTAGCAGAGAAGCAACGTCTTCTGATTGGTTGTTTTCTTGCTGAAGGTTATTCTGTCATTTCTTTGTGGCCGTTTCTTAGAAAGTCAAGCCATATGTCTACGAACCGTATATGCACACGTTAAGTCTGCTGTAATTGGTCGGTGAGTTTCTCAAGGTTAAGGTTTATCATGGTTTTTTCTCATGACCCCGATTCGGGATGTATACATTGACGTAAATTGTTGTCTACAATTTTGGCTAGCAGACAGCCGTCACCACAATACTGCGGTATGTTATTTATAAAATATATACTCATAAGTAGTATGATGAGTCGTTTCTCTGGAGAAGCGATGATAATTTTTGTGTATTTAGAAAAATCAAAGAGTAACAAGACGTCAGAAGAAGTTGACAACAGTGGAATATGTAATATTAAACACTATCCCGAACAACAATAATAATCATACGCAATGGAAACTTTTCAGCATTCAGATGAAAGAGAGATGAAAATATCCAGTTACCAGGCAGGGCAAAGAAAGATTTATAACCACTCCTTTCTGGACGCATAAATCAGGTCCCAGGCGCTTGATGAAAATGGCTTCAGCAGACTTAAGGAGAAGTGAGCTCTTTTCCCTATCGATAATTTTGAGCGACATTTCGAAGTCCACCACATGACTGTGTCGAGGAGATGCCTGACAATGGTACTGTTTAAAGCACTTGTTCCCTTTAGACATAAACTATTTGGTACATGTTCAGGAAATCGTAGATATGCCCTTCTTTCTGTCATTCCAATGTAACGGCTCCCATAGATACACGCAAATTTGTATATATAGTTGGAATTAAAATGTGAAGGATATCTATAGGTTTTCCAGTGCACAGAAGAGCAAGTTATTCCATAGACGGAAACGGGCTTAGCTGCATGATAGGCTATGACTAGCGATGTACTCAGCCTTCTGTTGATCATCGCTGCAATGTTTTCACCTTTATAATCGAGCTGAATGTAGACAGGCTTTTCACCCACTGTGATTTGTTTTACATTTGTGACTTCAGATCTTCCATACTTGTTGATGAACACTTGAGGGTATCCATTGTTCTTCAATATCTTTTCAAGAAACTTAAATTCTTCCTCAATTTTCTCTGTAGAGCATATTCTCCTCGCTCGCTACAGAGTATAGAGTCTTGACTAGTCCTCGTTTTAAGCTATTTGAACAAAAGCTATTAAAACTTAAGTATTGTCAATTCCATGTAGGCTTTTGACAAATTGACCTTTAAAGTCTACCATCTTCTAAGCGTTCCATGGCGATGTCGAGGAAGTGAAACTTTCCGTCACTTTTATGTTCCATAGTTAATTCAGTATCGGTGTGTGCATTATTGAATAGTCTGAGTAAGTGTTAAGCGTGACTTCCATTGTTGCATATATCTACAGTAGGAAGCTGTTTCATCGATTCCATGCTTCAACTTTGTTCTTCCAAGGTTAAACATGAATATATCCGCTAAAACAAGGAAGATAATAATATTATTTACAGGTTATAGGATTCTCTTAATGTTCATCTTTTTCATTTATTGTAAACATTCAAACTGCTCCTATGAGTCCTGTTCTTTACATTGGCATAGATTTCAAGAAAATTCAAAAAAGGATAGTTAAGTTACCTCATACTTAGGGAGCACAGTTGCAGTTATAGGCAGTCGGGAAGGATAGAGACGTAAAGACGCAACATCGTCTAGGGTGAAACCAATCTTTATTAATCAGAAATCAGTGTAGAAATCTACTGCACTCAGCATGGGGGGGAAAGGTCTTGATTTTTAGCACTAATGTCAGATCAGTCAGTGATTCTATATGGAAGACAGGCGGCGTGCGCGTCACTGAAAGAATTTCCAAGAGGCTATTATAACCCCATACAAAACAGAAGCCGCCTGGCCTGAAAGAATTGCAATAAAGGATCTCTGGCAGTGCAACGCATCAACCAGGAATCTATTGCCTAAAAAAATATGCGAAAGGAAATGCTAATGGATCAAACCTACTGTGAGGGACCGACGTCATGCGTAAGGCTAGCCATACAGTGGAACTCAAATAGCAGACAACGAAGTCGTAACGTGCTCTCTAGCAACCTGAGAGGTCCACTTTCAGTTCTCAGCTGACACACTCACAAGGCTGTTCCGTCTTACTAGCCAGAAAAGGGAGAGGTCTAACTACGAGATTAGCAATCTTATTAAGAAAAATAATTATGCTTGCTTCAAGTTTTTATTGGTGTTTTAAGTATTTCAGTAAGTGGAAAAAACAGCGTGAAATTATCCTAGTTCTCTTAACACAAACTAAGATGTGGGATGAAAGATACACTACGTGTGACATCGATTTTGACGGACTGTAGACAGCCTCGTGTTGGTAGACTTTTGAACAATGAAATCGTATGACTTCACTGTGTTTAACCTGAACATACATTCACAAAAAAATTTATGTATTTAATTACCTATGCTATTAAGTAATTTAATAATGTGAAAATATTTCGTTAGTATGTCGGCGTTTCAGTGGTAGAATGCCCGCCCGCCAGTCATGGACGTTTTCTGAATTTGATTCGCTATCCGAGTGACGCACTCCTGAACTTTGCCTATCCAGAAGTAACCGTGGGAAAAGGGTAGAGATTGGGCACAGGGCTAGCTAGCATCCCCGCCCAAATAGGAAAAGTACCGCTAATGAAACTTCTAAGCTTCTTCGTATGAATCTCCATATTCCACGCGGAATACAAAAGAATTAATTCAAAAAATGAAATGAAATATTCAAGTGTTGGTTTGTAGGGATTTGATTGGTTAACAGGATTTCATCATGAGCTGACATTAGTTAGAGAACCATCGAAAAACCTGGAAGTACTGGATAGCTGTTTCGTCCTAGCCTGGGACTCTTCAACGGTACGCACCCGCCGGGATTCAAACCCACGACCTTCTGGTTAAAAGGCAAGCTCGTATACCATTAAGCCACTGTAAATCGATCCAATGACCAGTCCATGAATTCTAACTTCTGCCAATTCACGACATAGCGCGATCACTAGCCGATGCCTTCGGCGAGTATTTGTACTCACACCCAACCAGCTGTACCCTACTGGTGACGACTTCTCACTAGAACCCCAGGTAACTACCTACCTGAATAGGGCAAGTCCCTAGTGAGCATCTCATTGATATTCCCTAAAAACCAACACTTGAATATCAATAAGAGGCTCATTAGCGACTTGCCCTATTCATGTAGATAGTAACCTGGGGTTCTAGCGAGAAGTTGTGACCAGTAGGGTGCAGCTGGTCGGGTGTGAGGACAAATACTCGCCGAAGACATTGGCTAGCGGGTACACTGTGTTGTGAACTGATATAGTTAGAATCCATGGGCTATCGGATCGGGTCCCATTGGCTTAATGGTCTAAGAGGTCGCTAGCCTTGTAATCAGAAGGTCGTGGGTTCGAATCCCGGTGGGTTCCTACTGCTGAAGATTCCCAGACCACGACGAAACAGCTGTCCAGTACTCCGTGGTGGTTTTCCAATGGTTCTCTAACTAATGTCAGCTCATGATGAAATCCTGGAAATGAAATATATTTTAAGACAATTAGTCTCTTTGATAAATTTGAATAAGGCATTAAGAAGACAAATTTCGCGAGATGATATAGCCATTTCGTAGTGTCTTGACAACCGCTTTACAACTATCATGGTTAACAATCATAAAAAAAATAAAGATCATGACAATTACCCAGATGAATAAAAAACAAAAGTACATACTAATGACCAATCATATTAAGATAGGTCATGTTGTCCATGGTAGGTGAATATTGAAGTCTGTTGTTGTTTTTTGTACACACAGTTTAGGCTGTATGTGATTAATCCACAAAAGTGCTTCCATCACCTTCAATAACCAACCTTGAATTAGAGTTATGTGATGAAATAATTGTGAAACAGTCATTAATATTGATTGATTTTGTGACCAGACATTAATAAGTGTTTTGCAATGGATGATGTTGACGCTGGATTTCGATTCAGATTAGTTGCATTGGGATTTTCTATATGATTTACTAGTCATTTTGAAACATGTTCTTTTCGACAACCACATTGGAACATTCTGTTGGTTCTACCTGTACAGCTGTCACCGCAACAAGTGCAGGTGAACTTGTAGATACAGTTTGATACAGTGGAGTCCACAGAATGTCGTCCTTTAATCGCAGGTACAGGGATCGAAAATGTTCGGCAAGTGAGAAAAAGAGATGCGGCGGCGTAGAATGTGCGTTTGATTATAATTATTTTATTATTATTGCTCCCTTGGGTTCCTAGCGGAACATAGGGCTTCAACTACACGTTTCCATTTTCTTATGTCTTCTGCTGTACTTTTCGCCTGCATCCATGTTAGTCCATATTCTTTCAACTCCTCTTCACACGATCTCCTCCATGTCACCATTGGACGTCCTACACGCCGCTTCCCTTTCGGGTTCCACTCGAGGGCTTGACGCGCGATGTCACCCAGCGGTCTCCTCAGCGAATGTCCGATCCATCTCCATTTTCTCCTGCATATTTGTTGGGCGATTGCTCCTTGTTTTGTTTTGTTTGTTCCCATACTTTCTCGTTGGTGATTCTTTCCGGCCATCTGATCTTCAGTATAGAACGAAGACAGTTGTTAATAAAGGTCTGCAACCTTTTGGAAATATTCTTTGTGACCCGTCCGCCAAGTTTCTCATCCGTATTGAAGAGCTGACTGACTTTACGTTTGTATTGAAAATCCGAATTTTGTTGGTGATGCTGAGTGACGAAGATTTCCAGATTGATTTCAGGCTGATGAATGTGTGTGTTTCTCGCCTTCCCGATTCTCGCTCAATTTGACATCCTCGTCTACTCCTTCTGTAGTTGAGACAATGCTCCCTAGATAAGTGAGTGAATGAAGTAACTAACCTCTTTCAAATCCCTCCCGTTGATGGTGATTGACGTTGGATGTTGTTGCTGTTGTTGGTTGGTTATTTTCATAACTTCCGTCTTGTCTATGTTTACCTGGAGTCCTATCTTTGCTGCTTCTTCGACCAGTTTGTCGGTCGGTTTTCGCTTGTAAGTCCTCGATTTTGTGTGACATCCAATATAAATCATCCACGCGCGAAATCCAGGTCTTCTAGGTTCTTCACGTCGGTCCAGGATATCCCTCCATGTCTTCTCGTTCCCCACTGTCTGACGCATAATCCGGTTGGTCCACCACAATTAGGAATATCATTGGTGATAATAAGACAGCACCCTTGTCTGACTCCTTCCTTTGTTTGCTCCAAACGCCTTGCTGAGTCTTCCGTTGTGGATCACTTGGCAGGTGCCGTTGTAGTACAGCTGTTGAATAAGGTTGATGAATATTTGGGGTACGCCATAGTACTCGAGTAATTTCCAAATTACTTCACGATCAGCGCTGTTGAAGGCCTTCTCAAAGTCTGCGTTTGATGGTTGACTGAATTCTTTGAGTTAACTGTCAACTGCATAATCTGCTCGCCCTTGAATGGCAGGTTCATAAAGATAGATAGCTTTCTTTGTTACAGAGGCTGTCTTTTCAAGATGTGGTCTTTCTTTACTGTGACAAGTGATAAAGTTCTCCGGATAACCATTAGCTAATAAAACTAAACTGTGTGTACAAAAAACAACAATAAACTTCAATCATTGCCTACCATGGACTACATGACCTATTTAAATTGTGAGTGGTCTTAGTATGTACTTTTGTTTCTTATCTAACTGAGTGATTGTCATGACCTTTATTTTATTTTCTTATTTTTAACCATGTTAGTTGTAAAGCGGTTGTAAAGAAACTACTAAATATATTTTGTAAATTTACATTCACACAATTGCCTTTGTAAACTTCTCTGCAACTGTTTTCATCCATAGGTGAAAAAGCCAATTTCTAAAGTTATGTACTATTTCATCGGTTATCTAATCAGCCTTTCCGGCTTCCTACTTTGTACAAATATGCTTATTCTTGCTTTCATCGAAAGAAGATACATCTGCCGGCTGACTGGTCTCCCGATGGCTTTCACCAGTCCGTTGTGTCATTTCCCTCTCCCACCGACTCCAGTGAAGAATAAGATTGTTTCTCATATTTAAAAAAAAAATATATTTTTAATACTTTTCTTGTGCATTGAAGTTTCTGTAGTAGGCAGTTTTATTGATTTTCCGGAGGGTTAGAGTCGTTAGCTCCACACCCAAACCTCCCGCTTTTTAATCCGGGCTTGCGCCTAGCAAGAAAACTAACGAGTTAGTAAACTGAGCCGGGGTCAAAGTTATGCAGGATTTCTATAATCCGTTTACTCAATATTTTAGGTCACTTTTGGTGTATATAGTGATAGTTAACTGTAATTAATCATTTTGTATCTGAAGGTCAACCTATCTATCAAATAATTTAGGCATATTTCTTCATTTGTTAAAATAAAAATAGCCTATTTCTTTTAAATTGATCTAAGTCAGATCACTTATCTTATTACCTTTTTTTACTTTGACAGTCAATAGGTTCTTATCTAATGATAAACGACTTATTTATACTTGTTCATCCTAAAACAGAATCCATCTATGAAGTTGAATTTTGTTGTTAACAAAATAGGATGTAAAAATATTCATTCAAACATTTAGATAAAAATAAAATAAACTGAGCTATGAATATCCTTTTCGACAGTTACGTTTGGTTACAGGATTTCATCATGAGCTGACATTGGTTAGAGAACCATTGGAAAACCAGCTGAAAGTACTGGACAGCTGTTTCGTCCTATTTCGAGACTCTTCAGTAGTAAGCACCCACTGCCAGGGTTCGAATCCAGGACCTTCCGGTTACAAGGCAAGCTCGTATACCATTCAGCCAATGGGACCTGATCCAATGGCCTGCCCATTAATTCTAACTTCTGCTATCCAGTTCTGCCAGGTTTTCCAATGGTTCTCTTACCAATGCCAGCTCATGATGAAATCCTGTAACCAATCAACTAAATCCCTACAAACCAACACCTGAACAGTTGTGTTTGTCTGACAACCCTCAATCTTACATTTACTCATTTCATGAGTGTCCATTTTCATTTTGTCACTTTTCATTCGCGTTTCACTCGATGTCCTGCCATGTGATAACACCCACCGGTCTCCTCAAGTATATAACTGATTCATCGTCATTGATTCTTTCTGCGGATTTATTTGGGCGATGAGGTTGTTAGCTGGTTCTTTGAATTGACAGAGTTCTTTGTTGTTTAGCCTTTCTGGTTGGTCAGCCACCGATATTTCATTATCTAGTCCGTGAAAACACCTGTTGGTGAGAATGTGGAATGGCCTGTTTGAAAGGCTTTTAATGAAAGTTTCTGTAGTTTGATTTGTAAGGGTTAGTTTTGTTTTACGAGTTGATCACTGAATGATATCAGTTAGAGAACCATTGAAAACCAGGGAGCACTGGACAGCTGTTTCATCGTAGTTTGGGAATCATCAGCAGTTTGCACCCACCACATGGAAGTTCAAGCCCAGGACCTTCTGGTTACAAGACAAGCTCGTATACTATTGAGCCACTGGGACAGGAAGGTCCTGGGCTTGAACTTCCATGTGGTGGGTACAAACTGATGATGATTCCCAAATTACGATGAAACAGCTGTCCAGTACTCCCTGGCTTTCAGTGGCTTTCTAACTGATATCAATCCGCGATCCACTCGTGAAAACCAAACTAACCCTTACAAATCAAACTATAGAAAATTAATCTGATGCTGGGTGGTGACTTGCTACAGGATGGAGTTTCTTGGAGTTTCAGTGAGAAGTCGTGACTAGTGAGGTCTATTCAGATGTCACGTAGGAGGATAGATGTCCCATCTACGACAATGGTTGGCGTCGTGCTAAATCACGAATTGTTAGAATTTAGAATTCAAGGGCTGGCCACTGAATCGGATGTCAGTGGCTGAATGGAATACGAGCCAGCTTGCTAGCTTGTAACCGGAAGGCCCTAAGTTGGAACCCCAGTGGGTGCGTACTGCTTCTAATGATATGCCAAGTTTCTAAGTCATTAAGGAGCAGTCACTGATGTGACATTACTGATAAAAATTCTTATCTTATCCTCTATGCTAAGTGCTGTGGATCTTCTTGCTGGTCTGACTGACTGATTTCAAAACAGATATTTGTATAGAAGTGCAACGCTTCGAGTTATAACGATACATGCAGCGCACACAGGAAGACAAAAGAGCTTAATATTGTTAAACAGTTGGCCAGTCAGAATGGTTATCCAGAAAAATTCATCGATAAGAATATGAATCAAACATCACGACAGGCCAAGGTACCAACAGCTCCAAAAATGTCTTTATTCTTACAACTTCAGTTCCTGGAGAATAACATCAACGGGATGTCAACACAACGCCTTACAAATGCGGTAAAAAGAACATTCAGTACTGCCAAATCACACTGTGTCTTCAAAATCACCCCTATTTCGCGTTAAACTGCCTATTTTCGCCTCTTCTATGTGTATCTACCAATCTGGTTGCCCTTGTAAAGTCAGTTAGGTGCATAGGCCATACAATAAGGCGTGTTTCTCGTCGGATTTCAGAACATCACCCTGCGTGATGGTGAAGCGGAGGACAAACATAGCGCTATGCTATCTCATCTTGTGGATACAGAACACAGGATTGTTGTTAATGAGGCTTTCAAAGTCACCTACCGCACGTCAACAAATCTTAACTTCGCCTTGAGAGATCGCTTACTAAATATCGCCTAATTTGTGTATCCAAAGGAAGCTAGTTCAGACATTGTCCTTACCTTGACCATCTAGGTTCAAATGGTCATCAATTTCTGTAGAAATTTCCTTAATTTTAGTTGATATTCTATTTGCTTTTATATTTGTATGACTATTATAGTTTATGTACCTTTAGTGAACTGTAATTCCACTGACCTTACTTAACAAGTCGATAGTATTTAAAAAAAAACATCGATATTGTGAATGACTACTTTTCTAGAATATTCTACGCATATAAACATGTATATAATTGTAAAGTCAGAAGAGGAAATTATCGAAAAGGATATTCCTAGCTCAATTTATCTTGTTTTTTTTCTAAAAAGATGTCAATTATAGAGTGTAGGTAAGGAATATTGAAGGAAATTCAAATGGGATGCATTCATAAATTTCACTGAACAAGATGAATATATATATACATACCTTGGGATGAAGATGGGAGTAAAACAAAGCTGCCTACTATAATAGATTTCATTCCTGATTGTGGTCATCAGAGTGATGCAACACAACCGTGGAGAACAAGAAAACAAAAATACGCTAAAGTGACAGGTAAAAACTTTAGAAGATTTTCGGCTGTGTGACTGAACTCGAAGACATTTGCGGGTGAAGACCGACAGGCTGGCATAGAAGAGATAGGCAGTGAAGACGAGGCTTCAGGTGAACACAGGGAAGATGGAGACGATGCAGATACATAACTCATTTAGACAGCATCATTTTAACTAAAGGGAAAGATCAGGGAAGATGAGGATTTCAAAGCCGAAGAGGATAGGAATAACATGACAAACCTCTATTACAAGATTTCATCATGAGTTAGAGAACCATTGGAAAACGTGGGAGTACTGAGCAGCTGTTTCTTCCTAGTCTGGGACTCTTCAACAGTACGCAACCACCGGGGTTGGAAATCAGGACCTTCTGGTTACAAGGCGAGCTCGTATACCATTGAGCCACTGGGACCCGATCCAATGGCCATCCCATGAGTTATAACTTCTACCAATTCGCGACATATCGCGACCCCTAGCTAATGTCTTTGGTGACCTGCTGCACCCTACTGGTCACGACTTCGAACTCCGGTGGGTGCGTACTGCTAGAGACTCACAAACTAGGACGAAACAACCTTCCAATACTCCTAGATTGTTTCCCAATGGTTCTCTAACGAATGTCAGCTCATGATGGAATCCTGTAACCAATCAATCAATTACCTACAAACCAACACTCGTACCTCTATTAATTGAAATTTGGAGTGGAAATCTGCTGAACTTAGTATAAGTAAGAAGATTCTAATTTCTAACACTAATATCAAGTCAGTGATTCTGAACGGTTCAAACACTTAATCTGGGCATTACCAAAATCATCTCCAGTGAGCCATTGGGTACTTTCATCAGAAACTACCTTTTTTGCCTCGATACAATAGATCAGATTGCTAGTCAGAAAGGATAATAAACAGGAAATGGATTGTAGATATGCTAAAAATACCGTTGCCTGATATCACACGCAACACAGACACTTGACAGGAACCCAAGTTGAGCGTGGGCTTGAAAGCGCAACATGGAAATCGTGTTAGCAGATGTCATTTTATAGGCAGTCATTGAGCCAGCTAAAAAAACAGATGCAGAGAACAAGGTAAAATTGAAATGTACTGCTGAAGCCCTATGCTCCAATTAGAACCAAAAGCAACAATAGCAATAATACTATTTCTTCGAAATATGATTTGTGTTTATGACGATTTTAAGGTGGACTTCTTCACAGTTCAGGATCGGCTGAATATCCCCGAGAAGAAGTGACAACAGTTAATAAATCTCTTATTTTGACATTGATCTAAGAATTAAACTTGTGCACTGTGGAAGAGTGTAATTCCATTATGGGTAAATTTTGTTTCAATATTGTCTCACAGTGTTATACATTAATGTTTACTGATGACCACGCTTCGAGCACAATTTACTGCCATTCATAATCATATCAAGGCACTTACCTACTCACACGACTTCCTAACTTCATTTATATAGTTCCATTGTTTTTCACTTGATTTGATTGGTAGTAGGTAGTATTTTCCATATTTCGGGTATGAGTGATGAATCATTTCTATTGCATGTGTTGTGTTCGGCGTAGACTCGATGATGAACCAGGCAGGATTCAGTAATCAACCACTTCTCTCTCCACCTAGCTGGATTACTTTTTAGAATCTTAACCCTCTCACACTATGCTATTGTGTGATTGTGTGTTAATGCATGCATGCAGTGCAATTGTTGAGCTTTTTTCTACATTACTCATCTTCTCGGGGTCAACCATTCTTACCTTAGCCACTAAATTCTTATGTCCTGACAATCTGATCACTACCAATCTACTGGTTTGACCTATGTAGTTCAGCTAACGCACACTGATTTTAGGGTATTTTGTAAATGATATTATTTTGTTTAATTGAATCCACTGGGTCTTTTAGCCTACAAAGTTTGTCATGTCTGAATGAGTTTACAGGTTTAAATGCCACCCTGAGACCCTATGGAGGATTCTTAATAAAGCAGGAATTAGGGTGTCATTCAAACATACAAACTCACTCAGGAACAAACTCTGTAGGCTAAAAGACCCAGTGGACCCAATTAAACAAAATAATATAATTTACAAAATACCTTGCAATCACTGTGCGTTAGCTGAACTACATAGGTCAAACCAGTAGATTGGTAGTGATCAGATTGTCAGGACATAAGAATTTAGTGGCTAAGGTAAGAATGGTTGACCCCGAGAAGATGAGTAATGTAGAAAAAAGCTCAACAATTGCACTGCATGCATTAACACACAATCACACAATAGCATAGTGTGAGAGGGTTAAGATTCTAAAAAGTAATCTAGCTAGGTGGAGAGAGAAGTGGTTGATTACTGAATCCTGCCTGGTTCATCATCGAGTCTACGCCGAACACAACACATACAATAGAAATGATTCATCACTCATACCCGAAATATGGAAAATACTACTTACTACCAATCAAATCAAGTGAACAACAATGGGACTATATAAATGAAGTTAGGAAGTCGTGTGAGTAGGTAGGTGCCTTGATATGATTATGAGTGGCAGTAAATTGTGCTCGAAGCGTGGTCATCAGTAAACATTACTGTATAACAGACTGTGAGACTATATCGAAACAAAATTTACCCATAATCTCTCATTTTTTATGTGATAGAATGCACGACACTAAACAGCAAACCGGAGGGATTCACCACTGGAATGAAATACGATCGCTCATCATTTCCGGCCTCATGTCGTTTCAGCAGCTTACTACTCACATACAGCATATCAATTTACATTTAACAATAATCATACATTATTTACATTTGCCTTACAGTTTTGTCATTTCAGACTACCGGAAACTGTCTGAAAATTTGATGCAATATTTCTTCAATTTGTGTCAAAATCTGTCTGAAAAATTAATAATTTTAGGGCATTTAAAGAATTTTTTGTGAGTGAACTATTTAAATCTTGACTATGACAAATATCATCTTGCCTACACCAAAATATGCTTAATAGTGATATGGAGATCAACAGTCATACAAGATGGTCAAAGTTAGTTTGGAAATATACGGATAGACTCATAATATAAGAATTTGAATGAAATGTTAAGCAGGTTTGAAAATGTTGCTGAAAATTAAGTGTAACACAGATTACTGACGTAATGCATGTTGCATTTTTACCTATGGAAAGAAAAGGATTCACTTTGACGAATCGGACCTGTGTAAAAGATAGGAAAAAAGAGTCACAATTACACGAAAATCTCTATGACACATACAGCTGGAACCAACCATCAGTGCCCATCTGTAATATGTCTTTTATTCCTTTACGTTCCCAGTGGAACATAGAGCTTGAAGATAGAGATTCAAAGTTTCGGTAGAAGTAGTATTTATTTTTATAGGGTTGGGTTTCTAGCCTGATACCCAACCTTTCCTCTTTACCGGTCTTATTACTGGTTTAGTGAGGCCAGGGAGTGCGTCGGCTTAGGGTCGAACCATGAACCACCTGCGTGGTTTCCAAGCATTCTATCGCTGTGCCTGACGATAGAAAACTTTCCAATCAGTTTATTGAGCCCTATGAATCGCAGTAAACCTAGGCGTCACGTACGTTTATATGATATAACATACAGTGAGGGCAGTGTTAACAGCTTGAAGACATTTGCAGCACCGCTTTTATTGCTCATAATCTCATCAGTCTTCTCCCACGACTTCGGAAGTTGATTTTTGTGGCCTTCTTTATTGCAATTTGTCTTTTATACCCTTCTATCACACTATTTTGGTGTTGCTTAGTTGTGTAAAGATTCGGTGATTAACTTTTCTCTCTCCACCTAACTATATTGCTTTTTAATACATACCTTCTCTGGTTGGTACGTAGATCACATTATAATCATAAGTGGTAAGCCTTGCTCTATTGATATGAGTATAAAACTTGGGCATTGTGGTAGAGTATAACTCCATTATGTTCTGCCACCTCAATTTTAAATCGAATGAATAAATTTCAGAAGAGCATATCACTTACGTCTGTAGAAGAGGAAGATAATTGTTTATCTTTCCTAGACATATTGCTTAGTCGACGGCTTGATGGGTCAATAAAACGATCTATTTACAGAAAACTTACCTGCACAGAACAGTATTTAAATTATCACAGTTTCTGTCCTGTTCGGTACAAAAGAGCTCTAGTTAGATGCCTCTTCAGTAGAATCCAACGAATATGCACTGAAGACACACTTGATGAGGAAAAAAGAACGTTGACACAAACCATGATTGATAAGTTCATCATCAAGGGATATAAAGTAGTCAGAACACTAAAATCCACTCTCGAACTCACCCCTAAGAAAGACGTGCACATCAGGCTAACCTATGTGAGACATTACAATAGCTTGACAACTAGACCGAGATTGAACACTGCTGTCAATAAGGCTTTTTATGCAACTAAGACCAGAATAATTGAGAATATGAAGCCAAAATATCCATCTAAGCCCTCTGAACATGCGAAAAATGATGTCACACCCCGCTGTATTTACCTATTTGAATATACATGCGAACACACATTTATATAGGGAGGACTCATCGGTTTCTGCAAGTAAGGACTGGCTTCAGAGCATATTCCTAAATGGCTACTCCAGAAGCAAACAGAATCCTAAGAACCCATTAATGGTGAGAATAGGAGACCTAGCTCTTCTATTGAGAAACATATTATAGAGACAGGACATAAAATCGACGTTAACACATCTTTTAAACCTATGTATAAAACATGTCTGGGGGATGGCGTATCCTAATGTTTTTGGAAGCCCTAGCTGGCAATTGTTAAATTTAAACCACCTCAATGCGTTCAAAAATAATTCGTCATGACATTAAATCTTCTTTGGTAAATTTTATTTTGATACCATAGCACATGTACTGTTACCTCTGTTATTTGGTTTAGTGGTTTTCATTGTTATTTCGACCTTCAATGTGTCCTTTTAACTTGAACTAAATATATTTTCTCACCTCGTAACTCTTTATTAATTTCATATACACGCCTATGACAAACCGTGTGTGCTGGATCAGATTGTTCGAAATGTGTGTTGCGCAAATACAACATAACAGGATTCAAACAAATTACGTCTTCGTATTGCTTTATTTAACGTTTTCATCTTATCCTGTCCTCCTACATTCAAATGAAACCATTGTAATAGGCAGGCTATTTTTCTAAATTATCTAATTCAATAGGGTCAATTATTCTAGATAATATAGCTAAAATCCCATTAAAAAATGATACAGTTAAGTGGAGAGATAGAGATTAATCCCCCCAGTCGAAGCAATACCAACCAAATGTCACTAGAATTACGCTTATTCATATTAATAAAGGTTTTTGTATTTCCCAATGAATAAAAAACAAAACGATATTGTTTTTACTGACGTTTCGCTATTTTTATGCTACTGCTAATAGCTTTATCAAAGTATTATTAAACCAGAATTTACTAAATCCACTCAGGATATATATATAACAAAGCGTTAAGGGGGTGAGAAAATAGACTCAGGTCAAGTTAAAGCGATACATTGAAAGTCAAAATAACAATAAAGATCACTAAACCAAGTATCAAAGGTGATAGTACATCTGTTATGATATCAAAACAAAGTTTACTAACTTGATCACCATTCGTCAGTCTGGGGTCATTTTTCGTTGTCAAGTTGGTCAATTGGTAGAGATAATAAAACCAAGTGTAGATTGTTGGATTTGATCAGTGTGTAAAATTATAAAAGCAGTGTGTGCTTACATTGTGAACTTGCATATCACATTCGTGTTGATGATATTGTCACTTCCTGGGGGAGAGGAGCGAGGTGTTGTAACCCGGTCAGATTCTGTTTTAGTCCATCATTCCTATTCAGACAATTTGGATTCCACTTGATAGGAAGTGCTTCTGATATTAGACGTTCTTTGTGATTTCTGAAATGCTTTTCTGGATTATTTCAATATTGTCAAAATCAATTTTGTGGCGTGATTCTCTAGCGTGTAGACCTATGGCCACCTGAGAATTTTTCAAGCTTTTCTAGTTCCACTGGATTTCTCGGTGGTCAAACAAATGCGGCTCTACGGTGATCATTTCTCCGGATTTCGACTTCTCAAGATGTTTGTCCGATGTATATTGCATTACATTCCAAGCATTTTATTTTATAGACACAATTAGATAGGGAATCTTTAGGGATTTGGTCTTTTATATGGACAAGGTTGTTTCGTAGTGTGTCTGATGTTTTGAAGAAAAATGTGATGTCGATCTGATTGAGTACTCTTCTGATATCGTCTGACGTCTCTTCTCTATATGGAATGGCGACTGTTGAGATCCATGTTTTTGGAATACGTTTTCGGCCATACTTAATGTCTGTGTTGATTTTGTTGATGAAGTTCCTCGGGTAGTTGTTTTGCTTGAGAATTTCAGCAATGTTTGATGTTTCTTCTTCTTTTTCTTTCTCATCCGTTAATATTAAAGAGTGTGGTCGTCTAAGAAGACTTGAAACAACTGAAATCTTTGCGCTGATAGGGTGTGATGATCCGAAGTCTAAATATTTATTGAAGAGGGTTTTCTTCCTGAATGTCGATACACTAAAATGTCCGTTTTCCCTTCTCTTAGCTAGGCAGTCTAGAAGTGGTAGTTCACTGACGTCTGATTCTGCCTGATTCCGAAGTGAACTGGATTCTAGGAGATAGACTGTTTATTTTCTCCAGGAATTAACTGTGTAAGTCTCATTTTAGTACTACAGAAGTATCATCCACGTATCCTAATTACATTTTAGGTCTGAGAATGCTTGAAAAGATGTTAGCTTCGAAACTACTCATGAAAAGGTCAGCGAGTATTGGGGAGACTGGTGAACTCATAGCAACACCATTTGTCTTTCTACATAAATTCTCTTTATATGTAAAATATTTACTTTCTAGGGAGAGTTTTAAGCTCTTAATTATTTCACTGGTGTCCAGTGGACACCTTTGTGAAAGCGTTGTATCTGATTCTAGTAAACTGGAAATGATGTCAAGACTTTTTGTAATAGGGACACTAGTATATAATGAGTTAATATCATAGCTTACTATAATGTCTCCCTAATCAATTTCTCGGTGTTCTATTTGGGGTTTGAAATTATATGAATTTCTTACAAAAAAATATCGTATTTTGAGTGTCCTTTTGTAGTAGTTGTGGTATCGAGAGTAAGTATTTAGAAAGGTTGTATGTTGGTGAGTTGGTGAAATCGATTACTGGTCTTAATGGAACTGTGGGTTTACATATTTTTGGTTGACCGTAGAATCTTGAAGGTATATAAGATTTTGGTTTTAGTTTAAATCAGAGTGGATTTCCATTTTCGGGTTTCATTTCTTGAAGGAGTCTGTTTGTATTTAGTTTCATTTTGTTGAATTATTCATAGCCTATACCTGTTGCATGGAAGGTAACAATTAAAAGAAGGCAGCTGGAATGAAAATATGTGATCATGACTACTGAGCAATAAACTGGCGTCGAAATCTTATCCACATAATTAATACACTGTATTACGGGGTGCTATATGAAAAAATAAGAACAACCTACCCAAGATGCAATTACATTCTAACATAGTGTTGAAATTCTACTACGTTTACACCTAGGGGGAATGTATTTAACAGCTTTCTTTAAGCGAAATAAAAATAACCTATTATTTACAAACATCGTGAATAACTCAGTTCACAAAAAAAATGCCTCGAGATACATAATGTACATATGTATAGCAGTAAATACTTTCGAACAAATACAAATATATAAGTAGATTACCCCTCCATAAAGTGAAACAAACACTTATTTCTGCAACTAACTATACGTGATTTGTAAATAAATACTTCAGGTTTATCTGATAAAAATAAAAAGCATTAATGCTTTGCAGTAACAAGCATTAGGAGACATCAGTTGATCGGCATTGAATGGAAATCTAATTTTCTGACACCTACAGACACTATCAGTGTTTATCAAATAGATAGATAAACAACGATGTGAGGACAAATACGCTCCGATGACACTGATTGGTAGCCTCTCTCTCTATATATATATATATATATATATATATATATATATATATATATATAAATGGATGTGTAAGGCTGAAGAGTCCCAAACTAGAACGAAACAACTATCCAGTACTCTGTGGTGGTTCTCGATGATTCTCTAATGGATATCAATCCATGATCAATCTTCAAAAACGAATCAAATCTCTACAAATTAAGTCTTGAAGGATACATTATGCGGAGGTGTCTCAGTTGCTGGGAATATCCCAAGTAAATTTTCGCATTAGTGTAATGAATTATAGCTTAAGATTATATTATGTGCAAAATTTTTGATCATTGCTCCATGGAAATTCTTTCACTTTGATCAACATAAATTCAATCCACATTTTGTAAGTAGAACATTGTTCGATAACCAGCTGAATGATATTTCTATGCTGGATAATTGTTTCAGTATACACACACCGCCAGTGTTCGAACCCAGGACCTCCTGGTTACAAGGCTAGTGAGTTCGTAGACCATTAAGCCACTCAGACCCACCTAATCCACTGGTCAACCCATGAATTCCAACTTCTGCCAATTCACGCACGATGTAACGCGACTGCTACAAGCCACTGTCATCGCCGGCGAGTAGTTGTCTTCACTTCCGGTCACTGGGTGAACTCCACTAGTCACGACTCCTCACTAGAACCACAGGTAACTACCTACCTGAATAGGGCGAGTGGCTAATGAGCATCTCATTGATATTCAAGTGTTGGTTTTTAGGGATTTGGTTGATTGGTTACAGGATTTCACCATGAGCGAACATTGTTTAGAGAACCATTGGAAAACCAGCACTAGAGTACTGGACAGCTGATTTGTCCTAATCTGGGGCTCTTCATCGGTGCGCACCCACCGGGGTTTGAACCCAGGACCTTCTTTATAAATTATTTAAATTAATCCCAGCGTGTTAAGAAAATCAAAACAAGATTTTTCTGAACGTTTCGCCGTGTAAGCCACAGCTTCTTCAGCAGATTTATTCGGATTATAATTAATCATCAAAATATATAGTCAAAATTTACACCTACGGTCTGGAAACTTATAACCAGGACCTTCTTGTTACAAGGCTAGTGATCTCGTAGACCATTAAGCCACTGGGACCCTATCCAATGGCCCATGAATTCTAACTTCTGCCAATTCACGACATAGCGTGACCAATGATTCTCTAACCAATGTCAGCTCATGATGAAATCCTTAAACCAATCAAATCCCTACAAACCAACATTTGGACATTTCTATGCACTGATTAGCCTATAAAATAGTCCATTGACGTTTGAAAAGATAAATGCTGAATTCTAGTCGCTCTAGAAACACCATTACACTCGGGTACAGGTACATGCAGATGACAAGTTCCAGATAGGATGAAACGCTCCTTCTCAATAAACATAAACGCCCACACTTATTTTCAAATACTGATGTTCCACTTTATTAAATGTAGTAGTGTGTCCACATTAACTTTCATGATTTTTCACATCTGTTCAAATATTATTCAACAGTCTTGTCAGTAAAGTTTATTCCTGCAGATAGTTTAGACGTAGATGTTCGTTGCTAAGAATTCTATACTTGAGTTCACTGCTAACTTATCCCCAATAAGAAATTGCCTAGGGTTCATCCCAGTCTACCGTACAGAAAAAATGTTCAGTGTAATAAATGACTTAGTAATATCAGTGACCAAATGCCATCACATCAAAACCCGACTGATATTCCTGGTTGTGGAATAACGTAAAATCGGAGGAAAAACTGTCACAATCCGCTAGATGAACTACATTTAATACGGACTTACTCTTAGTTGAAAAAACGTCTCTTCATACTTTCGAAATTTTCAGGTATTCCTTTTTGTGGAGATTTTGTTTGATTGCATGGAGGATTTCATCATAAGCTGACACCAGTTAGAGAACCACTGGAAAATCTGGGAAGCCGTGATCAGTAGGGTACAGCAGGTTGAAGATGAGGCAGTAACTCATCGAAGAAGACATTGAGAAGTGGTCGCACTATGTCATGAATCGGCAGAAGCTAGAATTCATGGGCTGGACATTGAGTAAGGTCCCTGCGGCTGAATGGTATATGAGCTCGCTATCCTTGTGACCGGGAGGTCCTGGGTTCGAACCCCGGTTGGTGCGTACTGCTAAAGAGTCCCAAACTAGGACGAGATAGCTGTCCCAGGTTTTCCAGTGGTTCTCTAACTGATGTCAGCTCTTGATGAAATCCACCATGCAATTTTCAAAATTAGCCAGAATTACATTTGAGTGATTAATTCTCTCTGAAAACAGTTTATTTTCAGTAATTCAAAACTCCCCATTCCTAGAGCATGCTGAAGGTTGAATAAAATACGATAAATCACTTTAAAAGCTCTGTTAGTGTCACTGTAATATCGAGTATTGAAGAAGTTAGCCAGTGTTGATATGCGTATAGCTTTAGTCTGACGTTTGTCGAACCAGGGTGAGAAATGTTCGGAAATTTGACTATGTATAGCCTTACCTGATCAAAAGCTCCATGGGAGAAGTTAGACCAGCAAATACACATGGAAAAAAGTAAAAAAAAAAGGCAATTTGTCTTTTTATTTCCTGAGTAGGGCATTGATTGGATAGTGAACAGACACCATAACTTAACTTCATTGAAAATCCCTTTGAATGCTTTTCTCAGACAGTGTGATAAGATCTCTCCCTATTAACATCGCCTGTTAGTCGGAATTCTAGGAAGGTTGATTTTTGACGCTTTTGACGAATATTACCGAGTTTCTCGTTCAGTATTCTATTTGAACAAAGTTATGTTGGGCGTACTACTAGACAGCTTAGTCAACGTGTTATTGAACATCTTCCATCGTGGTCTGGCTAAGGACAGACAAAAACAATCCGTAACTCAATTTGGTCACATTTAATTGATAGTGGTCATGTAGTCGAGAATACGAAAGCCTCCAAAGTAATTCATCGTATCCCACCGAATCTTTCTAATAGACTTCGTATTCGTCTACTGTGCATAGATGAGGCAGGCGATAGGCATTCGAACTATTAAACCTAAACTATGCTTATTCAAAAGAAGTTCGTACAGCCATTATCCCTCCCGTGGCCTAATACGACATAACCAACTAAAGACTTCTACACCACCCCTTGTTTATGTTTTCAACCCTCCTCTTTTATCATCCCTTAATCTTATCTTCGTTATAAACGTGCTTCATTTCGTTCCCTTACAATCTAACATTACTTAATCGGTTCATTTGTTTTTACTAGCCTTTATCGACTAATTCCACCTGAACAATTGTTTGTTTAATCGTGCTGTTTTCCATTATTCGTGTTATCACAGATTGCCTCATTTTTTCATCCTTATTATTGATAAAACAATTATTATTATTACTACAACTATTATGACTAATTGCACAATTAATATTCACCACCTTATTATCCTATAAGCAAAACACCATGATTGGTTTATATTTGAATTTTTATTTGTAAACTTATGTAGGTGTATTAGAGTTAAGCCTGATGATATCTAACTGAAAGCACAATATTGTTCGCTTAAATGTGTTGTTCTAAATAACTCTAACTCGGTGAACCAGACACCTAATCAAGTTACTTTTGTATTGCAGAGGCATGAAACTCAGAAAGTGAGTATATTACCCAGATAATGTAGGTTTCTGATCCAATCGTCTATGTACTGCTCCGTCAGCTTGTTCAGTCATTAGGTCATCCAAAAACAAGATAGAGTAATTTCGTTGTTGTTGTTGTTGTTCTTCTTCTTTGGTAAAGGTTACGTCTGGATGCGCTTTGTTAAATACCTACAATATGCTCTTTGCCTAACGTGCTCCTCTCAAAACTATTAATGTATTATCAATATAACGACAACAAAATCAAGATCATATATTATATATTTAAGGTGGTTGTCCTCAAGTTTCTCCATGATAACGGTCCTCTAGGATTGGACCAAGTAGTGATCCTACGGTAACACACTCCATACATCTCCTTACCAAACCAAAAATTCAAGTTCATCGCATACCTTAAGTGAAGTTCCTTTAAAGAAGACACATGATTGCCAATCTGCGAAACTCCCTTTTAATTTGGAAACTACCACTACTATGGCGTACAGTGCCCTAAATATTCATCGACCTTACTCAACAGCTGTACGACAACGGAACATGTCAAGTGATCCACAACGGAAACTCAGCGAGGCGTTTGGAGTAAACACATGAGTCAGACAAGGGTGCCTGCTTATTATCACCAATGAAAGATATTCCTAATTGTGGTGGACTGACTGGGTTATGCGTCAGACAGTGAGTGGGAAACGAGAAAACAGGGAGGGATAGGCTGGACCGACCGACGTGAAGAACCTAAAAGACCTGGATTTTGCGCGTGGATGATTTATTTTTGATGTCAAACAAAATCGAAGACTAACAAGCGAAAACAGACAAACTGGTTGAAGAAGTAGTCGGCGGAGACAAAACTGCAAGTGAACATAGACAAGACGGACGTTATGAAAACAACCAACAACAATAACAACAACAGCAACAGCAAGCGCCAATCACCATCAACAACGGGAGGGATTTGAAAGAGGTTAGTTACTTCATTCACTCACTTATCTAGCATTGAGCATAGTCTCAACTACAGGAAGTTGGAACGGACGAGCATTTCAAATCTATCGAGAATCGGGAAGGCATCGAGAAACACATTCATCAACTTGAAACCAATCTGGATATCTTCGTCACTCAGCGAGCATCAACAACAAAATTCGGTCGGATTTTCAATACAAACAACGTCAAGTCAGTCAGCTCTTCTATACGGATCAGAAACTTGGCGGGCGGGTCACAAAGAATATTTCCAACAGCCTGTTGCGATGCAGACCTTCATCAACCAACAACTTTCTTCGCTGGATCTATACTGAAGATCATATGGCCGGGTCGGGCCGGAAACAATCACCAACAAGAAACTATGGCTGGGAACAAACAAACAAAACAAGAACAAACCAATCGCCAGTCAACAAATATGCAGGAGAAAGTGGAGATGGATGGATTGGACACTCGCTTGCTGAGGAGGCCGCCAGTGGGTGACATGGCGCGCGCGTCAGGTGATTTCGCGAGTGGAACCAAGCCAAAAGGGAGGCACGCGGCGCCTTGGTCGTCAATGCAAGGGTGGGTGACATGGAGGAGATGGTGTGAAGAGGAGTTGAAAGAGTATGGACTAACATGGATGCAGGTGAAAAGTACAGCAAAAAGAAGACAGAAGCAAGTGGAGACGTGCTGTTGAATCCCTATTTTCCACTAGGAATCCAAGGAAACAATAATAATATTATACCACTCCCTTTATCCGTTCATTACATTTAAATGCAAACTAAATGTCTTTGTTTGAGTTTCACTAATTCTAATAATTAATCAAGTGTTCGTTTGCAAGGATTTGATTAATTTCAGGGTATTGGAGTATTGCACAGCTGTTTCGTCATCAGTGCACACTTACCCACCACCGGGGTTCCAGCCCATGAGCTTCCCGTGAGTGCGACCTCTGACCAATGTCATCGCTGGTGAGTATTTGCCCTCACACTTGACTTACTGTATCCTATTGGTCATGACTTCTCACTAGAATCCAGGTAAACACCTACCTGAATGTGATCAGTCGCCAGGTTCTAGGTCCGAACTTCAGTGGACGCGTACCGCCGAAGAGTCCCAAACTAAGAATAGTTCTCCAGTACTCTCAGGTTTTTCAATGGTCTTCTTAACGATGTCAATTCATGATGTAATCTTGACAACTAATAATTTTAATGGCTTGTATGAATCAATTGCTTCTCTATTACATAAACTTCTTCATATCGCAAATTTCTCAAGTATTCTATCTATTAGTAGATATAAAAACCAATAATCATAGTGAAAACAAAAAATTTTGAAGTTAAATGTAAGAGTGATTTTTCTAAACATTTTTGCCTAAAACTTCGTTTGGTTTCCCCTTGAGCAAATGAATTTCATGAACTTTAGGTTAGTTACTATGACAACAAACAGATGACCAAATTTATTAATTTTCTTTTTTTTCCAAGTGTTATGTATGTTTGATACAATCAAACAAGGAGAAGAATATGAATAAAAATACGCCTTAATTTGTATATACAAAGATTTAAACATAATAAGGTTAAACAACTTATTATTATTATTATTGAAATTAGAATGTTAACTAACTTCACCTGATGTGTATTTTAATGTTGTGTGTTGTATTCATTCATGGAGTACAATTAATGGAATGGAGAAAAGAACAGAACAATATAGTCAATTAATTAAGCATATACCTCTGGTAAACATTAATAGGCAAGAAAATCTGACGAAGTTTGTTTTTATCTTTCATTTCACATATAGTACTCTTTTGCTACTTATTTACTACTTGGATACTGGATTCGAGCCTGAGTAGGAACACTATCACTCACTCACTGGGGAGTGCAGTACACCCAGGCTATGGGTCCCAGAGAGGACGAAATGCGCATCCCGAATTCCCTTCTCCTGGTCACCATCCACCAATCTACTTTAAGTCAAATAAACAAACATCGTCTAATCACCTGTACAAAGAGTCAGCTGGTCAACCAGAAGCCGAATATTTCGGTTCAATCAATTAATCGGGAGGTCCAAATTGAATTGAATTACTTATGTCAAGTTGATATCAACTTAATGAGGATGCGGTGTACTGGTATATACACTCCACTTCCAGCAGATGACTTATGATTTCAGATCTCTACTTTCACTTCTTCAACCTGAACAATTGGTTAACGTAAAAAGATCCCTACACAATAAATGAAGCTTACAGTCAGCTGTACGACAATGCTGCATGCCAAGTAATCCACGACGGGAAACTCACAGAATCCTTCGAAGTAAAGACGGGAGTAACACAAGCTGACCGCCTACTATCTCCAGTGAGTTTCCTGATTGCAGTAGATTGGATAATGCGACAGGCAGTGGGCAATGAGGAAACAGCATTCAAATGGACCCAAAGGAAAAACTTGGAGGATCTGGACTTCGCCGATAATATATGTCTGATTTTCCACAAACTAGAAGATATGCAAGTGAAAGGCAACAATTTGCCAGAAGATGCACCAAAGATGGGATGAAGAGTCCTGGCTAACACCATTAACAGTAACAACAACAACAGACAACAATCAGCCAGCGTAAATGGGAGGAACCTGAAAGAAACAACCTCCTTTACCCACCTACCTACTCACCTGGGAGGCATCGTTTCAACTACAGGCTGACGGAACTGATGAGGATATCAAAGCAGCGACGATCGAGAAAGCAAGATAAGCTCTCATTACATTCAAGTCTGCGTGAAGGTCAACAGCACTCAGCATGAAAATCAAAATAAGATCCGGATTTTCAACTCCAATGTGAAGTCAGTGCCACTCATTATACGGATCAGAGACTTGGCGCGTCATAAAGAGCACCTCAAACAAACTACAGACCTTCATCAATAGCTGTCTTCGCTGCATACTACTCAAGATCAGATGGCTAGCCAGAAAAGGTCAGCAACAAGGTGGGATCTCTGGGAGCAAACCAACTCAGCATGAATCGATTGTACGACAAATCTGCAGGAAGAAATAGAGATGGATTGGACATACTTTGAGAAAACAAACCATCAAGTTACATCACTAGACAAGGCCTCGAGTGGAACCCGCCCGAAAGGGAATTGGCGAGTTGGTCGTCCAAAGGTGACTTGGAGGAGGTCATGTGAGGAGGAAATGAAAGCATTTGGGCAGACTTGGAGCGTTGGCTGAGAAAAGAACTCAATGGAGACTTTTGGCTGAATCCTTGTCTTCCTTTAGGAATAAAAGGAAATAATAATAACAAATAATACAGTCAGGTACATCAGAAATATGCTCTGGATAACTGAGATCCACAAAACGTATCCATCTGAAAACCTAAAAATTAGAAGACATAGGGATGTTTCGATGGTGTCATTTATTGTCCTCTTGGAGGAAGACGAAAAATACCGTGAAGCAAATTTACACTTGTCATTTATAAATAAGATATTACAAATGAAGCATCAATCAACTTTTAAGTTTGAGACCAGTGTTTTTTTTAAAAAAAAATATCTTTGAAAACACACCACGTAGTTCAGCGTTGAAGAGGCTTTTGTTTTCAGAGAATTCATTCTCTTCTTAAGCTGTACAATCCCATTAATGCACAATATCTCTTTTCAATGAAAAAGGCTGGTAACAAAAGTGATGAATTATCACAAACATAGCTGTTAATATTAGTCAGTCAATAGAAGGTGTTGAATATGGTTATTAGAGTCGCGTAATAAAATGACTATTTTAACGAATAAATTGAAATCAAGAGGCATGTAAAAAAGCGAAGGAGAATGTGAGATTACTCTTGAGAGTTGTAAAGAAATACAAGAGTTATAAAGGAGTTAGAAAAACAGGAATACAACACATCAAGTCAGTAGAAATCAGCATGGTTGTTTCAATGGCAGTAGTAGGAGTGATTGAATAATTTCCTTTTGTAAGCATAGGTCCGGTCTTTCTAATTGGATTTCTGTTTTATCGTAAGAATCGTTGATAATACCAAACAGAAAAAAAGTTTACTTTCTATGAACTAACAGAACTGGAACATTTGAATCCATCACTAATGTCTAAGAGAACACCAGAAGCATAATAAACAAGCTAATAAATTTCATTTCCTATTAGACTACAACGCAGACTGAATTATTGATATAAGTATAGAACTTGGGCATTATGGTAGAGTATAACTGCATTATAGAAAAGATTTTATTTTGATAAAGTGTCACACAGTGCTACACAGTATAATTAACTGATGACCACGTTTCGAGCACAAATCATTGCCACTCATAATCATATCAAGGCACCTACTCACACAACTTTTTCCTTCATTTATATACATGTGTGGAATTGACCAGATATTTGAATAAAAATCAATATAGGATAATGTACATTCAGAAATAATAATACGAGTGCTATTGATCAATTACAATCAGATGGGATATAAGACGAGTATTTTTTTATATAGTCATAATAAGTAACTTGTTAGAATTTTGTGATGTACGTGAATTGACTAGAAATAGAATTTTGAGATTATTTATTATCCTCCTCTGATTTGACTGATTGGCGGTAATAATATCTTCCACATCTCCGGTATTTGCAATATAGTCACTTCTGTTGCATGTGTTGTGTTGCATGTGTTGTGTTGGGTGTAGACTCGATGAAGCAGGTAGGATTCAGTAATCAATCTCTCTCTATCTCCACCTACATAGATTACTTATTACAATCTTAACACTCTCCCATCCTATTGTGTGGTTGTGTGTTAATACATGTAGAGCAATTTTTGAGCTTTTTTCTAAATTACTTATCTTCTCGGGGTCAACCATTCTTACCTTAGCCACTAAATTCTTATGTTCCGACAATCTGATTACCCTCGATCTACTAGTTTGACCTATATAGTTGACCAGGTTCACCGTTATTGTGAGGTATTTTGTAAATTATATTGTTTTGTTTAATTGGCTCCACCGGGTCTTTTAGCCTTTAATGCTTGTCTCTGGTGATAATAATCAATTTTCTCTGTATATTTACACCTTAGATCCATGGTAATTTTGGTACAGATTTACTAATAAACCACCAAAAGTGAACTTTAGAATGATGATAATACTTGACACCTCATTTGAAGGTCCTAGACTTGATTTCTGGAGTGATTGCACCAGTGTACTGCTAACAGGTTGTAAAACAAAAATTCGAAATTGCTGACCACCTGCAACTAATATTTAAATGGTTTCCGAGATGGTGTTGATTCTTGACGAAATTTGTGTTTTACGTTATTGTATATATACGTTTAATTTATGATACGTGTATATTTATTTCAATAAGGCATTAAGGAGATGAATTTCGCGAGATGATGGCATCATTTCGCTTTACAACTAACATGGTTAACAATAATAAAATAAAGATCATGACAGTTACTCAGTTTCTATCCAGTATAAACGTTCCCTGGTGTAATGTTTGTTCTCAAGGGCTCGAAAAATATGCACGAGTGACACATTAATGGATGAGTTTCGACATATACATTCAGTTTTATTAGCTTATGGTTATCCGGAAAACTTTACCATTTGTCACAGTAAAGAAATACCACATCTCGAAAAGACAGCTTCTGTATCAAAGAAAGCTATCTTGAATAACCTACCATTCAAGGGCGACCAGATTCTGCAGTTGACAGCTAGCTCAAAGACTTCAGTCAGCCATCAAACGCACATTCTACGCCGCCGCATCTCTTTTTCTCACTTGCCGAACATTTTCGATCCCTGTACCTGCGATTAATGGACGAAAGTCTGTGGATTCCACTGTGTCAAAGTGTATCTACAAGTTCACCTGCAGCTGTGGTGACACCTATGTAGGTAGAACCAACAGAATGTTCTAATGTCGTTGAAAAGAACATGTTCCAAAATGGCTACTAAATCACATAGAAAATCCCAACGTGATTTTTAATCTGAATAGAAATCCAGCATCAACATCATCCATTGCAAAACACTTATTAATGTCAGGTCACAAAATCAATCAATATTAATGACTGTTTCACAATTATTTAATCAGATAGCTCTAATTCCAGGTTGGTTATTGAAGGTGATGGAAGCACTTTTGTGGATTGATCACATACAGCCTAAATTGTGTATACAAAAATCAATAGACTTCAATCTTCGCCTACCATGGACAACATGACCTACCTTAATATGATTGGTCATTAGTATGTACTTTTGTTTTTATTTAACTGAGCAATTTTCATGAACTTTACTTTATCATTGTTAACCATGTTAGTTGTAAAGCGGTAGGAAAGAAACTACGAAATGATATCATCTCGCGAAATTTGTTTTCTTAATGCCTTATTCAAATTACTCAGTTAATTAAAAAACAAAACTACATACTAATGACCAATCATATTAAGATAGGTCATGTCGTCCATGGTAGGCGAAGATTGAAATCTATTGATTTTTGTATACACAATTTAGGCTGTATGTGATCAATCCACAAAAGTGCTTCCATCACCTTCAATAACCAACCTGGAATTAGAGCTATCTGATTAAATAATTGTGAAACAGTCATTAATATTGATTGATTTTGTGACCTGACATTAATAAGTGTTTTGCAATGGATGATGTTGATGCTGGATTTCTATTCAGATTAAAAATCACGTTGGGATTTTCTATGTGATTTAGTAGTCATTTTGGAACATGTTCTTTTCAACGACATTAGAACATTCTGTTGGTTCTACCTATATAGGTGTCACCCCAGCTACAGGTGAACTTGTAGATACATTTTGAAGTTCAGTCCACAGAATGTCGTCCTTTAATCGCAGATACAGGGATCGAAAATGTTCGGCAAGTGAGAAAAAGAGATGCGGCGGCGTAGAATGTGAGTTTGATGGTTGACTGAAGTCTTTGAGCTAGCTGTCAACTGCAGAATCTGGTCGCCCTTGAATGGAAGGTTATTCAAGATAGCTTTCTTTGATACAGAAGCTGTCTTTTCGAGATGTGGTATTTCTTTACTGTGACAAATGGTAAAGTTTTCCGGATAACCATAAGCTAATAAAACTGAATGTATATGTCGAAACTCATCCATTAATGTGTCACTCGTGCATATTTTTCGAGCCCTTGAGAACAAACATTTCACCATGGGAACGTTTATACTGGATAGGAACTAGACTGGTAAAATGAAGACATATACATAAATGCTTGTGTTTGCAAAGTATGTGTACAACTATACCTACTGGAACTAAGTTAAAAGCCGTTTAATAGGTATATTTTAAACAAAATACACTTTAATAGTAATCACTCTATGGAGAATAATAAAAATACAGAATGGGCTTTTCATCACTTCACATAGTGGAACAGTAATTCTCCTTTTGACAAATAAACAACTGCATAAAATAGTGAAAATAATAAAACTGCAAAAACTGATAGTTAATGGAAGAATAATATATGATAATAATAATACGAATAATCTTGGTAATAAATTACTGTTAATTTTCAGATTATAGAGGAGTAAGTTTTTAAACTCATTTCTGACATTAGTCTCTTGATACAATAGCCATGCTAAATATGCTAAAGTATGGTTGAACATCCAAATTCACTCGTACAAGCATCTTCGGTCACACAGCGCTAGAATGCTCGCCAGTCACGCCCCATATTATCCGGGTTTCGATCCTCGGTCACCGACGCACTCCTTTGCCTCACTAATCCAGTAATAAAACCCGTAGAGAGACAGAAGATTGGGCATGAATGAGGCTAGCAACCCAATCTCTTGTAGAAACAAATATCACTGCTTCCGAAACTTCAAAGCTCTAGCTTGAAACCCTGTGTCCCACTGGGAAAGTAAAAGAAAAAAAAATAATGAATAGCATGAGCATAAACTCTCATGAAAGTTCTTGTGGTTTCACCGAAAGAGATACAAGGAGAAAGTTGCAAACGCAGAGGATACTGAGTATCAGATACAATGACTTTAGCCAGTTTGCGTGCAACAATTAAACACCCTACCAAAAAAACTGTTAGGCAGTTGGATCAGTCTTCACCGTCCTGCTTAATACAAGTCCAAAGAGACATAAAGTGGTACAGTAAAGAAGAATGCATAGAATACATGTATTAATAAATTGTAAGAGAAGAGTTTGAGCTGGTGCAAGAAGGTTTCAGCTTCCTCATGTAATAAGTTAAACGAACGATTTTGATGTAGTTGTGTTCTCTGAGCTGGATGGTTTATTTGCGAAGCTTTCATTGCCCTACTAGTTAACGTCTTCGGTGATACTACTTCAATTTGAAGTGAGCCTAAAGATTTATTTCTCCACGAGTTTATCAGTCACCTCTCTTAGTAACCTTGAACGTGACTGGTTGATTTCGTGGGGTTTCACACCCTCTAGGCTACTCCTATTGGTACTGATTGTTTCCTTGACCTGAGGTTTGATCATGGGTTTGTGAAATTTTTTTTATCGATCGGTAAATTTTTTCTCTGTCAATGTGTCCACTGATTGACGACTCTCTAGAATACCAGGCTTATAAAAATTCTCTAGCATTCTTGGTGTTTCTTCTGTCTAATATTTGAACGTTGTCCTAGTCGAATTGATGTCCGTTGCTGTGTGTATGCAGCGATATGAGGGATTGGATGTGATGTCTTTTGACAGCTGGTTTATGTTCATGGATATGAAGAGGAAGACGACATCCACTTCAGCCAATATAGTGTTTTTCGCAGTTGTTGCGACTTATTTTCTAGATGATGTTGGTTTTATCTGCTTTCATTGTTGAGTCTTTTGGTTGACACAGAGCTTAGTGAAGTAATTGTGTTGACATGTGTGCAGCATTAAATTCTTAAGGTTTAAAGGATCTTGTAGTAATTTCTGAGATGCCTTTTATAGATGCCCTTTCTAGCATTCATTAAGATGTGAGTAGACTAACAGAGTCGGGAAGTGAAACTGATAACAAGCTCGATTTGTTGCCTTACGCACTGCCGTCGGCACTACAAGAATCCTGGGACTGAATAATCCCATACTCATGTACAAATTGAAGATTTAATCAACCAAACAAATTTTCTGATCGCAACTTCTGACGATGAAATACAGGGCTTCAAATCAAACATCATTGATCGCTTCCACCAGTACCTCAGTAAAAAACACACGGAAGTCCGCAACTACCTAACAAAGTAGCATCGAGATGTATTAAAATAGTTAAAAAAACGACAAATAACTGCTTATAAACCGTCCTGAAAATGGAGATAGTGTAGTTCTTTTGGACCGAAAAGATTATGTGGTGAGAATGAAGAGTACACTCTCAGACAAAAATATATTTTTTTTCAACCACCCAACGAAAGAGACAAAATTAAACTAATTGAGAAAAACCTCACAGATGTTTTGACAAAAGTGAGTACTGATCAGTTAATTAGTTGCTATCTCTAGAATCGAATCCGACCAGCATCTTCAATAATACCAAGGCTTTAATGGTTTACCTGAGATACACAAAGTGGGTTACCCGATCTGTCCAATTCTGGATACATGTCAGGTTCCCTTTATCACTATGTTGCAAGATGGTTGGCTGATATTCTGAAACCTGTAAGGAAACATCTTTGAGCATACTCGCTTTGTGTCAACTTCCAATTCATTGACTGCATGCAAGATATGCAAGTTACTTACAAAAGTATGCAATATTTCGACATCTAATCACTTTTCTCCAATGTCCCACTTATAGGAACCATGCCTTATATGTAAAAAATACATAGATGAAAACCAGTTTAACACTAGAAAACCAAGAACATATTTAAAAGAACTGCCGCTGAGATAGATGTACTCTCAATGTACAGTTGACATTCAGTGACACCATCTACAGACAAAGGACTATGCTTCAACGTAATCTTCCTTCTGTCCGTTACTAGCAGACTGTTTCATAGCTGACTTTGAGAACTCTCCAATAAAGTTGACCATGGACAGTATACAACCGCATAAAAAGTACGTGGATACAATTTTCATCATCTGCGAAAGCAGTTCACAACCTCAATCAATTACTGCAAGTATTTAAAAACTGGTAATTGGACAGTAAAATTCACTTTAAAAATGGGAAACGAATCCAAAACTCTCTTCCTTCATGTGGAAATAACCAGACGACCCTATGGAACCTTCAGTAGGTAACCCGATCGCAGCGATAAGCCGACAGTTTCCTACAGTTGGGTGCCTGTTGAAGGAAAACAAAAACTAATCAAATCTCTTACCACTCAGATCCAAAGTGTCTGCAAACCTGATGACCTTGAATCTGAACTAGATCAGTTTCATTAATATAATTGATCTCTAAGGGTCTAAATAGAACCCCATTAAATTTCTCCAAGTGTAATCAAGTTTCATTTATCGCATAAGTTCAATTCTACCCGCAACAACTTTACATGATTTCTATTAATTGTAAATGAAAATGTCTTCCTTACCATGTACTATGCACAGCCATCTTGGGTAATAGCATTGAAGCGTTGTAATCATAATATTACTAAATTTGAACAATTCACCTTTATACATACACTAGAATACAAACGCTTATTAGTCAAAAATACTACGATACGACCAGTGTTTCTGTCAAAATATGAAAATTCAATGTCACTGAAAATGATGTGAGTAAATGTTTCCCGACTTAATGCGTTCATTGGTATACCATTCGATAAAAAAACACCTTCCCGAGCAGATTTCTCTTTTAAGCAATGTCTGCTTGGAAGACAGCACCAAAACCTGGCAGTCTGCTTAAATCACTACTGGGCTACCTAATTTTTCTATTCATCAAAATGTGCATCCAGGCTACTCTGTATCATGTTGGCTTTATTATTCAGTTACATATGTGAATTGCGATTTATACTCACATTCATTATCAGTTATTATTATTATTATTATCATAATGCGACAGACAGCGGGCAATGAGGAAACAGGCATAAAATGGACTCAGTCAAAAAACGTGGAGGATCTGGACTTCGTCAATGATATATGTCTGATTTTATACAAACTAGAAGATATGCAAGTGGAAAGCAACAAGTTGGCGATAGAAGAGGCATCAAAAATAGGACTTCAGTTGAACATAGAGAAAAAGGAGGTGATTCCTGGTCAACAGCAATGGCAACAACAACAACAACAGAAAACAATCAACATAAATAGGAGTAACCTGAAAGAAACAACCTCCTGTACCTCCCTACCTGGGAAGCATCGTTTCAACTGCACGAAGACGGAACTGACGAGGATATCAAAGCAGCGAGGATCGAGAAGGCAAGGGAAGCTTTCACTACTCTCAAGTCTGTGTGGAAGTCAACAGCCACTACTCAGCATGAAAATGAAAATAAGATGTAGATTTTCAAGTCCAATGTGAAGTCAGTTCTACTATACGATTGGATCAGAGACTTGGCGCGTCATAGAAAGCACTTCAAACAAACTACACACCTTCGCTCAATACTCAAGATCCGATGGTCAGCCAGAGAAGATCAGAAACAGGGAGCGATCTCTGGCAAGGAATGAACAATCCGACCAGGAACCGATTGTGCAACTAATCTGCAGGAAGAAATGTAGATGGAATGGCCATACTATGAGAAAATAAACCATCAGGTGACATCACTGGACAAACCCTCGTGTAAAACTCGAAAGGGGAGCAAGAGTTGCTCGTCCAAGTGTGACTTAGAGGAGGTGATGTGAAGAGGAGATGAAAATCTGTGGGCAGACTTGGAGCCAGGTGAAAACTCTAGCAGAGAACGAACACAATGGAGACGTTTGGCTGAAGTTCTATGTTCCTCTAGGAATTAAAGGAAATAATAATAATGTAATAATCATTATTCAGTTAGGATTCAACCTGCCACTACGGAGTTTACGAAGAAAGTGGAGAAAAAGATAAGCAGGTTATTAAGGCCTGTTTTGGACAGAACAGTACAACTTTAGATAATGCACATTATCGATTCTTTATTTCATTGACAATTCGACACCTGGACTGTATACCCTGCAATAGAACAAGCAGGAAATTTCACAATATGTATTAAAGAATTTTTCAGAACAAATTTATTATTACTCAGCACTGGTTGACGCAGGATAGAATCTCAGAAGGGACATGAGTCCCTTCAAGGTTTCAGATACTCCTTGCTGACTGGCGAGTGCCAACTAGCACGAAACCTAGGTGAGGTGAGGCTTCCTCTGGCCGATCGCCTCCAACCATCATCAAATCAGTGTGCACTGTGATGGCGAGCTACATAGTACAAACCTGACTGATAGAGTTCAGTCCGCACCAAAGAAGAGACTAGACACATCACACTAGTTACTAGTGTTCTCTTATTATTATTATTATTATTATTATTATTATTATTATTAATCAGTTGGTTAAAATTCAGAAAAGGAATTATTTTTTCAGTTACAATCGAGTATATTCTAGGAAACCTTTTTATTATTATATTTAGCCCCTATATCATGGATTACCTCGTAAATGTGAATCATTTCGCCTTCCTCAACTTATTCACATAAATTAGAAAACCATTTTTAAAAGCACCATGGAGTAATGGGGTTTCTCATAGTACGCACCCATCGCCGGACTTCGAACCAAGGACCTTCTGATAACAAGGCTAGAGAGCTCCTAGACCATTAAGCCACTGGGACTCAATCCAATAACCAGCCAGTCCATTAATTCTTACTTCTGGCAATTCATGAAGTTTCACCACCACTTCGCAATGTCTTCTTCGATGAGTCACTGCCCCACCTTCAACCTGTCAGCACATGATGAAATCCTGCAAACAATAAAACTAAATCCTTACAAAACCTGTGTTTGAAGATTATTCACATTAATTATGAATTGAAAAATTTAGGATACTCCGCTACAAACCTTCACCAACAGCTGTCCTCGCTCTATACTAAAATAAGATTAGATAGCCGGTCAAAAAAGATAAGCAAGCAACAAGGAACTGTATCAACAAACCAACCGTCAAGTTATTTCCCAGAATACAGATAGAAGTTGGTGGGGATGCATTGGACACACGCCAAGGAGGCAGTTGAGTTGTCAAACGGAATCTTAATGACAAAATACGAGTTGGATATCAGTGCATAGGTGACATGGAGAAGACCATATTAGGAAGGAATAAAAGCTTCCGGGTGATCGGGAAACCATCTGAAAATAGCTACTGAACACAGAGGGTATTGTAGGTTTGCTTCTGAAACCCTAGGTTTCACTCAGAACCTAAAAGATTATTAGTAGTACTTATGCATTCTTTGGAAATGTGATCATCAGAAATATCAGTCCAACAGCATCGATGTCGGTATACCGATCCATTAGCTAAAAGAACTATTACTACGATGCACCTTCAACATATACCTTAGTTTCAACAACGAAATATACAGACAAGTAGATGAAGTAGCAATGGGTTATCCCCCAGAACCCCTCCTGACTGACTGCCTTATGGCTAGCTTAGAAAACAACTCCTTATCATCAACTAACGACGACTTCCACCTTTACAAGACATACATCAAGGAAAACTTCATTATTTGTGATGAGAATTGTGATCTAATAAACCTACTTCAAATCTTTAATAACGCCCAAGCAAACATTGATTTCACCCTGGAAGTTAAGTCTAACTCAATGTTTCATCTCCCCGACGTTCAAGTACGAAGGAATGCTGATAACTCACTGAGAAGATCCATCTATAAAAACCAAAATGGAACGAACAGTTTATTAACTTTCAAAGTTATGTACCTCTAAGCAGAAAAAGAAACCTAATATACTCTATTTCCTCGAAGGTCCGGAAGATTTGCACTGAAGAGTCAATCGATGAAGAATCACAAAATCTCCGAGAGACATTAACAGAGGATTGATTCCCACCCAGATTCATAGACAAACACGTGAAAAGTTCAAGTCGCCTGCAAAACGATACTGATATCAAACCTCGAATTTAAAAGTGACACTGAACCAAAAATTCTCAGCAGACGCCGTTCGAAGTCTCTCAGTAAGACATACTTTAACACCAGCCTACGAATAACATTCTCTTTGCAAGAAACTACTCACTCACCCAACCCTTGAAAGACGAGCTGTCGGTCGCATTGTGCCACTTCAACAGGCATATCAGAAATATGCCTATTTTCAGTGCAGCCTCCTGATATATTCCACAGAATTGAATGAAACAATAAATCATATAAATTTTGATGTTAATAATTTCGAACTTGAGCTAATGTGAACCTGTCAATCATCATGTTGCCATAAATAAAAGTTAAGACACATTTAAATACTCAGCTATTCTTCGAGTATATAAGAAGCTTCTTTCTAAATCTGACTGAACATTACTCAACATTTAAATATATGAATAGATAGGAGGAACACCAATGGGACAGCCCATATCAGGATTAATAGCTGAAGCCGTCATGCAAAGATTAGAATAATTAGCTCTCCCTATAACTAAACCGAAAATCTGGACAGGTACGTTACGTTAATGACACATTTGTAATAATTAAGAGAAATGATTTAGAATATACCCAGCTTAAATTAATAAACAACATATTTGAAGATATCAAATTCACAACAAGAGAAGAAGAATTAGATGCCAATAGAATCCCATTTTTAGATGTCTTTATCAGGAGAACCAACACAGGAAATTTAGGAACACAAATATACGTAGAAAATCAACGCACACACAGATCAAATACTCAACTATACTAGCAATAATCCAATTACTCACTCACAAAAGAAACTGTGTGCAGACATTGTTCAAAAGAGTTCAAACACACTGTAGCACTGCAAAGTTGAAAAGAATGGAAGAAAAATACCTACAAATAGTCTTCATAATGAATGATTATCCACAAACTTTTATCAAAACGTGATTAAAATCGAATCACAAAACCAACAAAGAACCATCATCAAAGACCAAAAGAAAATTCATCCTACCATACATGAGAAATATCTCTGGAATAACAGCTAGAATACTGAAACCGCTTGATATAGATATAGCACACAAGCCAGTCAAATCGCCTAATTTGATATTATGTAAACCGAAAGATCCAACAGAAAAAGGAGATAAAATTAATACCATTTACAAAATAAATTGTATGAACTGTAACAGACAGTATATCGGTGGTCGAAGTGGGCGTCCCCTCCAATCAGAATCCAAGAACACAAGTCAGCCGTGAAAAGACATGATATACATTCCTGTTTCACATCAATGCACCTAGACAATTATGGACATCAGTTTGATAACTGGGATAATGTCGAAATCTTAGACAGAGGAAACACCACCAAAAGTACAGTCAGGGAATTCCTAGAAGCCTGGTACTCAAACGAATATGCAATTAGAAAACAGAAAGATTGAGCGAAGAAATATTTACTTTTCAATTAGATCCTCATATTTGGCTCTACTCTAATATATACAGCATTTTAATTATCACCACTTGATTGGTAAACTGTTGTATTGTAATTAAAATGCTATATGTATTAGAGTAGAGCCAAAGATGAGGATCTAATTGAAAAGTAAATATTTCTTTACTCAATCTTTCTGTTTTCTAAATGTCTAAATGGGGATTTTTTTCTTTATTGAATATGCAATTTACAAACGCGTTAATGCGACAGAAAACGGCAACCAACGAGGGAACAGGCATAAAATGGACTGACACAAAAGACTTGGAGGACCTGGATTTCGCCGATGATATATGTCTGATTTCCCATAAACTGGAAGATATGCAAGTGAAAAGTAACAAGTTGGCAGAAGAAGCATCAAAGATAGGACTTCAAGTGAACATAGATAAAACAGAGATGATGAAGATTCCTAGTCAACAGCAACAACAACAACAGACAACAATCAGCATAAATAGGAGTAACCTGAAAGAAACAACCTCCTTCACCTACCTGGGAAGCATCGTCTCAACTACAGGCGGAACTGACGAGGATATCAAAGCCAGAATCGGAAAAGCAAGACAGGCTTTCATTACTCTTAAGTCTGTGTGGAGGTCAACAGCACTCAGCATCAAAAATAAGATCCGGATTTTCAACTCCAATGTGAAGTCAGTGCTACTATACGGATCAGAGACTTGGCGAGTCATAAAGAGCATCTCAAACAAACTCCAAACCTTCATTAACAGCTGTCTCCGCTCAATACTCAAGATCAGATGGCTGGCCAGAAAAGATCAGCAACAGGGATCTCTGGGAGCGAACCAATCAGGAACCGATTGTGAAACAAATAGGCAGAAAGAAATGGAGATGGATGTGGACATACCTGGAGCAGGGTGAAAAAGTTGTCAGAAAACCGAAGGCAATGGAGGTGCGCAGCTGAAGCCCTATGTTCCTCTAGGAACTAAAGGATACAATAATAATAATAAACACGTTAACATAGACCGAATATATCAACTAATAAAAAGTAAATCAGGTGACCGGAAAGTTTAAAATCCAAGTCAATAGAAAATGATCAATACACGTATGTAAAGATGGTTACTGGGAGACGCACTTCTGTCACTCATGAAGAAATTTAAATCATATGAATTTATGCGAAAAATTGCGCTGAAGGGGGATGTTGTCCAGAAGGAGGACGAAAGCTCCGCAACTAAACCGACCAGCTCCTCAGAGAACACTACTAATTGCAAATCATCCACCTGAGCTACAAATCTTATCTTTTATTACTCACATAAATATTATATCCACTGATATCAGTTTACATTTGATTGATTTCCACTAGTATATTAAAAGGTGAGTATAGCTCAGTTGGATGTTTTCCGTGTTCTTACACCTGCTAGGCTGTAGTGTTTCTCTCACAAAGACAATAAATGCTAGACAATTTTAACCATCTGGCTCAAAGAAAATAAAACAATATTGAAAACTTTTTAGTGATGTTTAATTTCCTTTAGGCTCTTTGTATTTTACTTCGGTGGCTATTTTTTGAACGTCTAATTCGTAAATCTCTTTAAAATAAATGACACTGTACTGATTTAATGACGAATAAAATGCATCGTTTATTGAAATCGAAAGCCTTCTAACTGTTTCTTACTTCACCTTCAAGAGTTCGCTCAAGGAAATTTGATTCTTTTCTTCTAGTTTGATCTGAGATCCAAATCAATTGGAGATCCACTGCGAACCCCAGAGCATTGAACAGTGCTGTCTTGTCCCACTAGGGATTGAACCTAAGATCTTCAGGTTACAAGGTGACAATCTTGTTGACTCTTGACTCACTGCATTGGAATTCAATGGCCCATGTATTCTAACTTTTATCAATTCACCATTTTAGTGCAACCGTCAGCCGACATCATCACCGAGTACTTGTTGTCACACTCAACCTAATGAACCGCGCTGGTCCCGACTTTGTCCCACAGTCAGTTACTAGGAAGCATCAGAATTGTTTTCAAGAACCCATTCTTGTAGGGGTTTAATCTATTTTAAGATTTTGACCAAGAATTGATGTTAGTAAGAGATCAGTTAGAGAACCATTGAAAAAACAACTGGACAGCTATTTCATATACTAGTTTGGGAATCATAGGCAGTACACACCTACCACCAGGGTTCAAACCCACGACCTTCCGGTTACATGTAACCAAGCTCGTATAAGATTAATCCACAGGGACCCAATCCAATGGCCCATGAATTCTAACTTCTGCCAATTCACGACATAGCGCGACCACTAGCCAAAGTCTTCGGCGAGTATTTGTCCTCACACCCGACCGGCTGCACCCTACTGGTCACGACTTCCCACTGGAACCCAGGTAACTACCTACCTGAATACGGCCAGTCGCCAGTGAGCATCTCATTGGTATTTAAGTGTTGGTTTGTAGCGGTCGCACTATGTTGTGAATTGGCAGAAGTTAGAATTCATGGACTGGCCATTGAATCAGGTCCCAGTGGCTTAATGGTATACGAGCTCGCCTTGTAACCGGGAGGTCCTGGGCTCGAATCCCGGTGGGTGCATACTACTGAAGAGTCCGAAACTCGGACGAAACCTGCCGTCCAGTACTCCCAGCTGGTCAGCTCATGGTGAAATCCCGAAACCAATCAAATCCCTCCAAACCAACACTTAAATATTCATGTTTTCTTGAAGAATTCAACCGAAACTATCCCTCCAACCACCCCACCCCGCCCACCTCGCCGTCAAAAAGAAGAACAGAAAAACTTCGATATGTATCACAATTATCTTTTGTTTGTTTCGCTTTTTTACAAAGAACAACAGTCATATTCATGAAAGCAATAATAATAAAAAATAGTTTGATTTTTAATGTACAATGTGCATTTTTCTCATCTCTTTATTTCGTGTTGTTGTTTTTGTTGTCGTTTAAATGTTTACTGTTCTCATTCTTATTGTACTATTGTTATTATTACTATTATTATATGTGCAAAAAGACGAAAATGAAAAATACAAACATTAGAATATGTATATAGTTAAGTTATGTATGTATAATCTGAGAGGAAAACATCAAAATACATCTAGATTCCCCACTTATTATTATATATTACCCATCGAAGGGCAAAATTATCAAAAACTTCTGGATGCACAAAGAAGATTCCCATTAAAATGCATAGGTATATATATATATAGATATATTTGATTGGATTCGATGACTTTTTCTGTGGAAAGACTACTTACAAAAGCACACAGGTACTCACTCACACACCCACACACACATACACATAGAAACACCGCAGTTCTCTAAAACTGATGTCTTCAAGATGTATTCAACACGTGTAGAAAAGCTATGTAAAACCATAATTATTCTTGTTACCATTATTATTATCAATTATTATGCACTCATAGAAAGAATATTATCACATTACAATTGTGCATTTATATGTGCAATGAAAAAAAGTACCCAAATCAATAATCCTATATAATTTTATGCAATATCTACAGAATCTGGATTACTCGATACTTCTTCTAGACTTTGAAGATGTTCTGTGGATGGTGTAGCTGTATCACTATCACCGTTATCACCGTTTTTGCTATTTATGTTATCTTTATCATCAGCAGTGCCTTCATGATCATCATCATTACCATCGTCATTACAATCTCTATTTAACTTCCTTGTTGAATAATCTACCTCTGATTTACTATGGAAACGTTTACTTTTACTAAATTTAAATTCACTTATTGATTTTTTCTTACAATGTAATAAGCGTAAAGGCATAGATGTTGATGATAATGATGATGATTGGTTAACATTGTCACGAATTTGGAAACTAACTGAAGAATGTGAAGAATTCGATCCACGATAAGGTAGGGTATGCAAACTAGACGACTTTGTGTTATTGTTGATGTTGCTGTTGTTTGTGTTGTCAATGTTATTGATATTATTCTCACACGGTAAACTATCCTTTTTTTGTATTTTATGATTTTCAGCCACATCCTTAGCCTCTTCATCATTTTGACATTGATTAAGTAGGACACCTTTTGTTACGCCTTTTCCCTGTCTTGCATTTGCATTTGAAGCGTTGGCTTTGATTCACATGAAAGACTTGCTGCTTTCGATTTTTTACGTCGTGTATTATAAAATACAGGTCTAAAGATATGCGAAAATAGCTTTTGTGATTCACAACTACTTGTTCTAATATTCGATGGAAGACTAGGTCGTGGTCGATAACTAGAACTGTTATTCCGATGAATGCTAAGACGATAATTGGAAAAATTTCTCATATTCATTCTAGGATGATAATTATGCAGTGTACTAGTGCCGGCCATTTCAGAGTCTTCAGCATCATCATAATGATTCATTGATCTGGTGGCCCATTCTGGAATGTAAATACAGTGGAGACCATTATCTCGAATACATCGATATGGCCAGAAGGTACGTACAAAATGTCGACGAAATTTTCGGCTGAATATGTAATAAGGTAAAAGATTTATAGCAGAGTTGACAACAATTAATAAATTTCCAATTTCATTTAGCAGAAACCATGACATTCCACTGCCAGCCTCTAGTGTAATCAAACCCCAGGCAATATGACTGACTGCAGCTGGAAGCTGAAAACAGACGAAAATAAAAATACGCTGAAGTATTAAACCAACAGGTATTGATAAATAAAAATGTATTTATAACAAAATTTATACTAACTGTAAAATATTCACTCCATAACACAAACCGAATTTATAAAAAACTAGTGATATCCAAGTATTGGTTTGTAGGGATTTAGTTTGATTGGTTACAGGATTTTATCATGAGCTGAAATCGCTTACAGAACCATTGCAAAACCGCCATGGAGTACTGGACAGCTGACTGATTCGTCAGCCTAGTTTGGAACTCTTCATCCGTACGCACTCACCACCAGGGTTCGAAGCCAAGACCTTCTGATTACAAGACTAGCGGGCTCATAGACCATTAAGCCGTTGGGACCCGATCCAATGGCCAGGCCATGGATTCCAACCTCCTCCGACTCACTATAGTTGGGTGAGGACAAACACTCGTCGAAGACAATGGCTAGTGGTCATGCTGTGTCGTGAATCGGAATAAGATGGAGTTCATGGGCTGACAATTGGATCGGGTCCCAGTGGCTTAATGGTCTACGGGCTCTCTAGCCTTGTAACCGGAACGTTGTGGGTTCGAAACCTAGTGGTGGGTGGGTACTAGGTAGAGTCCCAAACTAGGCTGACGAAACAGCCAGCTGTCCGGTACTCTGTGGTGGTTTTCCAGTGTCAGCTCACGATGAAAGCCTGTAACCGCTAGTAATATTACTATCTCCTTTGCGTTCTAAAAGGAAAGTGGGGCTTCAACGGCAAATCTTTATTTCATTCTTCTCTAGCTGGCTCAAGCTTCGCTCATAGGCTTTCACTTTCTACTCACACGATCTCTTCTCGGTCACCATTGTCCATATGCTCAACTCTCTGCTTCATATTCGGGTCCATTCGAATGTTTACACTGCATGTGATTTCAGTCAAAAGTCACATTAGCGTTTGTCCCACTCGTCTTCATTTCCTTCGGTATATTTGTTCAGCAATACATCCTTGGTTGGTTGAGTTCTACTAGACTTAATTAATTCTTAATAATCGTTCTGAGATATCTGATCTTCAATATGGAATACATCTGTTGATAAATGTCTGAAGAATGCTTAAAATTCTTTTGGTGAAACTAGAGACGAGTTTATGAATCATATATAGGCAGTGACTTGACATTATTGGTGAAAATCTGATTATTCGCCTTCAAGCTGAGTACATCAAATCTTCCTAATGATTTAGCATTTATGAAAGCCTACTTCGGATCAGGAAAGCAAGACAAGCTTTCATTTCTCTGACGTTTGTGCGGAAGTCAACGGCACTACTCAGCATGACAATGAAAATAAGATCCAGATTTTCAACTCCAATGTGAAGTCAGTGCCACTCACTATACGGATCAGAGACTTGGCGCGTCATAAAGAGCACCTCAAACAAACTACAGACTTCCATCAACAGCTGTCTTCGCTGCATACTACTCAAGATCAGATGGCTAGCTAGAAAAGGTCAGCAACAAGGGTCTGTGGGGGCGAACCAACCAAATAAAGCAGGAAGAAATGGAGATAGATTGACCATACTCTGAGAAAACAAACAATCAAGTGAGTGACATCACTAAACAAGCCCTCGAGTGGAACCAGGCCGAAAGGGAAGCGGCGAGTTGGTCGTCAGTGCGACGGTGTCATGGAGTAGAGGAGGTCATGTGAAGAGAAGATGAAAGCATGTGGGCAGACTTGGAGCCAGGTGAAAACTCTAGCACAGAACCGAACGCAATTGAGACGCCAGATTGAAGCCCTATGTTTGTCTAGGCACCAAAGGAATTAATAATAATAATACTTCGCTTTTAAGATCTATGCTGGCTTAAGCATCCTTATCAATAATTCCTGTAATTGAAACGACCCTCTCCATACAACTGAAGCCTTCGACTTAATTCAGATTTCTCAAATTTCCCTTTTGTAATTTCACAAGTATGTCATGCATCTTCTCTTTAAGTATTTTTACTCGAAAATCGTATCGATTTCGAGAGGATTGCATAAATATTTCTATTGGGGAACCTACACCCTCTTATTCTCTTTCAGCTTAAAGAAATTAAATTAACTCGCTCAACGAATATATATATAGATAGCGTGAAACAAGCTATTAATGTCTAACGATTAAGTTTCTTTCTCCTCTCTCTCTCTCAAGAATGAGAAAAATGGAAACAGATTAAGGTTATGAATATATATGAAATTATTCTATGTTTCTATTGGAGAGAATGATAGTATTACAATGTAGTAGATTACTACTGAATAGGATTTGTGAAGTTGTATAAAATGAGTGAATCGACATCACTTCTCGATATATATTATATCAAATTTTATGCAAATCAGCTCCAAAAAAGGCCAAATTCTTACAGATGCAGTTCCTTGGGGACAACACTAGCGAGATACTAACACAGCGCCTTAGAAATGCGGTAAAACGAAGAGCATTCCCTGCTGTCAAATTACGTGGTATCTTTAAAACCACTCCTCTACTGCGTTCGGGAGTAAAAGACAAACTGCCTAATTTCACCTCACCCATATGTATCTACCAATTTAACTGCTCCTGTGGAGTGAGCCAGTTAATTGCATAGGCCGTACAATTAGGCGTGTTTCTCGTCGAATTTCCGAACAATACCCTGCATAGTGGTTAAGTAATAAAGGTCAAACAAAATCCATTTGTAGCGCTATTCTATCTCATCTTGTGGAGACAGAACACAAGATTGACGTCAATCATGCTTTCAGGGTCGTTTATCGCATACCTACGAATCTCAATTTCGCCTTAAGATTTCGACTACTAAATATTGCTGAGGCTGTGGGGATCCACATTAACAAGCCTAATTTATGCGTCCAAAAGAAGAAGTTAGTTCAGACATTATCATTACCTTGCCCATCCAGGTTTGAATTATCCTGAATTTTTGTGCAATTTCTCTAATTTTAGTTGATATTCTATTCGCTATTATATCTTTATTACCATTATAATTTAAGTATTTTTGTGGAACTGTAATTGCATTTATCATACTTTACAAATCGATGTTATTCAAAAAAACACTAATATTGTTATTAACTACTATTCTTGAATATTTTGTGTTTATAAACATATACGTAATTGTAGAGCCAGAAGAGGAAATTATCGAAAAGGATATTCTTTGCTCAATTATTTTGTGTTTTATAGATGTCTGAATGAATATTTTTGCCATATTGAAATCAGAATGCCTTTGAATAACTTATCAAACAGTTGAATATTGTGACTTAATTATTATTATTATTGCCAATTATTATTACTACTGTAACAACAGAAGACGAGGGCCAAGCAACAGACCTTATTGTTCTCACAACCAATATTAGGGACGTAAACTTTGACGTAAATTACTGTCTACCACGTTTTGGCTAGCAGTCAGCTCTCACCACACTTGCGAGTGAAGTTGGTTCGGTCTTCTTGGTTCTAGGGGCTTTGTTGGTTTGTCTTGCTGTCTGAAATTTCGGCACTCGCTAATGTTGTTCACCTGTTTCTCTTTGTTTACCATTGCGATCGTGTCTGCGTAACCCCATCTCAGCGTGACCATATGTGGTCCTTCCCATTTTGTAAAATTGTTTGCCGACCCTGTCGCACATTCGTCAGTATTTCGCCTCACATTTTCATATACTTCTTTCTCCCGCGATCTCCCAGCAGCATCCCAAGTAAAAACCTCATCACTGACAGATCTTGGACGCCACTCAACTGCCTGAAGATCCATGTGTCTCCATCAAAAACTACGGGGCGTAAGCTTTCCATTTGTCGATAGGCAGCGACACCAAATGTAGCAGCAGAAGACAAGGGCTAGGTAAGAGATTTTATTTTTCTGACGATCGATATTGGGGACATAAACATTGATGGAAATTACTGTCTACCAATTTCGCTAGCAGCCAGCTCTCGCCACACTACTACTACTGCTACTAATACTACTAATCACCGGCTTATTCAAACATTGTCTCGGTGCAGTGTTTTAAAGACAGTGAAAAATGATTGCATTTCTGATTAACTTAGAATTAAGGCAAGATTTATTTCTCTGTACATAACTTCAACTAAACCAATGAAGTATAAGTTCAGTGGTTGAACAAATTTGATGAATATTTGACCATACCAGTGGCTGCAAGGTCTACGAGCTCGCTAGCTTTGTAACCAGAAGGTCCTGGTTTCGAATCCCAGTGGGTGCGTGCCGGTGAAGAGTCCAAAACTAGGACGAAACAGCTGCTCAGTACTCCTCGGTTTTCCAGTGGCTCTCTAAATATTTGGCCATAGAAAAAATGAAGCATATTAATAATCTGCTCATCATCATTTCTAAGCATTTTAGATAAGAACAATGCCATCAAGCCCTCATGAACTCCCTGGTACGGTCGACGGTGAGTTGACTTTTATCATGTAACCATGCGTTGATATAGCCTCCCTATGCACAGTAAGTCCTTTTTATACTGCCTACCATCGGCGTCTAGGGGGTGTGTCGGTGGCACAGTGGTTAGAACTCTCGCCGATCATGCACATGGTCCGAGGTTCGATCCTCTGCAGACGAAGCACACCTGATATCTAAGGTCGGCCTACGAAATTTTGGCTACCGATATCCATGCTGAAAATTCCATACTTGTACCAAAAATACAGTGTGGAATCAAGCTGTAATTAAAAATAAAAAATAAATAAAATTGAAAAGCTGGCTACGAACATGTAGGTCTATGTAGGGAAGCTGGAGAACCTTAAGTTACAAAATTACGGTGTACATTACCTACAGAATCCAATTAGTTCGAATAGTGTGTGCACCTGTTCTGGTCACCAAAAACCCAGCTCTTGATGCTGCGCCACTGCTAGTTTGTGCATATAACTTCAAATCAAAGACTCATGGGGTGAGAATGGCCCGTTTAAGACAACTACCTCCTTTAATCGGGACGTTTCAGCAGTATCCCAGCCGTCTCAGAAACTACGAAATTTTTCTTGGTGCATCATTTGTTGTTCATAATGTACAAAGTTGGTGGGTTATTCAACAGTTATATATTGCACAACCTGAACATTTTCGTATTTGAAGTTATCGCTGACGTCAGAATTCAGAACACAGCTGTAAAGCCGGGTGTAAAGGCCGAAAAAGAGAGTAGGCTGAAAGTTAGACAAACAACCCCACCCCGTAAAAATGGAATACAACCACTGCTACTCAAAATTCTTCAGAGCTCTAGCCTGCAGCTTTATGTTCCACTAGTATCGTAAAGGAAACAAATAATCTAGAGAAAATCATTGGTAATAAAAGAAAACTGAACTGTCTTGGGTCTTAAAACATTTGTGAATAATAATTGAACTTCAAATAAGTAAAATGACATGTAGTACCTCTACTGAAAAGTAGAAGATACATCTCAGGCATTGAACTTTGTCCCAAGCAAAAGGTTATAGGAATCGCCCCCACGTATCAGTTTGATGATATTTAGACCGAATCACACATATTATATACAGTAGGGAAATAAGACACACTTCACTTATGTCAAAGTTTCCTTCTAGTTCACGCATCACATGTTAAGAGAATTTTATTCATAACCTCCATTACAACGACTAACAATTTACCTAATTATTAGTAAACTCGTGCGTCAGTGGCACAATGGCAAGATGTTCGCCAGCCACATAGATGGTTTGGGGTTCGAGCCCCCAGCCACCGACGCACTCCTTTACCTCACTAAGCCAGTAATAAAACTAGTAGATATGGAAGGTTAGGCATGATGCTAGCAACCTCATCTCGTAAACAATAAACACCACTGTTACCGAAACCTCAAGCCTCTAGTTTGAAGTCCTGTGTTCCACTAGGAACGTAAAGGAATACACACAGAAAAAATCTTTTCGTTGTAAATGATGATCTACACTTGTCACATACTTAAAATTCATTCAGTTTTCAGGGAAGAATGTTTACATGCTTATCGATTAACAACTTTTAAAATCGATTACTTCTCCTTTTCTGTATCTATCTAACAGCAAATTGTAAACAAAAGGATGTGACAGATACATTTATGAAAAAAAGTTGAGTCTTGTAGTATATGTATGGCTTTCATTTTCTTAATACTGGCAAATCTAAATGCATGTTGTGTTTTTCTTTCAAAAGACTTTAGTTCCACCCCCACCCCACCCCACCCCAACGTGATCCTACATACTATCCTTTATCCAGCATAGGATATTTGAATGCAAGGATTTTTGTTCTGAGTAGAATTAGAATAATCTGCATGATTCGCCGAAGAAAATGGAGATGAGTCGGGGGGACACTTAGAAGGCAGTTGAGTGACAACACACACACACTAGGCAGGTCATTGAATAGGAAACGATGAGTTGATAGTGGGTTGGAGGATGAAGCAGAGGAGATCGTGTGGGAAGATGAAGGCTTACAGGCAGCTAAAGAGAACAGAAGGAAATACAGGCATGCCTTTCAAGCCTGATGTCCTACTCGTAAAAAATTCAATGCTTTTGCCAATGAATATAATTTAACTCTGTCAGGTCTGTCGTATTTAATCTGTTGTACATAAAGCGAGTAAAATTAAAAGTTTCGAAATGGAAAGTTTTATTGTATCATTTTTCTTTCAGCTTAAAAGTACATTTAGAAATGCGAATAAATTGTTCACTATAGGACTAGAATGAATGTTAATATGGTCTTTTATTATATCACTGTTTGTTCATTTCTGTTAAATAGTGGAATAATATCACTTTTGTCGACTGTTTCACTATTTTTGTATGAAAGAATTGATCCCATGGCAGTGAACATAAAGAGACATTCTTTTTTGTTTGAGAATTTCGTCATGAGTTGACATCAGTTAGAGAACCATTGGAAAACCACCACGAAGTTCTGGACATCTGGCTGTTTCATCAGCTAAGACTCTTCATCAGCACTCACCTACCATCAGGGTTTGAACCCAGGACCTTCTGCTTACAAAGCTAGTAAACTCGTAGACCATCAAGCCACTTGGACCCGATCCAATGGCCAGCCAGTTCATGAATTCCAACTTCTGGCAATTCATGACATAGCGTGACCACTTTGCAATATTTTCTTCGATACGTTACTGTCCCATCTTCAACCTGTTTCATCCTACTGATCACGGTTTCCCTCTAGAACTCTAGGTCACTGACTGAATAGGGCCAGTCGATAGTGAGCTTCAGATGGATTTTCAGTACTCCTAGGTTTTCAAGTAGTTCTCTAACTGATGTCAGCTCATGATGAAATCCTCCAACCAATCAGACTAGATCCCTACAAAAACCAATACTTGAATAAAAGACATTCGTTTTATAAATCTTATATAAAAACAACTTAGAATATTATTCTGAGAAACTATAAGTTTTAAGGCAACAAATTCCTTCTTATTAGAAATATTCATATATAGCACTCTTTCGAAAAACCAGGTCACTGTCGAGAAAGAGATCAACGTAGATGAAGACAGTGAAAGGTAGCAAGTGAAACCTAATCAACCAAACGGGAGGAACAAAAAACAGATGTTGTCGACCACTTCAAAGGACCCCATGCATTGACTGCTATCAGTGATTATGAACATTCAAAGTTTTTTTAATTGGTTTTGGTAGCCAACATGAAGGCATGAGTGATTCGATTGTGTACAAGTTAGAAGAAGACGAAAGCATACGAATAAAATAACAATACTTTCCTCTGAAAAAAAATTGGTTTGGAGACTTAATACAAAATACTGATTTTAACAATCGAAGAATGAAATTTCTTCTCATCCATTGTGTTTTGGAATTAAAGTAGACATGTGTGCTTATGGGTTGTCGATTCAGATCGTCTTCGGAAATCATAGGATATTAGGATTAATTTCCTTGACAAGTGCTACCTGCATTTCATCCGAAAAAATACTATTAATAGTCACAGAAATGCCAATGAATACCAATACTTTGGCAGAACTGTTCACCCTGAATGGCATAAAGTTAATGACAGACAAAAAGTCAGCAAGACCAGATAGAATTCCTTGAAAAGCACTGCATACAGATATAGAGGCCTAAGATGACTTACTGACGCCACTACTATAGAAATTTTGGATGAAATGAAAGGTAGCGGAAAAGTTAATTTTTCATACTGCCATTGAAACTGGCTCACACTCATACTTTTATGTATCCCAGACAAAATGTTGAGTCACACCCTCCTGGAAAGAGTGGCACATGTCATGGATAAAAGAATGTGCCCGAAACAGACTGGATTTGTGAAAAAATAATTTATACTTTATAAAAATTCAAACATTATGTATCATCGTCGAACAGAATACAGGAAGCGATCAACTCTCTACCTCAGCTCCATCCATAATCGAAAAGGTTTTTGTCGGCGTCGACAGTAAAAATAATTTGTAAACTGCTTCAGTGTCTCAAAGTGCGCTGCCACAAAGACTTATAAACCTTTTTCAACGGCTACATCATGTTACAACATCTCTAGTAATTCAAAACAGAGAGTTTACAGAAGCAACCGAAGTACAGAGAAAAGTAAGACAACACTGTCTACTAAAACTGATAAACCTCTATACTGTGAGGAACGGTATAATGAGATGCAAATTTTATCCATACTTAACACACTCCTCAGGTGAACTTTAATAGGTCAATTATTCATAATTTAAATAAAATTTTGAAGTCGCTGATCATTTTTACAAAACGAACAACTATCTTGAAACACATAAAAAGATTATTATTATTTATTATTATTATTTCCGTTAATTCCTAAAGGAACATAGGGCTTCAGCCGAATGTCTCCAGTGCGTTCGGTTCTCTGCTAGAGTTTTCAGCTGGCTCCAGGTCTCCTCACATGCTTTCCCCTCCTCTTCACATGACCCCCTCCATGTCACCCCAACCTCACAGTGACGACCAACTCGCCGCTTCCCATTCGGGTTCTACTCGACAGCTTGTCTAGTGATGTCACTTGGCCAGCCAATCCACCTCCATTTTTCTTGCAGATTTGTTGCACAATCGGTTCCAGGTTGGTTTGCCCCTAGAGATCCCTGTTGCTGATCTTTTCTGGCTAGCCATCTGATCTTGAGTATTGAGCGAAGGCAGCTGTTAATGAAGGTCTGTAGTTTGTTTGAGGTCCTCACATTGAAGTTGAAAATCTGGATCTTATTTTCATCTTCATATTGATTGCTGTTTACCTGCACATATACTTGAGAGTAATGAAAGCTTGTCTTGCTTTCCCGATCCCCTCTGCTTTGATATCCTCGTCAGTTCCGTTCGCCTGTAGTTGAAACGATACTTCCCAGGTAGGTAAAGGAGGTTGCCTATTTCAGATGCCTCGTTGTCTGTTGTTGTTGCTGTTGCTGTTGGCCAGGAATCTTCATCCCCTACCTCTGTTTTTTTTTCTATCTTTACTTAGAGTCCTATCTTTGATGCTTCTTCTGCCAACTTGTTGCTTTTCACTTGCATATCTTCCAGTTTGTGGAAATCAGACAGATATCATCGGCAAAATCCAGATACTCCAAGTTTTTGTGTGAGTCCATTTTATGCCTGTTTCCTCGCTACTCAGCCTGCTGTCTGCCACATTATCCAATCTACTGCAATCAGGAAAATCATTGGCGACAGTAGACAGCCTTATCTTACTCCCGTCTTCACTTTGAAGCATTCCGTAATTTCTAATTTGTTTGAATAAAAGCAAAGTTTGACATACTTTTTTCTTTATATCTATGGAATTATTTGTTAGGCAAATTCAATTTTAGGGGTCTTCCTAGTCTTGAACCACTAGGCTGCGTGTTGCCTTCAGCCTGTCCGGTGATAAACCAAGAAACAGTTGGTAGACTGTGAATGAATTCCACTAATATTCGTTGTAAGACAAATCTAGCTGGTATAATATTTTGAGAAGTATGAATAATTTATCTCCCGTGTGAGGTGGTAAGATAGAGTAGGCAATATTGAGGTTAGGCATCCGTCGAGTGCTAGGTAAGGAGGAGGGGAAATCAATCGACGAGGCTGTGATGTTACACTGGTTGAGATGGTTAGGATATGTGTTACGTATGCCTAGTCATCTCCTTCCTCGACTTATGGGCAATGTTAGCTGACATAGGGTCAAGCTGGAAAAGAGGTAGCGGCGGTCAAACCAAAAGATGGCTTCTTCAGTCAATGAAATACACAACAGTTAGTTTAAGCCAATCACTTAAGAAGGTTTGGAGTAGCTTCCTGGTTGGGGTCCTTGGGACTGTAAAACCTAGTGGCCGGAAACAATTGGTGATATGGCTCAAAGTAATCATTGTCAGTGGCTAGAGCAGATGTATCCACTCCTTGTATTTTATGATTTCCAATGAAACTATATCATTCTTCGTTATTACTGTTCTTTTGCCTCACTCCTCTGTTTACTGTCTGTATTATGCATTTCTTCTACTTTCTTCTGTTGCTTTGTGTGCTACATGGAGGGAGTGTAGCGACTTAAACTGCTGCACATCGGTGCAAAGTTCTATGCCGAAAACAGACAGACAGGCAGAAATATATAACAATTAGAAAAGCTCAGTTTTCATTTAGGTAAAGCTGAACTTCACCATACACACTTGTGACAATTCATTTTCACAAAGCTGAAGAAGACGGACGATATGTGAGAGAAATTTACGTCTGTCTGCTCTTACTTTATAACTGTATTTCGCGCGTATTACTCGAACTGCTACCTCAAATTCATCAACATTGAAAAGGCCTTAAATAAAGTTGGCTGTGGATTGAGTGATTTAGGAATTGTTTCGGCACTAGAGAGTGCTCTAGACCTTATAGCAGCTTCATTTGGCAGCTATATGAGGATGCCAAGTGACAAGTTTTATTCACAATGGAAAACATAGCAAAGCTTTTAGAGTGAAGTCAGGTGTAAGACAACAAGCTGTCCACCGTCATCGATGACGTCACTGACTATGATGAATTGGATCATGTAAATGACCATGAGGAACAATCCAATCAGACAAACATATATTGGACACATGAAATGATTCCAGAATATATGGACTTCACGGGTTATTTGTGCGCAATGCCAGACAATCTCGAAGGCCTACAGGTGGAAACCAACAATTTGACAGAGGAAGTAGTGAAGACTAGACTCCGAGCGATCATAGCAAAAACACCAACATAATGAAAAACCCTGGCCAACAACAACAACAACAAGCATCAATCACCATCAACGGGATAAATCTAAAGGATATTACTCCTATCATTTATCTTGCTGGACAGCACTGTCTCAGCTACAGTTGAACAGTATAGATGCGAATGTCGAAGTCAGCCAGGATCGGAAAGGTAAAACAATTCTTCATAAAAATTTGAAACCACTGTCGAAATCTACTGCACTCTGCATGAACAAAAAGGCTCAGTTTTTCAACACTAATATGTCAAATCAGTCAGTGTTTCTACATAGTTCACAGATTACTTGACGCACACGTCATCAGACATTTATCAACTGCTACCTTCAACCAATAATGAAGATCACTGGATAACCAGAAAGTATTAACAGAAAACAAATGGAGATAGGAAGGAAAGACGTTGAGGAAACCAGCGACTGACCCTACTGGTCACGCAGGCACTATAATGTAGCCCTGATAAAGGAAGGACGAGTTCACCGTCGTTCCGAAAAGGTGATATCCAGGAGATTGTGTGAGGTGAAAATGGAGGCTTATAGGCGACCGTGAACCCAGCTTTGGAGAGGACTGAATAGAAAAGGGGGAAAGGAAAAGGAGATGCTCGTAACCTAGAGCGATAATTACACTATTCTATGGTTTGGTTTGTAAGGGTTAGTTTTATTTCTACGAGTTGATCCCGGATTGATATGAGTTAGAAAACCACTGAAAAACCGCCACTAGTTTGAGAATCATAGGCAGTACGTATCCACCAACAGTATTCGATCCCACGACCTTCCGGTTACAAGCTAGCAAGCTCGTATACCATTCAGCCACTGGGACCTGACTCCTCAATGGCCAGCCCGTGAATTCTAACTTCTACCAATTCATGATTCAGCGCAACCCCAACCATTGTCCTAGGTGGGACATCCATCCTCATATGTGACGTCTGGATGGAGCTCACTGGTCACGACTTCTCACTAGAACTGACTCCAGGAAATTGCGTCCTGTAGCAAGTCACTAGCGAGCATCAGATTAATATTCTATAGTTAGGTTTATAAGGGTAACTTGCTACAGGATTGAGTTTCCTGGAGTCATTTCTAGTGAGAAGTCATGACCAGTGAGGTCCACCCAGATGTCACGTGTGAGGGTGGATGTCCCACCTAGGACAATGGTTGAGGTTGCACTAAATCACGAATTTGTAGAAGTTAGAATTCACGGGCTGGCCATTGAGGAGTCGGTTCCCATTGGCTGAATGGTATACGAGCTTGCTAGCTTGTAACCAGAAGGTCGTGGGTTCGATCCTTGGTGGTGGGCGCGTACTGCCTATGATTCCCAAACTAGTGGTATGAAATAGCTGTCCAGTACTCCTTGGCGGTTTTTCAATGGTTCTCTAACTGATATCAATCCATATGATCAACTCGTAATTACAGTATCCAGCAAAAGTTTGAGTACATTACAGAAAGACATATGAGCCGTATGCTTTGTAGGGATTTATTCAAGAAAATATCTTTACCATATATAATTCACCATTGCTTTATATATAAAAACATCATTTTAAAAAATATCTTTCACCAATTTTAATTTTAAAAATATTAGCTACACAAATAAGCGCCTCAGTTAAAAATTTCCAACAATCTTAAATGAACAAGTCATTGCCATTTGCAAATGGGGAAATTCATCGAAATGATCTGTTATTATTTTGATTATCATTATCTCATCAATGTAAGCAGTAGTAAGTAATTAGGTCAACTGACAATAGATATAACCGCTTTCGGTTATAATGAGAAAATAAAAACTCTTGTTGTTATTCATTTTAAAAAAGCTTTTTATGGTGAAGAGAGACACTATTACTGCAGTGATTTACTTCTGAGATGTGACCAGTTTATTTGGTGTATAGTTAACAACAAAAAGATAAAAAAAAGAGTAAGTGAAGATTTGGTCAAATATTTGTTGTTTTATCGATTTTCTTTCAGTTCATACGTTTTCTTACCAAGAGAAAAAATATTATACATACACTATAGATTCATTTAATTCAATTTTAGACTTTCCCGTGCATTGATTCGATCGAAGTGCTCTATCTCAGGTTGAAATGTCTGTCAGCTTCTTGTGCAGATGCTTCGACGATGTCTGCGCATGTCATTAGTAGTTACCTGGTGGACGGTGACTAGCAGTGGGATCCAGGATGCTCATTTCGTCCTATTTGGAACTCGTCCGCAAGCTGGATATACTTGCATTATGCTGTAAGTGATAATGTTCCCACCGAGGCTCGAACCCAGTATCTGTTGCACAAGAGGTGGTTATCATGACCCAAATGATCCACTGGATAACTCTTAGGCGTTTGAAGAACCTAGAAGACCTGGATTTCGCGTGTGGATGATTTATGTTTGATGTCACACAAAGTCGAAGACTTACAAGCAAAAACCGACAAACTAGTAGAGGAAGCAGCCAGCAAAGACAGGACTCCATGTGAACATAGACAAGACGGAAGTTATGAAAATAACCGACCAGTTAATGACAACAACAGCAACATCCAGCGCCAGTCACCATCAACGGGAGGGATTTCAAAGAGGTCACTTCATTCACTCACTTTTCTAGCATTGAGCATTATCTCAACTACACGAGGAGTGGACGAGGATGTCAAATCAAGCGAGAATTGGGAAGGCGAGTGAGAAACACATTCATCAACCTGAAACCAATCTGGAAATCTTCGTCACTCAGCCAGCATCAACAACAACATTCCGTCGGATTTTCAATACAAACGTGGTCAAGTCAGTCAGGTCTTCTATACGGATGAGAAACTTGGCGGGTGGGTCACAAAGAATATTTCCAACAGCCTGTTGCAGACCTTTATAAACAACTAACTGTCTTCGCTGGATGTATACTGAAGATCAGATGGCCGGGCCGGGCCGGGCCGGAAAGAATCACCGACAAGAAACTATGGGATCGAACAAAACAAAACAAGAACAAACCAACCGCCAACCAACAAATATGCAGGAGAAAGGTGAGATGGATGGATTGGATACTCACTCGCTGAGGAGGCCGCCGCTGGGTGACATCGCGCGCGCGTCAGGCCATTTCTCGATTGGAACCGGGCCGAAAGGGAAGCGGCGAGTTGGTCGTCAGTGCAAGGGTGACATGGAGGAGACCGTGTGAAGAAGAGTATGGACTAACATGGATGAATGAAGGTGAAAAGTAGAGGAGAAGACAGAAGCAAGTGGAGACGTGCAATTGAAGCCCTATTTTCCACTGGGAACCCAAAGGAACAATATTAATAATATAATAAATGCATATTCTCTCCACCTCTGATATGATTTTAAAAAAATGATTTGAACATGAAACAATCCTACTGAGAATTGCAATGGATATTTGAGTTCGTCCCTTGAGAGAGGGAGAGAGAGAGTAAAATTTTAGCATTCTCTGTTTATTCTTCTAAAAAATACCTAGAACAGTCATAACTTTATTTCAAGTAGAAAACTACGGAGCTTGATATAAGTTTAAGTATACTTATACTTATATCAATAATTCATATGGTCTTCCTACTAAAAAGCTTATCAATAAACTCACACGACTTTTGCAAACAGAAGCAAGATTCACAAACCATCGGATTTTTCATACATTTATTCCCCTTAATGAATTTGAACAAAGCAAGAACTACAGTTTTAGCAGAATAAAATGGTACCATCTTTTATTTCGTTGCCTTCTCGTCAGCTGCTTACATGGCAAAGACATTATTAAATATATCTACAACAACAATTTTAACATACTTGCACAGAGTTAAGTTTAAACAAAAAAAATCAATCGATCAATATACGCATACACTAAAAATATATACATATATAAATATGCAATATTAACCACTATTCCGAACAACAATAATAATCAAACACAATGGAAACTTTTAGCATTTCACATTCGGATGAAAGAGAGGTGAAATTATCCAGTTACCAGGGCAAAGAAAGGCTGATAACCGCTTCTTTCTGTACGCAAAAATCAGGTTTCAGGCGCTTGATGGAAATGGCTTCAGCAAACTTAAGGAGAACTGAGCTATTTTGCTTATTGATAATTTTGAACGACTTTTCAACGTCCACCTCATGACCCGTGTCGAGAAGATGCCTGGTGATGGCACTATTTAAAGCATTTGTTCCCTTTAGACGTAAGCTTTTTGGTACATGTTTAAAAAATCACTTAATTCCAAAGTATTTACGCATACGTACTCCAATTACTTCAAGAAAAATATCATCAGCAGCCGAACATTTCAGTAGATTATGTCTAGAAGAAGAACTACATCTAATTACTGTGAAACTAAATAATATACAAAATGAAATCGGAAAACTCAAACACAAACTCAAATGTATGGTCAATGACAAAGATTATATAATTGTTGTTTAAACATCCAACAAAGCTAGAGAATCAGCATTAAAAATAATCAAAAACCACACAAATCAAAAAATTCAACAAACTAATTGAAGAAAAGAACACAACAAATGAAATTGACGTCAACGCTTCATCCTCTATTGACAGAACAAAATAGGTGATCAACCTCTCATCAAAGGAACTAGGCTCTAGTGAGATAAAAGTACTTGAGAAAGGACTAAATTTCAATGTAACAGTGAGTAAATTGAAACCAGAGGATGTCATTCCTAACAAAGAAGTAGCACTAAGACAACAGCAGAAGAGGTTCTAGCACAATGTGCATTAACCCTAAAAATTCAAAAGAAGGCAAAATAAAACTTAACAATATCAGAGAGAGAAGCTTTAATTAGTCTTAAACAGGATAAAAATATTGTCATCGCAAAATCTGTCAAAAGAAACGCCACCATAGTTTTGAATAAATCTGACTACATGAAAAACGTTATTGAACATAGTCAAATAGGTCCATATGAAGAAATTAAGAAGCCTGTAGATACAATAGTGAATAAGGTTAGGTTAGGAAATCTACAGCAGAACTAATACGCAGAATGAAGCCTAAAACTAATAATGCTAGCAGAATATATGGTACTATTAAAATACATAAGCCAGGTTACCCCATAAGACCAACAGCAGATTTTAGAAGTGACACTACTTAGGAATTGCTATGAAGCTTGTTACACCGTTTTCCCTTCATGAATTTGAATAAAGGCAAGAAAAATACAGAGTTTGTGAAGAATAAAATAATACCATCATTTATTTCATTGGCGTTTCATCAACTGCATACAGCCTAGAGAAATTATTCAGTCTATGTACATAACAATTTTAATATTCTTGCGAATGTTATATAATATCAATTGACAAGAGACTGCAAACTTGACGACAGTGCTGAGAAAATCACACACACACACATATATGATTTGAAACCGGAAAGTTCAAATGTAATGGGAAAATAAATGCTTGCATGCAGTGTTAAAGGAGTTACGTAATCAGTGAAAGATGCGAATATGATGATAATTAACAATGTGTTGAGTTCAACTCACATTATAGAAACAAGAGACAAGCAAAGTTACACTATATCAGTGGGGGGAGGCAGTCACATGAAAGAGACATTAAAGACATCCAGTTACTAGGGCAAACAAAGACTGACAACTGCTTCTGTCTGAACACATAAATCGGGTTTCAAGCATTTTTGATAGAGATTGCTTTGGCAAACGTGCTGAGAACTGAGCTATTTTGTCTGTTGACTATTTTAAGGGATTTGGCCGTATCTACCATATGGCCGGTAACAAGAAGATGCCTGGCCATGGCACGATTTTAAATTTGGGTTCTCTTGAGACGTAGGCTGTTTGGTATATGCTCATAAAATCGGAAGTGTGACCTTCTTTCTGTTCTCCCACTGTAACTGCTACCGCAAACATACATATATACATTTGGACACATAGACAGAGGTAACATGAGACGAGTAACTGTCGACTTTTAATTGCACTAAAGAGTTTTCTGTCCGATTAAACACGATCCAGCTTAGCTCCATAATAGGCTCTAGTTGATGATTTTTCTGTACATAAACCTAATCAATTCTTTAGGCTGTGTACGGCTTATTAGAAATTCTTGCTTAATACAAAGCTTTCAAAAGAACAAATACAGTCCTTTATTTTGCTGTAAGTATTTGCAAACTTATTTGGTAGCAGTGTTATTGCAGTAACAACCAGTGACTCAGAAAAGTATATTCAAATGCTGATTATCAATGCGTGAATACTCGTCATCTTGGCAAGCCAGCATATAAGTGAACAGATAAACTACATTCCAAAAATTCGTCTACAATCCAAACAATTTATTGAACAAGCCAGAGCCACACTACTCTACACAAAAAGAAGAAAGATTTCTTATGACAACAAATAATCAAGGCAACAGAATGGCTTAATTCGCATAGTTTAGATGATTCTCTCACAAAAGGTTTAGCACAACTGTTTCTGAGAATTGATTTGGCATCCTTAACTCTGAACTTTATTCTCCGTCTAGACACTGTCTAGTAGACACTGGAAGGTTTTTAAGTTTGATCACAGATTAATATATAAGTAAGAGAAACATTCAGAAACCAAGGGGTATTACAGGATAGCTTTTTTCTCCTACACACTCATGACGCCATTGGGGGGGGTGGAACTCAGGACTTTTAAGATTACGAGATGAACTTGTTGGTCATTCAGTCATGGCCCATGAACTCCAACTCCCATTAGTTTCACGATTTTTAGTACCACAACTAACCAGTGAGTGGCCCACGACCTGTCATCGTAACCCTAAGGTCCCGAGTTTGATCTACGGTGGGATCACAGGTGCGTGCTGTTAAAGAGTCCCAAACTAGAACAGAACAAATCTCCTGTAATACCTCATGTTCAGTGACTCCTTAACTGACATCAATCCATGATCAATTCCCGAATAAACTAACACTTGAAGAATGAAAGAGTTTCTAAGTGAATAAACTTTGAATATGTCATATTTACTTTTATCTGCACTTCATAACCGTCATAAAGCTTTGAATATAATGACTGAAGGAATGAAATAATTCTGTTGGTTTTCTTTAATGAGAATGTTGGCTTAAGGACCCGATGGATTCAATTAAGAGGATCAATATAATTTATCAAATAGCATGTAATGACCGAAAGAGAGGTCAATTACATAGGCCAGACTAGTAGATGATCGGAGTCAGTCAGATTACCGGAACACTTAGGAATTTAGGTAGACGTAGAGTGATCGACCCTGCCAAGTTAAAATAACTAACTCAGAAGAAAGCTTAGTCACTGCATTGCATTTTATTTGCAAAACAGAGTGGAACAGAATGAGAGTATTAAAAAGTAATATACTTAGGTGGAGAGAGAGAGAGTTTAGTCACCCAGTCTTTGTTCATTGAATCAACACCGCACAAGTACAATCGACTGACTCAACTCCTATACCGGAGATGCAGAAAATTGCAACAAACAACAAAGGATATATATATATTTGTTGCTGAACATCTCCCATCGTGTTTTGACAAAGGACAGACAAAAAGCAATCCGTTAATCAATTTTGTCACATTTAATTGATAGCAATCATATAGTAAAGGAAAAAAGCTATCAAGATAACTTATTGCGCATCCCACCGAATTTTCCAATAGACTTCGTATTCGTCTACTGCACGCACACAGCTGAGGCGATAGGCATTCGAACTATTAAACTTAAACTATGCATTCAGAAGAGGTTCGTACAGCCATTATCCCTCCCTTGGTCCATGAACATATAACCAATTAATGACTTCTCAACCACCCCTTACTTATATTTTCAACCCCTGTCTTATCATCCCTTAATCTTATCACATCTTCATTAAAACATCTTTCATTTACTCCTCTTACAATCTAGCATTACTCAGTCGGTTTATTTGTTTTTCTTAGCCTTTATCGACTACTATGTCTGGCTGAACATTTGTTTCTTTAATCATGCTGTTTTTCATCATTCTTTTTATCACAGATCGCCTCACTTTTTCATCCTTTTTATTGATAGCTCCATTATTATTATTATTATTATTATTTTTTGATTTACAGCTTGATTCCACACTGTATTTTTGGTACAAGTATGGAATTTTCAGCATGGATATCGGTAGCCCAAATTTTGCAGGCCAACCATAGATATCAGGTGTGCGCCGGCGTGGGCTTGAACCCCGGACCATGTGCATGGTCGGCGAGAGTCCTAACCACTGTGCCACCGACGCACAATCTTATCTACTTACTAAAAAATCCCTGTGATTGGTTTATACTGAATTTGTTCTGTACGTATCTGACAAAGTCAATTTGGACAGTTGACTCAAAAATAGAGCAGATAACTCCCCAGAGAAAGAAGTTACGATACATCCAAAATACGCTGGTCTAAATGGGTTAGTTATCCTAGTAGATTTGTAAGGAGAATTCTGTTCAAAACCCTCCCACCCTTTCTTATTTCCCACTTCCTTCGTACTTTTATGATTTATTTATTTAATCTTTGATTATTTGTTCACTTTATCCTTAGTATTACATAACTTTTAAGATTTGACCTAATTTATTTATTGAATTGTCTACATATACACACATATTACTACCTTTGTTATTCCTGTCGCCACCTGCATAAACCTTATTATCATAATTTTTTTTATCATTATAATCATCGTTATTAACTATGTTCAAAACATTTACCACATTATTATTATTGTTTTTACGAGTTGATCACGGATTGATATCAGTTAAAGAACCATTGGAAAACCAGCAATGGAGTACTGGATAGCTACCACTAGTACACACCCACCAGCAAGGTTTGAACCCACGACCTTCCGGTGACAAGCAAGCAAGCTCGTATACTACTCAGCCACAGGGACCTGACTCTTCAATGGCCATTCCATGAATTCTAACTTATACCAATTCGTGATTTAGTGCGATCCTAAGCAGTGCCGCCGGTGGGACATTCATCCTCATACTTGACATAGAGATTGACCTCAATGGTCACGACTTCTCCGTGATCAACTTGTAAAAACGAAACTAACCCTTACAAACCAAATTATAGAATGTTAATCTGATTCTCGCTAGTGAGTGACTTGCTACACGACGGAGTTTCCTGGAGTCATTTCTAGTGAGAAGTCATGATCAGTGTGGTCCGTCCAGATGTCGTATGTGAGGATGGATGTTCCGCCGACGACATTGATTGGGGTCGCGCTGAATCATTGAATGGCCAGTGAAGAGTCGGGTCCCAGTGGCTGAATGGTATACGAGCTTGCTTTCTCGTCACCGAAAGGTCGTGGGCTGTGTACTGTGGATGATTCCCAAACTAGTGGGATAAAATAGCTGTCCTGTACTCCCTGATTTTCAATGGTTCTCTGACTGATATCAATCGGTGATCAACTCGTAAAAACACAACTAACCCTTACAAAGCAAACTATAGAATATTATGATTATTATCATTCTTATTCGATCCACAAAATCACAGTTATTGGTTAAAATCTATGTATGTTAGAATTAAGTCCTAAGAACATTTAATTGAAAGCACAATATTGTCTGCTTGTATGTGTTGTTCCAAATTATACTGTTACACTTTGTGGATCTATCAAATAAATTTACTCTAGGATGAAAGATTACCTGATCTTATCATGCATTTGTAGTGTATACTTTTCTGACAAAACTGATAAAGAAGACATTATGGTAAGCTATGATACTAATACCTCTATTACCGAAAGTCTTGATATCATTTCCAGTCTACTAGAATCAGATACAACACTACCACAAAGATGTCCACTGGACACAAGTGAAATAATTAAGAGCGTGAAATTCTGTCTAGAAAGTAATTATTTTACATTTAAAGGGAGTTTATATAGACAGACAAACGATGTTGCTATGGGTTCACCAGTCTCCCCAATAGTCGCCGATCTTTACATGAATAAATTCGAAAATAATATCTTTTCAAGCATACTCACTCCTAAAATATGGTTAAGATAAGTGGATGATACTTTTCTAGTGCTAAAACGAGATCTACACAGTTGATTCCTGGAGAAAATAAACTGTGTATCTCCCAAAATCCAATTCACTTTGGAATCAGGCAGAATCAGACGTCGGTGAAATACCATTTCTAAACTGGCTGCCTAGTGAAGAGAAAGGAAAACGGACATTTTAATATATCCATATTTAGGAAGAAAACCCACTCCAATAAATATTTAAACTTCAAATCATCACACCCTATCAGCGCAAAGGTTTAATTTGTTTAACGTCTTCGTAGACGAGCACACTATATGATGTTAATGGATGAGAAAGAAAAAGAAGAAATACCAAACATTACTGAAACTCTCAAGCAAAACACCTACCCAACTAACTCCACTAACAAAATTAACACTGACATTGAGTATGGTCGACAACGCATTCCGAAAACGTGGACCTCAACAATCGTCATTCCATATAGAGCGGAGACGTTATACGATATAAGGAGAGTACTCAATGAGCTCGACATCAGAAATTCCACCAAAAGACCGAATTCCTAACGATTCTGTATATAACTGTGTCTACAAAAATCAAATGCTTAGAATGTGATGCGATATACATCGGACAAACATCGCCAGAGAGAAATCAAGGTGATCCGAAGGAATGAACACCGTAGAGCCATATCTGTTTGATCGCCGTGAAATCCATTTGAGCTAGAAAAGCTTGAAAAATCATCAGCTAGTCAAAGGTCTAAACACACTAGAATTGGGTCACAAAATTGATTCTGACAATACTGAAATAGTCCAGTAAAATTTCATGAATCACAAATAATGTCTGATATCAGAAGCACTCCAATACCAATGTGGAATCGAAATTGTTTGAATAGGAATGATGGGTTAAAACAGAATTTGGCCCGATTACAACACCCTCCTCTCCCATGAAATAACCAAATCAACAGGACTGTGATAAGCAATTTCATTATGTAAACACACACACACACTGCTTTTATAATGTCACACACCTATCAAATTCAACAATCCACACCTGGTTTTGTTATCTTTACCAATTGGCCAATTCGACAACGCAAATGTGCTCCAGTGCTGATGATCGATGATTAAGTTGTTGTATATAAGGTGAGATTTTGTAAATTCTGGTTTAATATCACTACTTTGATAAGGCTATTTATCAGCAGCATTAAATAGCGAAACGTCAGTAAATACAACAATATAGTTTTGTTTTTCATTCATTCATTGGGACATACATACCAAAAAGAAGCTTTATTATAATGAATAAAAATAATATAAAAAATAGGTAATATTTAATACTTACCTGACATATAAAAAATATAACAATTACACCTATAAGCATAATATTTGTATCCTGTCGTCGAAATTCTCGCTTCTTCAACTGATCAACACACTTTCGACTAGACTTGCGTACTTCTAATATTAGAAATGTGTTCATGATAGCAATAGATACAAATGGTATACCGACAACTAATAGCACCCATGACCATAAATGATAAACCTTGCGAAATTGTTCCGACTGACCAAATTCTGATAATCGATACCAGATGACAGGTATAGTTTTCATAGAATAACTGAAATCCCCATAAAGGCTAGTGATATTCATGTCAGGCGAGATATGAGAAAGAGGAGCAGTAGACGCAGAAGAAGTAGTATTAAATGAAGTAGATAAATTCTGTACAAAGACAACATTTGTATTTCTTAAATTCTCATCAATTTGAACAGCATTATTATCGTTATTATTATTATTGTCATGTAAATTCCAATCTATTGCATTCATAGGTAGTTGTACCTCAAATATTTGATATTCAAAATACCGTGGAATGCTATAGATTACACTGAACACATAAATAATAATAATTACAATTTTAGCAAGTTTTATTGTACACCAACGTTTAGCCCAAAATGGATGACAAATCATTAAATAACGATCTGCAGCAAATGCTACGGTTAGCCATACCGACGTTACCTAGAGTTGAAGACGAAGAAGAAAAAGGAGACAACGAAACATGAGGTTACAAGAATTTCTTTAAAAATTTCTTTAATACAAAAATAAAAGCTCCTCCTCTGCTATACTACTCACTGAAGCTGGTGTCCCTCACCCCCAAGGTGCTGTACTCTCACTACTTCTCTTTTCTTTCTTTCTACATGACTTGCCATCTTCAAATGACATTAATTTTGTTAAATATGCTGACGATCTGACCGTATCTTTGCCTATCAAATGTCAAAGTGACTGATCTAAACTAAACGGTTTTTTATCAGAAGTCAGACTGTGGTTCAAGGAAAACGATCTCACCTTAAACCACTCCAAATGCCAAAGAGTCAGTTTCACTTTTAGGAATAAATCTGACCTAAACAAACTGGTTAGAACTCACGAGGTGTGCAACATAGATGACACTGAAATAGAGAACAAGTCAGAAATTAAATACCTTGGAGTCATTCTATCTGCTGATCTTTCCTGGTCGTCTCACCATACCTTGATGATTTCTAAGAAAATATTCCGTCTTACCTTCAACATCAAGAAGTTAAGACATTCTGGAATAACCCAACCTTTACTGCTCTACTCTGCCTATTATTCTCTATTGTCCCTCCTTAGTTTTTCCAGGGCTGGCTACTGAAGAAAGACTATACCTTATTACGCAGGATGTTGAAGGTTATCAGCAGGGTAAGCAACGTACCACTTAACCAGCTTGTTAATATTCTGGTTGACAGGCACATGGACTAATATGAAAAATGGGCTGAATCAATTCATTCTATCTAACTCACACCACCCTCTTCATTCATTACTCTCTCCTTGTATCTATCTCACCAGGCAGGACCAGAAGCCTATATGGGAAACTATATGCTCGCACTAGAAAGTACAAAAACACAAATCAACCATACTCTACTTAGCTCATGTTCTGTGCGATAAAGAAAGCATTAGTCAGAAGAGCAACTGGATCTCGTCTTTCCAACTAATATGATTTATAGGTACCACGTTTTGTTTCTTTCTTTTCCTTTTCTCTTTTTTGTTATGTGCACGTTTTGTTTCTTTCTTCCTTACAAACTCTATTTAAAACATTCTTCTTCGTTCTCTCACACTCTGTATATCAGTCAAGTAATTTGGTTAATAATGACTAGAAATGGAAAACAGTTTTTGATGCCTGTTTCGTCCTAACCGAGACTCGTCATTTGGATGTATCTGCATTCCCCAGTGAATGATACTGTTTAAACTAAAGAGACTGAAAGGCAGAACCCATCGTTTCAAACTACAAAGCATTATCCAGTAAACTACATGGGTCACTTACCAGTAGCCGACATGGGCAAAGTTAAACTTTAAGCACCACTAACTGCCTACCAGTCAGCGAATGACCTCAAACTCACCAATCACGTGAAGGAGGCAGTTTTGTGTATGGAATACATATATACTTATGGAAAAAATGCAAAAAAAAAACAATAGAAAAGTGTTACAGAGGATACCTTGCTCCCAAATGTGATAAAAATACCTCCCAGTTTTAGTTTGGTGCATCAGCATTGTGGGTGAAATTTATTTTGATAAAGTTTCATAGTGTAATACAGTAATGTTCACTGGGCAATAACATTTCCTCAAAACGTGGTCATTAGTAAATATTACTGTATAACAGTGTGAGAATTTATCAAAATAAATGTTACGCATAATGGAATTATACTCTACCGCCACAGTGCACAAGTACTATTCTGATATCAACAGAGTAATTTAACCACATTCCATGTATGTGATTATATAGGTCTTCTAACCTTACCAATAACCCTAATCTCGCCTGAACCTAACCCTAACTCTCTCTCTTTTAACTAACTGTAATCTAACTCGAACCAACCTTAATGTCGGTTAACCTAACCCTAACTTGTCCTTGGCTTAAAGCATAACTTAATCTTTCCCAAACCTAAGCTTAAACTTGCCAGATATCCCATTTAATAAAAATAGCATAACACTCCGATGAGCATATTTTATTGATGACGACAAGATTACTTGCTGCGTTTTACTAACTTGCTCAGTGGGCGTTTCAAGGTCATTGGCGTGGTCGCACTCCATTGGTAGTTAGTGGTGCTTAAAGTTTAACTTTGTCCCGACATGTCAATATCCAATGAAGTGACGATAAAATCAACAGTTCACATAAATAATATATATGGATATAAGCAACCTTAAAACTTTGTGGTAGATTAGATAGATATGTCGAACACATCATTAAGTCTTTTTTCTGAAAACCATTAGATCATATTTGAACTAGTATTTAGACAGTTTCATCTATATATGCATATATATACATATATTGACTGCTTAGCACTGTGCAGAATAACTTCACTTTAGAACCTACTAACAAACTGATTACGTGAACAACACATCGATCATTGATTACTATATTCTGTCACCAAAAATCCATGGAAAAATAAAAGTACGTGGATAGAATTTCAGTAAAGCTAAATAGAACATCACTGTTGCCCATAATCGAAAAAAAAATAATTTGCTGGCAGTTGACATAATACACAACCAGGAACCGATCGTGCATCACATATGCAGGAAGAAATGCAGCTGGATTGGTCATATTCATCAAGTGACATCACACGCCAGGATATCGGTTGAGTGGAACCCGAATGGAAAGTGATGAGTTGGTCGCAAAATAAAATAAAACATGTGGACAGACGTGGAGCTAGGTGAAAACTCTGGTGGAAAACTGAACGCTATGGAAACGAGCGGCTTAAGCGCTATTTTCCTCTAAGAACTAAAGCGGACAATATTAATAGTGATGACACAGTACTTATAGAGGAGAAGTTTGTGAAAAGAAATACAGTTTATAAATGTTAACCATGTTAGTTGTAAAGCGGTTGTAAAGAAACTACGAAATGATATCATCTCGCGAAATTTGTCTTCTTAATGCTTTATTCAAGTTTATAAATGTGCTAAAAAATACTTGGAAATGTATACACGATGTGTTTTTTTCCCGAATAATTTTGAAAACATTTCATCACATTTAAAAGGCTGTGTTAGAGGTGTCATTGAGTTTGGTGAATTTGGAAATTGAGCAACAGATAAACAACAAACTGTGATAAATAAATCAATTTACAATGGATGGAGCATTTCATCATGAGGTGATATCAGTTAGAGGACCACTGGAAAACTTGGGAGTACTGCCAGACAGCTATTTCATCCTATTTTTTGGCTTTTCAGTTGTATGCATCCACCTTCAGGGTTCGAGCACAGAACCTTCTGGTTATAAGACCAGTTCGCAGACTATTACTCCACTAGAACCGGATCTAATGTCCAGCCAGTGCATGAATTCTAACTTCTGCTAATTCGTTACATAGAGCAACCACTTCGCAATGTCTTCTTCGATGAGTTACTGCCTCACACTCAACCTACTGCATCCTATTGATCACGGCTTCCCACTAGAGCCCTAGGTACCTACCTGCCTGAATAGGGCCAGTCGCATCAGATCAATTTTCAAGTGTTGGTTTTCTAGGGATTTTGTTTTATTATATGGAGGATTTGATATTGTTGTTGTCAAGTGTGATTTGTTTTACCATTTTTCATAATTTCTAAAAACTACACTTCTAACATTTCAACAACCACGCAATTGCTAACTTTATTAGGCTTATAGAATTTAATAATTTCATAACTTCTAGATTAAAATATAAATCATTTAATTTAATAAGGTTATTTTTACTATTCCTTGGAGCTTAGGGCTTCAACAGCATATCACCATTTCATCGTGTTCCCTTCAGTCCTCTTTAGCTACCACTTCGAGTGACCGCCAGCTTTCATCTTCATCTCACACTATCTCCTCAATGTCATCCTTGAAATGAAACTTAACTAATCGTCCCCATTTGAGGTTCCCTTTGAGGATTTTCATGTCACGTGAAGTCAGTCAGCAGTCATATCAGCGTATGTGTCTGATCCTTCATCAATTTCTCCACCTAGTTTCGTAGCGCATCAGTCTGCTAGCTAGTTGGTTAGTTCTAAGCTCGGGAAAAAGTGGACGTTTATTAGCTGGGCTAAGGAACTCCCCCCCCCGCTGCCCCGGGAAATCAACCCAATGACTACAGAAACTTCAAAGCACATAAAACGTTTAGTAATATTGTCGTGGATGATGCTTGGTGACAGTCATATCAAAGTAGAAGAAATGTGGTCAAGATCTCGTCAGGGGTAGTAGTTTTCGCATAACGTCAAACATACTCAAATAAAAATTTCCCGGGAAACTCTATAGCGGTTAAATAAAAAATACATACATATAATTAACACTAATTTCAGGGTGTTTAATACAATAGAAACGCAAGCTAGTCTAACAAATCTACATGATGAAAAAGTTTAATTTATATCACATAACTTTATGATATATAATTTAAAATTAAGTAAAAGCGGGAGAACTTAATAAAAACAACTTATAAATATCATTTTAATTTTCTAGTAACAGCTTTCCATTTCAACTTGAAAAAAAAATTAGGTTAATTTTGCATTTCCCCTGTGATTGATTATGTTGAACTGAAATGTCTTTACTCACTCGATGAAATTAAGGTAGGGAGGAGTTTGACTGACATTCTATGCTTTGTTTCATGATTATGCGTAGAGTGGCAATTTGATCAACACACAATTTGCCTTTCCTGAACCAAATTTGTTCTAGTGAAAGGCGGAAATGTGCACCCAGTGCATCTTTCATTCTATCCAAGATGAGACGACTCAGCGTTTTATTTAGCATGAACTAAAACATGATTCAAAACCAGTTCTTGCACGGTGAGACGTATCTTGACAGGGTAATCTTATTTCCAGTCGGCAGATACCTTTCTTTCCTTTCAAACCACTTGCAGTAAGGTCGTGAGCACATTTGGGTCTGTTTTCAGTTCTTTAGTGGTGGCCCTGCTGCCTTCCGGAATCGCTTACAATAGATACACATTTATTCTGCATTATCTTGTTACTAAAGCGCGAATATGTATCGCATTTGTCTTATCAACAAGGCCTATGTGTAATCTTCATGGAAATGATGCTACTTCCAGGATTTGGGCTCCTTATATATATATATATATATATCTTACAGTGAAAATCTAGAGTTTGTATTCTATTGTTATTATTGTTCCCTTGAGTTCCTAGTGGAACATAGGGCTTCAACTCCACCTCTCCGCTTGCTTCTGTCTTCCTTCTGCTGTACTTTTCCCCTGCATCCATGTTAGTCTATACTGTTAGTCTATACTGCTCTTCACACAATCTCCTCCATGTCACCATTGCACTGACGTCCCACTCGCCGCGTGCTTCCTTTTCGGCCTGGTTACACTCGAGCAATCGCCTGACGCGTGCGCGATGTCACCTAGCGGCGGCCTCCTCAGCGAGCGAGTGTCCAATACATCCATTTCCACTTTCTCCTGCACATTCGTTGGTTGGCGATTGGTTTGTTCTTGTTTTGTTTGTTTGTGTTCACAGTTTCTTGTTGGTGATTGTTCCCGGCCCGGCCATATGATCTTCAGTATACATCCAGCGAAGACAGTTAGTTGTTTATAAAGGTCTGCAACAGGCTGTTGGAAATATTCTTTGTGACCCACCCGCCAAGTTTCTCATCCGTATAGAAGAACTGACTGACTTGACCACGTTTGTATTGAAAATCCGACTGAATTTTGTTGTTGATGATGGCTGAGTGACGAAGATTGGTTTTCCAGATTGATTTCAGGTTGATGAATGTGTTTCTCACTCGCCTTCCTGATTCTCGCTTGATTTGACATCCTCGTCCACTCCTCGTGTAGTTGAGACAATGCTCGATGCTAGATAAGTGAGTGAATGAAGTGACCTCTTTCAAATCCCTCCTGTTGATGGTGATTGACGCTGGATGTTGTTGTTGTTGGTTGGTTATTTTCATAACCTCCGTCTTGTCTATGTTCACATGGAGTCCTGTCTTCACTGGCTGCTTCCTCTACTAGTTTGTCGGTTTTTGCTTGTAAGTCTTCGATTGTGTGTGACAACAAACATAAATCATCCACGGGCGAAATCCAGGTCTTCTAGGTTTTTCACGTCGGTCGGTCCAGGATATCTCTCCTTGTCTTCTCATTTCCCACTCACTTTCTGACGCATAATCCAGTCAGTCCTCCACAACTAAGAATATCATTTGGTGATAATAAGCAGACACCCTTGTCTGACTCCTGTGTCTACTCCAAACACCTCGCTGAGTTTTCTGTTGTGGATGACTTGACATGTTCCGTTGTCGTACAGCAGCTGTTGAATCAGGTTGATGAATATTTGAGGCACTGTACGCCGTAGTACTCGAGTAGTCTCCAAATTAAAAGGGATCTTTACAGATTGGCAATCATGTGTCTTCTCTAAAGGAACTTCACTTAAGGTATACGATGAACTTGAATTTTTGTTTGGTAAGGAGATGTATGGAGTGTGTTACCGTAGGATCACTACTTGGTTCAATCCTAGGGGACTTTTCCTGGAGCAACTAGAGAATAATCACCTTAAAGATACGATGATATTATCATGATTTTGCTGTCGTTATGTTGATAATACCTTTATAGTTTTGAAAGGAGCACGTGAGGCAAAGAGCATATTGTAGGTATTTAACAAAGCGCATCCAGACATAACCCAATGACCTAATGAATCAACAATCTGACGGAATAGTAACCAGACGATTGCATCAGAAACCGACATTAACTGGGCAATATACTCACTTTCTGAGTTTCATGTCTCTGCAATACAACAGTAACTTGGTTAGGTGTCTGGTTCACCGAGCTGGAGTTATTTGTTCAAATAAAATACTAAACGAACAACTCGGTAATATTCATGATATGCTAAGTAAAAATGGATATTAGACAACATTTTTGAACAAACACATGAGCTCAGCAAGTGAATAGCCAAAGGTGCCCACAGTTCCTCAATAATCAGAGTCCCTAGAATTCCAACTCACTGGTGATGTCAATAGTGAGAGATTGTATCACACCATCTGAGAAGGGCATTCAAAGGGATTTTGCAATGAAGTTAAGTCTTCTATATAGAGCGAAGACAGTTGTTGATGAAGGTCTGCAACAGGCTGTTGGAAATATTCTTTGTGACCCGCCCGCCAAGTTTCTGATCCGTATAGAGTTTGTTTTTTATACAAGGCATTATTTCTAGGGCTACAGAAGTCTTGTAGGATCTCAATGAATGCATCGGGTTAACTATTGACCATAATGAATGTCAGCAAGCATGAAATCTAGGTGTAATGCTCCTTACTAATCGCCTCTAGCTATATGGTCTCAAATCACATTGTATAGTGATAACGAGCTTTGATGTTTTTACACTCCTTGTTGAAGTACATGTTGGTGAAATGTTCCAGATAAAAAAACAGGAAGAATAAAACACTGTTTAATGATGACAAGAATACATGAAACTTCATGTACATTCCATCACTATTAGTAAGAAATCTTGCACTAAACTTCATCTCAACACACAAGAAAAGGAATTTTGTCTCATAAACCTCAATAACGTATCGATAAAGTAATTAGTACATATACTCCAGATTTACCCTTATTTCTCCTTTCCTCAAACATTCAATATATGAAAATAGTTAAAAAAAAAACCTGTGAATATTCTTAAATTAACAGCAGCAGTGAAAACAAAATTAATTTCACTAGAGATAAACAAAGCAATTGGGTCATCAACAGATGACCTACTTCCACAGATTAACACCATTTTACGATTAAATTATCTTGAAAAAAAGCTCCACCCCAGTCTTAACCCTTTCCTGACTGCATTCCAAACAAAATATGTCTCTTTTAACACTACAATAAATTTTTATTCAGTAATAGGGAAAAAGATGGTTTCATTCAATAGAGAAAGATTATCTATGCAATCACTTAAAAGTGGTATTTTTATGATGTCATTTGCAAAGATGGGGTACACATGAAATCTCCTAGGGATGTTTGGATTTATAATTTAATACCAGGGTGGAGAACAGTTGAATGGTATTTTCTCCAAGTGACTTCACTGTAAAATGGTGCTAATCTGTTAAATTAGGTCACCAACAGATGACCTGATTGCCCTGTTATTTTCCAGTGAAATTATTAATTTTCCCCCTATCTATCTGCTGTTAATTAGGAATGCTCACAGGTATAATAACTATTCTATTCATTATCGAACATTTCAAATAAAAGTCTTCCTTCTCAATCGCTCTCTCTCTCTCTTATATGTGTCTCTAAATGAACACCTTATAAAAATTCAGGTAAAACAAGAAATTAAGGTGAGTTTCTCAACAAAAATAACGTTACCTTATAATTACTTTATAAAAGCATTTTATTGAACTTATAAGGAAAAATAACACCTATTTTCTGTAGAGTTTGACAATGGATTGATATCACAGTTAGAGAACCCTTGAAAAAAACCAGCACTGGAGTACTGAACAGCTGTTTTATGTCACTAGTTTGGGAATCATCGTCAGTCAGTACGCACCCACCACCACCAAGGTTCGAACCCACAACCTTCTGGTTACATGCTAGCCAGCTCGTATACCATTCACAACCACTGGGATCCGATTCAGTGGGCACCGAAAGAATTTTAACTTCTACCAATTGGTGGTTTTTTGTCTGTTGAGATAGTGTTCATTGAAATAATAGAGAAGATTTGTAGCTCAAGTGGATGATTTGCAATTAATAGTGTTCTCTGAGGAGCTGGTTGGTTTAGTTGCGGAGCTTTAGCCATCACCCCTGCTGGATAACATCCCCTTTCAGCGCAATATTTAGCATAAAGTCAAATGATTTTTTATTTTTTCCATGAGTGATAGATAGAATTGCGTCTCCCGGTAACCATCTTTACCTATATATTGACCATTTTCTATTGATTTGGATTTTAAACTTTCTCGTCACATGATTTACTTTTTGTTAGTTGGTATATTTGGTCTCTATGTCAACGTGTTTGTTAATTGCATAATCGTTTAAGTACCAGGCTTCTAGGAATACCCTGACTGCATTTTTGGTGTTTCCTATGTCCAAAATTTCCACATTATCCCAGTTATCAAACTGATGTCCATAATTATCTATATGCATTGATATGAAACAGGAATATATATCATGTCTTTTCACGGATGATTTGTGTTCCTGGATTCTGATTCGAAATGGGGACGTCCGCTTCGGCCTATGTAATGTTTGTTACAGTTCATACAATTTATTTTGTAAATGGTATTAATTTTATCTCCTTTTTCTGTTGGATGTGTCTTTCGGTTTGCACAATATCGAATTAAACGATTTGACTGGCTTGTGTGCTATATATATATCAAACGGTTTCAGTGTTCTAGCTGTTATTTCAGAGATATTTCTCATGTATGGTAGGATGAATTTTCTTGTGTTCTTTGATGATTGTTCCTTGTTGGTGTTGTGATTCAACTTTAAACACTTTTTGATGAAATTTCGTGGGTAACCATTCGTTTTGAAGACCGTTTGTAGGTATTTTTCTTCCATTCTTTTCAACTCTGGAGTGATACAGTGTGTTTCTAATGGAGCTCGACGGAGTTCCGACCAAGCTAATCAACCTGCTCAGGTCATACTACTCCAACACCAAAGCTCGAGTCCGAGTGAACGGTGAAGAGTCCCGCACTTTTGAGGTAACCAGCGGTGTCCGGCAAGGTTGTCCAGCATCCCCCATCCTGTTCAATTTCACAATTGATTGGATTTTGCGGCACGCCCTAACCGAGCACCACGGCGTCCAACTTTCGCCCGATATTCACATAACCGACCTCGAATTCGCCGACGACGTCGTGCTGTTAGCTGAAAACTTCCCCGATATGCAACAGGCGCTCGACCAGATAAATCACCTCGCGCCTACTATCGGTTTGAAAATTAACACTTCCAAAACCAAAATGTTTTCGAACACATCCACCAGCAATGATGAAATCTTATCCCTAAATGGAGCACCTATTGAAATTGTGCCATCCTTCAGATATCTGGGATCCATAATGCTCCCCAACGGCCAAGCGAAAAACGAAGTGAATGCGCGAATCTCCAACGCCCAGAATGCGTTTCTACAGCTGAGGAGCGTTCTATGGAGCAAGAGAGAAATCAGTCTCAGGACTAAAATTCCGGTCTACCAAGCTTCCATACGACCCGTTCTCCTGTATGGCTGTGAAACCTGGCCTCTTCGCGCGGAAGATTTACGCAGACTCGAGGTATTAGACCATTGGTGTCTCAGGTACATTCTACATGTTCGTTGGCAGGACAAACTCTCCAACGAAGAAGTGCGTCGTCGTTGCTACAACATCAACCAAATTCCAGTACTGGTCCAACAACGCCGCCTTCGGTGGTTTGGCCATGTTCTGCGCCGACCAGATGACGATCTGGTCAAATCAGTTCTAAATCCCTCGCCATTACCATCTTGGCGATGTCGCAGGGGCGGACAGCTGAAGACATGGCTTGGTACAGTCAAGGCAGATATGGAGTGCCTGGGGCTACAAACCGTCTACGGACTCCGTATGTGGAACAAGAATTGGATATCCCTATCGCAAAACCTTGCATCAGATCGCCGCGCCTGGGCAGCGATGATTCGAGATGTTCATGAAGCCGGCTCATCCTCCCGTAGGAGATAGCCGAAGTAAAGTAAGTAAGTAAGTGTGTTTCAACCCTCTTGTGAACAATGTCTGTACACAGTTTCTTTTGTGAGTGAGTAATTGGATTATTGCTAGTATAGTTGAGTATTTGATCTGTGTGTGTTGACTTTCTATATACTTTTGTTGGTTCTCCTGATTAAGACATCTAAAAGTGGGATTTGTTATCGAATTCTTCTTCTCTTGTGGTGAATTTGATGTCTTCAAATATGTTGTTCATTAATTTATGGGTATATTCTAAATCATTTCTCTTAATTATTACAAATTTATCATCAAGGTATCATCAAACACGTTAATATACACGAATATACCAACTAATAAAAAGTAAATCATGTAACGAGAAAGTTTAAACTCCAAGTCAATAATAAAAATCTTCAATACATATGTAGAGATGGTTACCGGGAGACGCAATTCTATCACTCATGGAAAAAATTCAAATCATTTCACTTTATGCTGAATATTGCGCTGTAAGGGGATCTTGCCCAGAGGGTGGACGATGAAAGCTCCGCAACTAAACCAACCAGCTCCTCAGAGAACACTATTAATTTCCACCTGAGCTACAAATCTTCTTATTATTTCAAAATCAAATCCTTAGAAATCGAAAACCTTTTAATTTCTTAAATAGTTCGAAGGAAGTGACGATAGAGTGGATACATTCTGGGGAGACTGATCGGTGACATAATGTGTCAGATCCTAGAGTAGAATCCGAATGAGAGATGACTAGTTAGACATTCAATGATGACATGGAGGAAACTGTATCAACAGAAGATGAAACCTTACGGGCAGTAAAGGAACCAGTAAACGAGAATTGCAGAGAACAGGATAAAATGGTGATGACGTATTGAAGCCCTCCTTATGTTTCACTCTGAAATCGAGGGAATTGTCAACTTTAGAATCTACGAGAATTAGGCATTATCATCGGAAACTTATTCTGCTTTTGTTTACGATTCTTTAGGAGTGTGTTTCAACAATTCCTTGTGGAATCTAGTTTAAAGTAATCATGTTTCAATACGAGCAAGCTATATAATTTGCTATATAGAATGATTCTGGTCAGCCAAGTGGATTTTCTCAAAAGAAACAGTTAGTCTATTGATGTGATCGCCATTTGGTAGGTAAAACACAAGTTAACGAAATCATTTGTAGGCATTGCATTAACTACTTATAAAACCATCAGTATATCTGTCACTGTCCTGCAAGAAGTTATTTGTGAGCACAATTGGCTCAGTGATACTGTCTCCGACTGTAGTATCTGGTGGTGGTGTGATTTAGGGTCTCCAAAAAGGAATCATTTCCTTTGAGTTTATAGATACTCTTTCTTTACTGATCAGTATCAATAAGTTGTAAATCAAAGTTAAGGCCTTCCTGTTGTTTAACACAAACCATCTTATATCATAATGGCCAGTCACATGACTCGGTTACTCTGTTGCAAGCCTAATTGATGAAATTCAGTTAGCATCGTAACTAAGCTTCCAAATAAAGTTTTTTTTTTCAGTGGGTTTGAAAGAACCATTCACTGCTTGCACTGATATATATTAATGAAAATGTATACTCAGGACCGAATCCATAAATTGCATGCCGCAAATACGTTTTGTGCATTCATGGTGATTGTGTTTTTAAACATACTGTGACTATTAGATAGTCAATTTGCTAAACATGATGAAAATGACAAATGTATACAGGAGTTTCAATCACAATTTCTATTAGGTATCAAACTTGAAATAGCAGAGAAGATTTGTAGCTAAGGTGGATGATTTTCTTCTAGGAAACATCTTCAGTTGACGTTTTGGTATGAAATGGACTTATTTGAATTCTCCATGGTTGATGATATAATTGTATCCTTTGACAATTATTGTCGTGGTTGGCTGTTAATTCTTGTCTCTATTGATCATTTTCGCTGACATGGAATTTGAACTTTATTGTCATTTAACTTATTTTTTTATGAATTGGTAAATTTGGTCTATAGTAATGTTGGATAATACCTGGTTGGTTCATTTGAGTGTGAGGCTTCTAGAAATTTTCTCCTACTTAAAATGTGGACATTATGCCGACTAAATTCGTGTCAGTAATTATCTACGTTCATCGATATGAAAGAATATATATATATATATATATATATATATATATATATATATATATATATATATATTGTGCCTTTTTACTGCAAATCTAAGAATATAATTCAGCATAACATAAGTTCACTTATACTAAAACCTGAGCTGAAGATGTTATCTAGAAGGATACCGAAAGCTTCACAATTGAACCAACCAGCTTAAAGAACAAAACCAAGTAGAGAAGGTATCAAACTTCTACTGCACACTACTTCATGGTATTTTCATGCATGATGAGGCAGAGCAGTGCGATTAGATTTACACCACACATTTTACTAAAACAATTGTTCATATTTTCAAGTATTGGTTTTCGTAGAGATTTAGTTTGATTGGTTGGAGGATCTAATCATGAGCTGATATCAGCTACAAAGCCATTGGAAAACCTTCAAGGAGTACTGGACAGCTGTTTCGTCAGACTAGTTTGGGACTCTTCATCAGTATGCATACACACCCACCAACAGGGTTCGAACCCAGGACCTTCTGGTTACAAAACCACGAGCTCGTATGCCATTCAGCCACTGGGACCCGGTTCAATGCCCAGCCCATGAATTCTTACTTCTACCAATTCGTGATTTAGCGGAATCCCAACCATTGCCGTAGGTGGGACATTCATCCTCACACTTGACATCTGGATGAACCTCACTGGTCACGACTTCTCACTAGAATTGACTCCAGGAAACTCCATCCTGTAGCAAATCACTCGCGAGCATCATATTAATTTTCTATATTTTGGTTTGTAAGGGTTAATTTTTTTTTTTACTAGCTGATCACGGATTGATATCAGTTAGAGAACCATTGAAAACCAGGGAAGGTCCTGGGTTCGAACCCTGTCAGTGGGTGCGTGCTGCCGATGATTCCCAAACTAGTTGGATGGAATAGCTGTCCAGTACTCCTTGTGGCTGGTTTTCAATGGTTCTCTAACTGATATCAATCCATGATCAACTCGTTATTCTCTATAGGTTATTCCAAAAGTTTATGGCTTCTGAAACTGTATATATGTGGACAGTTTGACTTGATGTGTGTTTAGAGTTTAGCATCCGGATGGAAAGTTTTAATGCCTGGTAGTAGTTTTTTTTGTTGCTAAATTTGAGAGTCGATCATATATGAAAAACACTAATATAAACAGATAGAAATAAGAACAATTAAGCAACAATTGACAATATTGAACTTCTTCTTCTTTTTTTTAAAATGAACTTTATTTTTTCTCCCTCTCTAAAGAAAGATTCGAATTTAAAATAACAGAAGAAATTTATTACACACTTGTTTGCGTACACATTTTTGTCTATTTTGTATGAAATGTGAAATGGCGCCATTCACAAATGAGAAATATTTATTCTCCTGGGAAGTATCATTTATCTGACTAATGAATAATATTTAGTTTTTTCTTCTCCTCGAAATACTACTGTGATTTAATCACATGTATATAAATCATTTTGTGAATTTGTTAAGTATTACAGTTTTGTCTTTTTAGTTTTTTTTCTTTTGCTATACTGATGTTCAAATCATTAACAAGAAAACTTTGCTTGTGAAAGTGAAATGAGGTATTTGTAAAGAAGAAGAAGAATAAGGCTAGAATTACCTAGTCGAAAAAAATGTGATACACTTTGCTAAAACAACACTCTCTGTGAAGTGTGATATTTTGTCTATAGTGTGCAGTGAGATTAAAGTAATTTTGATAGTTAGAGTGTGTAGATGTCTGGTGCTGTAAACTATTGATTGACGGTTGAATACAATCAACAGGAAGCGTCGCCTTACCTAGGTTTCGGGCTACTTGGCACTCCCCAGTCAGTCGGCAAGGCGTATCTGCAACCTTGAAGGAACTCAATTCCCCTCGGAGATTCAAACACGCATCACTCAATGAATTCTCCAGTCAGAGACGTTACCACTGAGCTATTCAGGCTGGCTAGCGACTGACCACCTGTTGGACTGTATTGGATATTTTTGATTGCACACTAGTCAAGTTTGCAATATGGCCACCATGCTAGATGACTCGCCATTACGGTGCACTGTGACATGTTAGTATTAGATAGTTGGAGGCGATAGGCCACAGGAAGTCTTGGACCTAGGTTTCGTGTTAGTTGGCACTCGTCAGCAAGGTGAGCCACCTAGTGGCATGGTGGCCACATTGCAAGCTTGACCGATAGAATTCAGTCTGCAGTGAAGATAGGAATAGACACATTACACTAGTTACTGATTAGTGTGCAATCAAAGATGAGTATTATTTTTAGTTATTATTCCTCTAGCAACACATCTCTACTTTGTTCTGTTCTCTGTTGTCCTCTTCAGCCGGGTCCACGATTGCCCGAACTCTCTCATCTCCTCCTCTTCCTAACACGATATCCTCCATGTCACTGTCACAATGTAGACTCTATCTGGGTTCCATCCGAGCGATAACCTGCATCGCGCGTGATGTCATTCGATGATATCCTCAATGTATGCCCGATCCATCTCCACTTTCTCTTACATACTTGTTGAGAGATCGGCTCTTGTCTTTGGCCATTTGATATTCAGTATGGAGCCAGCCAGCGAAATCGGCAGCTGTTGACAAAATTATGCAGTAGGCTGTTGGAAATCCTTTTCGTGACTGACACTCAGTGGAAGTTTCTAACCCGTATAGAAGAACTGACTGACTTGACATTGGTGTTGGAAACCCGAATCTTGTTATTTATGGTAACATGAGTGCAGAATATTTCCGAATTGATTTCAGATTGATGAAGGCGTACCTTGCCTTTCCGATTCTGGTTTTAACATCTTCATCCGTTGTCTTTGTTATAATCTTTCAATTATTTTCGCGGTTCGCCGAATAAATTTCTAACACTACGGCGTCTTACGGTGTTTTTTTAGAGATGGCTGTTTTACTTGGATGAAGGGAGAAAATATTATGCCATCAACTACGCTGAAAATTATGCATATTGTTTGTAATACTCTCTAGTTCGTATTTCACAATAAAAATTGCTCATATATATATACATATATATATGAACATAAAAAAGAAACAAATAGGATAGCCTATGTCTGAGATGAGTGTTGAAGGTATCATGAAAAAAAAGATTATAATTCTTATAGATATCAAGGCAACCTTCTGGATACTTTAGGTAGGTGGATTTATCATAGTTAAAAAGAAGTCGTTTGAGAAACTTGCTCTATTCAGTTAGGTAGTTACCTAGGGTGGCACAGTGGTTAGGACTCTCGCCGACCATGCACATAGTCCGGGGTTCGAGCCCACACCGGCGCACACCTGATATCTATGGTTGGCCCGCATTTCGTCCTATTTGGGACTCGCCAGCCAGTGGATGTACCTGCATTTCTCAGTGAGTGATGATGTTCCCACCGAGGCTCGAACCCAGTAACCATAGTTTCAAACGCTAAAGCGTTATCCACTAGACCACTTGGGCCACGAGAGCCACCTCTTGTGCAACGGGTCATATATTAATTATTGAATTGAATTTTTGATTTTCCCGTCGATTGATTGAACCGAAGTGCTCGGTCTCAGGTTGACATGTCGGCTTCTTGTGCAGATGCTTCGACGATGTCTGGGGATTTGATTTGTATACGATTGGTGGATGGTGGCTAGCAGTGGAATCCAGGTTGCGCATTTCGTCCTTATTGGGACTCGTCAGCTGGATGTACCTGCATTTCTCAGTGAGTGATGATGTTCCCACCGAGAAATGCAGGTACATCCAGCTGACGAGTCCCAATTAGGACGAAATGCGCATCCTGGATTCCACTGCTAGCCACCATCCACCAATTGTATACAAATCAAATCCCCAGACATCGTCGAAGCATCTGCACAAGAAGCCGACATGTCAACCTGAGACCAAACACTCCGGTCCAATCAATCGACGGGAAAATCAAGAATTCAATTCAATAACTTATTGATGAAATTTTATGGATACGCATTCTTTTGAAGACCCTTTTGTAGGTATTTTTCTTCCATTCTTTTCAACTCTGGAATGCTACAGTGTGTTTGAATTCTTTTAAACAATGTGTACACACAGTTTCTTTTGTGAGCGAGTAATTGGATTATTGGTAGTATAGTTGAGTGTTTTTGATCTGTGACCAAAACGTTTAAAATCCAAGTCAATAGAAAATAGTCAATATATAGGTAAAGATGGTAACCGGGAGACGCAATTCTATCTATCACTCATGGAAAAAATAAAAAAATCATTTGACTTTATGCTTAATATTGCGCTGAAAAGGGATGTTATCCAGCAGGGGTGATGGCTAAAGCTCCGCAACTAAACCAACCAGCTCCTCAGAGAACACTGTTAATTGCAAATAATGTTCACTGGATGATTTCATATGACTAGTATTGTTATCAATATCAAACAATGTTGGTTTTTGGTGATTTTCACGGTCAAGCTTAAAGTGCAGTATACTCTTAAATTTTGGTGATTTTTGGTAAAAAAAAAAACAGTAATTGTAAATTTTCTAAATTCCATTGTGCGTTGTTACTAATATTTCATTTTAACTTATACGCCAGCGGGTCAGTTATTAGTAATGCTGGCGCCAAATTAACTTAGTACACATATTGTTTGCCTTGATCACATGTTATCATAATTTGTGGATAACATTTTAAACAAAATTGCTTAATGTTACCCACAACCAAGTGAAATGAGTTACAGAACTTCAAAATTCGATAGTTAGATGTAAGTTGTTGAATAATATCAGTTAAGCTTTTATTGTCTTGTTTTAATTTGTCCCATAGAGAAATGTTCAATGATTTGAAACCACGAGAGGATCCCACTGCATTTATGTCATACAATGAGTACGTGAAGTATAATGCCAGACGCATAGGAGACATTTCATCATGAGATGATATCAGTTAGAGAACCATTGGAAAGCCTGTAGAGAGTACTGGATAGCCGACTGTTTGAAACTCGTCAGCAGCAAGCGCCCAAGACCAGAGTACGGACCCAGGACCTGCTGATTACAAGGCGAGTTCGTAGACCATTATACCAATGGGACCCGATCCAATGGCCGGTCCATGAATTCTGACCTCTGCAATTCACGACGTAGCGCCACCACTTGGCAATGTCTTCTTCGTTGAGAAACTGTCCTCACCTTCAACCTGCTGTAGCCTACTGGTCATAGCTTAAATAGGATCAGTCGCATCAGATCAATTTTCAAGTATTGGTTTCAAGGGATTTTGTTTGATTGCTTGGAGGGTTTCATCATGAGATGACATCAATTAGAGAACCATTGGAATACCTGAGAGTACTGGATAGTACTGATTGTTTCGTCAGCCTAGTTTGTGACTCTTCATCATTACGCTCACGATGAAATCCTTTAACCAATCAAACAAAATCTTTAACAAAACCAATACTTTTAGTAAGATTTATCCCAATTTCAGTCCACTGAAATGAAATGAACCTAAATAGAATATTTTGTGTCTTATTTTCGTTTGACGATAAAAAGATGTTCAACAGTAATAATTGGTCATTTAATCTATGCAATCAGATATCCCCAATATCCCCTATTGTAACAGATATCTTTATGGCCAGCTGGAGAAATACAACTCCCCGCACATTTCATTCTACTCCAAAAATATGATGAAGATGTGTGGATGACACTTTCATACACAGTGTTGAAAACAGAACATATCTCTCTCTCTCTAGCTTCTTGACACACATAAACTCACTACCGAATGGAATAAAAATTCACATTTGAATCGGAAAATGAACAAGGAGAATCAGCTCTAGTGTTAGATTATAAAATAAAACGAATGGAAGAAAGTTAAAAAAAAACACTAGTGTTTATAAAAAGCAACGAATTCCACTGATAGATATTTAGACTTTAATTCATCTCATCCGTTAACTAACTGTAAAGGCAGGCTTAGTTAAGTGTTCAACAAACCGAGCAGTTGCACTAAGTGGCACAAGAAAAGACCTAAATGATGAATAAAAACAGATAGAAGAGGCGTTGATGTTAAATAAATAACTATACTATAAAATTCATAAGGAAGATCGAAAAAGGCCAAAAGCAAAATAAAAACAATTGTGAAACTAGTACTGATAACATGAATAAGACAGAATATAAGTCATTTACTGTTATACTATATAAGGAGGGGATATCTGAGACCCTATGTAGGATTCTTGATAAAGCAGAAATGAGGGTGGCATTCAAGCTTACAAACCCACTCAAACAAGACAGGCTCTGTAGGCTAAAAGACGCGGTACAACCAAATAGACAAAATGATACAATTTACAAAATAACTTGCAATGACTGTGAGTTAGGTGAACTACAAGGTTAAACTAGTAGCTTGGGGATGGTCAGATTGCCAGAACATAAGAATTTAGCTAAGGGAAGAATGGTTGACCCCAAGAAGATAAGTAATTTAAAAAAAAAGCTCAGCACTACATTGCACTTCACGCATTAACAAACAAACATATATTACGGTGGGTGGGAGAGGGTTAAGATTCTAAGAAGTAATCTATGTAGGTGGAGAGCGAGAGAGATCGATTACCGAATCCTGATTTATTGAGTCCACACCCAACACAACACATGCAACAGAAATGACTCAATGCAAATACCAGAGATATGTATGGAAGATATTATTACCACCAGTCAGTCAAATCAGAAGAGAATAATAAATAATCATAAAATTCTATTTCAATTCAAACACATCATAAACATCCTAACACGCTACTTATTATGATTACAAAAAAAACTCGTCTTATTTGCCGTCTGATTATAATTGATCAATAGCACTCGTATTAATATTTCTGAATGTACATCATCCTATATTGATTTTTATTTAAATATCTAGTCAATTCCACACATGTATATAAATGAAGGAAAAAGTTGTGTGAGTGGCAATAATTTGTGCTCGAAGCGTGGTGGTATCAGTTAATATTACTGTGTTACACTGTGTGGCGTATCAAAATAAAATCTTATCTATAATGGAGTTATACTCTACCACAGTACCCAAATTTTATACTTACATCTATGCAATACAACTTTAAGTTTTCAGACCGATTGATACTTATAAACTGATGAAGCTTAAAGCTGGGCAAACACTAGAATGAGGCAATAGTAGAGCGTGCTATATTAAAACTATAGACTTGGTAATCAGTAGACTGGTGAATAAGATGCAACGATGTACGAAGTTTAAAATTTATTCCATTTGTCCATAGTTGTAATCAGGTATCATATAAAGAAATTATGCACAACTATCTATTCATAACTGTCACACAACTCGCTAGATATGAAAACTACTATCCTTCTGCCCTACTACATCCGGATGGCTTTCAGTACAAAATGACGACAAATTTTACCTAATTTACAAATTTTCTAAGATAACGCACTTTGGGAAATTTTTCACGATAGAAGCCGATTTCAATTGATATGCTTTTCCTTTAAATGACAGTCTTTTTTTTTTAAATAAAGACCTATAACTATTCAATGTTATATAAATAAATTGATGTGAAAGTACTCACATCGTGTATCTGTTAAAATCCCCATGAGCTGGAGAGAAGCAATTTCATCTCATTCCATAATCTGGTCCTAGCTGCTTGAGGTAGAAAATCGAAACACGTTTCGATAATGCATAAAATCTACTTAATCCTAGTTTGCACAGGAAAAACAAACATTCACAAAAATCTTTTTCTGATTATCTCAACATGTTGAGATTTTACTTTATTTCCCCCATTTCCTTGCGTTCAGAGTAGAACACAAAGCTTCAAGCTTTTTCCCTTGCTAGTCTCATGTTCAACCTTCCATCTGTATCACCAGTCTTATTAACCGAGTGAGAATTAGAAGTGCGTCATCCGGGAATCAAGCCCTGGCGCACACGTGTAGTTGGCTAGTATTCTACCACTGAACCATCAATGCAATAAGGCCACTGTGCGTCGGTGGCACAGTGGTTAGGACTCTCGCCGACCATGCACATGGTCCGGGGTTCGAGCCCACGCCGGCGCACACCTGATATCTATGGTCGGCCTGCAAAATTTGGGCTACCGATATCCATGCTGAAAATTCCCTACTTGTGCCAAAAATACAGTGTGGAATCAAGCTGTAAATCAAAAATCAAAAAAAATCAAAATCAAAGAAGTACCAAGCTACCGTTTTGTCCTTGTTTGAGACTCTTCATCAGTTTGCAGTCGTCACTATGAATCACTCCGAGAAGCATCAGGACCATGTTAAGATTATTTTGAATAAGTTGGTAGTCGCTTTTTCTTGTATTTCGAGAAAGCATTCATAAACATTCACAAAACAAAAGTGTAGAAATTCAGACTGCAGTGTTTGGCCAGTATTACAGGTCATTCCAAATTCAGATATCATTATAAATCATAATGGTCAACATTTGATTGGTGAATGATGACTGGCAATGGAATCTAGGATACACATTTTGTCCTATTTGGGACTCATCAGCAAGCTGGATGTACCCTCATTCCGCAGTGAGTGATAATGTACCTACCGAGGCTCGAACCCAGTTCACGTAGTTTAAAACGCCAAAGCGTTATTCACTGGACCACTTAGGCCACGAGAGCATTCTCTTGTGCAACGGGCACTGGGTTCGAGCCTCGGTAGGAACATCATCACTCACTGCGGAATGAAGATATATCCAGTGACGAGTCCCAAATAGGACGAAATGTGCATCCTAAATCCCGCTGCTAGTCACCATCGACCAGTTAAATTCTATTTAAAGGCCCAGGCATTATTGAAGCATCTGCACAAGAAGCTGACAGACATGTCAACCTGAGACTGAGCACTTTGGTCGAACCAATCGACGGGAAAATCTCAAATTCAATTAAATGGTCAACATTTACCTATATATACCCAAGTGTTTTTTTAATTGAATGCAGTTGAATCAAACATAAGTTCTACATAATTTCATAACTGTGAAATGTATGCAGTGTACAGATAGAGTTGTTAAATCAACGCTTTCATCAAACCTTTCGTTCTGCATATTCGCTTTGTAGGTATATATTATTGGTGCATTCTAACGAGTCACCAAAAGCACTTCCAAAGGGCTACTTCAGGCCTTCATCAACAGCTGTCTTCATTCTACACTGAAGATCAGACGGTTGTTGTTGTTGTTGTTGGTTGGTTGGTTATTTTCATAACCTCCGTCTTGTCTATGTTCACCTGGAGTCCTGTCTTCTCTGGCTGCTTCTTCGACTACTACTACTACTACTGTATGAATGCATTGATCGATTGATTTTGGTTGAAAATGAATTGCCTGTGCAAGTATGTTAAAATTGTTGTTGTAGATATATTTAATAATGTCTTTGCCATGTAAACAGCTGACGAGAAGGCAACGAAATAAAAGATGGTACCAGTTTATTCTGCTAAAACTGAAGTTCTAGCTTTGTTCGAATACTGTTTTCGTCTTAAAAAAAAATAATAACCAGTGTTTTTTAAAAAGAATAACCTTCATGGCTTACTAATTTGTTGGCGATATTATCCATATGACATTTTACAATCATCCTAGTCATAATATATACCCTATATTTATATTTATAACCAGTTTACGACAACAATAAACAAATATTTGTATAAGCTGTGAACGTAGAACATGAAGAAAAGGAAGAAGAAAGAAAAGGGGGAGAATACTTGGAAAGCCACACCAAGTTAATGCAAAAGAAGTTCCTTTTGTATATACCTATGCATATATGTATATGTATATATATATATATATATATAGGCATACACTTCTGAAAAGATCATAAAAAGGATGCAACTTAGCCAGCAATTCGTGCCACTTTCTTTTTTTTTTTTATTTTTCACATTCATAATTACAAACAAGCAAGAGAGATTATGGTAATAAAACAATCGATTTAAGCAGCTTCTATAGGAAAGGTATTATAAAAGCAAAATTAATATGAAGTGAGATACAATGGAAAGGAATGGGATGCGATGCGATGGGATGGGATGGGATGTGATGGGATAGAAAAGAATACCCTCACTTATAAAATAAAGTACGAACTAATTTCTTACCATATTCCCGTATTAAAGAAAGACTGAAAGTATTTCTTTATGCATTGAAACAGTGATAGTAAATGAATAAAAGTCGCCTCTCTTTTCTTTTGTTAAGTAGTTGAAATGCTTTAAGTATTTCACGTTCACTTATGGGTAATAATAAGGTTGGCTGAGAAATTCTGAAAGAGTAGTATGTATATGGGTATATATATATATATATATATATATATATATATATATAAAGACAAACTTGCTGTAGAGATTTATTATTACACAGGTTTCTCTTGTAAATTATATGGACAAGCTATCCCTGGAGATTTTCGGCAAGACTTATATGTGTGTATTTCATTCGAAAGGAAGAAACTATCACTGGACACAGGATTTCATCATGAGCTGACATCGGTTAAAGAAGTATTGGAAAACCAACAGGGAGTACTGGACAGTTGTTTTGTCCCAGTTTGGGGGTCTTCAGTAGGACACATCCACCAAAGGTACTTGGTTAGAGCCCTAGTAGTGGTGAGCACTACTGACGACTCCCAAAGCTGGACGAAACAGCTATCCAATACTCTTCAGTGGTTCTCTAACTGATGTTAGCACACTCATGATGAAACCCTGTAGCAAATCAATAAAAATCCCTACAAGTCAATACTTTAAACCATGACTTTACTAGAATGACTGTTGAGAAAATCTTTCAGTTAACTTGGTAATTGTTATCCGTTTTTCTCCTAAGTTGTTCCGACATTTTTATATACTGACTTGATCCTTATTGGTTTATGTTTTGAGTCCTGTTTGATCTCTAGTTTTCATGCTTCTCTTTGTGACCGTGACGTTATTTAAGTAAGTCAGGGTTGTTCTAACATTGAACTTTCTGCCTGGGATCGTTGGTGCGGGATTCTTGCGTACAAAGCTTTTGATGCCAACTTGTTTGAAATATTCTACTTGATTCTAAGGTACTTCTGGCGGATGAATTTCGGTTAACTAAAATTTATTCTACAGTACTTGTATTGTACTGTATAGCTGGCTGCCTAACAGTACTGTTGTTGACGTGATTCTGAGTTTTGATGTTATTCTAGCTGAATAGGTGCACACAGAGATGTGTCAACGAATCTGTCAAATTTTCGCTGTCTTTCAAGCATTTTTTGACTGTGCGTCTCTCATGAAAGTTTTGGATGGCTATACAGTGAGACACCGTCACAATGATTATGATAACTCCATCTTCTATCCATATTTGTTTAAAGCACCCTTCTTTTTTAGACGTGTAGGAGAAGTAGAATACCACTCATACAATAAAGAGTACTCAAAAGTAATCAAAATTATTTATTTAAAGCTAGACAAATGTTCAGAGAGAATAATTGTGGTTTTAATGACTTTTGTCTTTCAGTCTCTGCACATATAAATCCATGAGTAATAGAAAACAATATAGGCCAGTAAAGGCAAGTGAAAATTATATCAGAAACCGTCTGTATTGGAGTAAAAATACAAAACGCAACAATAGTGTCTGTTGGTTAAAATGTATAGTCACTCAGAACATAAGATAAAGTATGAATAGACAATTAAGTGAAATATTAACGTATTTATCTTAACAAAATTGAAGTTTCGGGGACGGTTTGATTTATATTCAGCGTGGTGCAAGAGAAATACGAATTTCACAGAAATACAAACAAATAAATGGGGTACGCAGTATGTGTGTTCAGTGGCTGGCCACTTCACTTACTTGAGAAGTTGCATCAGCCAACGCCAGAGAGTTTGTTTGCTGACAAATTCTCAGCACGGACAAACAGAAGGCTAGTTTCGCATATGCCCGTTTGTGCCGTCTCTGGCGTAGACGTGATATCCGGCTACCGTCTAAAGGGTGTCTGTGTACTGCTCAGCAGTCCACTCTGTCCTCCTTTATAGCTAGCTGTGAGACATGGCCACTGAAATTGGAACACACGAAAAGGCCGACTAGCCGTCTTTCATCATAGGTGTCTGCGTTCTATCTCCCGTGTGAAGTGGTACAATAGGGTGAGCAACACTAAGGTTAGGCTAGGTAAGAAGGGTAAATAGATCGACGAGTTTGTGGAGTTACAACGATTGAGATGGTAAGGACATGTGTTACATATGCCTGGCCATCACCTTCATCGACGGTCAGTGTTAGTTGAAATACGGTCAGGTTGGAAAACAGCCAGTGTTGGTCAAACCAAAACATGACTTCATCAGTTAGTGAAATCCACAACAGTTAGTTTAAGCCAGTCACGTAGGAAGGTATAGACTAACCTCCTAGTTGGAATCCTCGTTACGGTAAAAATCAACGGCTGGAGACAATTGGTGATATGGCTCAAACTCATCGTTCTTAATGGCGCACATGCATCCACTCCTTGTAACTCATAGTACCCAATAAAACTATATTCCTTTAACCCCATATCTCTGCTCCCTGTCTCTATTTTGGATTTATTTTACTTTCTTCTCTTGCTTTATAAGCTACATGGAAAGAGAGTGGCGACTCGAACTGCTGCACATCGATGCAAAGTTCTATGTTGAAGCCAGTCAGTCAAGTCGAATAGTGGAGTGTAATCAAATAACATAGACCAGATAGAACAAGCGTCAATCCAAAGGTTATCAAATAATAATGACAATAACGGCCGCAAGTAAACTATGTGAAAAGGAATAAAAAACGCCACTGTAAGATAGTAAGCTATGGGAATATGAAATGATTATGTCCTCAAAGATGAAGCTGTTGAAACCACAACTGTTAGCTTATAAAATTTTTTTTCGTTCTGATTATGCTATCAGGATATCTAAAATGAACAGTTTGCTTTGAAGTTTCTCTTGTATTCTGAGTCTGGAAGGCTTTAGATAGAAATATCGCATGCACCTGAGAATTACTCATCTGAATGAAGTAAAAGAAATGCCAGCAGTTTTTTTTTATAATACTACAACTGTCATAGGAATTTTCCTTCAGATAATTTTATTTTTTTTTTATTTTTTATTTTAGCTTGATTCCACACTATATTTTTGGTACAAGTATGGAATTTTTAAGCATGGATATCGGTAGCCCAAATTTTGCAGGCCGACCATAGATATCAGGTGTGCGTCGGCAGGGAATCGAACCTCGGACCATGTGCATGGTCGGCGAGCGTCCCAACCACTGTGCCACCGACGCATGAAGATAAAATGCCAATTTATTATAATTGCTATTTTGATTGGACACGAGTAACTAGTGCGATGTGCCTAGTCCTTTCTTTGGTGCAGACTGAATTCTATCAGTCAGGTTTGCAATGTGGCCACCATCAAGCTAGGTAGCTCGCTAGCCATCACGGTGCACATTGATTTGATGATAGTAGATAGTTGTAGGCAATCGGCCACACGAAGCCTCACCTCACCTAGGTTTTGTGCTAGTTGGCACTCGCCAGGTAGTCATCAAGGCGTGTCTGCAACCTTCAAGGAACTCATATCCCTTCTGAGATTCAAACCGGCGTCATCCAATGAGTTCTACAGTCAGAGACGTTACCACTGAGCCAGCTATACGGGCTCGCGATTGACCTCCTGTAGGACTGTTGCGGATATTTTGATTGGACACTAGTCAGTAACTAGTGCAACGTATCTAGTCCTTTATTATTAGCAGTATTCGTAGTCACATTAGCCTCAATGTAAATTAAGGATTAAAATCCACCAAGTAACACTGTCCATACTAGGAGCTGACGCATTATCAGAGACCGAAGATTTCGACCCAGTCAGTCAGTGGGAAAATGAAGATTGAATTAAACAAATAAATACTACAAACTTCATCATTGGATTTCATCATGAACTGACACTGGTTAGAGAACCATTGGAAAACTAACAGGGAGTACTGAACAGCTGTTTCGTCTTAGACTTTTTGGACTCTTCAACAGTGTTTACCCACTAGGGTTTGATCGTGAATACCGTATAGTATATTTTAGACAGTCTAGTGGTCTAACACACCGATTCGCATTCACAGCTGTTGACTAAAAGAAGGAAATGCTATAAATCGGCATCACTAAGGCATTTACTATAGCAAAACGTGTGAAAATTTACTATTTCAATGTACCTCTAATATTATATAATAAGTACATGTGGTTAAAACGGTATGATTTCATAAATCGTGAAAAGTTTTAAAAATATACGCATGAAGATAAAGACTGAAGGATAATAGTGAAAACTGTAAATGTGATTTATAGCCTGAATGTGGGTTCAGGTTTCTCGTCATGGCCCGTATCGAGGAGATGTTTGGTAATATCGCTACTATAAGAGTCATGGGTAATGAGGTGGAAAACGAGAAATCCATCAAAGTAATCAATCGACAAAGGAGCTCCATTCTCCTCAAGTTTGCCGAAGCAATTTCTATCAAACGCTTGAAACCAGATTTATGTGTTCAGAAAGAAGCAGTTATCGGTCTTTCTTTGCCAAACTGGTAACTGGATGTCTTTATTCTCGCATCTGATTACGTGATCTTTGTCTTTAACCTCACCCTCCTTTTATAATCTGTAGTCTTGCTTGTCTCTTGTTTCTATGATTTCAGTTGAACTCAGTACATTGTTACCAAATTTATTAATCACTCATCATCTTACTCACCTCTCGTCTTTATTACGTAACTCCTTTACCATTCATTGTGTGCATACATTCATTTTGTTTAAACTCGAACTGCCTGGGTTAAAACTAAATAAGCACAATTTTTTGAGCACTGTTTACTAATTGTGGAACCTTCTGTCAACTGACAACATGTAAAATTTGCAAGTATGTTGCAACTTTTCTGTACATAAAACTCATAACTTATTCAGGCTGTAAGCAGCAGCTGATGAGAAGCCAACGAAATAAATCATGGTATCATATTATTCTGCACAAACCGCCTTTGTTGTTGTTTATTGAAATAGATAACTGTAAATACTTTATTATTCACTCCTAGAATAAAGGACATGATTTCAATTTTCAACATCAATGTCAAGTCAATGAATGCTTCTATATGGCTCAGAGACATAATTCTCGTGTCAGGAATAGCATTCCCAACAGCCTACGGAGGACTTTCATCAACTCCTGCCTTCATTATATGTTGGAGGCAGAATGGTGAGAACGGATAAACAACTAAGAAATGTGTTGAGAAGTGAACCAATTATGATCCCACACACCCTATCAAGTGTGTCGAAGGAAAGGTTTGAGATTGTTTTGGAATTCATGTGTTTGTTTGTGGGGACTTGATTTGTTAAAGGATCTTATCATGATGTGCTGAGATAGGTTAGACAACCATTAGAAAACCACCAGGGAGTACTGGACAGAGTTGTTCTCTCCTAGTTAGAGACTGACTCTTTACCGTTGCTCAACCGTCACCAGGATTCGAAATCAAGACCTTCTGGTTACAAGGTGAGCTAGCTCGTAGACTATTAAGCCAATAGGACTCGGACCGATAGCCAATGAATTCGAACTTCTGCTAATTCTTGGTGTACCGCATTCACTAACCAATGGCATCTCTGGCGAGTATTTTTTATCACCTCCCACCTGCTGGGATTGGATACACTCTGAGCATACCGTTAATGTAACAACAGGCGCCATACCCGAATGCGAAATGACGAGTTTTTCGTGGGTCCGAAGATAAAATGGACCATATCGTGTGGGAAATCATCCTTCAACTAAAGAAGACTGTGGAGAACAGAGTAATGTGGAGATGTGCCGCTGAAACCCCCATGTTCCACTCGGAACCCAAGTGAATAATATTAATAAGTAATGACATTAATCCTAATTATTAATCAACTCAACATAGAAGATGACTGGTAGTATATGGGTGGGGTGGTCGTGAAGTAATTTTTCTCAACTTTTGCTGAGTTGGTTGCATCTTAACTCTAAATTTGCTCAAAGAATAACAGTTTAAATAACACTCAGAAAACTTGCGGTTGTACACTTTTGTGATACTACTTACTGGAGATGAATTCGGAATAATTCTAAGTCCACGTATATGCACAATAAAGTATAGAAACATTTTAAACTGTCTGTGACGATAATGTCTGTTCTTTATATATAACAACAAAAAAGTTATCTCAGACGATATACAGACAGGACAGGCAGATAAAATATGAAGTACAAAGCACCTGTCACAAAAGTAGTAATCCAAGAACAATTATAACAGCCAGCCAACGAGATACAAAAGTGCTTTGTATATCATTAAATCTTATGAACACCAGATAATGAACATTTAAAAACCACTGGGTTTCTGCGAGTTCCTTGCAACTCGTGGATGAACTCCGGTCCATTCCGGCTGACAGCAAATACAACAATCAGCGAAAGGCGCTCACGCGCAAGATAAGATAGTGTTTACGTAAGGACCGCGAAGCCTGGTGGTCAGAACGTGCGTGTGAGATGGAGTCAGCTGCTGCATCTGGCAACAGTCGGAAGCTGTTCCAACTCATCCGAGGCACCGGCAGCAAGAAACAAGGTGTCAGCGAGACGGTCTGTGAGGCAGATGGCACTCCAATTACCAGCCTGAAAAGACGCCTGGAACGCTCTGCAGAGCACTTCAGGAAACAGTTTAGCTGGTCCCCACCCTCAGTGTCTACTGTCATTAGCCCCAGCGCTCCTTAGTCGGTTAGTACCGACCCAACAACCTAAGGTCCGTAAGGGATTCCCAGTGTTAAAACGCCATAAGGCTCCCGGCCCAGACAATCTACCCTCGGCTCTTTTTAAAGATGGTGGCAAGATTCTCACAATGGCTCTAACTGTGTTGTTCAGGAAGGTATGGCAGACTGAGAGTGTACCATCAATGTGGAACAAAGCCATTATCGTCCCCATCTTTAAAAAGGGTCGACGTAATTCGTGTGACAATCATAGGGGTATCAGTCTGCTACCTGTCGTGTCTAAAATATTGGCTGCTGTCTTGCTTCGCAGGCTGTGCAAAATACGTGAGGGATTGATTCGCGAAGAAAAGGCTGGGTTTCGTTCAGGTCGTGGATGCATTGATCATGTCTTCACCCTTCGTCAATAGTCGGAACACCGCCACATGTATTGCAGGCCAACGATCGTTATGTTTCTTGATATTAGGGCTGCCTTCGATTCGTTGGACAGAACTGTGCTCTGGAACTGTCAGTTAGAGAGAGATGTACCTGAGAAATTTGTTAACATCTTGAAAGCCCTATACAGAAACACCTCGGGTAGGGTGAGGGCATCTAACCAACTATCATCACTGTTCCCAACCAACAGTGGGGTTAGACAGGGTTGCCCAGTCCCTCCATTTCTCTTTAACTCTGCCATCAATGACATTCTGGAGTCAGCTCTGAAGGATGTGTGACGATGGCGTAGATCTGATACCTAGAGATAGACTTTTCGACTTCGAGTATGCAGACGATATCGTCTTACTGTGCGATAGCATACAGGCTGCCCAAATCGCACTTAATCGCTTGGCGATCAGTGTCTGTAAGTATGGTATGTACTTTTCGCCGTCTAAGTGCAAAGTACTGTTACAAGATTGGCAGGAGTCTGTACCTGCGCTCACTCTTGCGGGTGAACCGCTTGAAGTTGTTGATAAGTTTGTGTACCTGGGTAGTTGTGTGAGTGCTGGCGGAGGGGTGACGGATGAGACTTCCAACCGTATAATGAAGGCTAGGGTGGCATACATCAACTTGAGCCGCCTCTGGTGCCGTTGCGACGTTAGCCTGGCTGTCAAAGATTGGGTGTACAACGCTTCGGTGCGAGCTGTCTGGCTCTACGCCCGTGAAATCTGGCCTCTTCGAGCTGAGGATGTGGGACGACTCTGCGTGTTTGATCATCACTGTCTCCGCAGGACTGCTTGCGTTCGAAGGCATCATCGCGTAAGTAATTCTAAAGTTCGGCGGCGTGTGTTTGAACACAGCGGAGATCACCATTCAGTGAGTGTCGTCATCTGGAAACACCGGCTCTTGTGGCTTGGACATGTGTTGTGAATGTCATCCCAGAGACTTCCATACAGGTCTCTGTTCGCTGGCAAGCCCTGGGATGGGATGGAAAAGGCGGAGGGATGGTTAGTTCAGGACGTGGTGTCTTGGGACGAAGGATGTTTGTACTAGATTAGCATCGGCTGGTGTGTCACGACTCCCTGGTTGGGGTCTACAAGATAGCTCAAATCGATGGCTCGAAACGTTATCGGATATGGCCAAGAATCGTAATCAATGGCGAATGTGTTGCAATTTCCTTCTTTCTTCCCTTCGTTATGATAGTTGACGAATACTGTTTGAACTTGTTAAGTATGACTGTTTTCCTTCCAGATGAAGTTCTTTATGCGTTCTCTACTGATACTTATTTTTACTTTTGATCTATGTTGTTTTATTGTTATTGTGTGGCGCATCTTTCTTGGTGCCATATTGTATCAAGTCTTTTTTTCTGCGTTTATATAAGTAAAATAGATAAAATAATCAGATAGAGAACCATTGAGAACTAGCGAGGAGTACTGGATAGCTGTTTCCTCCCGTTTCAGGACATTTCATCGGCAAGCACCCATAGACTCTGCAGGGGTCAAACTCAGAACCTTCAGGTTACAAGGAGAGCATGTTGGCTTTTCAGCAACTAGGAGGGAATTCAACGGCCTATCAGTCCCAACTTCTGACAATCCCCCAATACACTGGGCCACTATCAGACAATGTGATCAAGCTTGAAATCAATCGGTAACACTTGGAAATTAATCTAGTGCCCACAGGTGAATGAGTACAGGATGAAGTTACCTGGGGTTCCAGTAGGAGGTAGTAACTGGTGGGGTTCTTTAATTTCTGTCTGTCTATCTGTCTGCTTTCGACATAGAACTTTGCACCGATGTGCAGCAGTTCGAGTCGCCACACTCCATGTAGCACACACAGCAAGAGAAGAAAGTAGAAGAAATCCATAATAGGGACAGTAAACAGAGGTGGGAGACAAAGGAATAGTAATAACGAAGAACAAAACAGTTTCATTGGAAATCATAGGTCACAAGGAGTGGATTACATGTGCGCCAGCCGTTGAGAACGATTTTGAGCCATATCACCAATTGTTTCCAACCATTGGTTTTTACCGTCTCGAGGACCTCAACCAGGAAGCTAATCTACGCCTTTCTATGTGATTGGCTGGCCTAAACTAACTGTTGTGAATTTCATTGACTGGTGCCATGTTTTGGTAACATTGTTTTTGCTAACATTGCCTGGTGTCGAGGAAGGCGATGACTAAGCATACGTAACACATGTCCTATCCATCTCAATCGGTGTAACTTCATAGCCTAGTCTATTGATTTCCCTTCCAACCTACCTAGCACTCGGCGGACGCCTAACCTCAATATTGCCCACCTTATTATACCACTTAGCACAGGAGATAGAACGCAGGCACTTATGATCAAAGATAGCTAGCCAGACTTTTCACGTCTTCCACTCTCAATGACTGCTAGGTCTCATTCACAGCTGGTCATAAAGGAGGACGGAACGGACTGCTGAGCAGTACAGCCGCCAGCCGGTTATCACGTCTACGCCAGAGACGGCGTGAGCTGGAATATGCGAAACTAGCATTCTGTATCCGTACTGAGAATTCGTCAGCGATCAAACTGCCTGGCGTTGGCTGATGGTACTTCCCAAATAAGTGAAGCGCTCAACGTGCTCCCTCAACCACTTCACTCCCTTTTTCCAAACTAGGAGTCAGTGTAGTCCAGTCCTGTAACATCATTATCTTACATTTGGCGGGAGCGAATCGCATGCTAAACATGCCAATCGTAGATTGCAGCTCAAGGTGTTCAGAAGACTCTGCTGGATTTTGTCTGCGTCCTTGCCTAGAAGGACTATATCGTTTGCATATTTTAAGTCAACGAGATTATTCCCTCCCTGGCAGCAAGTCAACCCCTGAGTCTTTGAAGTGAGTTAGTATGGGTTAATTCCCTTAATTTGGGTGTAAAGATAAAAGCTTGTCAGTGACATTGGCTGACAGTCGGGCTATATGCCGGGAATCATTCGCCAGAATTTAAAATTCCCTGGTTACTGGGTTCCATCCCAAAGGCTCAGTGGTCAACTTTCTCTCCATTGTAACCTTGAAACTCCTGAGTTCGATCCTCTGGTAGGTTCATGGGTACTTATCGATGAAGTGTTTCAAACTGGGACGAAACGCTTTGTCCTGGTACTCTCTGGTTTTCACTGACTTCCTAACTGAAGTCACTCCATGATCAAAACTTAAAGCAACAGATTTGTCCAGAGTTTAATGCTTTGTTTACATAACACGCAAGTAAGACATCTGACATAGCGGTTATTCCCTTGAAATAATCACACCTGTTTCAAAGTACTTATCATAAATCAGAAGGAGTACTATTTTAGCCACAATTTTAACCACTATCGGTCATGTTCAATAATCATTCTGCAACCCAGATATCACATATACTAGTAGCAGAAACATTAACTATTTTCTAAATGCCTTCTGAACTATGTAACTGAATTCTTTGATCTAGCTTAATTGTGAGTGTTATTCATCTTAATGGTTGTCATTAATGTGTAAGTGGTAAGTAAAACACTTTACTTCTGTACTACAACACTGGTCAAGTGTTGTTTACATTCAGTAAGTCGTAAAAAAACAGAGGATGCAAACTGATTATTGGACAATTTATGCATATATAGTTTGTTTAAAAAATAGCGTATCGCTCAAATTAATTGTTTCAACTTATCTATTATTTTCGTGACTGAATAGAAAAAACTATTTTACTGACAACTTTTCAGGGGTACTAGATTTTAGTAATAACCTAAGCTGAATATATTTCAGAAATATTCTGAAAGCATATAAAAGATAGTTAAATATGGAAAAGCTAACTTATATGGAATTATGCCCTATCAACATTGGCTAAATCCTACTTTTACAATAATATAACAGTTATCATTCCAAATAGAGCAGAGATGTAAGACGATATCAGAAGAGTACTCAGTAACCACGACATCACAGTTTTCTCCAAAATATCAGACACACGCACACACACTATAAAGCAACGCTGTCCATATAAAAGACCAAATCCCTAAAGATTCTCTATCTAACTGTGTCGACAAAAATAAAATGCTTGGAATTTGATTCGTTATGCAACGGACAAACATCGCCAAAGGGGAATCAAGGTGATCAGAAAAAATGGACACCGTAGAGCGGCATCTGTTCGACCAACCACCGAGAAATCCAGTTGATGAACTAGAAAAGCTTGAAAAATTCTCAGCTAGCCATAGGTCTACATGCCATACACAGCATCAATCCACCAAATTGATTCTGACAATATTGAAATAATCATCCAGAAAAATTTCAAAAATCACGAAAAACGTCTGATATCAGAAGCAGTTCAATATCAAGTGGATATCAAGTGTGCGTCGGTGGTACAGTGGTTAGGACGCTCGCCGACCATGCACATGGTCCGAGTTTCGATCCTCTGCCGACGAAGCACACCTGATATCTATGGTTGGTCTGCAAAATTTGAGCTACCGATATCCACGCTGAAAATTCCATACTTGTACCAAAAATACAGTGTGGAATCAAGCTGTAATCGTAAAAAAATAAGATCCATATTGTCTGAATAGAAGTGATGGAATTAAACACAATCTGACCCGGTTATAACACACACACACACCACTCCTCCATGAAATGACAAAATCAACACGAATATGATAAGCAATTTCATTATATAAACACACGGTGCTTTTATAATTGTATACACTAATCAGTTCTTAAAATCTAAACTTGATTTTGTTATCTTTACCACTTGGCCAATTTGACAACGCAGAACTGCCCCAGTGCTGATGACCGATGATTAAGTTGTCGTATATAAGGTGAAATTTTGTTTATTCTTTATTAATAATACTTTGATAAAGCTATTAGCAGCATTAAATAGCGAAAAGTTCGGTAAGAAAAATATCGTTTTGTTTTTCATTCACTCTCTAGGAAATGCAGAAAACTTTTATTATAATATGTTATTGAATTCACTAGACACTAGTAACTAGTATGATGTGTCTGGTTCTTTTGTTTGGTGACTACATTTCAAACCTGATTGACAGAATTCAGTTTGCACCAAAGAAAGGACCAGACACAGCACACTTGTTATTGACTAGTTTCCAGTCAAAGTCTCCAATACAGTTCCACAGGAAGTCAATCGTGAACCTGAATAGCTTTGTGGTAACGTCTCTGACTGTAGAACTCATTGGGTGACGCGGGTTAGAATCTCAGAAGGAACATGAGTTCCCTCGAAGTTTCAGATACTCTTTTCTGATTGGCGGGTGCCAACTAACACGAAAAATAAGTCCAACCTAGACTTCCTGCTTCCATTCTTTAAATAATATATGTAATGTCTAAATATCTAGATGGCTTTAAGCAGAAACCACTATAGAACATTTTATGTTACTGAAAAAGTATACAAAACCAATGAGAAGATGAAAGACTTCTATAGACAACTAATTGCAAATAGTAACAGGCAAGATCCAAGCCAAATGGCTATATCAAAATCCTAATGGGTGATATGAGTGCAAATTAAACTAGGGACAGACAACGCAATAAAAGAACTTATCATAGGTCGGGAGGCTATCAACTAAGTGAATGAGACAAGGAAAACTCTTAGGAGACTTCTGCACCTTCAGTGCTTTATTTGACGGGAGCAGATGCAGTGTGTACAAGCACAAAAATGTACACAAGGCTACATACAAATTTCACTAAATGGACACACGAGAAATCATTTAGGCTTCATTTCAATCTCAAGAAAATGAAGGCCCAGCCTGCTGAATGCAAAATAGACAAGAAGAGCCAAAAAAACAATTATCTAGTGCAAGCAACCTTCAAAGTCAAGTCGAAAGCTTTCAAAGCCACTGAAGAGAGATCAGTATTCACGCTTAACACCCGGAAACCGAAAGACGAAACTATCAAGGCCTGAGTTCAGATTGTTCAAGTTGGAGTTTTACATCCAGAGTAGCTTTTAGTCTCTCGATGCTATAAAATGATTCCGTACTAAATTTTCCGAAGGCGTAATTAAATCTCTCTTCCTTTTTAGTCTGATAAGGTGACATGTGAGGAGTAGAGACTGCAGAGAACAGAAGGAAGGAAGCTGGGATGTTCTTTTGAAGCTCTATGTTCCATTCAGAAGCTAATGAATGAAAATACTATTTTAGATTAATATTAGACTAGTCTGAAACTAGACTATCTGCAGTAATTATTAACTTATCTAAATTATAGGATAACTAGGCTACATTCACGTAGTAGCATAAAACTCTTATTTCTGTGGAATTTCTTGCCAAGAAGCTTCAAAAATTATTATAATTGTTTGCCTTTCATTACTCTGAAGTCTGTGTGGAGGTCAACAGCCACTACTCAGCATGAAAATGAAAATAAGATCCGGATTTTCAACTCCATTGTGAAGATAGTGCCACTCACCCCATGGATCAAAGACTTGGCGCGTCATAAAGACCATCTCAAACAAACTACAGACCTTCATCAGCAACTGTCTTTCGCTCAATGCTACTCAAGATCAGATGGCCGGCTAGAAAAGATCAGCAACTTGGAAGGATTTCTGCGAGTAAACCAACCGGAAACTGATTTTGCAAGAAATAAGCAGGAAGAAATGGAGGAAGATTGGTGGCCAAACTGTGAGGAAATCATCAAGTGACATCACTAGACAAGCAATTGCTCGAGTGGAACCAGGCAGAATGAGAAGCGGCGAGTTGGTCATCAGTGCGAGGATGAGGTGAATTGGAGGAGATCATGTGAAGAGGAAATGAAAGCATGTGGACAGACTTAGAGCCAGGTGAAAACGTTGGCAGAGAAGAGAACGCAATTGAGACGCGCGGCTGAATCCCTATGTTCCTCTAGGAATTAAAGGAAATGATAATACTGTGGTGAGAACAGGCTGCTAGCCGATTGGTTGACACTAATCTACGTTAATGTCTAGGTCACTAATATGGGCCGTGAGAAAATATGAACAAGGCTGATTCAACAACCAATCACAGCAAAGTTAACGTGACAAAATATGATTCGCAGATAGAGAACTCTATTTGTCAAGGAATCCCGAAACAACCAATCAGAAGCCTGCGTTTGTCTGCAACCAATCAGATGACTGCGCTTTTTCTACTTGCATAAGCTATAATAATGTATGTGAAATATATATAAATACGTGTTGATTTTCATAATAAAACGATCTGTTGCCTGGCCCTTGTCTTCTGTTGTTACAATACTATCTAATTATAAAAGGTGAAACACAGCTCTAGAATAACCGTCAACCTGAAACCAGTTTGGAAATCTTCTGCACTAAGCCAGCATAAGGAACAAGATTCCCAAGTTCAACACCAATGTCAAGTCAGTCCTTCGATATGGGTCAGAATCTTGCACTGCGTGTCTGTCACGAATAGGATTTCAAACAGGCTGTTGCGGACTTTTATCACAGCTGCCTTACGTCGCTAGCTCCATACTCAAAATCAAATAAGCAGCCGAAAACAGTTGGTAACAAGAAACTCTGGCTGGCAATAAACCGACAGGTGAGAACCGACCGCTCAACAAATATGTAGGAGAAAGTGTAGATGGATGGATCTCTCATACGTTGACGAGGCCGTCGAATGAAATCGCACGCAATGCAGGCCACGGCTCGATTGGAACCTTAATCGAAAGCGACGAGTAGGTCACCAGTGCCAGGTTGACATGGAGGAGATCGTGTGTGGGTAGAGAAGGAGATGAGAGATAATGGGCAATCGTGGGCTGAGCTGAAGGGGACAGCAGAAAATAGGATAAAATGAATATGTGTTGTTAAAGTCCTATGTTCAACTCAAAACCCATTAATATTTCCTTTAATTCCAAGAGGAACATAGGGCTTCAGCTTCACGTCTTCATTGCGTTCGGTTCTCTGCTAAAGGTTTTCACCTGGCTCCAAGTCTGCCCTCATGCTTTCATCTCCTCTTCACATGACCTCCTCCAAGTCACCCTCGCACTGACGACCAACTCGCCGCTTCTCATTCTGCCTTGTTCCACTCAAGGGCTTATCTAGTGATGTCAATTGATGGCTAGTTTTCTCAGAATATGGCCAATCCGCCTCCATTTCTTCCCGCAGATTTATTGCACAATCGGTTCCTGCTGAGTTGGTTGCTCACTGCCAGAGATCCCTCCCTGTTGATGATATTCTCTGGCTGGCCATCTAGTCTCGATGAAGGTCTGTAGTTTGTTTGAGGTGCTCCTCATGACGTGCCAGGTCTCTGATCCAGTCGTATAGTAGCACTGACCTTACATTGGAGTTGAAAATCTGGATCTTATACTCGTTTTGATGGTGAGTGCTGTTGACATCCACACAGACTTAAGAGTACTGAAAGCTTGTCTTGCTTTTCCAATCCTTGCTTCGATATCCTCGTCAGTTCCGCACGAAGTTGAAACGATACTTCCCAGGTAGGTGAAGGAGGTTGTTTCTATCAGAATCCTCCCATTTATGCTGGCTGATTTTTGTCTGTTGATGTTGCTGTTGGAGGTGTTGACCAGGAATCTTCATCACCACATCTGTTTTGTCTATGTTCATCTGAAGGAAGTCCTATCTTTAATGCTTCTTCTTCTATCGCCAACTTGTTGCCTTTCACTTGGATATCTTCCAGTTTGTGCGAAATCAGATATAAATACATCATCGACGAAGTCCAGATCCCCCAAGTTTTTTGTGTGAGTCCATTTTATGCCTGTTTCCTCATTGCTCGCTGTCTGTCAGTCTGTCTGTCGCATTATCCAATCTACTGCAATCAGTAAAATCATTAGCGATAGTAGACAGCCTGGTTTCACTCCAATTCTCACTTTGAAGGATTCCGTAAGTTTCCCTTTGTGTATTACTTGGCATTCAGCATTGTCGTACAACTTTTGAATGAGACAACTCAGAACCCAAGGGAATAGTAATAATAATCGAAATAATTTGCATAAAATACACATACATACATATGCATATATATATATATATATATTGATTTTTCTGTTGATAATCAATGAAGGCCTAAGATGAATATGCATCGCCTAGAATTCAAATGTCTTACTAATTTTTTCGTATCCCTCCTCGTTAATTATCACTCTGAAAGATGACCAGCAAATAACTGAACGATTATATGCTGGCAAAAATTATCTCTGTACAATAAATAGGAAGAAGAATGAGAAGGGGAAAATGAATCGTCTAATTACACTGCCTATTTTGATTACTACACCTTACCCTGCTACAAGCTCTCTCTCTACTCACAAAACAAAACAAGAGAAAAGAAATTAAGCTGTGTATTACTTTAGTGAAACCTTTGTTCCTTTGATTTGAAAACAAGTAAACAAAAGTGGCATTCACCTTTATAATAAAACGAAAAAAAAGAAATAAGAAATAAATCTAAGTTAAACTTCTTTCACACTGATATAATTAGTTTGTATATTAGTGAGTAATTATTTCAGGCCAACTAGAAGCAATTATCTGAGGTAATGAATGATTGAATGAATGAATGAGTTAACGCGCTTATCCTACGTGATAAAATTATGTAGAGAAAAGCATTTTTCATAAATTGGAAGAATTTAAAACACTGAACGCTTTATTAATCATTTGATATTGAGGGAAAACTTTTGTTTTAAAAAGCATAGACGAATTCATGTTAATTAACATGCATGGAGGCTGTTTGATGTTTATATAGGCTTTAGTAATCTAGGCTTTTTTAAAACATAACATATTTGACCTATATAATATACATGATGGGTTTTTCTATAGTTTGTTTGTAAGCGTTAGTTATATTTTTACGAGTTGATCACGGATTGATGGCAGTTAGAGAACCATTAAAAACTAGCCACAGGGAGTACTAGACAGCTGTTTCATGAGCCATTGAATCAGGTCCCAGTAGCTGAATGGTATACGAGCTTGACTTGTGACCGGAAGGTCCTGGGTTCGAATCCTGGCTGTCGATAGGTGTGTACTGCTGATGATTCCCAAAACTAGGATGAAATGGTTCTCTAACTGATATCGACCCGTGATCAACTCGTAAAAACATAACTAACCCTTACAAACCAAACTATACAAAATAGATGTGATGCTCGCTAGTGACTTTCTACAGGAAGGAGTTTCCTGGAGTTCTGGTGAGAAGTCGTGACCAGTGAGGTTCATCCAAATGTCACGTGTGAGGACGGGGGTCCTACCGATGACATTGGTTGGGGTCGCGCTAAATCACGAATTAGCAGAAATTAGAATTCATGGGCTGGTCATTGAGGAGTCGGGTCCCAGACGCTGAATGGTATCCAAGCTGGCTTTCTTGTAACTGGAGTCCCAGTGGGTGCACACTGCCGATGATTCCCAAAACTAGCATGAAACATCTATCCAGTACTCCTTGACTGGTTTTCAATGGTTCTTTAACTGATATCAATCCGTGGTCAACTAGTAAACAAATACACGATGGGCTTTTATTTCTCCCAGTTCTATTGCGATGAAAGTTAGAAAAAAGATGGATAGAACAATACGGGTAGAGATTTAATATCATTAATTATGCTTTGAATTAGTTAACACTTTTTAGATTGTTGCTTAGCCAAACAACACAGAAATTTTGAGACCATCTCGATGCCGGTAAAAGGAATAAGATCTAGATTTCCAACACTAAGGTCAAATCATCTGTGTAGGTGCCACAGCGGTCAGGACGCTCACCGACCACTCCTCACATGATCCGGGGTTCCATTCCAGGTGACCGACGCACTCCCTACCTAGCTCGCTAAGCCAGAAATAAAAGCTGGTAAAGAGGAAATGTTAGGCATGAAGCTAGCCACCCCCATCCTGTAAAAATAAACACCACTGCTACAGAAACCTCAAGCCTATAGCTTGAAGCCACCCTATGTTCCACTGGGAACGTGAAGGAATAGAAAAAAAATGTGAAATCAACCAGTGCTTCTATATGGTTCAGAGATCTGGTTCTTCCGTCACCGAAATCATTTCCATTAGACTACTCAAGACTTTTGTGTTAACAGCTGTCTTAGCTATGTATATATATATATATATATATATATATTAAAGGTGAGATGGCCAGAAAAGACAAGCCATAAGAAATTCTGGCAGTGACTGTTGAGTGACAGTGTATCCAAGGTAAACCCGAGAATGGAACCTGAATGGGAAACGATGAAGTGGACGTGGATCTGAGGGTGACATGGAGAATATCGTGTGAGGAGAAGATGAAAGGTCATTAGCAACCATGGAGCTAGCTGAGAAGGACTATATAGAACAGGGTGTAATGCAGGTTTCCTGTCGAAGCTATAAGTTCCACTAGAAACCTAAAGGGGAATAATAATAATATAATGAATTCAAGAAACCGACTATTTGCTTACTATTTTTAGTGAATAATGTAGTACAAAAGGCAAGCAGTTTCTGAATATCTGAGCCAAATATTAGAGTAATAACCCCCTTGTGTTGGTGGCATAATGGTAGAATGCTCGCTAACCACACAAGTGGTTTGGGGTTCAATCCCCGGCCACCGATGCACTCCTTTACCTCACTAGGCCAGTAATAAGACTGATAAAGAGGAAAGGTTATGCATGAGTCTAGCAACTCCATCCCTAAAAAAATAAACACTGCTACCGAAACTTTAAATCAAAGCTCTAGTTTGAAGCCCCATATTCCACTGGGGACCTTAAGGAATAAAAAAATAATAACTCCTTTATCTCCTTCTGCGGACTGTACTGCTAAATACAAGTTATTAAAAAAATAACGAAACTATATATTCCGTAAGTTATTTTAACAAAAAATAGACTGCAGCACTTAACTTCGAATTCATGTGTAATACTTTTCTTTTCTAAATCCCCTGTGGTATGAGATGGTGTGTAGCACAGCCATTTCAAAATGCATATCAGTCATCGCCTGTTACAAGCATTCGTATTATTTTTATTAAGTTTATGTTGCACACTTCTTCGATTCTGCAACGATAACAGAGAATGTAGACAACAATCAATTCCATCTAGTCAAAAAAGGACTGTAATATCAGTGAAATTTCAGCGGCGATTCAAAATGCTAATAGTATCACTTTGCGGACGATTTATATCCAATGTCACAAACTAAAAAATTGTACAGGCGAAAACCAACGACTTGGCAGAGTGAATAGTGATGACAGCACATCAAGTAAACATAAAGAAGACATCGCTAATGGAGATACATAGCCAGGAACGACAGACACCTAACATCAACATTGTGAGAAATTTGTAAGGAGTCACTTAATTTTGATTGCATGGAGGATTTCATCATGAGTTGATTCTGCCAATTCACGACATATCACGACCATTTGGCAATGTCTTCCTTGACGAGTTACTGCCTCATTTTCAACCTGCTGTATCCTACTGGTCATGGCTTCCCACTGAAACACCAGGTTAACTGCCTGAATAGGGTCACTTAATTTTGACTCCAGACAGTCAGCACGAATGAGGACCTTAAAGCCAGTCAGGATAGGAAAGGCAAGATCGACATTCATTATTCTGAAATCAGAGTCCAAAATCTACTGCGATCAGTATTATTGTTATTCCCTTGGGTTTCGGATGGAACATACGGCTTCAACAGCACGTTATCCATGCTTAATTTTGCTGTCTACGATTAGTGAAATCAATATTTTTTTAGTCAAATAAATCAACGCTTCTATATGGTTCACTGACTTGACACGTTACAAAAATTATTTCTAGCAGGTTACTAAAAACTTTTATCAACATATGCTGTAAATGAACGTGAACATTGAACATTGGTTCATCGGCCTTGGTCGCCACTGGCGAGTAACTTGAAGGCGCGAAATGATTCAATCGTGTACAAGTTGGAAGAAGACGAAAGAATACAAATAAAAGTACTGGCGCATTCATTATAAAACATTTGTTTATAGACTAGTGTATCATTTTCGATTTTAATTGCCAAACAATATAAGTTCCTACAATTACTGATATTATGGAGTTAAAGTCGATCACTGATCGTAGTACCCTTTTCGATTCGGAGCATCTTCGCAAATAATAAGAATTTAGGGTTAAGTTCCTTGACATATGTCTGTATTCGCTGTTCCAATATTCAAGATCAGATAGCTCACCAGAAAGGATAAGCCACAAGAAACGGTAGCAACGAATTAACCAAAAATCTATCGCTTGAAAAAAATATGCCAAAGGAGGTGCAAATGAGAAGACAGTTGAGCGACATCCCGTGACTGGCATGTCACTGAGTGAAACCCGAATGGGGGCATGAGTGGGAGAGCTACATGGAAGATGTCACTTATGAAGAGGATGACAGCTTATAGGCAACTGTGGAGCCATCTATAATGGATTTCAATGGAAATGTACTACTTCCATTCGGAAGCCAAGTGTGATGACAAACCCTCACAGAAACTTATCACCAAATTCTTGTTTTCAAGAAATAACCAACTTAATTTGATGTATCTTAAGATCAGAATGATGCCTGCAAATTATTGTCGCTTCAGAAATCTATGCAAGCTATCTATCACTCAGCATTAAAAATAAGATCCGGATTTTCAACTCTAATGGGAAGTCAGTGTTACTTTACGGATCAGAGACTTGGCGCGTCATAAAGAGCATCTCAAACAAACCTCAGACCTTCATTAACAGTTGTCTTTGCTCAATACTCAAGATCAGATGGCCAGTCAGAAAAGATCAGCAACAGGGATCCCTGGCAATGAGCGAACCAACCAGGAACCGATTGTGAAACAAATAGGCAGGAAGAAATGGAGATGGATTGGCCATACTCTCAGAAAACAAACCATCAAGTGAGTGACATCACTAGACAAGCCATTGCTCGAGTGGAACCAGGCCGAAAAGGAAGCGGTGAGTTGGTCGTCAGTGCAAGGACGGGGTGACTTGGAGGAGGTCATGTGAAGAGGAGATGAAAGCATGTGGGCAGACTTGGAACGGAGTGAAAAAGTTGGCAGAAAACAGAAGGCAATGGAGGTGCGCAGCTGAAGCCCTATGTTCCTCGAGGAATTAAAGCATATCATAATAATAATAAATAATCTATCTTCATGCATAATCTGATTTAAACACTGCCCTTAAATCTGGATGAATGACTTTACGCATAAATGTTTCAGCTAATTTGAAAAAAAAAAGAAAAAACAGAAATTGTTTACACTCAGGCTAGATATCCTCAAGTATTCTATTCCTATGAGAATAGTTTTTGTAGGCAACTTTAAGAAAATAATTCATGTAAAACAAGATCTTGTGTCAGAATGTACACTGTACAGAGAAAAATCAAGTATAGCAATAAATTTATATTCTGTGTATAAAAAATAAATAAATAAAATTTCATCGTTTTCTCCCTTACAAAAAAAACTGTTTTCAGGACATCGGTGATATGCATAAGTATAAATGTACATATGTATATGTATACCGGTGTGTGTGTGTGTGAGTGTATGTGGGTATGTGTGAAGATAACTTGTCACACATTGATTCCTATCACACCTTATTTATTCCAAAGTAATTGTTTCACATAGAATCAATAACGACACAGAAGGTAGTAGAATAACAGGCGATCAAATTCTCACAAAGGATGATAATGATAGTAATACTAATTTGTGTGAGTAATGCACACCTAGTGAATCTTAACAATTCAGTATTACAGGATTTCATTATGAGCTGAAATTAGTCAGAGAACCGTTGAAAACCAGCCAAGGAGTACTGGACAGCTGTTACACTAGTCCTTGTTTGGGACTCTTCAGCAGTACGAACCCACTACCAAGGTTCGAACCCAGGACCTTCTGGTTACAAGGCGAGCTCGTATACCATTAAGACACGGGGACCCGATCAAATGGCCAGTCCACGAATTCTAACTTCTGCCAATTCACGACATAGTGCGACCCCAGCCGATGTCTTCGGCGAGTATTTGTCCTCACACTCGCCGACTTGCTGCACCCTACTGGTCACGACTACTCACTAGAACCCCAGGTAACTACCTACCAGAATAGAGTAAGTCACTAGTGAACATCTCATTGATATTCAAGTGTTGGTTTGTAGGGATTTGAGTGTTTGCAGGATTTTCATCAAGAGCTGACATTAGTTAGAGAACCATTGAATATCAATGAGATGTTCACTAGTGACTTACTCTATTCTGGTAGGTAGTTACCTGGGGTTCTAGTGAGTAGTCGTGACCAGTAGGGTGCAGCAAGTCGGCGAGTGTGAGGACAAATACTCGCCGAAGACATCGGCTGGGGTCGCACTATGTCGTGAATTGGCAGAAGTTAGAATTCGTGGACTGGCCATTTGATCGGGTCCCCGTGTCTTAATGGTATACGAGCTCGCCTTGTAACCAGAAGGTCCTGGGTTCGAACCTTGGTGGTGGGTTCGTACTGCTGAAGAGTCCCAAACAAGGACTAGTGTAACAGCTGTCCAGTACTCCTTGGCTGGTTTTCAACGGTTCTCTGACTAATTTCAGCTCATAATGAAATCCTGTAATACTGAATTGTTAAGATTCACTAGGTGTGCATTACTCACACAAATTAGTATTACTATCATTATCATCCTTTGTGAGAATTTGATCGCCTGTTATTCTACTACCTTCTGTGTCGTTATTGATTCTATGTGAAACAATTACTTTGGAATAAATAAGGTGTGATAGGAATCAATGTGTGACAAGTTATCTTCACACATACCCACATACACTCACACACACACACACCGGTATATATATATATATATATATATATATATATATATATATATAATTTAATCGAAATCATGTAATTTAAATAATACTTATCCATTCCTATACAACTGGTGTGTCCTACACAGGTAGGAATAAATATGTACCTTATTATAGTATCGTTACTAACTATGCTTATTAATCGTATGTGTAATTTATCGAATTGATGATGCCCGTAAACTGGTGTCCTTCATGTACAAAAATGAGAATTTATTATTATTATTATGTTTAGTGCATCGATGGCACAGCGGTAAGGACGCTCGCCGACCATACACATGGTCCGGGGCTCGATCCCCGGCCACCGATGCACTCCTTTACCTCGATAAGCCAGAAATAATGCTGGTAAAGAGGAAAGGTAAGGCATGAGGCTAGCAGCCCCATCCTGTAAAATTAAACACTGCTACAGAAACTTCAAGCCACTAGCTTGAGGCCCCATGTTCAACTGGGAACGTGAAGGGAAAAAAAGTTATTATGTTTAACCAGTGATCAGATGACTTCGATCTAGCTAGTTAGAAAGCACCACTGATTAAGGTGAGTGATGTCCAGCTACTCACGCCGATAATTCAGTAGTACAGAGCACCATACATCTAAATACAGGTCATATAACTGTATCTGTATGTTCTTGGTGTTATTGGGATTCACGGCAGGAACTATAAACCTACTGATATTGCTCAATTGATCAGTAATATGTCATATAATGTTGTTCATGATAATTGAATGATCAATATTTACGTTCGAATTATATCGAATTTACACATATTTACTTGTCTAAACACCATGGACATTGAGCAACCGAAAAGACACAGTCACACACACTCACACACACAAAGTTAAAGGCTAACAAAATAAATAAGCTATAATCCCCGATTATTTTTGTTAGACCGACACTATGAAGACAACGGCAGTAAAATCTATTATAAACTAGATTTACAAGTATGTGAATGACTGTCTTCAGGAAAATACGTCACTCAATTTTTTCATAGAATGTCAACCTCTAGCAGTAGTTAAAATAACTTATTGGAAATGTTTAATAGCTTTTTTCTTTTTTATGACTGACGGTAGAATTGTGCGGAATATTTGAAACAAAACAAAAAAAGTTGACTGTAGTTTTCAGTTAGTGTAAACAGTAGTTTACGGAAAAATAAATTTAATCTTCATTGAGCATATTAACTAGGTTCTTGGATTAATTCTTTCTTCTGACCTATCCTGGTATTCCCACACGTCTTAGCAATTTCTGAAAGAATATTTCGTCTGACTTTTCACATTAAGAAGTTGAAGGACTCTAGCGTCGCTCAACCCCTCCTCCTCTTACAGTTTGTCATCTCGTGCATCTTACCTATTCTTCTTTACTGTTCACCCTTACCTATTCTTTCCTGGATTGCTTAGAAAGACCATGTCATACTTCGTAGAACTCTGAAGACTGTCAGTCAGTAGGACGAGTGGTGGCATCCCATTTGGCCATATCGTTGACATTGTCACTGATAGGCACTTGGTGTCATACAACAAATTTGCTAAAGGAAATTTGTCAGATTGTGAGCATCCACCACAGCACCCGCAGCTCCAAGCTTGTGTCTCCTCAGGTAAAACAAGAAGTCTTTTCAGAAGAATTTATGCACGTATGTCTAAGTATAAAAATTCCACTATACCATATTTGATGGCACGTACTTTATGTGATGGAAATAGTGTTAGACATGAACTAACTAACCTTCTTTGCACTATTAAATAAATCATTTCTTCCACCCTTACAGTACCAAACTTTATTGTGATTGTATTTCTTATATTTATAATCCTCTCATTTTTTATTTTTATTTGTTTATTTTTTCATAAGTGTGAACATCATTTAAGCTGTGTACTAACCGTTAATTTCGTATTTCCCTCACTACACTATACCAACAGAACATTAGGTGCAATAATCTATAAGATGCTAAAGTTTCCAAACTGAATCGACAGTACTGTTTGACACAAACTCACTGTTATTATTATACTTAATGATCTCAATTCGTGCTTAGAATATTTTTGACTTTATATTGTAAACGTGGACAAATCCCTCTGGTTACTTTTGTTTTAATTTCTAATTTTATTTATTTGTTGAGTAAATCAGATGCAATATTGTGACAAATGCTGAGAATTCCATTCTGTATTATAAGTAGGGCGTGTTGGAATAAGGTAGATAATTATTATTAAATACACTAAAACTTTAGTAGAATACACACCAGTGTTTTATAATTCCAGAATGTAGTCATTGGTGTTGGCGGTTCAAGGATAGAATGCCCACCAGCCATGCACTTGATCTGAAGTTCAATTCCTGGCTGATCTGATGTACTGACAAACCTCCCCTAGCTGGCAGTAAATCCTGAAGAAATTGAAAAGCTGGACTCAAAGGTAGTAAGCCGACTGCGTAAATAAAAAGAAAGTCACTACCGCTACTGAGACTTCAAAGTTTAGAAAGCCTGAACCCTCAATATCCAGTCGGAATGCAAAACGACCAAAAAAGAGAATGTGTTACCGTTTCTTTCTAAAAAAAAACGATGGAATGAGATACCTTAGGGTATCATTTCTCACACTGAAGTTATTTTTATTATTCGCTCAAAATGTTGAAAAACTACTATAGTTTTCTACAAGTGCGAATAATAATAATAATAATTATTGTAAATAAGACAGTTTATTTTACATCGTGCCACTAAACAATCCATAGAATTATTTACTAATTATAAGCATTCCTATAAGATTAAAACATGTCTGATACGAAACAGTCAAGTTCAAATATATCTTCATATCATATATACTAAAATTTAATTGAATTTTAGATTTTCCCGTCGATTGATTCGACCGAAGTGCTCGGTCTCAGGTTGACATGTCGGCTTCTTGTGCAGATGCTTCGACGATGTAATTAGAATTTAAGTGGTAGATGGTGACTAGCAATGGAATCCAGGATAACACGCGTTTCGTCCTATTTGGGACTCGTCGTTTGGATGTACCTGCACTTCTCACCGAGTGATGATGTTCCCACCAAGGCTCGAACCCAGTGCCCATAGTTTCAAACACCAAAGTGTTATCCGATAGACCACTTGGGCCACGAGAGCCACCTCTTTTGCAACGGGTCATATTAATTATTTAATTGAATTTTTGATTTTCCCGTCGACTGACTGGACTGAAGTGCTCGGTCTCAAATAGGACGATATGCGCACCCTGGATTCCACTGCTAGTCACCATCTACCAATTAAATATGTACTAAAAGTTTAGTTAGAAGAGGTTAAGACTCCTAGAACATTCTTCGGTTACCCAATTAGAAAGACATAGGTCAACCAAAAAATATTCCTTTGGTAAATTTACTTCCACTGCTGTACATTTGCACAGTCTGTGTTGTAAAAGGTTAAAGAATTACCCATAAGGTCAGTTGTTTATATATTTTAATTTTTTTAATTTTTGATTTACAGCTTGATTCCACACTGTATTTTCGGTACAAGTATGGAATTTTCAGCATGGATATCGGTAGCCCAAATTTTGAAGGCCGACCATAGATATCAGATGTGCATCGGTGCGGGCTCGAACCCCGGACTATTACGAAGGGGAATTTGTGTATGAAATTACGTGTTCAACATTACTCAGAAATGATTACAATTATAGGCTACAGGTACCCAAAACACAGGAAGATTGTTCAAAAAGAATAAGAGACTCAGAATGCTTATGTGATATGTTATGAAGATAGGAGTTTGAAAACAAACAATCCGTGATTAACTCGTAAAAACATAACTAACCCTTACAAACCAAACTATAGAAAATTAATCTGATGCTCGCAAATGAGTGACTTCCTACAAGACGGAGTTTCCTGGAGTCAGTTCTAGTGAGAAGTCAGGACCAGTGAGGTCCATCCAGATGTCATGTGTGAGAATGGATGTCCCAACGGACGACATTGGTTGTTGCCAGTCGCGCTAAATCAAGAGTTGGTAGAAGTTAGAATTCAAGCGCTGGCCTTTGAGGAGTCGGTTCCCAGTGGCTGAATGGTATACGAGCTTGCTTGCAACCAGAAGGTCGTGGGTTCGAACCTTGGTGTTGGGTGCGTACTGCAGATGATTCCCAAACTAGTAGGATGAAACAGCTGTCCAGTATCCCTTGGCTGGTTTTCAATGATTCTCTAATTGATATCAATCCGTGATCAATTGACAAAAACAATAAGAGGACAAATGCCGAGTGACTGTAGATGACATACCATGTGATTGTATGAGTTTATAAAAGATTGGATACACCACTTCTGTATACACAGTTCACGATTCTCCTTGCATATATCAATAGCTACTGCTGTGGAGAAAATTTACAACCGGAAGACTTCCCAAGCACTTATGGTTTCTAATGCTAATCACTTCTGAGCGGTGTTCATAATTTACTGTTTTTAGATTATGTAATTTATTATATTTCAACTTAGTTCAGATTGGTTGGAGGATTTCATCATGAGCTCTGATATCATCAGTTGGAAAACCATTGGAAAACCAGCCAAGAAGTATTGCCAAACAGCTGTTTCGTCAGCCAAGTTTAGGATTCCCCAGCAGTATGCACCCACCGTCAGGAATTTGAACCTAGGACCATTCGGGTTACAAGCTAGCAAGTTCGTATGCCATCCAGCCACTGGGATCTGATTCATCGGCCAACCTATGATTTTTAACTTCATCCAACTCAGACTACTTTCTTTTACTTTCGTATACAATGAAGAAATGATTCTGAAGGATAGTCAATTATAATATTAGCTGAAAATTCCATCAAGCTGAAAAGTGTGTTTATTAAAAGTAAACCCTGTCTTTGTGATATGAGTAGTTATCGTATTTCTTCCAAATATTACATATGTATATATATATATATATATATATATATACTATTAGGAAAGCGCTAATTCAATTAGATAATTTAGTCCAAACTGTTTGTCACAAGAATATATATTAAACGATAACCTTCGTTATTATGTATTGTTGATATTGACTGATTTTTGAAGTAAGCATTCAGATGATATTTCTAAGTGTTTTATTGATTTCACGGTTGGTCACGAACTGACTTCAGTGAAAGAATCACTGGAAACCAGTTTGGGGTGTGTTAAACAGGTGTTTCATCCTTGTTCGGAACTCCTCATCAACCAATAAGCGCATCATGACCCTAACACTAGTGATCAAATCGAAGAGCTTCATGCCACGAGGCCAATTCATTGACAGTTGAGACAAAGGGAAGGAATCTAATGGGCCATAAGTTTTAGATTCTGCTGCTACTATACGATGTATAGAGAGCGAATATCAACCAATGTAATCGGCGAGTATCTCTCCCCTTGACGCAACCCTCTGATCATGAATGCCTGCTAGATCTTCAGTATTGAAGGTTAGATTAATTTTCAAGGGTGAGAAAGGTGTCCAGTGCCCTCTAACTGAAGTCAGTTCAAAAGTAGACCTGGATTCAGACTATATTGCTTTCAATTAACTCTTGGAAATGACTTTTTTCAGCTAATAGAGTCTTTTTAAACTTGATACAGTTTTCGCTAGCCAAGTTTTTATCGTCAATAAGAAAAGAGGTGAAGAAGATATCAATTAAAAGACTGACCACTTTTGAAATATTATATGATTACTTAACCATTATCTCTGTCTCAATCTCGGCTGTGTTATACGGCCTTCATTGACTAAATGTGCAGTTAGTCAGCTCACTTAAGCATCCCCAAGTTATTAAATGATTATGAAGTAGAAGTGTATGTTCGAGACGAATAACATACAAATAAAGCCTTTATGTATATTACTATTGGGTTTTTTTTATTAAATTGTGTTGAATTATGCTCCGGCCTCAAAATGTTTGTATATTTTTTCTTTTCTCTTCAATATTCGGCATATATTTTATTTAAAAGAAGAGATTTTAAGCGAATAGTTACTCTTTTCAACTGCATCATTCTCAAGCTTCACAATCTAAGATATATTTTTATTATTATTATTATTATTATTCCCTTGGGTTCCACGAGTGGAACATAGGGCTTCAACAACATATCTACACTTTCTTCTATTCTTTGTTGTCCTCTTCAGCTCAGCCCACGATTGCCTATTATCTGTCATCTCCTCCTCTACGCCACACACGTTCTCCTCTATATCACCCTAGCGACGACAACGCACTCGTCCCTTTCCATTGGGATTCCACTCGAGCGATGGTCTGCATTGAGCGCGACGTCATTCGACGGACATCACAAATCATGCTCGATCCACCCATATCCATTTTCTCCTACATATTTGTTGAGCGATCGGCTCTCGTCTATTGATTTGATCATCGCCACAGTTTCCTGATTGTGTATATAGTGCCATACAATTAAGTTATGCTAATCAAGGCACTTTTGCTAACATCAGTGGGGGCAAGTAATAGCCATTAAGAAATTGTTGTTTGAAGGGATGATAACTAGCGGTGCAAGTCATTGTTTCTAATTCATTTTACTAAATGACTTGTGTTAGAAATTGAGCTGTTACCAGGCAAAAATCTAACTGAATTAGTATATAGTGTTCTGGAGGCTTTGAGGAAGCATTTGGATAAATTAGGTGTGTGATTCATACGCATTAGTCTACTTTTTCAGGATAGGTTGAATACTTTCGACAGTATGGATCGAAACCACTTTCAGTAGATCATATTTAGTCACTCCTTTTTTTTCGATACTTTTCATGACCATATCCTGTTTCCTTTATGATAGTGCTATGTGTTAGGTGTTCCACAACAGGAAAATCAGCGGGGCTGATGATATTATTAGTTGTGGTGGATTGGATTATGCTTCAGACTGTGAGGCACGACGAGACAGGAATACGTTGGACCACTGACAAGAAGAGAAGAAGAAGATCTGGATTTCGCAGATGATTTATATGTCTAATATCACATAAACTCGAAGACTTACAAATGAAAAGCAACAAACTGGATGAAGAAGAAAAGGAAGAAGGAAGACAGGAAGTGGTGAAGATAACCAACCAGCACCAATCGCCATCAACGGGAGAGATTTGACAGAGGTCACTTATCTGGGAAGCACGATTTCAACCACGGGTGGATGGATAGCTTGGATGAAAGTGTCAGTGCCAGCCAGAATTGGAAAGGCAAGGCATGTCCATGTCACCCTTGGACCGACGACCTACTTTTCGCTTCCCATTTTAATTCCAATCGAGCTATGGCTTGCCTGCATTGTGCACCGTGTTATTCAACGGCCTCCCCACTGTATGCTCGATCCATCCATCTCCGTTTTCGCCTACATATTTGTTGAACGGTCGACTCTCGCCTGCTGATTTGTTCATCACCAGAGTTTCTAGTTACTAATTCTTTCTGGCCACCTATATATATATATATATATATAATGGGCCGGAACATACAAACACGTTCAAAAAGGCTTTTTGTATATTTATTTGTTCTTATGCATATTTTAACTCTTGTTTATTACATACTAACTGAAATTTATTGTTGTTATTTTGTTATTCAACTGTTGTTTCTAAGCCATCATTTTAATTCATTTCTTCAAATGAGTTGAATGGAATATATTATTTTCTATAGTTTGGTTTGTAAGGGTTAGTTATGTTTTTACGAGTGGATCACGGATTGATGGCAGCAGTTAGAGAACCATTGAAAACCTATCCGTGATCAACTCGTAAAAACATAACTAACTCTTACAAATCAAACTATAGAAAATTAATCTGATGCTCGCTAATGAGTGACTTCCTACAGGACGGAGTTTCCTGGAGTCAGTTTTAGTGAGAAGTCGTGACCAGTGAAGTCCATCGAGATGTCGCCTGTGAGAATGGATGTCCCACCGACGACAGTGGTTGGGGTCACGCTAAATCATGAATTGGTAGAAGACAGATTTCATGCACTGGCCATTGAGGAATCGGGTCCGAGTGGCTGAACGGGATACGAGCTTGCCTTGTAACCGGAAGCTCCTGGGTTTGACCCCTGGCAGTGAGTGCGTACTGAGGATGGTTCCCAAACTAGTGGGATGAAACAGATGTCCGGTACTCCTTGGCTGGTTTTCAATGATTCTCTAACTGATATCAATCCGTGATCAACTATATATATATAATTATTATTATTATCAAAAAAGAAACGCTTATGTTTCTATCCATCTGCTTTCAGTAAACGCAAACAAACATCTATCCCTGAACTTAACAAGTATTTTATTTGAGTAAACAGATTGATTTATTTTCATAAAACAATTTTTCAGAAAAAATTTAAACTGAAATCTTTGACTATATGATTATGTACACAGAGAAGTATTATTGTCTTAATTGAGTAGACTTCCACTGGAATCGCCTTTTCTACACCCTACTTCTAATGTTGTAAGTTGAATGGTATACAGCTTTATTAATAGCTAAAGTTTTCAACTCCAATGTGAATTCAGTGCTACCTACTACTATACGGATCAGAGACTTGGCGCCGCGTCATGAAGAACACTTCAAACAAACTACAGACCTTCATCAATCAACAGCTGTCTTCGCTCAATACCACCTCAGGTCAAATGGCCAGCCAGAAAAGATCAGCAGCAGGGTAGGATCTCTGGAAGCGAACCAACTCAGCAGAAACCAAATATGCATCAAATAAGCAGGAAGAAATGGAGGTGGATTGGCCATACTCTGAGAAATCAAACCATCAACTGACATCACTAGACAAGCCATTGCTCGAGTGGAATAGGAATGGGAAGCGGCGAGTTAGTCGACGCTGTGTGGATGACATGGAGGAGGCCATGTGAAGAGGAGATGAAAGCATGTGAGCAGACGTGGAGCCAGGTGAAAACGTTGGCAGAGAATAGAATGCAGTAAAGACGTTTGGCTGAAGCCCTACATTCCTCTAGGATTTAAAGGAAACAATAATAATAATAATAGGTAACGTGCATTAAGTTTATTCAAATGTAAGAAAATTCTATTTTTATACATCAGCGTTTGAATGTGTAAGATTGATTAACACGTGTGTTAGTTTGTAAAGATCAATACTGGGTCAGTCTGTGATCAGACTTGGAACTAAACAAATCCTTACAAATTAAAACTTGAAAATTAATCTGATGTTCACCAGTGACTGTCTACAGGATGAAATTACCTGGAGTTACAGTGAGAAATTGGAACCAGTGGGCGTCAATTTAGTTGGATGTGAGGATAAACACACGTCAGTGACGTTAACTGGTGGTCACGCTATATATATATATATATATATATATATATATATATATATAGAGAGAGAGAGAGAGAGAGAGAGGGAATTGGAAAAGGTTACAATTGATTTCGTCCTAGTGGCTGAGTGTCCACAGATCTGGGCTAGTAACTTGAAGGTCTTGGGTTTGTGTGATGGGTGCATCCGGCTGAAGAATCCAAAACAGCTCTATAGTACTCTATGCTCTTCAGTGATTATCTAATTGGTATAAACATGTTCTTCCTTTATTTTATTTTATTTTACATTCCCAATAGAATACAAGGTTCAGGCTTAAGCTCTGAAGTTTCAGTAGCATTAATTTTATTCTCCTACTGGGCGAGTTTGCTATTCTTACGTTAAAACTTCCCTCTTTACCGTGATTACTGCTTGCAGGCGATATTTAGGAGAGCATCTTCTAGAAAGTCAGCCTCATTTACTTTCAGCGAGTAATAAACAGATAGCGGGTCAGCGGTAGAATGCACGCCAACCACACCTCATTTGGTCCAGGGTTCTATCCTCGCTAAGCCAGTAGTAAGGCCGGAAAAAAGAGAGTAGGCTGGAAGTTAGACTAACAAACCCACCTCGTAAAAAAATGGAATAACATAACGGCTACTCAAAATTTTCTAAGCTGTAGCTTGAAGCTTTATATTCCACTAGGATCATGGAGAAAAATATTAATCTAAAGGAAACCATTGGTTTTGATGTGGTTGTGTTCTATGAGCTGGATAGTTAATTAACCACACTACTTACAAGTTACTCGCTGTTCTAAAACATTAAGAAGGACTAACAATATGGTTTACTGAAGTGTTTTGAAATAATAGCTAGATTTATGGACTTATCTACATATATATATATATATTATTCGAAATGGTTTCATTTACAAAATAACCAGCAAAAGACAATTGAATACTTAATAAGTTTATATTCTCTTGCTTTCTTGTCCTTAAAGTGGTAAGTTGTGTTTCTTATATGTTAAAATGTTAGTTTCTAAAACGCCCTTTGTTAAACTGTTGTTGTTGTTGGCGTTGTCGCTATTATTATTATTATTATTTCTATTACAGATAGAAAAAGGCAAGTACTCGAAGCATTATACACTTTAACATATGTAGGCAAAATAAAAAAACACACTGTTTAACTTGTGTAACCTTTATTTTTATTTATTTATTTATTCATTTGTATTGAAAAAATTTCTGTGTATTCATTCAGAAACTTTATTCTCAACCTAGAATAAGTAATAATTATCACATTATTATGATTACTAGGACTACTATTGCTATTACACTATTATTGCTTGTTGTTTATTTTGTTGTATTGTGTTGTGTTTATTCATAAAACACGTATGTATACATAACTGCTGTTTTTTCTCCATTCTAGCATGTGATATGTCACTGATAGAGAGGGAGAGATGTCGCTTTTTTTATGGGCGACGATACGTGTACAACATAAAGAATAGGCTTAGAACATGACTGACTGTGAATGATTTAAAACAATCTCTTTATTTTTGGTTACAGAAATTCATCATGAGCTGACATTGGTTGGAGAACCATTGGAAAACCAACTAGGAGTACTGGACAGTTGTTTTCTCCGTCCTATTTTGGGACTCTTCAGCAGTATGCACCCACCAACGGGGTTCGAACCCAGGACCTTCTAGTTACAAGGCTAACGAGCTCGTAGACCATTAAGCCACCGGGACCTGATCCATTGACCAGCCTATGAATTCTAACTTCTGCCAATTCACGATATAGCGCAACCTCTAGCCAATGTCTTCAAAATTCCTGCTGAAGACAGATCACTCGTTGGATACATGTGTTGAACGCCAAAAACCGAGTAATAATAATACAGTGTCAAAGTAAGCATAAGCCAACCTGATGACAACTCTTTATAATGACGCTTTCATTAATTCTTTTGATTCTGAGGTAGAACGCTCTAGCTCTAAGCTGCAGAATTTCAGTAGCGGTGGTGTTGTTGTTTATACGGGGTGAGCGTGGGGCTGGGTGGGGGGGGGGTTAAAAACTAAAATGCTTCCGACAATAAATGTCAGTTAACTAACCCACTGGGTCTCGAACTCAGAACCTTCCGCTTACAAGGCAACTTCATTGATCATTAAGTCCCTGGGAGCCGAACCGACTTCCTACTCGAACCCAGCTAATCCAGTAGGGCTAGTGGCTGAGTGGTCTATGAGTTCGCTAGCCTTGTAACCAGAAAGTCTTGGGTTCTAACCCCGGTGGTCGATGTGTACTGATGAGGAATCCCAAACTAGGCTGACAAAACAACTGCCCAGTACTCCCTGCAGGTTTTCCAGTGGATTTCCAACTGATTTCAGCTGATGATGAAATCCTGTAACCAGTCATTCAAATCACTTCAAATCAACACTTAAATATCAAATAGAAAATTGTACTTTCATTTCAAAACATAGCATTGCCTTCTTTCGCATTTTTCGCTGTATTTACTTCAGTCTGAACAATATTGTTTAATTCACTTGAATTATTTAATTTTCGCTGTTAACATTCCTGAGAATAGTTAGCGCTTAACTACCTGTTTAGTAAACATCCATCTATTATTATTATTACGATTATGGGTGGGCCATAAAGCTTCAGAGGCACATCTGGTTATTTGCCATCACTTTTAGCCGATTAAATGACCGTCGAAAAAACCTCATGAAATCATTAGACTACGACAAAGGAGCGGTAGAATGATATTGACAGTAGCCGTATAGTTGCCGATATTTGCAGTCTATGCAAAGTAAAAATACAAATATAATAATGTCGAAATCACTTCACCACCAAAAAATTCAATAACTAGTACATATAACTAGGTGGAAAAGATCACTAATCATACGGACCAGGTGAATGCATTAGATCAATTGTCGAACAATTTAAATGAACTAAGAATAAATTTAAGTAGGCAGTGAACTTGTACCGTGAATATTCCCCCTCTTTACTTCGAAGGATTCCGTAAGTTTTCCGTTGTGGATTACTTGGTATGCAGCAATATCGTACAACTGTTGGATGAGATGCATAATTATCGGTGGCACCCAGTTGTAGCGAAGTAGTTACCAAATCACTTCTCAACCGAGGCCGTCGAAGGCCTTTTCAAAGTCGATAAACTTGAGATAGAGAGGTGACTGTCATTCCAAGCTCTGTTCACTGATTATCTGCAATGTGGCGACTTGTTTCTCCTGAATGCAGCTTGTTCCGGTCGAGGTTTGAATAAGTAGCCTTGCCCTCTCTCCACACCTTCCGCAGTAGTGGTGTCATCAAGTACTCTGTTGTCTGTGGGTTCATTTTCAATGCTTCTGCTGGGATTCCATCTGGTCCTGCTGCTTTTCTGGCTTTTAGCATCTTGACTATCTTCAGGACTTTTGTTCTTCTCGGGGGGTTGATGTTCACTGGTAGTTCTGCTTACGTTGTTGGTATTATTAGGTGCGTTGTAGATGGCGGTCGACTTAGAAGTCTTTTGAAATGTTCAGCCCAGTGTTTGCTTTGTTCCACCAACCTTTTAGGTAAATTCAGCTTATCGTAGTGTAAAATAACAGAACAGCTAGTTACTCACAGTATATAATCAGCGGTTACAGTTAATATCAACTGATTTCCAAACACTAATATATGTGTAAAACTTGGGCACTGTGGTAGTAAGTAATTCGGTTAAAGAGTCCTGCCAGTGAAGCCTTTAGAACAAAACAATTCAGTTTATCTAATACCTTGCCTGCAATGGTTGTCGGGTAAAATACATAGCTCAAACTAGTAGAACAGGACAGTGAGACTAACCGAACATAAAAAAACCTAGCAAAATCTAGATTGGTTGACCTGAATAAGATAAGAAATCTAGAGAATAGCTCAGCTGGCTATAGCACTACATGCAGTTAATCCCAACCACACAATAGGATGGGAAAGGATGATAGTTTTAAAATCGAATGTAACAGGGTGAATGAAGGGAGAGATTGATAATAGCAGAAGCTTTGTTTATCGAATCAACTGTAAATACGTGTAACAGGTATGATTCAACACCTGTCCAGGCAGATATCTGGGAAATTCTACTCCCTCGATGACAAATAGGAGAGAACAAAGAAAACTATAAAACTCAAGTTTCAAAGTCGTGTGATCACAATTGATACGATTATGAACCACAATAAATCGTGTTCGAAACCTTGTCATCCAGTAAATAATAGTGTTTCACTCACTGTGTGATACATCTAATAAACAAATTAATATGGAATGATTTCTAAAAAATTTCCCAAAAGCCTTAATTATATCACTTATTAAATAGTACTTTTATTCGACACCAGTTACTAACTAGTGTAATGTGTCTAATCATATGTCTGCTGCAGAGCGATTTCTATCAGTCAGGTTTGCAGTGTGACCATCATTCTAGGCGGCTCGCCATCACGGTGCACTCAGTTTTTTTAAGTTCTTTTTTAGTTTTATTTCTTTACGTTCCCAGTGGAACAAAGGGGACTTCAAGCTAGAGGTTTGAAGTTTCGGTAGCAGTGGTGTTTAATTTTATGAGGGATGGAGTTGCTAGCCTCATGACCAACTTCCCTTTTTTACCAGTCTTAGCGAGGTAAAGGGGTGCGTCCCTGGCCGATGATTAAACCCCAGACCGCATCTGCGGTTGGCAAGCATTCTACCGCCGTGACATTGACTCATGACCGTATAGTTATAAATCCATTAATGTATGCCAGTAAAGGCAAATCATATCTTCAAGTATTGGTTTTGCAAGGATTCTTTCTGTCTGATTGGTTGGAGGATTTCATCATGAGCTTACATCGGTTAGAGAACCATCGGGAAACCTTGGAGTACTAGACAGCCGTTTTGGTCCCAAAATCATTTCAATAACTGTATTGTAGTGAAAGTACAAGATGAAATGATGGTCACTTATTTCGATATTAATTTGTTTGTTGGATATATCATACAGTGAAACACGATTATTTATTGGATGACAATATTTTAAACAAAATTTATCATTCATAATCAAATCAACTGAAACTACACAACTTAGATTATTCATTTTTATAACTCTTGTTCTTTTTTCGTATTTGGCTTAAGAGGTAGTAGAATTTCCCGAAAGTATGATGTGGGTGTTGAGACATTCCTATTGCACTTACCCTTAGTTGGTTGGTGAACTCATAACTACTAATAGTAGAGATAGTTGGAGACAGTCGGCCCCAGGAAGCCTCGCCTAACCTAGGTTTCGTGCTTGCAAGACGTATATGCACCCTTGAAGAATCTCATGTCCCCTTTTGAGGTTCAAACCTGTGTCACACACTGCAGCATTCAGAGACGATATCTTTATCAAGTAGATGCATGACACTAGTTACTTATTACCTAGTGTTCAGTCAAATCTCAGAAGGGACATGAGTTCCTTCAAGGTTGTAAATACGCCTTCTTGACTGATGATTAGCGACTAGGCCAGAAACTTAGGTCAGATGAGGCTTCCTGGAGCCGATGGCCTCCAACCATCTGATATAAACAGAACTTTTCCAAGGAGATTCAGGTAAAAATAAAGCTGGAAAATGTGAATTATATCAGCGTCGTTAGTCTTACTACATTTAATCTGCCTTCTATCTCAATTCAATACCTATAGATTTAAGCTGTGAATGTGAAAAAAATCTCTCATTGTGGTATGTTTTTTTTACTCTTGTGGACAACCAACTGCATTATACGAGGAAAAACAGATAATTGGCTTAATGTTCACTTACATGTACCTTCCACTGTCATAATAAAAAATAACAGAAGACACGGTATTAAGGCGAAGTCAATGGCATGTAACTAAATTAGGGAATAACAGAGAGGGGTAGTTAAATTTAAGACTAATGTTACTAGATAATCTATAATAGCAGAAAAGCTGTCTTATCTTATCACAAAAATTTGTCACAATGAAGCGAATAGTCATCCCTATGTAAAGAGAGTGTATACGTTTGTGGTTCAATGGTGAAATGCTCGCGAACCACGGCTCAGAGGGTCTGGGTTGGACTCCCCGCCTACGCGTAATCCTAAACCTTGCTTAGTCACTAGTGAACCTTGTGAACACGAATGTTTTAATGGAAGTCTAGCAACCCTACTGCGTTAAAAATCACCAACAGCTACTTGAAAACTCATTCTTGAAGCTCTAAGCACCACTCGGAACGCAAAGAAGCGAAGAGGATACTCTCCAAGCTGACTTTTAGTTTTAGTGCTAATATTGTTCATTCTCTGAAGTATGTTCCCCCCCCCCGCCATCCTTTTTTGTCTTTTATTCCTCTGCGTTCCCAGTGGAACATAGATCTCTAAGCCACAGCTTTGAAGTTTCGGTAGAAGCGGTGCTTATTTTTACGGGATAGGGTTGCTAGTCTCATGACTAACCTTCTCTCTTTACCACTCTTATTACTGGCTCAGAGAGGCATAGAGTGCGTCGGCCACAGGTCGAACCCCGGACCATGTGCATGGTCGGTGTCCTAACCTCTATGCCACCGACGCACTATACATATGTAATATTAAATAATATTGCGAACAATAATAATCATACACAATGGAAACTTTTCAGAATTACGCATTCAGATGTATCTGTGAGAGCAGTTACATTGGAAGGATAGAAAGAAGGGCATATCTAAGATTTTTTGAACATGTACCAAAAAGCTTGTGTCTAAAGGGAACAAGTGCTTTAAACAGTACCATCGTCAGGCATCTCCTTGACACGGGTCGGTCATGAGGTGGATGTCGAAAAGTCGTTCAAAATTATCAATTGGCAAAAGAGTTCGATTCTCCTAAATTTTTCTGAAGCAGTCATTTCCATCAAGCGCCTGAAACTTGATTTATGCTTCAAGAAAGAAGCGGTTATCAGTCTTTCTTTGCCCTGTCTGGTAACTGGATATTTTTCGTCTCTCTTTCATCTGAATGAGAAATGCTGAAAAGTTTCGATTGTGTGTGATTATTATTGTTCGGAATAGTGTTTAATATTACATAGATATGTGTATATATTATTACCGTATAAAAATATTGACTGATTGATTTTTTGTTTAAAATGAACTCTATGCAGGTATTTTAAAATTGTTTTTGTACGTCGGTGGCACAGTGGTTAGGACTCTCGCTGACCATGCACATGGACCGAGGTTCGATCCCCTGCCGACGCACACCTGATATCTATGGTCGGCCTGCAAAATGTGGGCTACCGATATCCATGCTGAAAATTCCATACTTGTACCAAAAATACAGTGTGGAATCAAGCTGTAATCAAAAATATAAAAAAATATAAATATAAATATAAAATAGATATATTTAATAATGACTTTGGCCTGTAAACAGCTGAGCTGATGAGAAACCAACGAAATTAGCAATGATGGCAACATTTTATTCTGCAAAAACTGTAGTACTTGCTTTGTTTAAATTCATTAAGGGGAATAAATGTACAGACATCAAAAGTTTTCCATCAATCAATGAGAAATAGATTCCCTTATTAAAATAAAATCCAAATTTTAATTGGTATAAATCTAAGTTATGCAGCTTGAAATGATAAAATATAGTCATTGGTATGGTTTTTACCTGGCATGAAAAATGCCTTGTTAAAGACAAACTGGCTATTGTGGTGAGTTTTATGCTGTATACTTAGTGGCGATTTTAACTGTTGTAAATTGCATTCTATGTTAGTAACACACTATTTAGACCACCTTGAACTGAAGTATGAAAGACACACGCAATCGTCAAATGTTTCTTGATATTAAGAATAGAAAGTTTTATATTTGGTTTAGTTTTAAAATCTAAGGTTGGGTGTGTTAAAGTAGCTCCATGCAGAATAGTGTCGCCTATATTCGTGTAGTTGACTTCACTGGACTGAATGGATTTTTTTGTGAAGCTTTCCCTGCCTTCTTGGACATCTCCAGTCCACATCTGAACACAAAGTATTCAAATTGAAGTCTACGATGAAGCTGTTGTCTAGAAAGGCGGTGAAAGCCTCGCGATTAAAAACAATCCAGCTCAAGGAACACAACTACATCAATACCATCTACCTATGTTACAAATCTAGTGCCCCCCCATAGCAAGAATCAAATTTTTAAGCTATTTCTGCTGAATATAATTAGTAGCAGATAATTGAATAACCGTGCATCGGTGACACAGCGGCAGAATGCTCACCAACCACATATGTGACTTGGGGTTTGATCCTCGACCACTGACGGACTCCTGTACCCCACCCGCTAAGCCACAAATAAGACTGTTAAAGAGGGAAGGTTGGTGATGAGGCTAGCAACGCTTATCCCGTAAAAATAAACACCACTGCTAGCGAAGCCTCTATTTTGAAGCCTTGTGTTCCACTTGGCACGTAAAGGAATAAAAAGAATAAAACTAAAAAACCACACAAAGAATCTGACGATCTAAGAGCCAAAGAGATATCTGTTAATTTTCAATTAGATCTTCAGGCTCTCTATCCGAGAAGAGATCAACACAAGAGAAACCTATAAAAGACAGCCAAGGGAACCTGATTACCAAGGAAGAAAATCAGATTAAACAATGGGCGGATCACTTCAAACGACTCTTGAACCGACTGCCACCTGCAACCCACCCAGAAATACCAACAACAGCGCACACGCAACTGCAAGTTGATACCAGTCCTCCAACGAGAGCTGAAGTCTTGAATGCAATCAAGCTTCTAAAAGCTGGAAAAGCAGCTAGATCAGATGGAATACCCCTGAAGCACTGAAAGCGGACCAAGAGACGAGAGCAGATATGCTGACTCCATTATTGCGAAAGGTCTGGAAGGAGAGAAAGGTGCCTACCGACTGGAAGAAAGGTTACCTCGCGAAACTACCAAAGAAGGGAGACTAACGTCTCACTCTGCAAGAACTGGTGAGGAATCATGCTCCTATCGACACCAAGTAAAATCCTGAGTTGCATCATCCTGCAGAGAATAAAGGACGCACTGGATACAGAACTCCGACCAGAACAAGCTGGCTGTATTCAGGAAAGGCAAATCATGTTCTGACCAAATCGCAACTCTGCGCATCGTCATCGTCGAACAAAGCATGGAATGACAATCAAACCTCTACCTCAACTTTATAGACTTCGAGAAGGCCTTCACTAAACAGCGTTGACCGCGAAGTAATATGGAAACTACCCGAGTACTACTGCGTACAGTGCCCCAAATATTCATCAACCTTATTCAACGGCTGCTGTACGACAACGGCACATGTCAAGTGATCCACAACGGGAAATTCAGCGAGGCGTTTGGAGTAAACACAAGAGTCAGACAAGGGTGCCTATTATCACCAATGATATTCTTAATTGTGATGGACTGACTGGATTATGCGTCAGATAGTGAGTGGGAAACGAGAAGACAGGGAGGGATATCCTGGACCGACCGGCGTGGAGAACCTAGAAGACCTGGATTTCGCGTGTGGATGGTTTATGGTTGGTGTCACACAAAACCGAAGACTTACAAGCGAAAACCGACCGACAAACTGGTCGAAGAAGCAGCCGGCGAAGACAGGACTCCAGGCGAACATAGACAAGACGGAGGTTATGAAAATAACCAACCAGTCTACAACAACAGCAACATGCAGTGCCAATCACCATCAACGGGAGGGATTTGAAAGAGGTTACTTCATTCACTCACTTATCTAGCATTGAGCATTGTCTCAACTACAGGCCAGAGGAACGGACGGGGATGTCGAATCGAGCGAGAATCGGGAAGGCGAGAAACACACACATTCATCAACCTGAAATCAATCTGGAAAACCAATTTTCGTCACTCAGCCAGCATCAACAACAAAATTCAGTCGGATTTTCAATACAAACGTGGTCAAGTCAGTCAGTTCTTCTATACGGATGAGAAACTTGGAGGGTGGGTCACAAAATATTTCCAACCAACAGGTTGCGATGCAGACATTTATCAACCAACAACTGTCTTCGCTGGATGTATACTGAAGATCAGATGGCCGGGCCGGGCCGAAAGAATCACCAACAAGAAACTATGGGAACAAACAAAACAAGAACAAATCAATCGCCAACCAACAAATATGCAGGAGAGAGTGGAGATGGATGGATTGGACACTCGCTCGCTGAGGAGACCACTGGTGACATCGCGCGTCAGACCCTCGAGTGGAACCCGAAAGTGAAGAGGCGAGTAGGACGTCCAAGAGTGACATGGAGGAGATCGTGTGGAGAGGAGTTGAAACAGTATGGATTAACATGGATGCAGGTGAAAAGCACAGTAGAAGACAGAAGCAAGTGGAGACGTGCAGTTGAAGCCCTATGTCCCACTAAGAACCCAAGGGAACAATAATAATAATAACAGGTATAAAAATTTTTAACCAATGATGATGATTTTGTGGATCAAATAATAGTAATAATAATAATTTGATAAATGTTTTGAACGAAGTTAATAACGATGATTATAATGAAAACAAAATATTGATAATAAGGTTTATGCAGGTGGCGATAAGAATAACAAAGGTAGTAATATATGTATATGTAGACAATTCAATAAATAAATTAGGTCATATCTTAAAAGTTACGTAATACTAAAGGTGAAGTGGACAGATAATGAGACTTTAAATAAATATCATAAAAAAGAAAGGATGGGAGGGTTTTGAATAGAATTCACCTAGGCTAAGCCAGGGAAAGACAAAGGTAGAACAAACTTCTTTTGTTGTATGCAAAGACTAGGATTGTTCTCTCAAACTGATTCCCATAACTTCGGCTATGTGTAAAAGACGGATTCGAATTCCTTTCGAAAGGCTCGATGGAATGTCCACTTGGTGACCGCTATCAATCAAATGAACCACAATAGAACTTCTCATAGATTTTATTTGATCTTTCCCAAACCATGAAGCAAGATGCTCATTAATGCGTTTGTTAAGCTGTCTAGTTGTTCGCAGTATATAGCCAGCTCTCTCCACAGGAGCAACTAAATTTATAGATACACATAGAAGTGGCACAGCTAGCTAGGTAGCTTGTCTTTCATTTGAGCAATCATAATTGGTCGGCAGCCGAAAAATGACAAACAGAGGGTGGCGGCAGTATAAATCCGTTTATCGCTCTTGATAATAGTCAACCACTTTGATAATAATAATAATGAGCTTTATTCCAAACTAGTATTTTCGAATACATAATGGAATTCTCTGCATTTTACTACAGTGTTGCATCAAGTTAGTACATTATCAATAAAAAAATTCTACATAGATTAAGGAAATCTCAGTTCATTATGACAACAATTTATTAGAATGAAGGCAGAGCCAAAAATGAACAGTGTTTGAACGTGTTAGAAAAGTAGATGCTGGCATATTTACTGTCATAAGCGGGAGAAAGAAACAAAGCAGCACATAACAGAAAAAAGAGAGAGAAAAGGAAAAGAAAGAAAGGAAACGTTGTACCTATAAATGATATGAGTTGGAAAGACGCGATCCAGTTGTTCTACTGACTATTTAATAAGTTATAGGTATCACGCCTAATGCTTTCTTTATCGCACAGAACAAGGGCCAAGTAGGTAGGGTATGGTTGAGTTTTTGTACTTGCTAGTGCAAGCATATAGTTTTCTATATAGGCTTCTGGTTTGGTCTGGTCTGATGAGATACAGGGGGAGAGTTGTGAATGAAGAGAGTGGTGTGAGTCAGATGAAATGGATTTAGCCCAATTTTCACATGAGTTCATGTGGCTGTCGACCAGAATATTAACAAGATGGTTAAGCGGCACATTGCTTACCTTGCTGATAACCTTCAACATCCTGCGTAATAAGGTATAGTGTTTCTTCAGTAGCCAGCCCTGGAAAAACTAAGGAGGGACAATAGAGAATAATAGGCAGAATAGAGCAGTAAGGGTTGGGTTATTCCAGAATGTCTTAACTTCTTGATGTTGAAGGTAAGACGGAATATTTTCTTAGAAATCATCAAGGTATGGTGAGACGACCAGGAAAGATCAGCAGATAGAATGACTCCTAGGTATATAATTTCTGACTTGTTCTCTATTTCAGTGTCATCTATGTTGCACACCTCGTGAGTGCTAACCTAACCAGTTTGCTTAGGTCAGATTTATGCCTAAAAGTGAAACTGACTCTTTGGCATTTGGAGTGGTTTAAGGTGAGATCGTTTTCCTTGAACCACAGTCTGACTTCTGATAAAAAACCGTTTAGTTTAGATCAGTCACTTTGACATTTGATAGGCAAATATACAGTCAGGTTGTCAGCATATTTGACAAAATTAATGTCATTTAAAGATGGTAGGTCATGTAGAAAGAAAGAAAAGAGAAATGGGGAGAGTACAGCACCTTGGGGGACACCAGCTCAGTGAGTAGCACAGCAGCGGAGGATTTGCCTTTGTATACGGTATACTGCATTCTGTTTGAAAAGTAGGAATGCAACCAGTTCACTTCTCAAATCAGATCTGTGTATTTCTGTTGAAAATATCCTGGCATCACTTAGTTTAGATGTGTTTACTTAGCAGTATATAGCAGAATAGAAGGTGTTAAGAGTACTTTTCTAAAGTTATATAAACTTCTATTTAATTAAGTTATCCTGCTATTTGTCAGCAGTGTGAATAACATCAGTATTCACATAATACTTGAATTTCACTAGCTTAAAAAGTACACTTTAAATGTCATAAGGAAACAAATTCAAATCAAACTTTCTATTTTTATAAGTGTGCTCTTAGATGAAAAAACTGATAAAAGGGAGTTTATTAACCTAGAATAAATGAACTATTGTACTTCATAAAACAGAAGTTTTAAAATGACTTAAAAGAGTTCAAATCCGTCAGCCAAATAGACGAATCAACAAAAAAAAAAATTACGAAAAAACACGTTTTGATTACGGATTGACACGAGTCAGTGCTGCTAACAGGTTGCAAACTAGAACGAAACAGGTGTCAAGTACTCTGTGCTAGTTTTCAATGCTTAGTTCTCTAACTGTGGTATTAATCTGTGATCAAAACTTAAGAAACAAATCGAACCCTTACAAAAAACTAGTAAAAATAAGAAACCAGTGGTGGGGAACCTTATTGGCATGAGTGAAAGTTGTTCACAATAATCCAGGTGCACTCACTGCTTATAATATTCAAGGCTCAGAATACATCGTTATTATTCAAGTGTTGGTTTGCAGCAGGGATTTGATTGACTGCAGGATTTTATCATGAAGCAATATAGGTCGGACACCTTCACGGAGTACTGGACAATTGTTTTGTCAGCCTAGCTTGGGACTCTTCACCGGTACGCATCCACCGGCAGGATTCGAACTCAGGACCTTCTGGTCACAAGGCTAGAGAGTTCGTAGGCCAATAAGCCACTGGGACCCGATCCAATAGGTCCTAATATATATATATATATTTACATTGATCTCATTCTACTCCTGATCTGTTATTTTCTGTATCCCATGCAATTCATGCGATCCTCTGCAATAATCTATCACTTACTTGGTCGTGTCAGCAAATGAAAGACTTAAAAAGTATCGATTTCACTGCCGTATGTAATCTGCTGCTTGGTATCTGAATACAGTAACCATTGTCTGTCTGTCTGTTTTCGACATAGAACTTTGTACCGATGTGCAGCACTTCAAGTCACCACACTCCCTCCATGTAGCACACAAAGCAACAGAAGAAAGAAGAAGAAATGCATAATAAAGACAGTGGACAGGGATATGAGACAAAAGGAATAATATTAACGGAGAACAATATAGTTTTATTGGAAATCATAGGTCACAAGGAGTGGATGCATGTGTAACACATGTCCTACTCATCTCAGTCGATGTAATTTCACAGCCTCGTCGATTGATTTCCCCTCCCACCTACCTAGCACTCGATCGATGCCTAACCTCAATATTGCTCACCTTATTATACTACTTCACACGGGAGGGAGAGAGAACACAGGCACCTATGATCAAAGACAGCTAATCTTTTCATGTCTTCCACTCTCAATGTCCAGGCCTCACAGCCAGCCATAAAGGAGGACGGAGCGGACTGATGAGCAGTACACCTGCCCTTTGGTCGATTGTCGGATGTCGCGTCTACGCCAGAGACGGCGTAAACTACCATATGCGAAACTAGCTCTTTGTATCCGTACTGAGATTTCGTCAGAGCTCAACCCGTTGGTGTTGGCTGATGGTACTTTATAAATAAGTGAAGCGGTCAACACGCTCCACCAACCACTTCACTCCCTATTTCTAAACTAGGAGTCAGTGTAGTCCAGTCCTGTAACATCATCTTATATTTGTCGGGAGCGAATCGCATGCCAAACATGCCAATCGTAGATTGCAGCTCAATGTGTTCAGAAGACTCTGCTGGATTTTTTCAGCGTCCCCTCCTAGAAGGACTATATCATCTGCATATTCTAAGTCAATGAGTTTATTCCCTTGTGGTGGCAAATCAATCCCTGAGTCTCTGAAATGAGTCAAGGTTAAATAATCATTACAAAGTATTCACGAAAGAATCACTCAAAATCAACGGAATTTTAGCATTTTTCATGATTTTTTTAAAGACAATTTGACCAGATATTAGGAAAAGATGACTATTTGAAATGTCTGAAATTAAATATATCTATGTCGGAGTGGACCATCTTATTTAAGAACACTTCTAAAATTCTACTTAAAATTAAATTTCCCAAAAGACTTCTGCTATTACAGTCAATAAAGTACCTTACAGTAGCGTTAATTCAGTGTACGTGAGTTAGGAGATATGTGATTTCGCCTGAGATGCTTCCAGAATGCTTTTGGATATTCATGTTCATCCAGACAATTCTTCTTCTGGAAGAAAATCTTTGCATTTTCCCCAGCAAGCTTGATGGACTCACGTAGAAACTTACTCAGTCCCTTTACCGTCGAACAGTCCTTGCTTCTCTACAAATCACAGACTAAACACATTGGATCGTAGGAATTGTTAAAAAGACGGTTTCAGCGAAGAAAATTTTTATTTTCGAAGAAGTCATCACCTAGATAGCTGCATATTCGTGTACTTATAATAATGGCGTGAGAAAGTTCCAGAATTGTTTCTGGTCAAAGGTTCAATTGATAAAATTATAAAGTGTAACAATCGGGAAGATCAGGTAGAAAAGATCTTTTTCCTGAAGAATTGTCTGAATAAACATGAATATCCAAAAGCGTTCTGGAAGCATTTTAGAAGAAATGTCAATTCAATAAAACTTTCTTTTCATTCAGTCTGAGTAATATTTTTTTTAAATGTGACAATTTCTTTCTTTAAATGACGCATCTTGAGAGCATACACATTGAAAAAAGAGATGCATTCTGCACGAATTAATGAAGATGCACAAGAACACATAGGTAGTGAGTGGGTGTCTGAAGCAATTTTCACTTTCCGATGTTCGTCAACATTTTTGCCTCGTTTTATGACATGAAAAAACAGAGGTGATTTCGTTACAGGATTTCATCATGATATTAGTTAGAGAACCATTGGAAAACCTGGGAGTACTGGACAAATGTTTCGTCCTAGTTTGGGACTCTTCAACAGTACGCACCTACCGGGGTGATTTCATCTGAACTTCTTGAGAATTCAGATTTTACTAAGTGAAGGCATGGCCAACTTGATGAATGAAGATAACATAGTTTTTTTAAGTAAAGACAATAATGAAATGCCGAGTTTTCTGAACTCTGTTAGCTGACTTTTGAGGAGTGAGTGTCCTACAGGACTAATTTATATCCATTTCAAGTAGAGTAACTCAGAAAGAAAAATGGTCGAGTGAACTGAACTGAATTTCCGACTTAGGAATTTGCATAAAAACGCGGAGACTCAGGTTGCCACACCATGTGGTAGCACGCGCAAAGATAAATTAAAAAATCATAATGTGGACGGAAATCTACAGAAGAAAGAATAATTAAGCGGGGAGAATAATGAGAGTTTAATGAATCCAGGCAAACGCAAGGAGGGTATACATCTGCTCCACTAAGGTCATATTACTGACAGTCTCCAGCCATTGATTCTTAGCATCTTGAGGACAGCAACTAGGCCGCCTTCACCGCCCAATCCCACATGGCTCAAACCAATACTCAAAAACTTCACAGACTGATGACAGTCTTTGATCTAACCACCCCTAGTTTTTTTTCTCCAATGCAATCTTATATCAACTTATACTTCTGAACAAAGAACTTGATGTGTAACACGTGCCCCACTCGTCTCGAGCGATGTGGCTGCACAACATTATCGAGTGATTTCCATCCTTACCTAACATGCAAATAAATATTGTAGAAAGACAGCTAACCTCTTCATATCTTTCATTTTTATTGGCCACGTCTCACTGCTGCAAAGAAGGACAGATTGAACTGCTGAGCAGTGTGCAAGGTAGCCGGATATCACGTCTGCATTTCTTCACCACTTCACCTATACCAAAAGTCAACTCACCCGAAACAGACCGACTGTTGACAATATGGTGTCGGTGGCACAGTGGTTAGGACTCTCGCCGACCATGCACATGGTCCGGGGTTCGAGCCCACGCCGGCGCACACCTGATATCTATGGTCGGCCTGCAAAATTTGGGCTACCGATATCCATGCTGAAAATTCCATACCTGTACCAAAAATACAGTATGGAATCAAGCTGTAAATCAAAATAAATTGCCACTGACATAGGCGGCATGTGTAACATTTGTCAAAACGCTTAAACTTTAGCTACGACAGTATATCGGGACACCTGCCGAAAACCAAGTATACACTATGCACTTTTTATTTCATCCCACTTTAGGACTAGCAGAAATGGCAGCCGGAATCAAGAGATGTGGAAAACTTGCACAGGATATCATGCTATGGGTATGATGCCCATAATCTAGTAGACTCAAGTCAGCACAGTCTTAGTATATCTAATTCACACGCCTCAACTCACATAAAATAAGGCATAATAAGTCCCCCAATGCCATTTAAAAAATGAGATAAACCAAGACAAATTACGCAGATTTAGCTAAAGTCTGATCTATATGAAGCCAGGCTTTACACCGTGAGCAATAGAAACAATCTATCCCTTTATCTGAATAAGTGAAGCTAGTTTGTTGTGGCAAATATTACTTCAGTTTCAATTTTTAAAAATAGCAAATAATCTATTACATTAGATTCAAAGGGCTCATTAGTTTTTGGAATGAATATAAAATAAAATATTTTAAAAATATCCATATAGGTATCGAGTCTATATTAACCATGAAGCTTTTAAACTCCATAAGATTTTTACGGTGACATAGTCCATGTAAACAAACCAACTACACCACGATGTTTCATATAAGGTCTACTTTAGAGCTGTCTATATTCTTTAATTATCTTTTGACGTTGTAATTACTAATTGGTATATTTGCTGCTATAAAGTAAAGACATTTTCTGATATATATCGGGAAAATGACAATAAAAACTGAGTATAAAAGAAGGTCAACAAAACGCTGACGATTGTTATTTTAAAAGTGACTTCGGTTGTCTAGTATCACGGATAGCAACAACGGTATCAAAATTCAAGTTTTGCTTTGGCTCATCTTGAAGCTAAAACAAGGTCTGATAAAGCAACCACTGGAAACAATTACTTAATTCTTTAAGGTGAAATATCCTGCCACAAGAGACCAGTATAGTAAGTAGGTTTATAATATCATACTGAAAGGATGGTGAAACTTAAAGGTATTTTATCACATCTAAACAGAAAGGCTTTGTTATTCTTCAGTCTTCAGTATGTCCCCTAAAGAGGAACTCAGGCTTTCTTGTCAGTTCACTCAAGAAGTCATAGATATATTATCTGGAAACGCGAACTGACGCTATTAAATTATACCTTTACCGAGGTTAAATCATTTATATGTTATCTTCATCTTAATCTGCAACCTTCACATCTTTATTTCTTCTAGACTGTTGATTTCATTATATGCTTATTGTTTCCTTGATAAACGTGACCTTCGAGTAATTTTATGGCACAAACTAGTCAGTTAGAACCAAAATTAAAAAGTTTTATTCAAATCTTTGCATACTCTTTGGAATGAATTAAGCGCTGTTGTGAATAAGTAAATTTCCTCTTAGATAGAGCAGTCGTGGGCTTCAGGCTGAATAAAACAGATAAATCAAATAACTGCAAGAGTAGTAAAGTAAAATCGGTTTAGCACTTCTCCGGTTTTTATTTATATTTTACTGTACGACGCAAAACGTAGAATGTAAAAACTTAAAACTTCACTGGAACTAACAAACTATTAACACAGTTAAGTGCCATGAACAGTACACCATATAGCTGAAATTCCGAACTCATGAATCCAATATATTAAGTACTAATATCACTTTTTGTTTCCTTAAGCAGCTCATTTTGTCCTGAAGAACCCTGGTTGCCTATCTATATCTTTACTTAACAACGTTGAGCCAATAATCAAAAGGAAATGGCTGCAAAATTTGACAAATGGGAGGCAAACTTATTAGCAGATAAATGTCTGACTTCCTGAAAAGCTCTGATAATTTGTTGTCGATTAAAACAGCTCACTCAATGAAATACTCACAGAATGATTTCCGTCTTACAGCACAATAATGAAACAGTGTGATTTGTGCAAAGAATCTAAAATAGTTTTTAACAAAATTCTCGAATGAAGCCTTTTAGGGAATAAAGTTAAAATGTTACCGGAATCGCATCTGTATGACGAATGGAAAAGAATTGTGGATGTGTAAAAGCAGTACACAACCGTATAATATATTTGATTAATTTATTTCACGGAACATCTTTACTTCAGCATGTTATTACAAACATATAACTATAGTAACAACATTAATCACATCAACAAATAGGTACTTACTTGAAACAATACTGCCGTAGCGTGACAAAATGGATAAGCCCGTGGAACAATGGGTGCATCTTGCCAAGCAAGCCAAGACAACTTGCTTGCAACTGGCTTTCTAGAATCCTTTATGGCAGTAAGAATTGTTGCGATAAGAACAAACATATCAGCTACGGCTAAGGAGATAAGATATGTATTTGTAGTGGAACCCCAACGGAACGTCTTGTCAAAACGATGAGAGACAATAAATTTCCGACTATACCGAAGCAGCAAACCCCTATCATTGATACACCTACAATGTAGTAGCTGATAAGCTCTTTTTCGCCCTCGTTGGTTGAAGAAATGCCGAAATCTGTTCCCGAAAAACTATTAAATTTGGAATTATTAGACATAAGAGACTCCACATATCCCGAAGAGTCTTCTGGTATAACAGAGCTCCTGTAGTTCATTCTCCTGGAATAAACATCTCAATTACTGTTAATTTGCACAATTTTTGTGTGTTTTCACAGCGTAGTAATGATAAACCTATACATCCTTTATCCTTTGTAAATAAATACATCTCCAATCATCATAAAAATTTTCTATGTACATAGGAAAAAATCACATGTACTGAGTTCATTAGAAATTTAGACCAGAATGAAAATCACAATAATTCAGGGGAGTGCGTACAATCAGTAACCTCCATATGACACAGAATATTGTTTGATTGAGTTGTGTGTCAAATATATATAATATGGCCGTAAGTCCTGGACTTTCAGTTCACATAATTTGATCGCGAAAAAATAAAAAACATTTAAAAACCCTCTTTATGATCTTGTGAAATAAAAAAGTATACTTGGAATAATAAAACAAATGTCCTAATTTAGAAAACATTTGCTGCATCCAATTTTCGCATATATTCACTTAGTTGTTTCTAATGGAAATATTTTCTTGGCCCATTTTTTACGATGATAAATGGTATCTGATCTTTGAAGACTTGTAGAATTGTCACTTCAGCTGTTAACCTAACTCTCATCATGTGGACCACTGTAGAAACGGAATGTCAGATCATTATGAAAGTTGTCTTTTAGCTTGTTGGAATCTCAGTTGTTAGTGTTTGTTCTATCGCCAATTAGTCATCCCATTTCGCCGAAACAAATTCAGCGCCTAGGGATTACTGTTGCTGGGCACATTCCTGTGTGCTGAACTATTCGCGCTCCCTGTCAGTCAAAAGTTGATAAATAGCCATCAGGATCATTCCATCGGACTTCAACTAAGTGAAAAACTTGAATGTGGTACGAAGTTTCCTTCCAATAAGTGTCTACAGTCAGTCCAACGAATCACCAGTGAAGAAGCATCACCTTCCGCGTACGACGCTTAATTCCACAAATAAGCATTTTGAAATTGATGGTGCTTTGACTGCACCATATTTTCAAGGGGTCGTAAGTCGTTATAACCTCTGATGTTTCGTATAATTCAGTGATCCAGTTTATTTGACAGATTTGTTTTATTTTCTATAGTTGCGATTGGTGTTTTAACCACCACAGAATGAACACCCATAATTGATTATGAAGATTACCTTAAATGAAGATAATATCCCGACTTTGTCGAGTTGAGGTTTAGTTGGAAGAAGTTCGTCGCTGCGTCACCAACCAGCCAGCTCAATTGTCAGACTCTTAAACAAAAAAAGAGTAAATTTTTTCCGAACTTCAGCTCTTTATTAGGGGTTTTGGCGGTAGTTAATTCCCCTGAATTATTAACCACAGCGTTCATCACTGAACATTTGATGCCAATCGTCACCGCTTAAGTCCATTTGTTTAGCTGAAGGCTTACGGTTAAGCACCCACATTAAGTTCGTTTGTTTGTGAGTGATTTCAAGCTAGGTGAACAATCATCCTCGCACTCCGATTCATCCCCATAATGTACTTCGTAACCTGAACCATCATTTCTGGGGTTTTGCTTTTTCTTTGGTTTACGAATGTCACAGAAACTGTGGGTATTAGATCTCGCGTTAGCATACCTTGCGTTGTCCGTTAATGTCAACATCCTCAGTCCTTTCGGCGACGATTATAACAGGACCCAACCAGTAAGAAGGTCGTTTTTGTCATCCAGGCTGCTTTGTCTTTCATTCATTAAGCCTATCCACATATCTGGTGGTATCTAGGTGCTCAAATGCTTATTATCCACAGACCCTCCATTGTAGGATTTACGTGAAGAATCACCTGCACACTTTTGTTCTTGTTCTTTTCAAAGCTTCGAAAAAGTTAGTGTTTCTTTCAAACACCATTAATGTAAATTTCACATATGAAGAGGGGCATACTCGACAGGCAGACGTAGTTGTTACGGGGTCTCTGTTGGCTATTGCGCAACGTCATGGCTGGTGACTATATCGCTATGATGCCTTTTTACAAGAGATACATTGACTATATGACTGTGGTGTGCTGTGAGTATGAAGACACGATTCCTCTAATGAACGTACAACAACATCGGTCTTAAATATGAGGAAGAGAGTTGCAACCAAATCTCATTTCAAGATATACTTTTAGTATTTAGATGATGGGTTGATGTAGCTAGGATTCGCAAGTCACTGAACTTGGACCCAAAAGGAGGGATGGTTAATAATTCTGCTCTGCAATCTGAACATCCTCGGTTCAGTACCTGCTAGGTTTGTAAATGTGAGGTTCTGAACGGTCTCAGGCTAGGTCGAAACAACTGTCCTCTGCTTCCTGGTTTTCGGCCATCTATCTAAATGACTTTGTTTCACAATACAGGCTAGCAGCTGACAGGCTTTTGGGCCGACAATAGTATAAACAAATCTCTCAACTTATGTGAAGCCTACTTGGAAGGAAAAACGTCTAAATCTTCACGGCTTCTGCCAGTTCTAATACAATAGAGGCTTGATTAAGCGCTTATTAAAGAAGATTCACGGCATTTGTAATTCGGATGCTATGAGTGGTAAGGATAAAGTATTCATGGATCTGCTCGTCTAAATGGATATCTTCTGAATTTTATGAACGGTGTAGGTCAGTTAACTTGAATGCCTACGGCCAACCATTTCCCAAAGAAATATCTCAACACCAAATATCTCTGCGATGGGAAATAAAACAGAATTTTAAGAGGGAAACTTAGCTTGACCACTCTTGAAACTTATCACAAGCATGGTTTATGATCATTTAAAAATTCAGAAGGATTTCCCACCACACTCCTCAACAGTGGACAAGTGATTACGTCACACTCCATACTGTATACCAATTTACACGTAAGTGGACACAGTTATGGAGGAGTAACAACACCCTGAGTCCTACTTCCAACATATATGGATACGTTGAACGGGGGCGGCCGACTACGGCTTGAATTTCTTCCGGTAGTTGTCTGATATGGTTTTGTGCTCAGATGAATGTTGTTACAGTATCAGATGTTAAGCTTCACTATTTTACAGGCGTTTTATCAATTTTTTACACAGCTGTTTTGTAGCCTGCTATGCTGAACGCGAAAGCACTGTGTGATGACTGTCTTCCACATCATAGCTACCTGTTAAAAGGCCAGAATGCATGTTTAAGCATGGTGAGTCCCAGAAACAATTTGCTATTACCCTTGACCCACTTAGTTAGTCTTTCATATTCTTAAAATCTTCGCCGTTTTTCTATCCTAATGGGGCCTTCATATGTCCTTCTTCATGAAAACTGACTCTATAGGTATCTAGGAAACCAGTTAGCTAGGCTGTTTGGAAGAATTCGACGTCGTCGCCAATCGGCTTCAACCAGAAATAAGCCCTACAACCGTTATGTTGACATCCGTCCTGCTACACCCGAGCTTTGACCATACCACCAGATATTTCACCTTCGGCCTGCCTAAATCCATTGGCTACGATAATTTCCATCTATCAGAATGCTTAAACGCGTCGATGGTATAGCGGTTACGACGCTCGCCGACCATGCACATGGTCCGGGGTTCGATCCCCGGCCACCGACGCACTCCTTTACCTCGCTAAGCCAGAAATAATGCTGGTAAAGGGGAAAGGTTGAGCATGAGGCTAGCAACCCCATCCCGTAAAATAAACACTGCTACAGAAACTTCAGGCCACTAGCTTGAAGCCCTATGTTCCACTGGGGAACGTGAAGGAAAAAAGAATGCTCAAACTCTTCTTTCTTGTTGTTTTAATCATGCAACCATATCAAATAATCACTGCATGAACAAACACACATTTTATTGGTTTTTAACACATCCTGTACAATTCTTGGAAGAAATGAAGAAAAACATACAGATCTGGTGCACTCTCCATGTTCATCAACACTTCGTCACATGCTTTGCTTCAGATTATTACTATACATGTAAATCTTGTGTGAACAGGAAACATTTTGGAACTAAGTCCATCGAAATTTCTGTGTATTAAGTTGACATATTTTCTGAAATAAGGTTTTGTTATAGTTGCAGTTAGTTGGAAGTTATTTTCAACTTGCTCATTTGGAGTGATTTCCACTGCTATATCTGGCGAGTCTACCATTAATGCAGGAGAATCATCCGGATTAGAATATTTCAGGATTGTAGCCCCTACCAACGTTTCTCCCAGCTGTGCGATTACGTCGTGTGACTTTTGACAGCCGGAATTCTTTTGGTTCCCCATAGCTCCTACCGCATCAGTCAGAAGCTGCATGGATTGTGCGAAATCAGGAATAAAGCGGCGATACGGGATGACCAACTCTAGAAAACTCCGTATATATGTAAAGGATATGAATAGAGCATACTGTTGCATAGTATCTTCCTCTTTGGGCGTTGGTTCGGTCTTTGTAGTGGCAGTGACATGCCCTGGGGATTCTCTCGTCTCTGCCCCCCCAAAACCTACTCTCATTGATTGTCGTTTCTTTGTCTTCTGGTTTCGGTTATACTGTCCGAATGTGGTCTTCGTTTGTATTTATATCCGGGTTAGCGATGAGTAAGCCATTTGCGTATGCTTTGGCGAACACCAATCCACGAGGAAAGTCTTCCATAAACCTTGGGAATTTTTATGCAGCACTCCGGAGACCAAGTATTATCCCCGCAAACTCACGTCTTTCAAATGGATCAGTAGTGGCCATTTTAGGTATATCTTCCCCCATCTGACCTCGCTCGGATTAGTAGCTCGCTAAGTTTCCAGCGTCACCTAGACTACTAGCTTGCTAGTTTTCTAGCCGGTCCCAAGCCCGGGTAAAGAGGGAGGGTTGGGGCACGGTGCTAGCAACTCCACCCCCGTAAAACAACCAAATCGCTACAGAAACTTCAACGAATAAATATATTAAAAATTCTAAAAATATAAACAATAGCCTCATTTTGCGCTGGAATCGGAGAAGTGAAATGACGCAGGCTGATGAAAGCCTTCGGGAAGCCAGTCAGCCGATGTGCCTGCTTCTTTCGATGAAAGCAAAAGTAAGGATGGGTACCTGGAATGTTCGTACAATGTACGAAACTGGAAAGGCTGCCCAGATAGCCGCTGAAATGAGAAGGTACAGAATAGAAGTGTTGGGAATCTGCGAGAGCAGATGGAACGGAACTGGAAGGTGCCAACTGGAGAGACAGTAATCTTTTCCGGCCACCCAGAGGACAACCATGAGCACACCGAGGGAGTGGCCATCATGATGTCACCAACAGCAGCCAAAGCTCTCATGCAGTGGGAACCAATCTCCTCCAGGATAATGACAGCCAGGTTCAACTCAAAAGGAAGGAAAGTTACAGTCATTCAATGCTATGCGCCTACAAACGTCTCAGAACAAGAGAAGAAGGAGGCGTTCTACAGACAACTACAAGCAATAATGGACAACGTCCCAAATGGCGATATCAAAATCCTGATGGGCGACATGAATGCGAAGCTGGGAGGAGACAACACAGGAAGAGAACTCACCATGGGTCGTGAGGCCCTCGGTGAAATGAACGACAATGGTGAACTCTTCTCAGACTTCTGCGCCTTCAATGATTTGGTGATTGGTGGCAGTGTGTTCAAACACAAGGATATACACAAGACGACATGGATTTCACCAGATGGAAACACCAAAAACCAAATAGACTTCATCTCAATTTCAAGAAAGTGGAGACGGAGCCTACTGGACACAAGGTCAAGGAGAGGAGCAGATGTGGGTTCAGACCACTATCTAGTACAAGGGACTTTCAAGGTGAAACTAAAAGCCTCGAGGATAGCTGGGGATAGGCCACAATGCAAGTTCAACACTCAATTACTGAAGGACACAACCACAAAAGACACTTTTACTGCAACTGTCAGAGCAAAGCAGGAAACACTACGCGACATCACTGAAGAATCATGCGTGGAAGAACATTGGAAGTCTCTGAAGGCGATTCTCAACGAAACGTGTTCAACGGTTCTAGGAAGAAAGAAGAGACAAGACAAGGAATGGCTCTCAACGGACACTTGGAAATTAATTGAGGAGAGGAGAATGGTGAAAGAGAAAATGATTCAATGCAAGGACGGACAGGAGAAGGAGACGCCGAGCTCAACTTACACGGCACTGAACAAAGAAGTGAAGAAGAGTGCTAGGAAGGACAAAAGACAATTCTACGACAACCTGGCCGGTGAAGCTGAGAAGGCAGCAGGCAAAAGGGACCTGTACCAGATAACCAAACCTCTATCCGGGAAGAGATCAACACAAGCGAAACCTATAAAAGACAGCCAAGGGAACCCGATTACCAAGAAAGAAAGACAGATTAAACAATGGGCGGATCACTTCAAAGGACTCTTGAACCGACCGCCACCTGCAACCCGTCCAGAAATACCAACAACAGCGCACGCGCAACTGCAAGTTGACACCAATCCTCCAACGAGAGCTGAAGTCTTGAATGCAATCAAGCTTCTGAAAGCTGGAAAAGCAGCTAGACCAGATGGAATACCCCTGAAGCACTGAAAGCGGACCAAGAGACGAGAGCAGATATGCTGACTCCATTATTGCAAAAGGTCTGGAAGGAGAGAAAGGTGCCTACTGACTGGAGGAAAGGTTACCTCGTGAAACTACCAAAGAAGGAAGACTTACGCCTCACTCTGCAAGAACTGGCGAGGAATCATGCTCCTGTCGACGCCAAGTAAAATCCTGAGTCGCATCATCCTGGAGAGATTAAAGGACGCACTGGATACAGAACTCCGACCAGAACAAGCTGGATTCAGGAAAGGCAAATCATGTTCTGACCAAATTGCAACTCTACGCACCATCATCACAGAACAAAGCATGGAATGGCAATCAAACCTCTACCTCAACTTTATAGACTTCGAGAAGGCCTTCGACAGAGCGTTGATCGTGAAGTAATTTGGAAATTACCCGAGTACTATGGCTTACCCCAAATATTCATCAACCTTATTCAACGGCTGCTGTACGACAACGGCACATGTCAAGTGATCCACAACGGGAAATTCAGCGAGGCGTTTGAAGTAAACACAAGAGTCAGACAAGGGTGCCTATTATCACCAATGATATTCCTAATTGTGATGGACTGACTGGATTATGCGTCAGATAGTGAGTGGGAAACCAGAAGACAGGGAGGGATATCCTGGACCGACCGGCGTGGAGAACCTAGAAGACCTGGATTCCGCGCGTGGATGGTTTATGCTTGGTGTCACACAAAACCGAAGACTTACAAGCGAAAACCGACCGACAAACTGGCCGGCCGAAGAAGAAGCCGGCGAAGACAGGACTCCAGGCGAACATAGACAAGACGGAGGTTATGAAAACAACCAACCAACAACAACATCCAGCGTCAATAATAGAAAAGATTTGTAACTCAGGTGGATGATTTGGAATTGATAGTGTTCTCTGAGCTCCTTGGTCAATAAATATCTAAAGATGGTTACCGGGAGACTCATGAAGAAATTTAAATCATTTCACTTTATCCTAAATACTGCGCTGAAGATGTCGTCCAGAAAGACGATGAAAGTTCCGCAATTAAACCAAGGAGCTCAGAGAACACTATCAATTCCAAATCCAGCGTCAATCGCCATCAACGGGAGGGATTTGAAAGAGGTCACTTCATTCACTCACTTATCTAGCATTGAGCATTGTCTCAACTACAGGTCAGAGGAACGGACGAGGATGTCGAATCGAGCGAGAATCGGGAAGGCGAGAAACACACACATTCATCAACCTGAAATCAATCTGGAAAACCAATCTTCGTCACTCAGCCAGCATCAACAACAAAATTCAGTCGGATTTTTAACACAAACGTGGTCAAGTCAGTCAGTTCTTCCATACGGATGAGAAACTTGGCGGGCGGGTCACAAAGAATATTTCCAACCAACAGCCTGTTGCGATGCAGACATTTATCAAGCAACAACTGTCTTCGCTGGATGTATACTGAAGATCATATGGCCGGGCCGGGCCGGAAAGAATCACCAACAAGAAACTATGGGAAGAAACAAACAAAACAAGAAGAAGCCAGCTGCCCAAGATATATGCAGGAGAAGGTGGAGATGGATCGGACACTTGCTGAGGAAGCCGCTGGGTGGCATCGCGCGCCAAGCCATCGAGTGGAATCCTAAAGGGAAGGGGCGAGTGGGACGTCAGTGCAAGGGTGACATGGAGGAGATCGCGTGAAGAGGAGTTGAAAGAGTATGGACTAACATGGATGCAGGTGAAAAGTAGGGATGAAGACAGAAGCAAGTGGAGACGTGCAGTTGAAGCCCTATGTGTTCCACTAGGAACCCAAGGGAACAAAGAAATTAATCTTCCCCATCCCCCAGAATATTGTGATATGCACGACTATGTCTACCTTAGTAAATATCGTGTCACCTCGAGGACTAGCAATAAAGTCTTGAGTGTTAAATACTCTGTACCTATCTATGTCGGTTTGCTTGTTTGGAGCTTTTCAATTCTCCAAAGTGCATAATAACATTAATAATTTGAAACCATTTCGAAATCTTCAGTTATATTCGTGTATTCATTACACCAACACAAACTGCTTAGTAAATTAATCTTCGGGATAAACAAACGAACTATGCTTATCATTAGCAGTAAATTAGGTGAAGACAGATAATGCCACACAGTTAAGTTGAAAAGACATGACAAACAGATCCCAGGAATACTTTGATTGGACACTAGTAACTAGTGTGATGTGTCTAGTCCTTTATTCGGTGAAGACTTGATTCGATCAGTCAGGTTTGCAATGTGGCCACGACTTTTGGGTAGCTCGCCATCACGGTGCACATTGATTTGATGGCATTAGATGCACAGAAGAAAGGACTAAACACATCACACTAGTTACTAGTGTCCAATCAAAGCATCAAATACAGTCCTAAAGGAGGCCAATCATGAGCCTGAATACCTCAGTGGTAACATCTCTGACTGCAGCAGTGGGTGACGTGGATTCGAATCTCAGAAAGGACTTGAGTTCCTTCAAGTCAGCGGATATGATGGTGGGGACATATGTGAACCACCCTTATCTGTTGGACAGCACTCTATTGCTAAGGCTCCTGAGTTCGGATGGCTTCTGCAAAATGAGAATAAATAAAAAATAAAAAAAATAAATAAATAAAAATAAAAAAATAATGAAAAAAGAAATAGAAGTTGAAAATTGCCTAGAGCCGAAGTTTAAATGCAAACTCCCGAATGAAAGTAATTGGTATGAGTCCGCTACTTCAGAAGGACACCGAACTGTATACTTCAGAAAAACATGTATTACTAGGCCCTCGCTTTTCTTTTACATAGCTCACGCACTCTGACTGTTGTGTTTAACTCCTTTTAAACCTCGTAAGTAGGTGAAATTATCACCTGTCTTTCACTTTAAACTAATTGTTCGCAGAAAAGACTGTAAAATATCGGGAAAATAATATTTCCTGAAAAAAACAATAAAAACGATGAACCCCATGCCTGTTATATATTTTGAATTATTAACATCTTTTAAATACTGAAGGTGCAGATCTGCACCTGTCTGCTGGTTTTCTTGTGTCTTCTTCTCTTTTCAAACATACTACTTCCTCTACTTATTCGTGATATTGCTAGCTCATCTGGTGAATAACGGCATCATCGGTATTATAAAATCTGCTGACAAGTTCAAAGTGGGTCTCATAAACAACTGGAAATGTCACAAATATGATGTACTTACGGGTAAATTTAAAGTTTAATAGACTTTAAAACTCTTTCTGAATGATTTACTGATAGTTATTGTTTATTCTGCATCTCTTATGTAATACGTCAGCACCTGTACAGAAATGCCACTTACCTTCCTCAACTAACGCAACCATTTATGGTTCCCGCGTGAAATTGACATGTATTTTTTTCAATCACAGTTTAGATTTGACGCTATATCTATTTCCTCATTTGTACACTTCATTTTAAATGTTTCTCTCACATTTACCAGTATTCAACTTATTTCTAAATTAACAAATCATATTATATATTCTATAAGTTTTCATAAATGTACATATGTTCATGCCTGTAAAAATGGCTGGTTTCTGTTACAGAAATAAAAATTATTATTATTATTATTATCAATCAGTCTGATTTTTCTTGGATACGATATGAAAATGCGAAGCCCATAGACTATTCGAGGGCCGAGTAATCCCAACTGGAGCATGTAATCAAATTCAGCTGGAGTTACTTTCAGCTTGTCTAGGGACAATCTTCTTGGCTTAGGGAACACTTGGGGTCAATGTGACCCAATGAGATCAAATCGGTTGATAGTAGGGGAGATTGCACTAGGTTCAACGGATGGTACTCTTTCGCCTTGACATTCTTACGCCAGAAGTTCTCTTTCGTTGATAAACGTCCCTTTCGAGCATGCACTAGAAAGTCATATCTTTCTAGGAAGTCTATGTCCAGGATTGCTAGGCCTAAACCAGCAACAGTGAAAAACCAGAAATTTTCGCCTAAATCCGGGGTCAAGTGTCAGTGCTTTCTACCCGAAAGTTGTGATTTTGTTGACCACCTGTGGAGTGAAGAGGGACTTTTTTCGTCCCAGCTCAACTTTTGATTTTTGTGTGATAATAAGTGCGGCCTCTGTGGCAATCAAGAAGACTATGCGAGAGCTTTTACTCATGACACTGAATAGGTGGCTGTCCGAGTACCCATTCTCATTAGTCGCTGACTCAGAAAGCGTTAATAGTTTCCCTGTTGACTGAGATGGTTCAGGCCAGGGACATTGTTGTGTGCATTCCGTTGACTGTGCTCCGAACCTTCAGTGGTATCAACAGAATTGGCCCGCTGATCTAGCGTGTGTGGGTCTGCACTTTGACTGTAAACATGATCTGTTAGATGATCTACTTCATTTACCCTGTGTTAGTTGTCTTTTTGCCAGTTGTTTCGTAGGCGATCTAAAGTTGGTCATATGTTCTGAGATTATTGGGTCTTCGCTTGCACCCATAGAGTTCGGATGCCCTTCTGTGAGTCATTTCCTCTCCCACATTCGATCAGAGATGCGTGCTAATCGTAAAAGTTGGGAATCAGGATTATATTCGTCTAGTGATTGTTGCACATACACTGGGAGGGCTTGCATCCAACCTTGCTTCAGGACAGCTTTCCCACAGTGATGTCCCCTACAAGCCTTTTCAGGCGACGCAAGAATTGTGATGGGGATCTATCACTCATTTTCTCCATTGAAGAAACTTTTGTATATGTCGATTCTCTGACACAGACAGTCGTTTTATCAACTCCCACTTGAGTACTGTGTGCGGAAGCTTGTAGGAGGGTTGAAGTACAAGTTCCTTCACCTCCTCGCCGATCTCATGACGTAACTGAAAGCACATTGTCAATGTAGTTGAAGATTGAACGATCAATTCATGGTTGTTTGCTCAAAACCAACTTCCCCAATTTTCGTGGAGGCATCAATACGACAGTCATCGTCTCATCGGTCGCTGTTCAGAAAGAAGTCAGCAGAAAACCGTCAGAAGTAATATTGTGATTTATTATTGTAATATTTGTTCACAGACCTTAGTTGTAACATTGTTTATATGTTGGTGTTACAATAAAGAATCCTCGAGTCGCCAATTGGTGTTTTGGTTTTTGTGTCCGTTATTACTAAGCGTTCCTGAGAAACTTCAAGGAACAGCGTGAGCCCGAGTGCAGCGAGAGCTGGGCATTAACGGTTTATGAGACGTGACTGACAGTTTCTGACGGTACAACGTAAGTTTTTAAACGGTTTTGGACAGTTGGCACGACTTTGGATAGTCACCGTTCATCTTTCCTGGTGCCGGTCAAGTCCTCTTTGAACAAGCAATATCTGGAACGTTTTTGGAATTGGGTCAAGTTCAACAATGCCTGGGTCAAAGAAGGGACAGAGTGTCTTGGATGCAAACAGGAAAGTAAGTCATGGTGACTTGTCTGTTACTTGTAACGATGTGTCTGATGTTAAACATGACATGGTTGATGTTACTGTTTCGCCGTTCAGGGATAATAGGAACATCAAACTCCCTCAGTTTGAACCACGGTGTTTTGATGGAAACCCGGCTGATTATTTACAATTTGTAAAGGAGTTTGAGATCATGCTGAGTAGTTTACTATCAAGTGATGAATTGAAGTTAATGTATTTAATGAGGTATTGAACTGGAGATGCTTCAAGAGCTATACAGTGCTGTAAGTTTATGAAGCCGGAAGAGGGCTACGATGAGGCTATGAGCATATTACGTCAAAGGTTTGGAAGACCTTCGATGATTTTAGGGAAATTATTCGAGGCTGTTAAGGGTAATGGTAGTCAACTACAAGATGACTCCAAGGCACTTACTGAGTTTATGGATAATTTACTGATTTACAAGAATGCTTTGATTTCGATGAATCGCACGAGTGACCTCAACTCGAGTTTTATACTAGAAGTAATATCAAGACGCCTACCTACTCGACTGCAAAGGAAGTGGGTGAAGATAAGCTCCCGTATGGAGGATGAGGGTGTCGAGCCGAAATTTGATGATATCCTGAAACTAGTAAAAGATAGTGTCAATCAAGCTATGAGCAAGTTTGCCAGTATATTGCATCTCACCCTTAGAATAGAGCAGTCTGTGAGCAAAATGCAATCATTGATGACGAAAGGGCCTCAGAGAGGTGGATATCGAGAAGGCTCTAGTAATGCATATAGACCTAGTGAGTGTAACAGGTTTCGTAGTACATTCTCAACAGATAAGTTACAAGATGCAAGACAAACACGGTTGTGTTTTACACGTTTTCAAGAGGTGCATACAAAGATGAACTGTGAACCAGTGAGCAAGTTCAGTGATAAGCTAAATGTAAACTCCAGGCCTGACTCCGAATTGTGTGACGATAACGGTGTGGTCAAGAAGTCTGTAACTGCAACTAGTAAGCCATTGTTGAATAGAGTGTCACAGAATAGAGTTGCTGCTTCAGAGTCCAGTTCTGACTCCACAAGTTTACAAGGTATTACTAGTCAGAGTGAAGTTATAAAGCCTTTTAGGATTTGCGAGGAAGAACCAAAATTGTCTACTGTTGTTATTAAAGAGTTTGAAAATGATGAAGTTGACGTTAAAGTGAATATTCGTGATAATGATCATGATACTTCACATTTGTCTTTGGTTGATCATGATGAGATGAGAGATATGCCTACTACTGCTAAGTTGAACAAAGGTTCTGTACAACTTGAACGTGAAGTAGAAATAAATGCAGATGCAGTTGCAGAAGGCATGCATACTTGTGAGACCGTCAGTGTGATTGATCAGCATGTAGCCCACCTATCATCAGATGCTAGTGCTAAACCTGAGCTGATAGTAAAAGACAGCAGTGGTGGTGGTCTTGCAGGTAGACAAATTTCTGAAAGCCGAACAACAACAGCTTTTGATCCACCGCTAACTTCATCAACTGGTATCAATCAGTCGTCGTTGGTGTTGTCATCCACAATGAAACAGACGCCCATCAACTCAAGTATCTTCTGCAATGACTGTGATAGTATTGGTGCGTTTGAAAAGACGAAAGATATTGGTCAGTTTAGTGAGGATAAGCCAAGTGTAAACGAGAGAGTAATTGTTAAATTGACTTGCATGAATAAAGGCATTTCTAGTTTCAAGTTACTATTTGAATGCTATTATCTTTGGTGTAAATTACTCTGCTTCCACACTTGGTTGACCAGATACGTCGTGTGTTTGTTAGTCATCTATATTCTACGATACAATGACATGAGCGTGTCACCGTTCAGATTTGAGGATATAGCTGATAGAGGGAAGTCATCAGATGAACTCTGCGATGATTTTCCAACCTAGGGCGTCAACCTGAGAAGGGTTGTAGGCGTACTGCTGTAAGTCCTACAATTCTTCAAAGGGTAGCGCATCAATGAGCAGTCCAATGTGCTTGGTGTGTGATTTTGTACATATGTTCATATTGTATATGCTGAATTGATATCATCTGTCATCTAGCTGTTGGTAATTCTGTTTGTGTCCGGACGACTTCCACTTGGATCATCAACCTGAGAAGGAATGTAGGCGTACTGCTGTAAGTCCTACAGTTCTTCAAGGTTAGTCCGTCAAGGCAGAATCCACCACATTTGATGTATTGATTGTACATATGTTTGTGTTAAATAATTGTGTGAGTTCCAATTATTGTAATTGTTGGTTAATCTTGTTTGTGTCCGGACATTCCACAACTTACAATCGTCAACCTGAGAAGGGTTGTAGGCGTACTGGTGTAAGTCCTGCGATTCTTCAAAGGAATTCCATCAAGACATGATCTGCGAGTTTGTGTGTACTGTTTGTATATACGTGTGGTGTGTCATATCAATTGGTGTTTTTGGATTCATTGTGTTTACTCGTTGTTTTCGTACTTTATTGTTATTACACAATTTTGTTAAAATTTTCGTCGTGATTACTTCTGAAGTTGTTTCGAGTCTTCTACATCCGTGAATGAATTGATTGATGTTAAGGACAGAAGATGGGTCGTATACACCGAGGAGGCTAGGCTATTGCTGAGAATGAAATGCATACGGGAATAATTGTTAGCTGCGGTCCGACACGCCGGGGAGAAAGAGTGTAAACGACTGAGGCTCGCATGCGTCACCGCTACTAGAACTGAGGCAGAATGAGTGACAAGCGACTGCAGTGGTAATTGGTAGTGAGCGGATAAGAGGATGTGCGTGGAGTATCGTGAGGTGCTGCTATGGTCACGTTGCGTTCTGCAAGAGTCATTCTAGCAAGTGTAGATTGTGTTGCAAGAGGATGCCTTTAACTGGAAGGCGCAGGTCGTCATTGATGTGTGAGATTGTGCTGTGGGTATGCTCGTGGTGTGCTGGCTTTTCTGTTTGTTTTCCATTTCAGCTCTGTCCGCGTGACCCAGGTTCTCGCAACGGCATCCAAGTCAACGTGTATTGGTCGTGATGGGAAAAAGGGATGGATCCCTTTTTTGCCGGGGAGTGTCAATGTAGTTGAAGATTGAACGATCAATTCATGGTTGTTTGCTCAAAACCAACTTCCCCAATTTTCGTGGAGGCATCAATACGACAGTCATCGTCTCATCGGTCGCTGTTCAGAAAGAAGTCAGCAGAAAACCGTCAGAAGTAATATTGTGATTTATTATTGTAATATTTGTTCACAGACCTTAGTTGTAACATTGTTTATATGTTGGTGTTACAATAAAGAATCCTCGAGTCGCCAATTGGTGTTTTGGTTTTTGTGTCCGTTATTACTAAGCGTTCCTGAGAAACTTCAAGGAACAGCGTGAGCCCGAGTGCAGCGAGAGCTGGGCATTAACGGTTTATGAGACGTGGCTGACACACATACTCCCACAATAGGTGGTTTCATACTTAATGTTATACCGGTCAAATTAGTTTTCTAGTAGTGCACTCCTAGTAGGGCATTTCGACCAAGTCCCAATAATCTAGCCTTGGTAGTCACTAAGGCATCCACCTCCATAGAAGTAGATTTTAAAGTCAATTTCCATGTTTGGTAAACAGACACTATAATGAATAAAAAATTGGACTAGGTATTACGTGCGAGTCAAAATGTCCGAAATCTAACCAAAAATCAGAAATATATAGACTATAGAGTACATAGGCTATAAAAAACAGAAGGCGGAATGCAAACGAAATGGGCTCACCAATTTTAAAGCCGACTGTTCTGTCAAAGGGATAACTCAAATTACTCACCGTCGACTCATAATAAAGTGTAAGACCAGTTTTATTTGCGAACCCTACTTTCAAAAACATGACAGAGGTCAAGTGAGGCGAGGAGTACGCCGTCAAATAGGCGGGAAGGTATTCACCATTCAGTGGAAAAGATAACCTAACAAATCATAAAGAGGATATAGATTCCACTTTGTGGCTTGTTCCCCCCCCCGAATTTCTTAATTACTTACGACATCTGAGTAGCCATAGGATACTATGTTTAAGAGTCCCTATACTTTCTCTTCTAAATGCAGTGTTACCCACTCACTGGAAAGACGCCATAGGAATCACACTCACAAAACGTAATCTACACTCTCCTTGAATGTACAGACAGATTAGCCTCACCAGCATCTTAGCCAAGCCATTGGAAAGGATTATCATGAAGGCCACTATAGCGTGCCTGAAAACAAACAACTTTTTGTCCAATGCACAGCATGGCTTTTGGTGTAACGTCTCATGCTTTATAAATCTTCTTATGGCGGGGAGGTCTTGGTTAAGAGACAACAGAAAACCCGTTGTCTTTGTCTTCATATACCTCAGCAAATCCTCCGACAAAGTTACTCACACAGGACTGCTAAGGGAATGGAAAAGTCTTGGAATCAAAGGCAGCTTAATGAGATGGATTAGGGAATTCTTCGCTGATGACAGACACAGGATCAGGCTCAACTTCAACCTTCATCCAGGACAGTGGTATACAGTGGAGTAACACAAAGCGCTGTGCTTAATTCCTACTTATTTATCTTCTGTATCAATGCATTGCTTTTGTTCTGAGAATCCTTTAGGGTCTTCTGCTTGGATTGCTTAAAGATTCGGAGAGAACTCAAGGTTAAAAATGACGCATCCACTTTCTAAGACCTCAGCAAATTGTTAGAATGGTGCAAAGAATCGATGCCTCTGACCAGCGTGAGGAAATGCTCAAACATGCTCATTGGACGCGCAACTAGCAGCTCATGTGAACTGGAAGGAATAACACCTGCGTCATTTCAGATTCATATGGATCTGCGTTTCGTGATTAGTCACACCTTTAAAACCACAGCACACTGTCGCGCGCTGGCATCTCCTTGCTTCAGATCTTTATGCGAGATGCACAGATCGCTTACTGGAATCACGAGAGACATGTTCACTTCTTTATGCTAATCTCCAGTTAGGTTGAAACTCATTCACCTCATTCAGGCAGACAGTTCTCGCACTAGTGACTCACATAGTCAAGAGAGGGCCCTAAGTAAGTACGATTCTTGATATGATCAGTTTATGGTGACATAGTCAGGCAAACGATCTCATTACAGGATTTCAAACTCCACAAAGAACCTATAAACCTGGCTCACCCTTTCCTTTCCTTTTCCTTAGTCGGAACACCTTAGAGGACATAGCAGGAGGGTCTCAAAACCAAGGAGTAGCTATATCGCCGGGGAGTGTCTACTTTCTTACTGAGTAATAAACTCTGGCCCCAGAAGAAGCGGTGCCAGTAATACGGGTCGATCTTTTGAGCAAGCATTTTCAAGGGCACAAAAATTTTGTGGAAAAGGATTTACGTGGGCTTCAAGCTTTCTATTCCAAACAATCAATCTGACGTCAAATTTTCGGTTACTTTCCAAAGTGCGTCCCTTAAAAGTCTTCCTTACATCTTTCTGCTTTGCTTTCCTTGATAAGCCCACATGTTCCTAAACGAAGTGACTTCCTAGTCAAAATAGTAGTGAAAATAACATTTTCCAAAGGACTTTAAATATTGAGCACTGAGCATGTTTTTTGCGGGAACCACCAATGACCTTGTTCAGTTTTAGGTGTCCCTTTCAGATCTCTACTTTAGGTAGAGTTTTTGCAGCTAGGTTTCACGTGGGAACATGTAGTGCATCATATAAGTTGGTTGGTAATCCCTACGACGATGAAACGGTGGGAACTGCCCTTGATCAGCTAACAAAGCGGCTCTTGCTCTCAGAAATACTCAAAGGTTAGTTGATGTTTTTAATTCATTTTCGCAAATGTAGGCCTATCAATTACTCTTGGCATGGTGTTCAAGGAACCCGCAACTCTAAATTATCCTTTCGAGAAAGGGCCTCTGAGTCCTAGATTTCGAGGTGAACACGCTCTCCGTCGGTATCCTAGCGGTGAAGAACGCTGCATTGCATGCAAACTCTGTGAAGCTATATGTCCTGCACAAGCTATTACAATAGAAGCAGAGCCAAGAGCTGATGGCAGCAGAAGAACGACAAGATACGATATTGACATGACAAAGTGCATTTACTGCGGTTTCTGTCAGGAAGCTTGTCCTGTGGACGCTATCGTCGAGGTAATTACAACTGTTCCATATAGTAGTGGATAATGTATTATTACTTATTACCCAAGTTTTATAGTTTTGTGTACTACAACTTGTCATGAAAAATATTGACTACAGCTAGAATTTCATCACTAAACTTAGATATACGTTAATTAAGCAAAGATAGAAATAATGCTAACTTGGGCAGACACCCAGATAAATAACTATGCGGCTGCTTGAAATACTCAATTGCTAAAAACATTAAGTCATGAAGCAGTGCTTCTATTGAATATAGTCTGAAGAATACAAGACAATTCTACCCGGAATTTAGGAATACGTCTTCGTTGCTCATTGGAGTGTCGACTGCGAAATCAAATGCAGTTTATTAAACTACACAATATTTTCTTCTGCATCTTGGCTGTTACTGAAATTCTATTTTACTAAATTTCTATAACTTCCATTAGATCAGTTCGATATGTGTTAAAACACTACTATGTGTAAGTAAATGGATTTCTCCCGATGCTGTAAATTAAGTATTTCTGTAGATGAACTTCCAGATATACACATTTAAAAATAAAACTCTAGGCGATCTATGACTTGTGTCCCGAATGGTTTGAAGGGCGTGTATCGGTATTTTCGCTGTTTAATTCCCTCCGGTTGTCTCTATCACGTGTCTGTTTGACTGAGTTCCACATGTAACACGCAAAGGCAGAGTAAAATAAAATAATAAAAGTAATTGTAATGAACAGAAATGTTTGGAAAAAAGAATACCCCGGGGGAAACATGAGAACCCATATGGATATAGGAGATTACAATGAATAAATGCATCTGCACCACTATGAGCAATTTCGACCAATAGCCTTCAGCCATTGGATCTTAGCACCCCAAGGTCCCCAAACAAGCAGTCTGCATCCCCCTACATGACCGGCCCATACCAACTGTCAAAGACGCCATGGATTGATGCCAGGTGTGGGTTTAGTCACCCCTAACTTTTTCTCTTCTTGTGTGTGTATTTAGCACTAGTGTCAATTTAGAATGAGTCATTTTCACTCCAGTGTATTATTATTACGGGTGGTTAGTCATCAAAATAACTAGGTGGAGAATAATGTTTCTTTTCAAACCTCAAATTGACACTTACGTTAAATATTAAACGAACTGATTTCTTTTGAAGCTTATTTCTCAGTAGTTATATATCACCATATGCACATGGTGCTTTTCAATCCATATTGTCAGTCATTACGTTTTACTTCCCAAGATATTACAGTTATGTGGACGGTCTATAAGCTTCTATTAGTTAGTTAAACCACACTCAGTTGTATGAAGTTTCATTGGTGCTCTTGGAAAATGACTAAGTATTAATCTTAAGTCATGAATTACGATGCGTTACAGGTTCAGCGTGTGTGTAACAAGCGTTCAAGCCACATTATATTGTATGATGACTCATCAGATGACTCGCATTTCTTACCTGGCCTACGATAACTACCTTCCACTTGATTCATTGTGTGGAGATATCTCAGACTTCATCGGTCATATCCCAGTCGTACAGTATTATTTATTATTTAATTATCATTTATAAGAAAAAGGCACAAACAGCGAAGAAAATTTTCTTTTCGACGATTCATTTTCATGAGCTGTACAATCGTAATTATAATTAACACAGAAATTTTTAGACCAACCAGATACTGGTAAACGTTGTCCTTAGGAATTCTACTACATAATGTGAGGTGTAAAAAGGGATGACTAATTGTAAGTTAGAAAGGAGACAGAAGTTGGCATGACCTAATAAGTGTGAGATAATGACTAATCAATAAGCTCGTGTAGAATGGACAGGAACTAATGGAGAGGCTATAAAGTAGTTTTGTATAAGATGTGTGAAAAAGCAATGTTATTATTAAACAGTAATAGAGTGGTAATAAAATGTTGATGGTGGGAATAATAGTAATAATAATAATAATAGTGAACTTACGTATTAAAAGAGAGGAGCAAAATTACAGTAAGAAATTTACTCTGGCCATGGTAGGCCCAGAGAATGTATGTATCGTTTTTGTATGCACAAGTCCGGCTTTAGGTCTCGAATAGCTAATGCCTCAGCTATATACAGATGTCGTATCCGGAGTCCTTTTGTACGATATTGAGGGACTCTGTGTACCACTGTGAAGCATTCATGCAAGTGGGGGTGCTAGATGTCCGGAGATGACAAGGTGTTCGAGGACTGAGCTGTTGCTATTCTTCTTTCCTCCTCTGGCTAACCAAGCTGGGCAGTTTTCCAGGATACGTTTGTGGACTTGACGTTGCGTACGGCCGATATACTTTGCTCCACAAGAGCAAGTAAATTGATAAATACACATTGAAGTGGCCAAAAGCGGTATATTGTCCTTAACGTTAGACTGGATTAACTGTCTGCAGGAGAATGTTATACGTGGAGTGGCTGTTGGGAATGTCTTCTTCAGACTTTTTGAAAGGCGGTTTCTGAGAATTTCCGTTGCGATGTCACCTTTGAATTCTAGGTTCATTATTATTATTATTTAAACGCAGAAAAAACTTGGTACAATATGGCACCAAGAAAGATGAGCCACACTAAATTTCATTTGTTGTATGGGGCTGAGATACTGCCCAGCCGCGTAGACCTAAGCAGGTGGTTTTCTTAAGGGACCCCCCCCCCGAACCATTGACTTGGAGTCTAATCCGCAGGGCAGTAGAGCAGCGTCAGGAGCTGCATTCCCATGGTTGACGGTGAGCCATATGGGTTCATATGCCATTTGATCCCATTGGATTCTGGAGCCCATGTACCCCATGGTAACTGCTTTTAGTCTAACCGCTATCCAAGCAACCTTCCTGACATGGTAGGACCTGCAGGGACATGAGTCCCAGTCAGTTTAGCTTGTTGGGTCACTGCGGTATTCAAGCCCGACCACCACGATAAGGTAGCAGTTGTCGGCCAGTCGTACAGTAGTACACTTTAACTAACCAGATGTCTCATTAACACGAAAGATAACACAAGATGACAAAATTAGCCAGGTAAATCTTGTCAAAAATTCATTAACGACTCTTGTTGTTTTTTTCTCCAAACTGATGCAACCGCCCCGCAGCTTTTTTCACACCTAAGCTGGCTAAATTCTTTAAAATTTGGATATTCTTAATTCTTGTGGTGTGACTATTTATTTTCTAAAAATCTTATTTCCATTTTGATTGCAGGGACCAAACTTCGAATATTCTACTGAAACGCATGAAGAGTTACTTTATAACAAAGAAAAGTTATTGCAGAATGGTGATAGATGGGAAGTGGAAATTTCAGAGAATCTGAAAGCAGATTATGTGTATCGTTAAGGCGTTAAACAGAGGTTGTCTGTACATGAATATTGGCAAAAAAAGTTTGGTCATTTCATCTTCAACTAGTTTGCAGTAATTTATTTTGATTGCTAGATATTTTTCATCCAACCGCGTAGATAACTCATAGGCAAACAAATATATAAAATAAAATGCTTATTTCAGGGGTGTTTTTCTTATTTCTTCACAGAAAGTGTATTGGTTTTAACTTGGTTTCTTCAGTGTTGTACAGTTTTCTGTATAAATATTCGATGAAGCTTTAAGGTAGATGAAAAGATAAGCTGTCTTCGATCATAGGTGCCTGCGTTCTATCTCCCTCCCGTGTGAAGTGGTATAATAAGGTGAGCAATATTGCGGTTAGGCTTCGGTCGAGTGCTAGGTAGGTGGGAGGGGAAATCAATCGACGAGGCTGTGAAGTTACATCGACTGAGATGGTTAGGACATGTGTTACGTATGCCTGGTCATCGCTTTCCTCAACGGACGGGCAATGTTAGCTGATATAGGGTCAGGCTGGAATAGAGCTAGCGGCGGTCAAACCAAAACGTGGCACCAGTCAATAGAATCCAAAACAGTCAGTTTAAGTCACGTAGGAAGGTATAGAATTCCTGACTGGTTGGGGTCCTCGGGACAGTAAAAACCAGTGGCTGGAAACAATTGGTGATATGGCTCAAAATCGTTCTCAATGGCTAGCGCAGATGCATCCATTCCTTGTGACTTATGATTTCCAATGAAACTATATTGTTCTTCGTTATTACTATTCCTTTATCTCCCACCTCTGTTTTTTGTTTCCTTCACGTTCCCAGTGGAACATAGGGTCTCAGGTTAGTGGCTTGAAGTTTCTGTAGCAGTGTTTAATTTTACAGGATGGGGTTGCTGGCCTTGTGCCCAACTTTTCTTCTTTACCACCATTATTTCTGGCTCAGTGAGGTCTCTACTATGCATTTCTTCTCTTGCTTTGTGTGCTACATGGAGTTTGGCGACTTGAACTGCTGCACATCGGTGCAAAATTCTATGTCGAAAACAGACAGACAGATGTAACTTGTGTGGTTAGAGTGAATAGTAAAGTTCAAAGTGATCATTAGGTTGGCTTCCAATACCGTTCGGTTAAATAAGTTTGAAGAATTTGACTGACTGACTGATCAGGATTCGAATAACGAAAACGCAATCACCGTCCACAGAACAGACTTACCATATTTTAATAGTGTATCTACGTATAAGGATAAAACTTGGGCACTGTGGTAGAGTATAATTCCACTATGGATAAAATTAGTTATTTTGATAAAGTCACACAGTGTTATACAGTAGTATTTACTGATGCGACCACGTTTTAAGCACGGTTTGTTGCCACTCATAATCATATCAAGGTACTCACACAACTTTATTGCTTCGTTTATGTATGTGAGTAGTGTATCTACGTAGTTTACTTTAATGTAACTAAGTGTTATATGCAATGTAGGAATTACTTTGACTGGACACTAATTAGTTTGTTTTAGTGCAGACTAAATTCTATCAGTCATGTTTGCAATGTGGCCACCATGCCGCCAGGTGGCTCGCACCATCACGGTGCACTCTGAATTAAGGATATCAGATGGTTGGAGGCAATCGGCACCAGGAAGCCTCGCCTGATACCTAGGTTTCGTGATTGCTGATACTCACTAGTCAGTAAGGTGTGTCTGCAAGCTTGAAGGAAGTGTTACCACTTCTGTGACTCGAACTGGCACCACCCAGTGCTCAAGTCAGAGACGTTACTACTCTGAAGAGACATGAGAGTTCCTTCAAGCTTGCAGATAAGCCTTGCTGACTGACAAGTGCCAATAATCACGAAACCAATACCTGCCGATTGCCTCAGTCTAATACCAACAATGTAGCGATTGAGTGTTTCCATCGGTTTAATTTTTTTGAAATCTTAGCTCACTGTATACCCCCAAATTGAATCACTGAGGTGCAGTGATTTGTGTGTCTTTAAAGCTGTCAAGATCCGGGCTATTTGGTGTAGCATCATATTAACCCTGAGAGACAGGAAGTGGTTTATACTTTGTATCTGGCGACTAGTCAATTAATTTTAAGTTTATAGATACACACATAGAAGTGGCACAGCTAGGTAGCTTGTCTTTCACTTGAGCAGTCATAATTGGTTGGTTGGAAAATGACAAGCAAAGGGTGGCGGTAGAAATAAGTCCGTTTGATCGCTCTCGATAATCTCAGATGTAAGACTTCGCTAGCCAGGTCCCCATTAAATTGCAATTTCAGGAATAGATGTTTCTTTTCAACTGTCGTCAGTTTCTCTTTATTGTACCTGTTGTTCATGTGTATCCTTACAAATCTACTAGGATAATCCATTTAGACCAGCGTATTTTGGATGTATCCTAACTCATTTTGTTTGGAGTCATCTGTACATATACGTCTTGCTCTATTCGTGAGGCATCTGATCAAATTGACTTCGTATCGGATTGGTACAAAACTGAGGAAATGTGTAAATTGTCCTTCAGATGTAGGTTTTCTATAGACATCTCTCTTGAGTGAACCATCCTCTCTTCTGCTTAATTGGGCGTCAAGGAAGTGTAGTCTACCATCATGTTCTTCTTCACAAGTGAAGATGATAGATGGATGTACATCATTAAATTTTGTGTTAACATTTCATTCTTGTCAGCTTTCGCTTCAAGAATAATAAACGTATCATCAACATAGCGAAAATAAGAATCAGTTTTATCTATGACTTGTTTCAATGGACCATTTTCAACCTTAGTAAAAAAGAAATCTGCCAAAATTGGCCCCAGTGGACAACCCATGGCATTGCCGTCGACAGCGATAAAGTAGCGACGTGAAAATGGAATTCAAGGTTTCTTTGGAGGAAAGGCTACCTCGTGAAACTACCGAAGAAGGGAGACTTACGCCTCACTCTGCAAGAACTGGCGAGGAATCATGCTCCTGTCGACGCCAAGTAAAATCCTGAGTTGCATCATCCTGCAGAGATTAAAGGACGCACTGGATACAGAACTCCGACCAAAACAAGCTGGATTCAGGAAAGGCAAATCATGTTCTGACCAAATCGCAACTCTGCGCATCGTCATCGTCGAACAAAGCATGGAATGGCAATCAAACCTCTACCTCAACTTTATAGACTTCGAGAAGGCCTTCACTAGATAGCGTTGACCGCAAAGTAATATAGAAACTACTCGTGTACTACTGCGTACAGTGCCCCAAATATTCATCAACCTTATTCAACGGCTGCTGTACGACAACGGCACATGTCAAGTGATCCACAACGGGAAATTCAGCGGGGTATTTGGAGTAAACACAAGAGTCAGACAAGGGTGTCTGCTTATTATCACCAATGATATTCCTAAATGTGATGGACTGACTGGATTATGCGTCAGATAGTGAGTGGGAAACGAGAAGACAGGAAGGGATATCCTGGACCGACCGGCATGGAGAACCTAGAAGACCTGGATTCCGCGCGTGGATGGTTTATGCTTGGTGTCACACAAAACCGAAGACTTACAAGCGAAAACCGACCGACAAACTGTCCGGCCGAAGAAGCAGCCGGCGAAGACAGGACTCCAGGCGAACATAGACAAGACGGGGGTTATGAAAACAACCAACAACAACATCCAGCGTCAATCACCATCAACGGGAGGGATTTGAAAGAGGTCACTTCATTCACTCACTTATCTAGCATTGAGCATTGCCTCAACTACAGGCAGGTGGAACGGACGAGGATGTCAAATCGAGCGAGAATCGGGAAGGCGAGAAACACACACATTCATCAACCTGAAATCAATCTGGAAAACCAATCTTCGTCACTCAGCCAGCATCAACAACAAAATTCAGTAGGATTTTCAATACAAACCTGGTCAAGTCAGTCAGTTCTTCTATACGGATGAGAAACTTGGTGGGTGGGTCACAAAGAATATTTCCAACCAACAACCTGTTGCGATGCAGACATTTATCAAGCAACAACTGTCTTCGCTGGATGTATACTGAAGATCGGATGGCCGGGCCGGGGCGGAAAGAATCACCAACAAGAAACTATGAGAACAAACAAGACAAGAGCAAACCAATCGCCCAACAGATGTACAGGAGAGAGTGGAGATGGATGGAATGGACACTCGCTCGATGATGAGGCCGCCGCTGGGTGACATCGCGCGCATGTCAGGCCATTTCTCGAGTGGAACCAGGCCGAAATGGAAGCGGCGAGTGGGACGACAGTGCAAGGGTGACATGTAGGAGATCGTGTGAAGAGGAGTATGGACTAACATGGATGCAGGTGAAAAGTACAGTAGAAGACAACCAAGTGGAGACGTGCAGTTGAAGCCCTATGTCCCACTAGGAACCCAAGGGAATAATAATAGTAATAATAATAAGGAAAGTCAGTTGGTGCAGTTGTAAAGCTTCGTTGACTGAGATGGCTACCATATAAATTGTACGCACTCAGAACCACTGCCTCTCTTGTCAAACGCTATTAGCTGAGTTAAGGGTCAAACTAAAACAAAGCACCATTCCATGAATTGATTGACTTTTGATTCGAGACACGTAGAATGTTTCTCATAGCTACTTAGAATCAACAGTTGGTGAAATGACTCAAAATTGGTCGCTTATACGTGACCTTTGATATTCATGAAATCGTCATCCTTCTTCATCTGTTTATCCGTTGAATGGACATCCGCTGTTTAAAGTTTTGAGGGTAACTGTCTACTTTTCCGTTGATTTTTTGTTATACTCACTTAGTTAACAATAAATGGAAAGCATTAGCAAACAACACAACGCGTGAACTGTTTTCCTATAACTCGGATTTATCGACAACAAGAGTTTGCTTGGCGCATCATTAAGGGGACTTCAAACAAACTACACACCTTCATGAACAAGTGTCTTCGCCCAATACTTAAGATCCAATGGCTAGAAAAGATCTGCAATGGGGAGGGATTTTTGGGTGTGGTGAGAGCTGGCTGCTAGCCGAAAACTGGTAGACAGTAATTTACGTCGATGTTCACGTCCCCAATATTGGTCAAGAGAAAAATAAGAACAAAGACTGATTCAACAACCAACCACAGCATACTTTGTTTGCGTAGGCGGATACAATTTGCAGATAGACAATCTGAACTTCAAGAAACGACCACAAAGAGATGAAAGATTAAAGTTAAGCGAGAAACCACCAATCAGAAGATTGTGTTTTTCTGCTTACAATAATCTGTATTAATGTACATGAAAATCTATAAATACCTGTTGATTTCCTTAATAAAAGATCTGTTTCCTGGCCCTTCTGTAATTTTACAGCGTGTACTTAAACATAGTGGGGATCCGTTTGAAATATGTGGTGTTATTCTTGAAATAAAAGCTCCATACCAGTAACTTATTTACAGTTCACAGTTTGCTAGAAGAAGAAAGGATTACCAGCAGCTGTGATATGGGCTGTAGGATAAAGGATAGCTGTGTCAGATTAGCACCCGTTGGTGAATCACGACTTCCTGTTTGGAGGGTGTCTGTAGACGTGTTAAAAAACTTTGTTCATAATCTAAATCCAATAGGAAACATGCTAAAGTTTCTTTTTTTCCTTTCTCATTCTGAAAGTTAGTACCTATTCGCTTGAATGTAACTTCTATTCCGTTTTGTTTTTACTCGCTTATGTAACACATGTCAGCTGTCCCAGTCTTTTGACGGCTAACTTATGTTCGTGGATACGAAGACGAAGAGGACGTCGTCCACTTTGGCCAATCTAGTGTTTTGCTCAGTTGTTGCGACTTATTTTTCAGATGATGTTAGTTTTAACTTCTTTCACTGTTGAGTCTTTTGATTGACATAGAACTGAGTGAAGTGATTTTGTTTCTTTTATATATGCGACATCAATTCCTAAAGGTTTGAAGAGTCTTGTAGTGATTTCTGAGATATCCTTTATATAAGGTAAGGCGATTTTCTTTGTGCTTTCCTTGGGACCTTTTGGTTTGTTAGGTTAGCTTATAGGTATATATCTTTCGATAAAATCTGTGGATATTCATTCTTTTGGGAGACGTTCATGAGATAGCTAGCCGTCAAAAGACGCGACATCCACTCCCTCGTATCGCCTCACTGCATAGAGACAACCACAGACATCAATTCGACTATGACAACCAACATTCAAATATTAGACAGAGGAAACAACAAGAATGCTAGAGAATTTTTAGAAGCCAGCTTGGTATTCCAGTGAATCATCAATCAACAGACACACATCGAGATACACAAAATTTATCAACCGATAAGAAAGAAACCTCATACACACACACACACACACAAAGGGTCAAAATTCAAGTCAAAGAAACAATCAGTTCGAACACCACAAGTAGCTGTCTAGAAGGTGTGAAAACCTACAGAAAAACAACCAATCACGACGTCGAATGTCCAGTCACCAGGCGAGATGAATAATAAACTCGTGGAGAAATCTAAAATCCCACTTCAAATTGAAGTATGCGCTGAAGATGTCGCCTAGTGGTGGGGCGATGAAAGCTTCGCAAATTAACTATCCAGCTGCTCAGAGAACACACAACCACATCAAAATCATCCACCTGAGCTACAAATCTTCTCTATCATATTTATGTTTACTGTAGTAGACACAAGTGCTGGATTGTGTTCTACTAACATTTTACTTGAATTTATCATTCGCAACACCTCCTTTGTATGGTGTCCTTCAGGAATGCGTACTGTCCCCATTTCTGTTTAATTTCATCATAGATGTACTAATGGACTTAACCCGTCTAACTGACTTCAGCAACTCGAGGATACACTTGTTGCTTGTTGGGGATAATCTCATCAACGTAGAATATGCGACTCACATAGTTCTCATACGTGATGGCATCTACAAAGTGTAAGCTCTTCTGAATACCATGAGGAGCAGCAGTCTTTGTATATTTGGCATGCAATTCTCTCCCATTAAATGTAAGATAATGCTACAGGATTGAACTACACTGATTCACTACTGGCTTAAAGATAGTAAGTGAAGTCGTTAGGCGTGTTGAGCACTTCGCTTATTTGGGCAATTGTATCAGCCCCAACGCTATGTCAGCACGGATAACATTAGGCACGTGTGACATCAACTAGCCTATATCACCTCTGGCGTAGACGTGATATCTGACTGCTCAGCAGTTTGCTCCGTCCTCTTTTATAGCTATGAGACATAGCCACTGAAAGTGGAAGAAATGAAACTCCTAGCTGTTTTGATCATAGGTGTCTGCATTCTATCTGCCGTGTCGCGTGGTATAATAATACGGTGAGGCATTGGTCGAGTGCTAGGTAAGGAGAGGAAATCGATTGACGAGGTTTTGAAACTACATCGATTGAGATGGTTAGGATATGTGTTACACATGTGCATCCCTAACCATCGCCTTCCTCGACACAACAGGCGATGTTAGCTGACGGATTGATCACATTGGAAAAGAGAGAGCTGGTGGTGGTCAAACCAAAACATGGTTTCATCAGTCAGCGAAATCCATAACGGTTAGTTTAAGCCAACGAGTCACGTAGGGAGGTGTGGACTGGTTGACTGACTGGTCGGGGTCGTCGGGATGGTAAAAACCAATGACGGCTGGAAACAATTGATGATATCGCTCAAAATCCTACTTGTCAATAGCTGGTGCAGATACATTCATTCTTTGTTGTTTGTCATATCCGATAAAAATTTATTGTTCTTCCATATTACTCCTCTTCTTCGTCCGTCACACTCCTGTTTATTATCTGTCTTTTAAATATCTCTTCTCTTGCTTTGTATGGCGTGTGGCGACTTGGACTGCTGAGTTCTGTGTTGAAACCAGTCAGTCTTATGTCCCTGGTGTAAAACTCCTGGATACCTTGGCTTTAGTGATTTGATTATGTAAAAATGCTTCTGTTGTTAACATTACTTATTTTTTGACTAACTTAAACATATTTTCAGATGTTGGTTTTGTAGGGATTTGGTTTGATTGTATGGAGGATTTAATCATGAGCTGACATCAGTTAGAGAACCACTGGAAAACCTGCCAGGGAGTACTGGACAGCTGTTTCGTCCTAGTTTGGGACTCCTCAGCAGTACGCACCCACCGGGGTTCGAACCCAGGACCTTCTGGTTACAAGGCGAGCTCGTAGACCACTGAGTCACTGGGACCCGATCCAATGGCTCTTGAATTCTAACTTCTGCCAGTTCACGACATAGCGCGACCACTTCGCAATGTCTTCTTCGATGAGTTACTGCCTCATCTTCGACCTGCTGTACCCTACTGGTCACGGCTTCCCACTGGAACCATATTTGTTAAGAACCCAAGAAAAGTTATCTAAACGAATACTTTTTATCTACTTATGAGTGGTTAACTTAATAATAATAATAATACTAATTTACTTTATTCCAAAAACAGAACTTGTGATACAGTATGGAATTTTCAGCATTAATCACAATATTGCATCTAATTTCCTCAAATTATAAATAGAATTAATCACACAGAAAAGTTTCCACATTTACAATAGGGACAATGTCAAAAACATGCAGCATATATAAATGAAATAATAATAATGTTAACAGCTAAGGTAATAATAATACAAGTGAAAATTGGCGTGGGCTTGTTTCACACAGTATTGTCAGTGTGGCATAGAAATCCTAGCATGTTTAAAAATATTGAATATAACGTTCTCTTTACATGATATGGTGAGGGGAAAAACAAAGATTACAGAAGTCATAGAGATAAATTGGTGTTTGCAATTATGCGAGAGAGTAAAACAAAGAAGCAACAGGACCATAAATATAATAGAAATAATAAAAGTAAAACTTGAAGGTATATAAGGATGGATGGTGGAAATTGTTTATTTACTAGATGAAAAAAGGTTAGTCAATTCTCGCCTGACACTATTTTCATCACATAAAATACGTGCCAAGTATGGTATCATAGAATTGCTATGCTTAGATGTGCGAGCATACAGTTTTCTGAAGTTACTTCTTGTTCTACCTGAGGAGATGCAAGGTGAGAGCTGAGGGTAAAGTGGATACTCCAAGTCAGACAAAATCCCTTTAGCAAATTTATTGTACGAAGTCAAGTGCCTATCGATAACAACATTAACTATGTGGTCCACTGGGACACCACTCACCCTACTGACCGTCTTCAGCATTCTACGAATTGTGACATAGTCCTTTTTAAGCAAACCAGGAAAGAATAATTTTATTTTATTTTTGATTACAGCTTGATTCCACACTGTATTTTTGGTACAAGTATGGAATTTTCAGCGTGGATATCGGTAGCCCAAATTTTGCAGGCCGACCATAGATATCAGGTGTGCGTCGGGGTGGGCTCGAACCTCGGACCATGTGCATAGTCGGCAAGAGTCCTAACCACTGTGCCACCGACGCACAATAAAGAAGAATAGGTAGGATGCAAGAATTTATGAACTGTAAGAGGAGGGGATGAGTTATACCCGAGTGCCTTAACTTCTTAATGTAAACTGTCAGGTGGAATATCTTACTGGAGATGGCTAAGATATGGGAAGACCAGGAGAGATCAGAAGAGAGAATAAGTCCAAGATTTCTGATTTTATTCTTATATCATTGTCGTCAATCTTACAACTGTCATGAGAACTGATGACTTCTTTTAACCGCCTTTTACATCTTAAGCTGAAATTAACAGTTCGACATTAAGAAGGACTCAGTTTAAGACCGTTGGACTCAGACCATTTACTGGTTCCCGACAGAAAGCTACTTATTTTGTTACAATCTAGCTAAGAGTTAACAGCCATTGAAACTGTTAAATCATCAGCGTACTTCACAAAGTTCGTGAAAGGTGAGTCTTTCTTTTACGAAAACAATGTCCTTTAAAAAAATAACCTTTAGCTTAATTGTGAATTGCTCCAATGGTTATTACCGTTATAAGGTTGGTCATTTAATATCATGTATCAGTGAGATGTTTATGATGAACAGATGAACAATAATACGACCGTCAGTCAGTATCACCGGTGACTATCTGTCCTCACACCCAACTTCTCATCATAACTCCAGGTAATTTCATCAGTAAGTCAGAAATCATCGGCCATTAGATTCCGTCCTAGTGACTGAATGATTAACAAGGTCACTTTGCCAATTAAAATTCCTCGGTTCCATTCTCAATGTGGTCATAGATGTCTGCTGTTGAAGGGTCCCAGACGAGGAAGAAAGAACTGTCCTAGAACTTCCTGGGTTTCACTGATTTTTTAAATGGAGTCATTTGGTGATCAAACTTGCAATCGGTCAAATCCCTTCCAACTAATGCTTTGAGATACGCAACAACAGCAAAGAATGGATACCAAAGCCAAATGACCTTGAATCAACGGTCCGGGTTAAGGTGGAATTTGCAACGAAGATTATGGCCAGCATCCATTTGTAATGTTGCGTGATCTGAATGGTTGGTACAAGGTCATTCGGCTGTGGTACTCACACTTTACTGTTTCCAGATAGACAATAAGTTGCTTTCGAAATATCCTTCCATGATCAAAATTGTTTCTGTGTGGGATATATATCAAAATAAACAAACTAGCATATGATTGAAGGCAAAATAAAAAACAAAAACTGGGTCCCCGCAAGATTTGCAACAGTGTCTTCGTGTTTACTAGCCTGCACTCTACCACCTAAGCTACTAATTTGCTAATCACTTCATAGCAACCATCACGTGATGAACCTAGTTTTCATGTGAATGAATGATGCGTAACCGTCTTTTCCATATGTTTAGAAGTGACAGAATGAGACCTACATGGACGGTTATTGTGGTGGACATAATTCGCATCGATGAAATGAAGATCACGTTATTCTCTAGCTCAGGAAGCTTTCGATTTAAACTGTAGTAAACTAGATCTTTTCTTCAAGTTCACCAATCACACATTACATGTGTGGTGAGGGCTGGCTGCTAGCCAAATTTGTTGACAGTAATTTACGTCAGTTTTTACGTTCCCAATATTGGTCGGGAGAAAAATAAGAACAAAGACTGATTCAACAACAAACCACAGCACACTTTGCATAGGCGGATACAGTTAGCATATAGATGATCTGACATTCAAGAAGCAGCCGCAAAGAGATGCAAGGCTAACTTTCAGTGAGAAACAACCAATCTGAGGACTGTGTTTTTCTACTAACAGTAATCTATAATATGTACATGAAAATCTATAAATATGTGTTGATTTCCTTAATAAACGATCTGTTGACTGGCCCTTATCTTCTGTTGTTAAACATCTACCAATCCAAAGTTATTAAAAAGTCCTAACATCAAGCTCATCGAGCAAACAATTATTTGTACGCTACACTTACACTACTTGGTAATATTTAAGTAGGCTATTTATTAAAGGAAAAAATACATCGATAGTCGACTGAGAATATCTAAAATTAAATACTTGCAGATACCTTACGTATAATCAGCTACATCTTGGAGTTTCGACCTGGTACCGTGACAAATACTCGGAGTTTTGGTCAAAGCGTTACGGAGATACATTCTGTCTACCACTCAGAAGATTTTGGGCTACCGATATCCACGCTGAAAATTCCATACTTGTACCATAAATACGGTGTGGAATCAAGCTGTAATCAAAAATAAAAAAATAAATTAATTAAACTACAGATCTAGTTGCTTAGGTCATAATTAACGCTGAAGCACTGTTCTCCCATAGTAATCAGAATGTTCTTGAGAAATTTTCTCACCTTTTTATACAGCAGACAGGTATACAAGAAGCCCACAACTTTTATATTTAAAAAAACCTGGGAGTTCTAGAACGGCTGTTATTACAATAGGTTGATTCAAATGGTTAAGTTTGATTTACTGTACAAAATACTTTTGGAGTATATGTGGTTTCTCACAATTTATCGATTAAAGCTGAATACTGACAAATTTCCATTTGAAACATAATGGATTCGGAACAGACATTTAGTCAGCTATACTGAACATGCAAATAGCTTAACTAAAGTTGTCATAACAAGTACATAACATTAGGTGATAGAACTTGTATCAGTATGGAATCATAGTGCGAAAATTGATAGGCACTAACTATAATAAAATAGATTCCCTAGCCACCTGTATTTTAGCATTGACTTATCAACGTCATTTTACGTCGAAGTGATCCAAGCAGTGAATGTCACTAGTCACATAATTTCATAATGAGCTGATATCGGTTAGAGAACCATTGGAAAACCTGAAAGGGGGAGTACTGGATAACTGTCTGTTCTGTCCTCGTTGTTGACTCTTCAATAGAATTCATCCACCAACAGGGTTCGAAACCAGGACCTTCTGGTTACAAGACAAGTTCGTAGACTATTAAGCCACTGGGAGCTGCCCTATCCAATGGGCCATGATGCTCACTAGTGACTGGCCCTATTCAGGTAGGTAGTTACCTGAGTTCTAGTGAGACATGTGAAAAAGAGAAGACGTTCAGCGGAGAGACTCTTTTCGACGGCGAATTCATCCACATAGCTGTACAATCTCATTCATATATAATCAGTTGTGTGTGTGTGTGTGTCTACATGAGGTTTGTCAAGTTTAGAGAGGTAGAGGTGGGGTAGAGAATAATACCATTTAAATTAGGACTAAAGTTGAGTAAGTAAATTGGATGATGTAACATAAATGACTAGAAATTGAGTGTTGGTCAAGTCAGTACCAATGATAGTGAGGAGCAGAAATTAAATCGGGTGGGGGTAGAGAACAGGAAATTTGAAAATGTAAAATATTAAAATTGCGAAGATAAAATAACACTAATGAAGAGAGAGAAAGAAAATAGAATTTACTTGTCGGGTATTAAGACAGATTACGTCCATTGAAAGTGTAGTGATTGAATGAACTTCTTCTGTATGCAGAGTTCGAGACTTAGCAGGTGAATTGCCATTGCTTCTGTAGTCTGAAGAAGTCTGATTCGTACACCTTTAGGAAGACTACTTCGTATTCTGTAGACGACTTTGAAGTTTCTTCGGGGTGTAGCTTGGTGTCCGGAATCTATCAGATGTTCTAAGGTAGAGCTGCATTGAAAGCATCGTTTTTCTCCTTTGTAAAACCATACTGGTAAGTGTGCGGTGATACGTTTGGATAGCGAACGCTGAGTACAGCCGACATACCTGGTGGCTCCACAGAAGCAGATGTTGTGACTATGTGAGGTCCACCCAGTGGCCGGAATTGAGGACAAATACTCGCCACGGATGACACTGGTTAGTGGTGGAGCCAAATTAATAGGCTGGCCATTGGATTGATTCCCTGTGACTTAATGTTGTACGAGCTCGCTAGCCTTGTAACCAGAAGGTGCTGACTTCGAACCTGTCGATTAACACGTACTGGTGAAGAGAGTCTCAAAATAGGCTGACGAAACAGTCAGCTGTTCAGTACACTCCCCGGTGGTTTTCCAATGATTCTCTAACTCATGTCAGCTTATGATGAAATCCTGTAAACCAACACTTGTCAATATCATTAGATGGTAAGCTAGTTGATAAAATGCAGACGAAATATAAAGTGTTGATCCATCTTACCGTGACCCTTTCAAGTTCAACAACCAATCATCTGTCTAATTTCATAAGTTTTTAAAATAACTAATAAACTTTATAGTTAAAGGTAATTTAAGCACTTACAAAGTGAAGAAGCAAAAAAAAAGGAGTAATCGAGTTGAGAATTTACAAGAATTAGCATATTCTCTTAATTTTTGACAAATGACATATGTCGAATCTGCGTGACTTTTCAGTCTTATCAACATTTCAGCAACCTTTCACAGATTGTACAGTGCACAGTGTGTACAAAGATATAAGAAGCCAATTGAACAGGGAAATTTAAAGAGATAGATAGATAGATAGTAAAACAGCAAGAACGAACAATTTGACTCTATCCAAAAACTGATGTTTTCTATCAAACAATCAAAACAAGAAGACATAAGCAGGGGGTGGATGGGTTGAGGGTAGTGTTAGTGTGTGTGTATACTACCATACTCTCCTTTTTTTTCTTTCGCTCTCCTTAAAAGTATTGTCAACATTTAAACATCTGGAAAACTCACAATATTGACACTGTCAGTTAACAATCTATCAAAAATACACGCAAATTTAGAATATTGTCTTATAGCATAATCAGATAATTGAAGAGTATGTATAAAAAGCAGAAAAAAGAAACGCGGGAAATCTAACTCTTTTCTTTTAAAATGGCGTACACTCCTTTTTTTTGTGTTTTACACAATTACACCAACAATAAAAAAAGAGTTACTATGATACGTGAAACAAGTTGAAACATGAATTATGGTGGGTAGATAGATATAGATATGTTTATTTCATCAATCATTATCGGTCATCAAAGCTAACCTAGTAGTAATGCAGATATCTATTCTGTTTTAATTTTTAAATTTTTAATCTTTTTTCCGAAGAAGATTTAAATCCACCGCGTAAAAATCAACTGACAACCTGTCAATGTGTTCAATATTGAACGTAAATGTGTGTATAAAGAAAGTAGGATAAATGTAAGTCAGGCTGTTCGTATATCTATAATTTTAATCTCCTTTTTGTAAGTAAAGTGTATGTGACATTCCACTCCTTCGCCTGCTTATTTATGTTTTGCTTAGTGATGATATACTTCGTGTTGTTTATGTCGTCACTGTCATTTTTGTTTTAATTTACACTTTGACAAGTTCAAAAATATCACTTTCTCCACCTCCATCTCCTTTTGAGATTATGCTATAAATCTCTTGTGCACATATCGAAATCTTTACTTACTCACTTATTTCTTCTGTCTTCTAATGTTTTCATTAGAAAATAAAGACGAAATTTAAATATTATCCATACATTTCAACGGGAAAACAAAGTGAAAGGAGTAAAGTTGAGGGAAAAATAAAAAAAATTCAAGAGCTGCTATCATCATCATGATAAGGATTAACAAAAGGATAAATGGAGAGAGTAACAAAATATTTCATCAAGCAAACAGATATTTGTTTCTTTTAACTGATCTATATCGAATTATTTTCACTTGCCATATGCATGTTCTCCATCACTGTCATCTTCCTCTCCTTCCGTACAACAAGATGGTAGGGATTATCAACACAGTGTCATTATTAGTGTTCTTGATGTTCACTTCATTGAGTTAGGATGGAGAAAATTTCTAGCTCAGGTGAATGATTTTGATGTGGTTGTGTGTTCTCTGAGCAGCTGGATAGTTAATTTCCGAAGCTTTCATCGCCCCACCACTAGGCAACATCCTCACTCACCTCAGCGCATACTTCAATTTGAAGTGGGCTTTTAGATTTCTCCACGAGTTTATTATTCATCTCTCCTGGTGACTGGACCTTCGACGTCGTGATTGGTTGTCTTTCTGTAGGTTTTCACACCTTCTAGGCAGCTACTTGTATTGGCATTGGAACTGATTGTTTCTTTGACTTGAATTTTGACCCTTTGTGTGTGTGTGTGTGTGTGTGTGTATGAGGTTTCTTTCTTATCGGCTGATAAATTTTGTGTATCTCGATGTGTCTATTGATTGGTGATTCACTGGAATACAAGGCGGGCTTCTAAAAATTCCCTAGCATTCTTGTTGTTTCCTCTGTCTAAAATTTGAACGTTGACTTTCCCAGTCGAATTGATGTCCGTGGTTGTCTGTATGTAGTGATATGAGTGATGGAGTGGATGTCATGTCTTTTGACGGCTAGCTTATGTTCGTGGATACGAAGGCGAAGATGAGGGTAGTCCACTTTGGCCAACGTAGTGTTTTCCGCAGTTGTTATAATTTATTTTGTAGATGGTGTTGGCTTTTTTTGTTGTTGAGTCTTTTGGTTGACATAGAACCACATCAAAAACTTTATTGAGTGAATACAACAGCATAAATCCTTAAAACTTTATACATTCAACTAGTCAGTCTAACTGTCTATATATATATATATATATATATATATATATATATATATATATATATATATATATATATATATATATATATAGGAAAGTTTTCATATATATTATAATTATTATGCTTTTGGGTTCCAAATGGAACATATACGTCTCCAATAGATCGTCTTCATCTTATTCTGTTCTCTGCAGTTCTCTTTAACTGGTTGTCTATGCTTGTTTGCAAGCTCTCATTTCCTCCCCACATGATCCCTTCCAGGTCACTGTCGAGCGCTAGACTCATCGTTTCCCGTTCAGGTTCTACTCGTGGGTCCACAGTGCTCGTGATGTCAGCGTGTATCCAGTCCTTCTCTATTTCATTGTGCACATTTGTTAGGTAACAGGTCTCTTTCTTATGTCCGGCGGTGGTTCGGCGGTGGAATACTCACCAACTCTGTGTGTGTGTTCTGGAGTTCAATTCTCGGCTGGTCATAAACCTGACAAAGAGAGAAGGTTGGGTGTGAGACTAGCAATCGCACCCCATTAGAAAATAAAACCACTTCTCAAGCCTGAAGTCAACTGTTCCACTTGGAAAGCGAAGAAATACAAATAAAATAAAAAGTTTTTCCTCTTGGTTCGCTATCAAATTTCCTTGTTGCTTATTCTTTCTGTCTGGCCAACTGATCTTTTTACTATCAAGACAGCGAAGGCAGCTTTTGGTGTAAGTCTAAATCAGCCTATTGCAAATGTTTTTAGTGATGCATCAAGCCTGGGGCTCAGTTGCCACACAACATATTGATATATACTGCGTTATTTCTTTCATTTCACTCCACGTGGTCTACAAGCTTCGAAGTTTCAGAAGCAATGGTGTTGCTTTTTATCATGCAGAGAGAGAGAGAGGATTCTAGCCTCACTCATGCCTATTATTCTCTCCCTCTTTTCAGCGTTTACTGTTGTCAGCTAGGCGAGCTTCAGGAGTGCGTCGGTCGGGAGTGAATTCTTATTTTTTGAAAAAGACAATCGAAAATGAAATTTCTTAATCGAAAAATAACTGTCTAAAATAAAAGATGATGAAGAGGTACAAACAGAAATTAATTCATGGCCTTAGTACTTATATTTTGAGACTGAAAAATGTAGAAAAACATATTTTATTAAAAGCACCATAAGACATGAACTACTTTATTAACATTTAAGTAGTAAGTGATGAAAAACACTTCTGAACATACAGAATTTTCAAGTAGAACAATAATCTAAAGTATACCATTCGACTCAGTTTTGTCATGTCTACAATATTCTCCAATCCCTGACGTATTTTCCCTTCAAAATATACTAGGAGGTATGTTGAAAGCCGTTGGGAAATACACCTAAGTGCACGTTGTTCTTCAAAGATGTAAATGTGTGGCTAAAAAAGCATAACTGAGTAAATTTCATGATAATAGATAGCTGGAGGCAATCGGCCACAGGAAGCCCAGTCTGACTTAGATTTCGTGCTTCTTGGCACCCACCAATCATCAAGGCATATTTCCAACCCTGAAGAAACTCATGTCCCTTTTGAGATTCGAACCCGCGTCAACGAGTGCTGCAGTCAGAGACCAAACAGCTTAAAGGTAACGTTTGTAACTGATGGACTGGCTGACGCTGGTTCGAACTTCAAAAAGGACATGAGTTCCTACTTCAAGGTTGGAGACATGCCTTGCGGACCGAGTACCAACTAGCACGAAACCTAGGTCCCAGACCTCTTGCCTTTTGCTTCTAACCATCTGATGTCAATAATTCAGAGTGCATCGTGACGGTGACCCACATTCCAAACATGATTGATAGAATTCTGTCTTCACCGACACCAAAGATTAGACACATTACACCAGTTGAATAGTATCCAATCAAAGTACTCTGTATATGATTGTTCAATCCCTTTGAAAGATTCCCTTAACTTCAATTACAACTGCAGTGCTTTAATATCAACTTTCAAAGGAAAAAAGTACTCATATTCTTCACGATATATACCCTGAAGTAGGCGATTAGACACCACTTACATCAATGAATCTGTTGACTTACAGTAGCTACATAAACGGAATTTAATTCCCAGAATGTTATTTTCTTTTCTAGTCATTGTACTGGTAAGGAATTGATTGTTGTTATTGTAGTTTTAGGTGCTACTAAATATCATACTGCGGCATACTTTTTCCCGTTGAATATAGTTACGATATATTAAGAATACTGATTACTCACCTGTTAATTCTAGGGTATTATTGATGAAACTCCTTCAGTCTTAGTATCATAGTATCTTATGGTTTAATATACTGAAAATGTCTATAAAAGAACTATGATGTTAAAGTCATTTTTGCTTTTTCTGCTGGTTGATTGATTGATTGATTGATTCGATCAAAATGTTCGGCCTCGGTTGACCTGTTGGCTCTTCTTAGGAAGGTTTCGCCGATAACTGAAGCTTAATATACTGTTATTTAAATATAGCGAAAATATTCACTAAGTTATCTATAAAACACAAAATAATTGAGTAAAGAATATCCTTTTCGATAAATTCCTCTTCTGGCTCTACAATTACATATACGTTAATATACATGAAATATTCTAGAATAGTAGACATTTATTTATTTTATTTTTGATTACAGCTTGATTCCACACTGTATTTTTGGTACAAGTATGGAATTTTCAGCGTGGATATCGGTAGCGGGCCGACCATAGATATCAGGTGTGCGTCGGCGAGGGCTCGAACCCCGGACCATGTGCATGGTCGGCGAGAGTCCTAACCACTGTGCCACCGACGCGCACCGACGGATTAACAATATTAGTGTTTTTTAAATAATATCGATTGGTTAATTAAGATCACTGGAATTACATTTCATTAAAGACGCTTAAATAATAATAATAAAGATATAATAGCAAATAGAATATCAGCTAAAATTAGGAAAATTCCACAAAAACTAAGGATCATTCATACCTAGATGGTTAAGGTAATGATAATGTCTGAACTAACTTCTTTTAGATGTACAAATTAGGCTTGTTAATATGTATCCCCCCACAGCTTCAGCAATATTTATTAGTCGAACTCTTAAGGCAAAATTGAGATTCTCAGGTATGCGGTAAATGACTGTGAACGCATGGTTAACATCAATCTTGTGTTCTATATCCACAAGATGAGACAGGATAGCGCAGTGAATAGATTTTGTTTGTCCTCTACTTAACCAACCACGCAAGGTGATGCTCGCAAATTCAATGAGAAACACGCCTAATTATACGGCCTGTGTAACTGGCACACTCCACAGGAGCAGTTAAATTGGTAGATACACATAGAAGAGGCGAAATAAGGCAGTTTGCCTTTTACTCCCGAAGGCGAAAGAGGAGTGGTTTCGAAGACACAGTGTAATTCGGCAGCAAGGAATGCTCTCCGTTTTACCGCATTTCTAAGGCGCTATGTTAGTATCTCGCTGATGTTGTCCCCAAAGAACTGCATTTGTAAGAATGAGGACTTCCTTTTTTGGAACTGTTGGTACCTTGGGCTGCTTTGATAGTTTTGAAGAATTTTTCCGCATATCTACTATTTCAAGGGAAAGTCAAACCGTCAGTACTGTATCATCCCCCTGAGTTCCGAGTGGAACAAGCGCTTCAACAGCACATCTCCATTATGTACTGTTCTCTGCAGTCCTTTTCAGCTGGCCCCACGCCTGCTTATAAGCTTTCCTCTCCTCCTTACTAAATCGCCCCCACGTCACCCTTGAATCAATGCTGAACTCATCGTTTCCCACTCAGGCTCCACTCCAGAGATGATCTCGTGAATAATGTCACTCAACAGTCTCCTTGGTCAATGACCAATCCGTCTCCATTTCCTTCGTCATATTTTTTGGGCGATAGGTTGTGCACTGCTTTGTCACAGAGTTCCTTGTCACTAGCTCTTTCTGGTCGTCTGATCTTCAGTATTGAATGACGGCACCTGTTGATAAAAGCCTGCAGCCTGCTAGAAATGCTTTCAAAAGAAGCATAGAATGGTCGCCAAATCTCTACCTCGACTGTGGAAAAACTTCAGCTAGCGTTGACCGCGAAGTAATTCGGAATCTACTTCAACATTCTAGCATATCACAAATGTTTACCAGCCTCATTCATCTGCTACAAGACAATGCCACTTGTCAGGTAGTTCACAACGGAAAACACGGCAAAGCTTTTGAAGCGGAGACATCGATGATATTCATGATTGTTGTGGAGTGAACTATACGAAAGACTACAGTATTGCATCCAGTTAGTACATTAACAATAAATAAAATTCTACACAGATTATGGGTAGTCTCAGTTAATTTTGACAACAACATATTAGCATATCGATTGCAAAGTCAAAAGTGAATAGAATGTTTGAAGGTGTTAGAAAAGTAGATACTATCATATTTACTCGCGTAAGCGGTAACAAAATAGTCGAGATATACAGAGTGTGAAAGCACGAAGAAGAAGAAGGTTTTAAGTAGAGTTTGTAAGGAAGAGAGAAACAAAAAAGGAGAAAAGGAAAAGAAAGAAAGGAAACGCTGTACCTACAAATGATATGAGTTCTACTGACTATTTAATAAGTTATAGGTGTCATGCCTAATGCTTTCTTTATCGCACACAACACGAGCCATGTAGGATGTGGTTGAGTTGGGTTTTTGTACTTGCTAGTACGAGAATATAGTTTTCTACATAGGCTTCTGGTTCTGCCTGATAAGATACAAGGGGAGAGTTGTGAATGAAGAGGGTGGTATGAGTTAAATAGAATGGATTTAGCCCATTATTCACATGAGTCTATGTGCCTGTAGACCAGAATATTAGCGAGCTGGTTAAGTGGCACATTTCTCACCCTGTTGACAACCTTTAACATCCTGCGTAATAAGATATAATCCTTCTTCAGTAGCGCTGGAAAGACTAAGGGGGAACAATAGAATATAATAATAGGCAGGATGCAAGCGTTAACGAATCGTAGGAGTAAGAGTTGGGTTATTCCAAAAATGTCTTAACTTCTTGATGTAGAAGATTAGATGAAATATTTTCTTAGAAATCACCAAGATATGATGAGACGAACAGGAAAGATCAGCAGATAGAATGACGCCAAGATATTTAATTTCCGACTTGGTTTCTATTTCAGTGCTATCCATCTATGTCGGACACTTCGTGAGGGCTAACTAGTTTGTTTAGGTCAGATTTATGCCTAAAGGTGAAAATGATTGACTGTTTGACATTTAGAGAGAGGGATTTAAGGTTAGACCGTTTTCCTTGGACTACTGGCTGATTTCTGATAAAAAGCCATTTAGTCACTTTGACACCTTGACATGCAAAGATACAGTCAGGTCGTCACCATATTTAACAAAGTTAATGTCATTTGAATATGGTAAGTCATGTAGAAAGAAAGAAAGAAAGGAGAAGTGGCGAGAGCACAGCACCTTGGGGGACACCAGCTTCAGTGAGTAGCACAGCAGCGGAGGATTTACCTTTTGTATACACAGTGTACTGCATTCTGTTTGAGGACTCAGTTTGTGTCATCGAGAGCTTATTAAGCAAGAGACATCTAGGTACAGAGTCGAAAGTAGAAGTGAAGTCGAGAAACGTGCAGCGAACTTATTCGGCACCTTTATCTAAGGATGAGAAGATACTGTTGTGTGAGACGGCTGCAGCGTTCAAGTATAAGAATTACTAGTTTTTCCATAAGCTTTAGAAATCTTGGAAGTAATGGGAATGGGTCTGAACTTTACCTTCTTTACGTTATTTCAATGTAATGGTTTAATGTAAATGATATAATATCATTGTAATTTATTGTTAAGTTAACGTAACAGTTATACTGCTTTGTTTTGGGTAACTCTTAAACCTAATCTGGATCAGTTAGCTAGTCAGTTAGTTAGTTAGTTAGTTAGCTGAAAATGGCGTCAAACTACTAATATATATTGTAGAGATTAAACATTTATTTCTATTGTATACATATATATATGTATATATATTAACACAATATTTGATGAACTGTTTACAGAGTGAATTGTACTCACTGTGTGTTTTATTGCCTACGTTATTATTACCTACTTACCTACCTACCTACCTAGTTGTACATCAGTGACAGAAGGAACACACTATCTAATTATACACATTATTTATATACCATTACTGCAAAATATTAATTCCTAAACACGCATATCTGATTGTCATACGACTACTGCTACTACTACTACAACTACAACTGTATGCATCTCTACTGAGCTTACCTTTTTTTGTCTTTACTGTAGGAAAGTAGAAATGACAACACACAGTCAACAAGAGCAACAACAAGAACAACAGCAAAAACAAAAATCTGGACATAGATCGCTAATGGTGAGTTTCGAACAAGTTGCATTTCATATAAATATTTCATTAGCCAGTAACAGTAATATATATATGTATTAGTAGTTGATAAATGTGCGTCTCAGTTTTACACGACAGAATCCTACGTACTCACTCACTCACTCACTCACACATACACACACACACAAACATGCAAACATACAGAAAGGGAGAGAGAGAGAGATAGTCGAGTATATCTATTTGCTATCATACACTATGCATATTTATACACCTTATTGTCAAACAAATTACAGAATAATCTATTCACAATCATATAATTATGAGTAGCATTCGTCGAATATATAAATCACTGACAAAAAAAAGGGTAAAAAGTGTACACACTTACCTTCTCACTTCTCTCTCTCTCTCTCTCGCGAGCGCGCACGCTCTCTGTGTGTTGAGTTCTGGTATCACATCACATCCACATGTGTGCATACATGCCTTCTCTCATGTGTTGATGTCGAAAAAGGAAAAGCAAAAACAAAAAGAAAAGACGAAAAGAAAAACAGTGTAAAACTGTACAAAAACAAGAAGACAAGAGAAAAAAGCCAACCACCCCTGCCTGTTGTAATATTTGACATTGTGAAAAAATAATACCAAGAGTAAAGAGATATGCATTTCTGATTACCCTAATATTTTCCACACACACTCTCTCTCTCTGTCTATATATTCGTGTATGCGAACATGTTCCACTACATGTTGTGTATACACACGTAGAAAGATTCATGAATTACTGATTATATGTTTTATACATACATATATATATTAATTAATAAGAGAGCAATAATAATCACAGTAATATTCGGTGAATGTGATTTATTTATTTTCAATAATATAAATGATTTTGCTGTAGGTAGCCAACTAGGTGGTAGGTAGACTTTTATTTTGTAACATAGAAGAGGTAGAAAGAGAGAAAAAATAGGGGTAATAATAGAGAAGTGAGTTAGAAATCATAGATGTTGTACGCTGATTTCCTTGTCAGTAAGTAGTATGTTATTAGCAGAATTAGCATTAGCATTATTGGTAATAAATGTGGCATATATATATGTGTATATATTCATGCTGATCAAACACCTTGACAAGGATGACAAAAAAAAAGTAATAAGAGGATATACTAATGCTCATAAAATGAGAATCTAACTGGAAAAAAGAATTATATGTATATATGTATCCTGTCAAACATGTAAAGATACTAAAAACTGGAAAAACAGCAGGACTAGACGGAATCCCAGTAAATCTTCACTGAAATCATGAGGAAAAAGGCGGAGACACAAATCAACACTAGCGAAGAGGTCGGCGTCGAAAAGCACTGGCACAACTTGAAAACGATGTGAAGTCAAACCTGCATGGAAGTTCTAGACAGAAAGAAGAGGCGGGACAAATAGTGGCTCACTACGGACACACTGAGACTAATAGAAGAGAGGAGGATGGTGAAACGAAAGATTATCCGGTGCATCGGCGAGCCACAAAAACAGGAGTTGAATACAAGCTCTGCAATACACTGAACAAAAGAGTAAAAAAGAGTGTCAGGGAAGACAAAAGAAAATATTATGAAGCTATGGCAAGTGAAGCAGAACAAGCTGCAGGCAAAGGAGACCTCACCACACTCTATCAAACAACTAGGCACCTTTCGGGCAAGAGTTCGACACAGATTAAACCAGTCAAGGTTGAAAATGGAAAGTCAACCACCAAAGAGGTGCAGCAAAGAAAACACTGGGCTGAACACTTCAAAAGACTTCTAAATCGTCCACCACTTACAACGTGTCCAACAATACCAACAGCGGAAGCAGAACTACCAGCGGACAACAACCCTCCGACGAGAACCGAAATCCTGAAGGCAATCAAGATTCTAAAAGCGGGAAAAGCAAGAGGACCATACAAAATCCCAGCAAAAGCACTGAAAATGGACCCAGAGACAACAGCGGACTTGATGACACCACTACTGGTGAAGGTGTGGAAAGACGGCAAGGTACCTACCTGTTGATTGGAAGAAAGGATACTTATTCAAACTACCAAAGAAAGGAGACCTAAGTCAATGCAAAAACTGGAGCAGAATTATGCTTCTGTCCATCCCAAGCAAAATACTGAGCCGCATCATCCTGGAGAGAATTAAACACGCAACCCTGGATGAAAACCTTTGACCGGAACAGACTGGATTCAGAAGGAACAAGTCATGAATCAATCAAACCGCAGCACTACGGATCATCATTGAACGGAGCATGGAATGGCAGTCACCTCTCTATCTCAACTTCATCGACTTTGAAAAGGCCTTCAGCAGACAGCGTCGATTGAGAGGTGATTTGGAAACTGCTTCGCTACTATGGAGCGCCGCTAATAAGTATACGTCTCATTCAAAAGTTGTACGACAATGCTTCATGTTAAGTAATTCACAACGGGAAACTTACGGAATCCTTCGAACTGAGGACGGGAGTAAGACAAGGCTGCCTACTATCGACAATGATTTTCCTGATTGAGATAGATTGGATAATGCGACAGACACAGCGGGCAGCGAGGAAACAGGCATAAAATGGACCTTCACAAGCACTTGGAGGATCTGGACTTCCCCGATGAAATATATCTGATTTCCCAGAGACTGAAAGATGTGCAAGTGAAAAGCAACAAGCTGGCAGAAGATGCATCAAAGATAGGACTTCAAGTGGACATAGAGGAAACAGAGGTGATGAAGATTCCTGGGAAACAACAACAGACAACAATCAGCATAAATGGGAGAAATCTGAAAAAAGCAACCTTTACACCTACCCGCCCACCTGGGAATCAACGTTTCAAATACAGGGGAACGAAACTGATAGGGATATCAAAGCGAGGAATTAGGAAGGCAAGGCAAGCTTTCATTGATCTCAAGTCTGTGTGGAGGTCAACGACACTCAGCATCAAAAATAAGATGCGGATTTTCAACTCCAATGTGAAGTCAATGCGGATGGATCAGAGACAGAAATGAAATGAAGCACTATTAATCCCGGAAACATTGAACAATGTACAAAAAGTGGAGAAGCAGCAGAACTATATAAAATAAATTATGAGACATATACTGTGCTCGAAGCGTCATCTGGGAATTATTTACTTCGTCGAAGAAGCAGCCAGAGAAGACAGGACTCCAGGTGGACATAGACAAGACGGAGGTTATGAAAGTAACCAACTAACAACAACAACAGCAACATCCAGCACCAATCACCATCAACGGGAGGGATTTGAAAGAGGTTACTTCATTCACTCAATTATCTAGCATTGAGCATTGTCTCAACTATAGGAAGTTGGAACAGACGATGTCAAATCGAGAATCGGGAAGGCAAGAGAGAAACATATTCATCAACCTGAAACAAACCAACCTAGAAATCTTCGTCACTCAGCCAGCATCAACAACAAAATTCCGTCAGATTTTCAATACAAACGTGGTCAAGTCAGTCAGTTCTTCTATACGGAACAGATCAGAAACTTGGTGGGCGGATCACAAAGAATATTTCCAACCAACAGGTTGCAGACCTTCATTAACAACAACTGTCTTAACTGGATCTATACTGAAGATCAGATCAGATGGCTGGGCCGGAAAGAATCACCAACAAGAAACTATGGGAACAAACAAGACAAGAGCAAACCAATCGCCCAACAGATGTACAGGGAAAGTGGAGATGGATGGATTGGACACTCGCTTGCTCGCTGAGGAGGCCGCCGCTGGGTGACATCGCGAGCACGTCAGGCCATTGCTCGAGTGGAACCAGACCGAAAGGGAAGCACGCGGCGAGTGGGACGTCAGTGCAAGGGTGGGTGACATGGAGGAGATCGTTTGAAGAGGAGTATGGATTAACAGTATAGACTAACTAACATGGATGGATTCAGGTGAAAAGTACAGCAGAAGGAAGACAGAAGCAAGTGGAGAGGTGAAGTTGAAGCCGTATGTTCCACTAGGAACCCAAGGGAAAAAAATAATAAGTCAGAAGTTGAAACCAAGATGCATATTCCGTCCTTTTTGGGGGGGATCCGTTAGCTGGATTTACCTGTATTCAACATGTCAACAAGAACAGGACATTTCCGCCTGATCCAGTCAATCGACAGAGGATTCCAAAATAATAATAATAATAATTTCAACCCAATAAATATGTGATTTTGAAAATCATTGTAAATAGTTGGCTTAACAAGTAAGTAAAAGCGATTTTGTGTAACTTTAAATGTTTCACTGAGTAACAGCGAATATGTGATGGCTAGTTCAAATCACACACACTAACACTAATCGTCCAGTTGAAAATAATCTGCGAATCAGAAATATATATATGAAAATCAGGTGACAGAAGAAACCCCTTATTTTGCATGCTAGACATGATTAAGTAAAGTGGTTGTAGGCGGTCACCAGGAAGCCTCACTCACCAGTCAGTAAGGCGTGTCTACAATCTTGAAAGAACTCATCTCCCTGCTGAGAACTGAATATTGGTCGCCCAGTGTTGTAGTGTGGTGAGAGCTGGCTGTTAGTCAAAACAGGTGGACAGTAATTTACGTCAATGTTTATGTCCCCAATATTGGTCATGAGGAAAATGAGGACAACGACTTTGCGTAGGCGGATACAGTTAGCATACAGATGATCTGACATTCAAGAAACCGCCATAAAGAGATGAAAGGTTAACTTTCTGTGAGAAACAACCAATCAGAGGACTGTGTTTTTCTGCTAACAATAATCTGTAATATATACATGAAAATCTATAAATATGTGTTGATTTTCCGTAATAAACTATCTGTTTCCTGGCCCTTGTCTTCTATTGTTACAGTAGTAAGAGGCTTTACCAGTGAGTTATCTGTTAGCTGACATAGGGTCAGGCTGGAAAAGAGCTAGCACATATGTGGTCAAACCAAAACATGTCACTAGTCAATGAAATTCACAACAGAATCTAAGCCATGTATGAAGGTGTAGATTTCCTGAATACTGGACGGGACGGTAAAAACCAATGAAGGCTGGAAACAATTGGTGATATGGCTCAAAATCGTTTTCAATGACGCAGATGCACCCACTCCTTGTGACTTATGATTTCCAATAAAACTACATTGTTCTTCGTTACTTCTATTTCTGTGTCTCACACCTCTGTTTCCTGTCTCTATTATGCATTTCTTCTCTTGCTTTGTGTGCTACATGTGGGAAGTGTGGCGACTTGAACTGCCGCACATCGGTGCAAAGTTCTATGTCGAAAACAGACAGACAGACAGATTGTTTTTATTCCTTTACGTTCTCAGTGGAACATAGAGCCTTAAGCTAGAGGCTTCAAGTTTCGGTAGCAGTTGTGTTTTTATTTTTATGGGGATAGGATTGCTAACCTCATGCCCAGCCTACCTACCCACTTTACCGGGATTGTTACTAGCTTAGTGAAGTAAAGGAGTGAGTGAGTCGGTGGCCGAGGATCAAACCCCGGACCACATGCCCGGTTGGCAAGCATTCTACCTGTGTGCCATCGACGCAGAAGTACAACTAAGTAACACTAAAATCTGACTATAAAATAAGTAGACGATTCGCATAATTGAAGTATTTCAAACTCTTAGAAATTTCTAAGAGTAGAGTGTACAATCTCTTGATGAGGATAAAAGCTAAGGCACAAACCAAACCAAGTTCACTTTTAACGGTTTGAAAAAATTTGGCCATTGGGTATATGATATTCATTATAATAAAAGATGTTTTTGTATTTCCCAATGAATGAAAAACAAAACGATATTGCTGCTCTTACTGACGTTTCCCTATTCATTAGTGCTGCTAATAGCTTTATCAAAGTAGTATTATTAAACCGGTATTTACAAAATCCACTCAGCTTATATATAACAAAGAGTTAAGAGATGAGAAAATAGACAAGTTAGGTCAAGTTAAAATGACATATTGAAAGTCAAAATAACAATGAAGATCACTAAACCAAATAGCAGAGGTAATAGTACATCTGTCATGGTATCAAAACAAAATTTACCAAAGAAGGTTTAATGTGATGGCTAATTGTTTTTGAACGCATAAAGGTGGTTTAAACTTTCTAATTACTAGGGCTTCTACAAACTTTAGGATACGCTCCAAATACATTTTAGAGATAGGTTTAAAAGATGTGTTAACGTCAATTTTATGTCGTGTCTCTATAATATGTTTCGCAATAGAAGAGCTAGGTCTCCTGTTCTCACCGTTAATAGGTTCTGAAGATTCCATTTGTCTCTGGAGCCATTTAAGAATATGCTATGAAGCCAGCTCTTACTTGCAGAGATCGATGAGTCCTCCCTATATATGTGTCAAGACGTACATTCAAATTGGTAAATACAGTGGGATGTGAAGTCATTTTTCGCATTTTCGAAGGGCTTAGATAAATATACTGGCTTTTCATTCTCTATTATTATGATATTAGTTGCATAGAAAGTCTTTTTAACAGCAGCGTTTATTCTTTGTCCAGTTATCAAGCTACTTTGATGCCCCATATAGGATAGCTTGATGTACACGTCTTTCTTAGGGGCGAGTTGGAGAGTGGGTCTGACTACTTTATATCTCCTGATAAACTTATCTGGATAATTGTTATCGACCAGAGTTTGTGTCAACTTTCTTTCTTCTTCATCAAGCGTGTCTTCAATGCATATTCGTTGGGTTCTACTGAGGAGGCACCTTACTAAGGCTCTTTTATACCGAACAGGGCAGAAACTGTGGTTATTAAGATACTGTTCTGTCCAGGTAAGTTTTCTATAAATAGATCTTTTTATTGATGTACTATTACCTTTGATATTTGGTTTAGTGATCTTCATTGTTATTTTGACTTTCAATATGTCGCTTTAACTTGACCTAACTTGTCTATTTTCTCACTCCTAACTCTTTGTTATATATATGATGAGTGGATTTTGTAAATTCCGGTTTAATAATACTACTTTGATAAAGCTATAAGCAGCACTAATGAATAGCGAAACGTCAGTGAAAACAATATCGTTTTATTTTTCATTCATTAGGAAATACAAAAACCTTTATTATAAGACACAAGGTATTTTCATGCATAGTATATAGCAAACACCACAACATACACTCCAGATGTGTAAAAGGAAGTTAATAAGACACCTTCTTTAAAACAACCAAGTATAACATCTAATCTAATTACAATATTTCTCTAAGTACATAATATAAAATCATGTATATATATGAAACCAACTAACTACACCTGTGGAAATTCAAATCATAATTGACCGCCTTCAAGTAAACTAAAACAAAAGCGCGGCAAGTTTTGTTTTTTCTGCTATAACTTGCATACTTACTCACAAACTCTCATCAATAACCATTTTTACTTATTTAATTTTAAATTAGTTAATGTTAATTACCATATTTATGAAGTAAGTAATAAATTAGTGAAGCAAATATATCATCCTTCGGTATCTACATACCTACCTACCTACTTATATGTATTTGTACTAATATCTGCTGACTGTTTCGCCTTCTAGGCCATCTGTATTACATCATGTGTACTTCTTCGTCTGGGTATGAAAAAAATGAGTGAAAACTAACAACTTTCCACTTGTATTTCAATTCTCGTTGTCTGTTGATATATACCTAGTCTATCGTACTGATACCATTCTTCAGCTTACCTTTTCTCTCCATCTCTCTGCGTCTTTTCGTCTCTCCTATCTTTTTACAATTCTGAAAAAATGAACTAATTTAATAATATACAGTATTAAGTCTAATCTACTGAATTCACATTAGTAGTATCATTACTCTCGTCGTAATCATCCTCATCACTCAAAGTTAATTTGAAAATCTTTTTTTAAGGCGAATTAGACGAATGTGAATATTATTTCATTTAAAAATTTATCACTACATTATAAATACATCTCATTATTATTATTATGATGATTATGATTATTATTATATTTTTAGAAGCAAAATACCAACTGATATGAGACACCTGTGAATTATTATATTACTACTACCCAATAAAGGAAGAAACTGTCCACGTTTATGCTTTTTACACAGTGTGTATTTCTACACACAGGCAAGCGAGCAATTTATCGCCTTTTCTGTTGTATATCTATATGTATATGTGTATTTCACTTAAAAACCTTTGGCTTAAAAAGTTCAAATTCAATTTACCAGCTGTGAATAGTGTTGTTATTATTATTATGAATTTATCACAAGTAATATAAATTGAGATTTTCATGGGAAAAATTTCTCTGATCTCTTAAATTGACGACTTACTAGTTTCTTACTTACTAGTAAAATAAATCTTTTTTTTTAGAAAAAACGTTACTTAGAATTAGCGTTCATTTTTTCTAAAAATAAAAAGTAGCTATATTCGATTTTTCAGGAATTTAGAGTTCTTCATGAATCCAAATCAGTTGGAGAGATGGTTGAACACTGGAGACTACTAGACAGAAGTTTCATTCTGCATTGGGGGGCTCTTGATTAGTGCGATTCCATGACTCTTATTCAACAGGGATGGACCAAGCTGGTTGATCATGACCGTGAATTCTAACCTCTGTCACTTCGTAATATTATTATTATTAATATATCCCTTAATTCCTAGAGGAAAATAGGGCTTCAGCCAAACTTCTCCATTGCGTTCGGTTCTCTGCCAACGTTTTCATCTGGCTTCAATTCTGCTCACATGCTTTCATCTTCTCTTCACATGACCTCCTCCATGTCACCCCACACTTGCACTGACGTCCCACTCGCCACGTGCTTCCCTTTCGGCCTGGTCCCACTCGAGCAATGGCTTGTCTAGTGATGTCACTCATTTGATGGTTTCCTCAGAGAATGACCAATCCAATCCACCTCCATTTCTTCCTGCCTATTTGTTTCACAATCGATTCCTGCTGGGTTGGTTGGTTCGCTCATTTCCAGAGATCCCTCCCTGTTTCTGATCTTTTCTGACAGGCCATCTGATCTTGAGTAGCATTGAGCGAAGGCAGCTGTTAATGAAGGTTTGAAGTTTGTTTGAGATGCTCTTCATGACGCCATAAGTTTCTGATTCAATCGTATAGTAGCACTGACTGACTTCACATTGGAGTTGAAAATCCCGATCTTATTTCCATTGTCATGCTCAGTGTTGTTGATCTCCTCCACACAGACTTGAGAGTAATGAAAGTTTGTCTTGATTTCCCGATTCTCACTGCTTTGATATCCTCGTCAGTTCCGTCGGCCTGTAGTTGAAACGATGCTTCCTAGGTGGGTGGGTAGGTAGGTGAAGGAGGTTGTTTCTTTCAGGTTCCTCCCATTTATGCTGGCTGATTGTTGTCCGTTGTTGTTGTTCTGTTGGTGTTGGCCAGGAATCTTCATCACCTCTGTTTCCTCTGTGTTCACTTGAATTTCTATCTTTGATGCTTCTTCTATCGCCAACTTGTCGCTCTTCACTTGCATCTTATCTTCCAGTTTGTGGGAAATCAGACATAATATAGTGCTACTCTTAACCAGTGACTTCGATGAACATCGACTTCAGCGTGACATGTTAGACCCCGCTAATCACGACTTTTAAATGGAGTTTCAGGACATTCATTCAGAAGACTTCAATAAGCTGGTGTTTGGTATTTAAAAATCTAACAATACTTATATTATACTTTTGAAATATATGGCTAAATTTAGAAGTAAATAATTTTATATAAGTCCGAACCAAGTTCACTTTTAACAGTATGAAAACATTTGGGCGTTGCGTATATGACATTGGGGTTCACCAGTTTCTTCAAAAGTCGCCGACCTTTTCATGAATAGAATCAAAAATAACATCTTTTCAAGGATACTCACTCCTAAAATATGGTTAAGATATGTAGAAGATACTTTTGTAGTGCTAAAACGAGATCTATACAATTCGTTCCTCGAGAAAATAAACTGTATATCTCCCAGACTCCAGTTTACTTCGGAAGCACAATCAGATGCCGGTGAACTACTATTTCTAGACTGCCTAGTTAAGAGAAGGGAAAATGGACATTTTAGTATATCCATATTCAGGAATAAAATCCACTCCAACAACAAATATTTAGACTTCAAATCATCACACCCCATCATCACAAAGATTTCAGTTGTTTCAAGTCCTCTTAGATGCGCACTCACTCTGATGTTAACGGATGAGAAAGAAAAAGAAGAAGAAATATCAAACATTACTGAAACTCTCAAGCAAAACAACTACCCAAGGAACTTCATCAACAAAATCAACACAGATATTAAGTATGGCCGAAAATGCATTCCGAAAACATGGACCTAAACAGTCGTCATTCCATATAGAGCAAAGGCGTCAGACGATTTCAGAAGAGTACTCAACAAGCTTGACATTAGAGTTTTATTCAAAATATCATACACACACTACAAAGCAACGCTGTCCATATAAAAGACCAAATCCCTAAAGATTCTCTATCTAATTGTGTCTTTAGAATAAAATGCTTGCTCGGAATGTGATGCGATATACGTCGGACAAACATCGCCAGTAAGAAATCAAAATCGGAAGAAATGAACACCGTAGAGCTGCATCTGTTCGACCACCGAGAAATCCGGTCGAACTAGAAAAACTTGAAAAATCATTAGCCAGCCATAGGTTGTCTACACTCTATAGAATCAGGCCACAAAATTGATTTTGACACTATTGAAACCATCATCCAGAAAAAGCATTTCAGAAATCACAAAGAACGTCTAATATCAGAAGCACTTCATATCAAGTGAAATCCAAATTGTTTGAATAGGAATGATGGACTAAAACAGAATTTAACATGGTTACAACACCCCCCTCCCCCATGAAGTGACAAGATCAACACGAATGTGATGAGCAGTTTCATTATGTAAACACACTTATCAAATCCAACAATCTACACTTGGTTTTGTTTTCTTTACCAATTGACCAACCTGACAACGAAAAATGACCCTAGACTGACAAACGATGATCAAGTTATTAAACTTTATTTTGATGTCATAACAGATGTACTATTACCTTTGATATTTAGTTGAGTGATCTTCATTGTTATTTTGACATTCAGTGTATCACTTTAACTTGACCTAGGTAGTCTATTTTCTCACCTCTTAATTCTTTGTCATATGTGTACTGAGAATTTGTAAATTCGGGTTTAATAATACTTTGATAAGCTATTAGTAGCAGCATTAAATAGCGAAACGTCAGTAAAAACAGCAAATATCGTTTTGTTTTTCATTCATTGGGAAATACAAAATCCTTTATTATAATGAATATCATATACCCAATGGCCAAATTTTTTCAAACCGTTAAAAGTGAACTTGGTTTGGACATATATAACGTAAATGCCTTTTTCCAACGATTCAACACAAAATGACGTCCTGTAAAGTTAGAAATGAAGTCATGAATGATTACTGCGCTACAACAAGTCGAGGTGCAGGTCATTCTTCTGCATTGTCAACCTCCAACCAATAGCTAATGCGATTCGATTCTGTTCCACCTACGATGGTTTAAGCAGCTGGGCATGTAGTAATGTAACAACAGAAGACAAGGGCCAGGCAACAGATCGTTTTATTATGAAAATCAACACGTATTTATATATATTTCACATACATTATTGTAGCTTATGCAAGTAGACAAGCACAGTCATCTGATTGGTTGTTTATCGGAAGTTAAGCAGACAAACACAGTCTTATGATTGGTTGTTTTCGATATTTCTCGGAAAGTAGAGCCATCTATCTGCGAATCATATTTGTCCACGTTTAAGTTTGCTGTGATTGGTTGTTGAAGCAGCCTTGTTCATATTTTCTCACGGCCCATATTAGTGACCTAGACATTAACGTAGATTAGTGTCAACCAATCGGCTAGCAGCCTGCTTTCACCACAGTAAGTGTGGAAATGTAAGCGACTGTTGTTGAGTAACAATCTCATTACACGTCACTACAGTACTATCCTCTAATAATGAATGAATCATTTGGAAAATATTCATCAAAATAGATACAGCCCTAATTATGATGAGGATGACAATTTAAATTCAGAAATTAGAAAAGGTCTTAATGTCATGAACTTACATAACACCCTTGCTTAATAATAATGCCTTATAAGGTAGCTCTGTGAAAACCAGTGCTACCTGAAACAATCAAAACAGTGTCATACATTTATTCCCCTTAATGAATTTGGATAAAGTAAGAACAACAGCTTTTGCAGAATTACATGGTACCATCACTATTTATTTCGTCGGCTTCTCACCAGCTCACCTGCCTACAGGACAAAGTTATTATTAAATACAACTACAGAAACAATTTTAACATACTTCCACACAGAATTCATTTTTAAACAAAAATCAATCAATATGTGCATATAGTAATGATAAGAAATACTTTATCCCGAACAATAATGATCATACACAATGGAAATTTTCGACATTACGTAATCAGATGTAAAAGAGGGTGAAAATATCTAGTTATCAAGTAGGACAAGGGAAGACTGATAACCGCTTCTCGCTGAACACATATATCGGGTTTCAGGCGCTTGATGGAGATTACTACGGAAAACTTAAAGAGAATTGAACTCTTTCGCTTACTGATAATTTCGAACGATCTTGCGACGTCCATTTCATGACCCGTGTCAAAGAGATGCCTGGCGATGGATGGCACTGTTTAAAGCATTTGTTCCCAGCTGTAGACATAAGCTTTTCGGTACATGTTCAGAAAATCGTAAATATGCCCTTCTTTCTGTCCTTCCAATATAACTGCTCCCACAGATACATGTAAATTTGTATATACAGTTGAAGTTAACATGAGAAGGATATCCATTGATTTTTGACTGTACCAAAGAGCAATTTGTTCGACAGACGGGGACGAGCTTAGCTACAGTATAGGCTATACCTATTGACGTCCTCAATCTTCTACTGACAACTGCTGTAATATTTTCAGCTTTAAAATTAAGTTGAATATGGATGGGCATTTTTTCCACTATGATTTGCTTGATATTTATTCCCTTAGATCTTCCGTACTTCTTAATGAACCTTTGAGGGTAACCGTTGCTTTTCAACATCTTTACGAGAAACACAAATTCTTCCCTTAATATCTCAGTAGAGCATATTTTCCTGGCTCTGTACTATACAGTTGTGACTAGTCCTTGTTTAGAGCTATTTGGACTTAAACTTTAAAAATGTAGGTATTGTCCTTTCCATGTAGGCTTTCGGTAAATGGACTGCTGGAAACCCGATTTCTGCGTTCAGAAAGAAGCGGTTATCAGTCTTCCCTTGTCCTACTTGATAACTAGATATTTTCACCCTCTTTTACATCTGATTACGTAATGTCGAAAATTTCCATTGTGTATGATCATTATTGTTCGGGATAAAGTATTTCTTATCATTACTATATGCACATATTGATTGATTTTTGTTTAAAAATGAATTCTGTGTGGAAGTATGTTAAAATTGTTTCTGTAGTTGTATTTAATAATAACTTTGTCCTGTAGGCAGGTGAGCTGGTGAGAAGCCGACGAAATAAATAGTGATGGTACCATGTAATTCTGCAAAAGCTGTTGTTCTTGCTTTATCCAAAATACTGTCAACTGGTTGATGTGGTTACCGATGTGGTGAATTTTAAATAGTAGAGTGCCCTAATAAAAGTCTTGGTTATGTTTCACCGTTTCGTACCAATAAATGTTAACCCGACAAGAACTCAAACCTGTTTCATGAGTTCCGATTATTCACTTTCCTATTTCCATCACTTTCACCCCCTGAACACTGACTCTGAAATATACCTGGGTTCCAGTGGGAAGTCGTGACCAGTAGGGTGCAGCAGGTCGAGTGTGAGGACAAATACTCGCCGAAGACATTGGCTAGCGGTCACGCTATGTCGTGAATTGGCAGAAGTTAGAATTCAAGGACCATTGGATCGGGTCCCAGTGGCTTAATGGTATACGAGCTCGCCTTGTAACCGGAAGGTCCTTGGTTCGAATCCCGGTGGGTGCGTACTGCTGAAGAGTCCCAAACTAGAACGAAACAGCTATCCAGTACTCCCAGGTTTTCCAGTGGTTCTCTAACTAATGTCAGCTCATGATGAAATCCTGAAAACAGGATTTCTCTAGATGATGGCAGAAGTTTGTAAAGGGCCTACTCCCATGTTAGAATAACACATCGAAGTGAAATTAAATATGAAGGTTTTTACTTAAGGAATCATATGACGCAAACAAAACTGTTGGTCTACTTAATAACCTCAGTGTTATTAAGGAAGTTAATTAAGTAAATGAACGAATGAATAAGTAGGATATCAGTCAGGAGGGGGGGAGGGGGCTATTTCTAAGATAGATGCCATCCCATTTGTCACGCTAAATTCCAAATAATTAAACTATAAGACTCAGACGTTGAATTATTTTCATGTTGTCAGTATTATAATCACTACTAGTCCTACTGTGTTACGGGTTACTTAGACACAATTTAAGTAGTATGTAGAGTAATTTGGCTGTCGATTTAATTTTTCTTTTAAATTAAGGTTTTTTTTTCATATCAGTGTAAGGAAACAGAGTAGTTAGTTTTCTTCCTTAAATAAATCCTTTTGTAGTTTTCAATATAATATGAATGGTATTAGATGGTTGGAGGCAATCGGACACAGGGAGCCTTGGACCTAGATTTTGTGCTAGTTGGCACTCCTCAGTCGGTAAGGCGTATCTGCAACCTTGAAGGAACTCAAGTCCCCTTGGAGATTCGAACTCACTTCACCAGCCAGTGCTGCAGTCAGAGACGTTACCATTGAGCTGTTCGGGCTGGCTGGCGATTGGTCTCCTGTAGGACTGTAGGTTAGCCCTGAATGACGTGGATTCGAATCTCAGAAGTGACATGAGTTCCTTCAAGGTTGCATATGCGCCTTGCTGATGAGTGCCAATTAGCACGAAACCTAGGTCGAACAAGGCTTCCTGTGGCCGATTTCCTCCAACCATCTAATATCATCAAATCAATGTGCACCGTGATGGCGAGCTACGTAGGATGGTGACCATATTGCAAAACCTGACTGATAGATTTCAGTCTGCACCAAAGAAAGGACACTAGACATATCACACTAGTTACTAGTGTCCAATTAAACTAATACCAATGGGTTGTGAAATACATTTCCCAAAGACCTTGACCACTCTAATTATCGAGTATCATACCAGCCATGCATAATGTGGGTTAGAAATTGTGCACAACAATCATGTCAGACTGTTACATTTTACTTCTAACTGAACAGACACTTCTAGGGTAGATCTATCTGGAAAATTTATTAGATAGATCAATGGACCAGAAGACTTCTTCGTCTAAATTTTAATAATAATAATAATATAACACAAAAAACTTGGAGGATCTAGACTTCGCCGGTGATATATGTCTGATTTCACACAAACTGGAAGATAAGATGCAAGTGAAGAGCGACAAGTTGGCGATAGAAGAAGCATCAAAGATAGAAATTCAAGTGAACACAGAGAAAACAGAGGTGACTATGAAGATTCCTGGCCAATACCAACAGCAACAACAACAGACAACAGTCAGCCAGCATAAATGGGAGGAACCTGAAAGAAACAACCTCCTTCACTCACCTACCTGAGGAGCATCAACTACAGGCCGACAGAACTGACGAGGATATCAAAGCCAGAATCAGAAAAGCAAGACAAGTTTTCATTAATTTCGAGTCTGTGTGGAGGAGATCAACAGCACTGAGCATGACAATGAAAATGAGATCCGGATTTTCAACTCCAATGTGAAGTCAGTCAGTGCTACTATACGATTGGATCAGAAACTTATGGCGTCATAAAGAGCATCTCAAACAAACTTCAAACCTTCATTAACAGCTGCCTTCGCTCAATGCTACTCAAGATCAGATGGCCTGTCAGAAAAGATCAGAAACAGGGAGGGATCTCTGGAAATGAGTGAACCAACCAACCGAGAAGGAACCGATTGTGAAACAAATAGGCAGGAAGAAATGGAGATGGATTGGATTGGCCATTCTCTGAGGAAACCATCAAGTGAGTGACATCACTAGACAAACCATTGCTCGAGTGGGACCAGGCCGAAAGGGAAGCACGTGGCGAGTTGGTTGTCAGTGCATGGGTGGGGTGACATGGAGGAGGTCATGTGAAGAGGAGATGAAAGCATGTGAGCAGAATTGAAGCCAGATGAAAACGTTGGCAGAGAACCGAACGCAATGGAGAAATTTGGCTGAAGCCCTATTTTCCTCTAGGAATTAAAGGAACTAACAATATAATATAATCAAATATCACGTGATGGTAGACTTCTGTGAAATACTTCTGTCTGACATGAAGCGCATACCAAGAAATTATGATGTCTCCACGTTGTCTTCTTCGATAAATTCCTGTAATTTGATTGAATAGTAATTGGAAAGGTTCCCGGAATCCATTCTGTGAATCAACTCAACACAACTCAAGAACAGCTAGCTAGCTATCTCTTCTATTGCGATATACCTCGACCCGCCCAAGATTATGTTCTTTTTTTCTCACGATAACTAGAAACTTGAGGGTCAGTAAGATGTGTGAACACATTAAATACTCGCCAGAGTATAAAACGTACAATTAAAGGTCATATTTTATCAGATTTAAACAAACTAAAATGAGAGAAAATATTTGTAAAAAAATATCTACAGGATTTTTCGGTAGCAGGCCACCAGGTAAATTCACTGTAAAATGAGTATTTACACTGGTTGTTCCTCTCAAATAAGATATGTGTACCTCCATATTAACCTTTACTATTATCATTGTTCCCTTGGGTTCCTAATGGAACATACGGCTTCAACTCCACCTCTCCACTTGCTTCTGTCTTCCTTCTGCTGTACTTTTCACCTGCATCCATCCATGTTAGTTAGTCTATACTGTTAGTCCATACTCCTCTTCACACGATCTCCTCCATGTCACCCACCCTTGCACTGACGTCCCACTCGCCGCGTGCTTCCTTTTCGGCCTGGTTCCAATCGAGGAATGGCCTGACGCGCACGCGATGTCACCCAACGGCGGCCTCCTCATCGAGCGAGTGTCCAATCAATCCGTCTCCACTTTCTCCTGCATATTTGTTGGTTGGCGATTGGTTTGTTCTTGTTTTCTTTGTTCCCAGCCATAGTCTCTTGTTGGTGATTCTTTCCGGCCCGGCCATTTGATCTTCATTATAGATCCAGCGAAGACAGTTGTTGGTTGATAAAGGTCTGGTCTGCAACAGGCTGTCGGTTGGAAATATTCTTTGTGAACCACCTGCCAAGTTTCTGATCTGTTCCGTATAGAAGAACTGACTGACTTGACCACGTTTGTATTGAAAATCCTCGCCTAAATCACTAGCTTGCTATTTTTCTATCCGGTCCCGAGCCCGGACAAACAGGGAGGGTTGGGGGCGTGGTGCTAGCGACTCAACCCCCCAAAAACCTAACCAAATTGCTACAGAAACTTCAACGCACAAGTATATTAAAAAATTAAACCTTTGTATTTAGGGCCGAATTCAATGGTACTGTCTTAAGCAGTTAGCATTTGTTGAAGGCATGTGCCTATAATAAATTTTTTTTAGTTTATACTTTGTATTATGTTTGAATGTTGTTTGAATGAAATAACTTCAAGGCCTAGATAACATTTTTAATTGTCTATTGACACATAGAACGCTTATCCTTTGTTTAAAATCATATGAAATAGTTTAAATTTTTTCGGTACCTTGGTAATGAATGAATAATCTTAATTAATCCAAGATAATTATGGAAAAATACAATATATATACGTATATATTTATTTCTCTAACAGTTGTTTATATTAATGCTTGAAGTGATTAAATAGCCTTATCATATACAACGACAAGATGTTTTTTTTTAATGATATTCGCTGACATCTAATCAAGACGATTGAAAACATCTCTTAAAAATGATTATTTGTTTGCTTTTCTATTGAGCATTGAACATATATCTATCTGGACAAAAAGGAATAGAAAAGAAGTTAGTAGTCAAAAATCAGACAGATGTTGGCATTTCTCCTGCATCTTCTGAATTGTGCTTTCTGTTGTTTAACTAATCTAATTTATCAAAGATTTCTAGAGAGGGAAATTTGCTTTTTATTTTCTTTTATTTCTTCTCTTCCTTCTCCACCTGTTCTTCCCTTCTCTCTGTATACATATTCAAACACCATCAGCTAGTATCCATTATAATACACATATGTCGTAATTGTATTCGTGGGGATATGTCAATCCATCATTATGATTCGTCTTATTCTTCTCCTTATCATTATCATCAACATTACTGTGACAACAAAAATAACAACTGCCACTACCTACCACCTTGTGCTTCTTAGTTAGCTATTTATTTATTATCATTATCTTGCAAGTAGTAGGATTTTCAAAAAGGGGATGACGATCTGATGTCCTTCTTCAATGCACAAAAAGATAACAGCTTCTGCCTGAAAATTGTGTCAGAAAATCATTGCATGCCTGTAAGTACGTGTGTGTACATCTTCAGTCTTGATAATTCCTTCTCAAGTATAATGTTATTATTATTATCATTATTATCATTATTATTATTATCTGATAAGGGCTGGTGTACCATTCATTGAGTACAATTCCATTGCTACACATTCTGCCACGCATTTCTTTTCTGTTTTTTCTGGTGAATATATTATCCTCATTCTCGAATGGAGAACAATACAAAAATCACAAACAAATTTAGAGATGTGAAAGATTCCGTTGATTTTTACAAATCGTTGCTTCTTTTTTTCTCTTTTTTGAGCACCTCTTCAGTGATGCTGAATTGTATTCATTCATTCATTGATTCATATATAATTGAATTTGTATTATTTATTCTACAGATATTTAATTATTTATTATTATTATAACTGTTATTACTTTTGTCGTTAATATTGTCACAATTGTTAGTATTATTATTTACAAAGACAAAATGCTTGCTTACACACACACATATTGGACCAGCACACACAAAAACGTGAGCACATTTCATTCACGCATTATATAAAGTGGTGAATAAATAAATTCACTTAAGAGCTGGGAGAGTAAAAAAAATGTGATTCAACGCGTTTCATACATAGGCTAAAATTCGGAAATTGAATTTATTATAGAAGCAGGTAGATACTCTCTGATATTTGATTCTCTGAAAAATTCTAAAAAGTGAGGCGCAAAAGACAATTTTTAGCCAGTTTGAAGAAGAATAAATGAATCGCATTGTCATAAGAGAATATTAATAATCATTTATGCTTTATTTCAAAAACAGTACTAATGATACAGCAAGGAATTTCCAGCATTCAGTACAATATTGCATCTAATTTACTCAAAACGACAAAAAAAATTATAAATACACATTACATAATAATAATAATAAAACGATTGTTACAGCAGCTACATAACAAAATACTGTATGCAATACGATGAAAAATATGCATGAAGTATAAAATTGTAGTAATAACAGTAATACCAACTAAAATAAAATATCAAAGTTTTAATTAAACGATAGAAAGGGTGACACCATAAAATTAATTACAGAAAGATGAACAATGAAAGAGTCGATTCACCATGCTAATTACATAGTAACTTATATGTTTCACGTCTAACAGTGTCTACATCACATAAAATACGGGCTAAATAGGGTATTGCAGAATTTTTGTACTTATTGGTACGAGCATATAACTTCTTATACTGACTTCTCGTCCTACCTGATGAGATACAAGTAGATAGTTGTGAATACAGGGATGCAGAGCGGCTGACAGTACGGCCTTTGCCCATTTTGTACAGGATTTTATATGTCTCTCGACTATAATATTGGCGAGCTCACGAAGTGGCACACCACAACTCCTACTCACAACATTTAATACTCTTCGTAATATGATATAGTCTTTTTTGAGAAGCCCAGGAAAGATTAATGGAGAAGAATGGAGTACAATAGGTAAAATACAAGAGTTTACAAACTGCGGAAGTAAAGGTTGGTTGATACCTGATTGTCTTAACTTTTTAGTGTAGAAGGTGAGACGAAACATTTTCTTAGAGATTGATAAGATGTGGGATGACTATGATAGGTCAGAGGAAAGAACTAATCTAAGGTATTTAATGCTTAACTTGGTTTCAATTTCAGTGTCATCTATGCTACAGGCATCATGGGAACTAACTAACTAGTTCATGTATGCCACGTCGATGCTTGAAAGTAAAGTTAACTGCCCCTGACATTTGGAAGGATTTAACATAAGACCATTTGACTTAGATACCACTTGCTGATGTCCAATAGAAAGCTATTAAGTTTGGAGTAGTCAGACTCGGAAGTGATAGGCAGTGAGTGATACAGTCAGATCATCCGCATATTTAACAAAGTTAGTTTGTAGAAAGAGTATGTGCAGAATACTTGTCTTAATAATTTCATTCTGATGTAATACACAGTCGTAAACAAGATTTATAGATGCACATAAATGAAGCCAACTTTTATCTGTGTTGATTAATATGTTTTGACGTGGAAAGATAACAGAGTTCCGAGTAGAACATAAAGCTTCAACGATACGTCTCCTTTTCAACATCTTACCTCTGTAGTCCTCTTTAATTGCCTCCACGATCAACCAAGACGTCGGTGGCACAGAGATAGAATGCCTGCCAACCACGCCCCCATGTGGTTCGGGATTCAATCCCAGGCCACCGGCGCAGCGCTTTACCTAGCTAAGCCAGTAATGAGACTGGTAAAAAGGGAAGGTTGGGCATGGTGAGGCTATCAAACCCATCCCGTAAAAATAAACACCACTGTTACCGAAACTTTAAGTTTCTAGCTTGAAGCCCTATGTCCCACTGGGAACATAAAGGAATAAAATAATAATAATAAAAATACGATCATCCATAACTTCTAACTTCTTTGCACAATCTCCTTTATATCACTCACTCTGGAACCCAGGCACAGCTGGTTGTTTTTGCTATTCGGGTCCCAGTCGAGTACTGCCCTAGTGGGTGATCTCTCTCAACAGTCTTCCCAGATTTTGTCCAGTCCATCCCCAATTTTTTTTGGGGTTCTTGGTTGGTTCATTACCAGAGTTCCTTGTTGCTTGTCGATTCCAACTGGCAATTCCACCTTCAGTAGCGTCAAGTCTCTGAGGCATACAGAAGCACTGACTGTTGACATTAATTGTTGAACATCTGAATTTCTTTCTTCATGTTGAGTGGAGTGAATTATCACGCTGATTTCAGATTAATAATTCCTATCCTAAAGGGTTTCAACATTCTCACCTGTGCCAACTGCGTGTAGCTGAAATGATGTTGCCTAGATAATCGAAAGAGGTGACTTCTATGAAATTTACCCCGTTGAAGTCATTGATGCCTTTTGTTGCTGACGATGGTAGTGATTGTTAGGTATGTTTAAGTTTGTGTGACATTAGACACAGATCGTCCATGAAGTCCAAGTCTTCCAGTTGATTCAGTGTCTGCCTGTCCTCCCGCCCCTCACAACTTGCCTCATTGACCCAGTTTACCATAATCAGAAATATGATGAGTGATAGTAGGCAACCCTGTCTTACTCCTGACTTCCTGACTCCAAAGATTCCGCTATAGGCTCTTCAATGTGCATCGCTTGGCACATGGCATCATTCTATTGCTGTCGAGAGAGGTAGATGAATGTCTGAGGTGTTCCATAGTGTGGTAGAAATGTTGTTGATTAAATTTGTCAAAAAATTAATCATAATATTTCACAGACTTCAGTCGTACTTCGTATCTATCTATTTGTCTAAAAATACCGAACCGTGACTGTATGCACATGTGAGTCAAGGCACTGCTTGTGCTAGTTGATTGTTTCCGTAATTTACAATTTTCTTTAATTAAGAATTATATATAAAAAAAGAATTATAACAAAAATGTATTAGCGGAAGAATATAATGTGTGTTCCTTTAAGAGGTGAAAGAATAAATCGAAAACAGTTTCATCCATAATACATACAAGGTCGCAAAAACAGAGAATTCAGAAATCCAATATCGATTTATATATGATAAAGTTGCATTTACTAATTTGTTTACTACATGAATTTTCAAGTATCAGTTTTGGAAGGATTTTGTTCCATTGTCTGGAGGATTTCTTCATGAGCTGACACCAACTAGAAAACCATTGGGAAACCAACTGCGAGTACTGGATAGCTAGAGTTCACTAACATTATAAATATAAGAATAATAATCCAAGTCAATGGAGTGTTAAATAACAATATATTACCAAAAAATGCAGTGACGAGTTGTATCAACAAAAAGGGTTACTTGGATATAAAGTCTAAGTCCTCTGCTACAAATTATGTATATAATCCACGGGTACGTTAATTGATTGGGTTGCGTCTGCTGTAGCTGCTGTGTTCCGGTTGTAGAAATGTCTTCGGTTGAGAGTAGTAGACTCCTACAATAAATCCGAAGTATACAACACGGTGTGAGTGGAGCAAGTAAGCAGAAGTGACCAGGGAGAAGACGAAGTCTCCAACAGCAGAGTGTATTTTTCAATTGTACACGGAAGTTATGTATATTTCAACAAGAAGCGTTTTAAACAAAAATTATGTACAATATCTCGGATTTATACAAATAACCAAAAAGTGTACAATCACATTGTTACGTACTCCACACGGCTCCCCCCTCCCTAGAGGTCCGGAGAGACCACCGGAAAATGATAAGTAAAACTGTGAAGTAAATAATAATAGTAATAACAATTTTTGGATAAAAATAAGGATATATTACAACATGCATAAACGCGAGAAGGTATGTGAATCATGTAAAGTCTGAAAGCATATACAATGAGTTCAGCAATAAAAATTGAAATAGAAAGTCATGTCACTTAAATTTGCACTAACCCTGAACATAGATTTTTAATGTATAAAGAAAAATATGTAAATAGACAGTAATTAGGGAGGGGAAAGAAAACATTAAAAAATATGGATTAAAGATCAATAGTTTTTGGAAACGACACTACCTGTTTTTTTCGGTGAGGTACATATAAATAAATAATAGTGATAGTAACATCAAAGTTCACGACGAAATACTAACGGTCATGGTAATAATGTCTAAACGAAAAAGATAATAATAATTTGTAATTATAAATTTTTTTTATTAGTCCTCAAAATGAACGTAGCGAGCCGGTTCACTGATTTACCGACCACTACATGTTTGATATGGAGGGAGGATAAGACTTGGTGCCGGTAGAGTGGAATCGGATGGTTGATTATTTGATTGCGCAGCTGCTGTTTCGTCCTAGTTTCCTCCCAGGCTTTTCATTGGTTCTCTAACTGATGTCAACTCATGTTTTTCCTGCTAATTGCTGATTAGATTGAAGAGTTCGGCGTCTGTGTCAGCTTGAAGAAAAATAATTAACACTGAAACACTTCGCACATTGGGCGATGGCTTTTGTGACCCAAGTTGTCCAGTGGAAAACACTTTGGCGCTTGAAATGTTGGGTGCTTGGTTCTAGTCTATTTGGAAATGCCATCGACTATTGGGAATGCAATTACATTCGGATAACGAGCCCAAAATAAGAAAAAGGTGTATCCTGGACTCCAGGGGTGGTTACCACCAACTGAAATAAAACTGTACGTTTTATTCTTGCAATTACTATTAGCAAAAGAAGTTATCAATGGATAATAACACATCACATAACCACAAAATAGCTGGGCGCGGAACAGTGAACATCTTCTCATAATGGATATTGCTTTAAAATATAGAAGAGACTAAAAGAGGATAAGAAATCATATAATTCTGAATGGTCGACTCTAAACACCAACAGTTTTTAAATTACTGATGGGGGCATGTGAGTGAAGTAGAAGACTGTTTTCAAGGAACTTAACTGTAAGTGCCTATGATTTACGAAGACACTCAGAATTGACAACTACTCAGTATGATTGTTGACTTGAACTCCAAAACACAAGGACCAATAAGAAATTGTATTTTTCAGCAGTTAAAATCAACACTCTGTACAAAGTCTATAAACAAGTGTTTTACAAAAAAATATAATGTACTTTTATTTGTATTCTTTCGTCTACTTCCAACTTGTACACGACTGAACCATTGGCGCCTTCAAGTTGCCCGCCAATGACGACCAAGGCTAATGAACCAACGTTCAATGTTCAAGTTCATTTACAACTATTTTTGTGACTTTTGAAAACACGTTATAGGTGAGTTTAAAGAAAAATTCTGGTGAAGTACAGCATTCAGAACCACCAAGGTAATGAAAGATGAAGTTACTGGTATATATATATACGCATACCATGGACTCGTACCTAAAAAGATAGGTATTCAGAAAGTGACTAAAAGCTGGAATTATTCTTTGTTTAGAGAAAATAGTCCAGCTTCAGTCTGAAAGTTTCTGTTTGGCGAATGATTCATTGGATTTTTAGGCATATTTCATACTGAAACTAGTAATCATGAAGCACTTTTTCTTTGTAAGAAGAGAAAACATCTGTTAGTTTCATTGTGTACATCTTTAGTTTGAAATAGATTTAAGGGATAGTTAAATTCTGTGGGAATTTTTGTAGCTTTTCTAGAGTAACACTCAAATTGTTCTTTATCTATTTATATTTTATTATTGTTCCCTTGGGTTCCTAGTGGAATATAGGGCTTCAACTGCATGTCTCCACTTGCTTCTGTCTTCCTTCTGCTGTACTTTTCACCTACATCTATGTTAGTCCATACTTTTTAACTCCTCTTCACACGATCTCGTCCAACATCATTTAAAAGTGAAGCCAAATGGTACAAAAGGCGTCAGGTTTCGACTTTTGTGTATGGTGGAGGCGCTGGCCATTCGTCAATACAACCCTGAACTCCGTATACAGAAAAAGTTTGTCCAATCTCTTATTCTACCTTGGTCTTAATCTCTTCTGTAGATGCCTCGACGATGACTGAACCAAGCGACCTAGAAGATAATGCTGCTTTGACATTTGAATCTATGAGTACTGGGTTCGAAACTCAATGGGAACATCAATCACTAGGTGATGTACACACATCTAGATGACAAGTCCCAAACAGGAAGAAATGTGCATCCTGAATTCCATCCAGTACCAGTCATCACCCACCAAAATTACTTCATGATCAAAAAAAATACTCTGAAGGTGTAGACAGTTATTAAAATACATACTTGCATCAATGATTTCCAAGCGTTGATTTGAGGGGATTTGATTGGATACAGGTGTGATCACAAACGAACTTCAGCTAGAGAACCATCGAAAAGCCTTGGAGTACTGAACAGCCGCTTCAGTTTAGTTTAGGGCTGGCTCTTCGACATTACTTATCCATGACTCCACCACTGATCGAGCCTAGGCCCTTCCGGTTACCGGGAGAGCTCGTAGACCATTCGGAGAATAAATATCCCCTTAGGTGACTTGATAGACCCGGCTACTCACCAGTTCTCACTTAAACTCGAGATAATTTCTTGTGTAGAGCCAATCACTATTGGGCATCAGAATCTTAAACAGGCAAGAAACAGATGTCCAGTACTCTCCAGGTTTTCCACTGGTTCTCTTCCTGGAGTGAGTTCCCGATCAAATCCAGACACTCTCAGAGCCCTAGCCTTCTGTGGAGCCTATAAATTCATGAATTTGTAATATTATCTTTCCTGATTTGTCTAATATTCAGTGTGTAGTGTTATGTCAATATATATATATATATATATATATATATATATATATATATATATATATATATATATATATATATATATATCATAACACTTACAAATTCTGTTGAACTGCATTCCATTCATACTAGTGATTAATTCGACGTTACTTAAACAACATCAATGCTGTTAATATTATTATGCATATATCACTGTAGAACCTGATGAAGGCGTTATCGAAAAGAATATCCTTCGCTCAGTAATCAGTCTTTTCAAATATTAAAAAGATCTTCATAACATTGTATCGATTTCTCAAAATGAAGTCACGCTAGATTTAATCATTAGTTGACAGTTTTACAGTTGGCTTTTGTCAGCTCCACCGGCATCATAATCACATATTTAAATGAAATATACAGTTTTTTTTGCAGAAAGTGTTCGACAGCTTACTGTCTACTGCTTCCTGTTGTTTACAGCTCAATAGGTCTGTGTGATTTATCACTTTCAATCCATAGTTAGTACTAAGAATTGAACATTCGGATGCATTTATCAATCACCTAAGTAGCTGAATTCACCCATATTCAGTTATATGACTCGGTAAAAGGAATATGAGTGATTCTAGTTAACTGATTTCTCAGTTATTCACAATTCAAGTGTCGGTTTGTAGAGATTTGATTGGTTGGTTGCAGGATTTCATCGTGAGCTGACATCGGTTAGAGAACCATTTGAAAACCTGCAGGGAGTACTGGACAGCTGTTTCTTCGGCCTATCTTAGGACTCTTCATCAGTACACACCCACCGGGGTTCGACCTTCCAGCAGGGCCTTCCGGTTACAAGGCTAGCGAGCTCGTAGACCACTAAGCTACTAGTCATAATTCTCTTATTGCTCATAAGTATTAAGAAATTGAATCACAGTAGATATGTGCAGGAAAACAGGAGAATAACACCTGTGGTTCTTCGTTACAATATCAAACGTACTGTTACACAGTAGATTTAAGATTTCATGTTGAAGATACATTTCACTGGCCAGCTAAACTGTGACGATTACAGTTCTACTTAGTATCATCTCTGTTGAATATGGGGGTTCAAGCTTCAGCTCAAGTGTTGGGCTTACTCAAGGCAAAAACAAGGCTTAAGAGTGTGTCAGTTGGGAATGAAACCCTGAACCATGTGTGTGTGAGCAGCGACAACTCCACCAATAAACCACCGAACCGCTTATCCAAATAATAAAACTTTTTAACTTCTTATATTGTTAAAAAAATTAAAATTTTAAGAGATAATTGTCAAAAATTGTATGTAGCTACTCGTGAGTAGTACATCAATATAAGCACAATTTGTTTATTATTCATGTTCATCTTAATATATCCTATAATATTTGCACAATTTCTCTCCCGTAATAGCTTCAGTTTTAAACTATCATAATGTATTTACAGTCGAAATCAGTCATCACTGTTTTTCTTAATCCTCCCTGTTACAGGTTGATTTCTCGTCTCACTGAATCCACTGACAGATCACACATTATATTCTATATATATATATATACAATACTAGACACTTCCCCTTCGTATATAAATATACATATATAAGTCCATACACGCAGACAGAATGTTTCATACACACGAGCATTCTGTTGAGTAGTCAGTGTCTGTCAAACTTCTATCCTGTTTGTAAGTCACATTAGCTATCATACATAACTCCGTGTTGTTATTGTGACCGGGAGTAACTGTAGCCACCTACAGACATACGCACTACCTGCCCACACAACACCCGACCAACCCCCGTTGCATTGTTAATTCATAATTGTTGCTGTTTTTTGTCATTCTTTTTATTGCTTTTCTCTCTTACTCTCTCACCTTAAACAATTATTAATGAATTAATGAATGAGTTATTTAATTAATCAACTAATTTAATGCATTTGTGATTATTTATGCGTAAAGTATTTATTTATACAATATCCCTAACTGTTGTGAGTGGACAGGGTGAAATATAGAAATAGAATGAACATATAAACATGCGTATGTATAAGTATACAAATGTTGCAGTATCTCAGCTGTCTGTGAATGTTGCTCATTCACCGTAACAACACGATAGGTGAGGAGTGTTGGCTATCATCAGGTGCGCGTCGGTGGCACAGTGGTTAGTACTCTCGCCGACCATGCACATGGTCCAGGGTTCGAGCCCACGCCGACGCACACCTGATATCTATGGTCGGCCTGCGAAATTTGGGCTACCGATATCCACGCTGAAAATTCCACACTTGTACCAAAAATACAGTGTGGAATCAAGCTGTAATCAAAAATTAAAAAAAATAAATAAGTGTATTGCTGTAAACACTGACAGTGTTTTATTATTGTTGTAATACTATTCATGTGTATATTTACTGAACAAGAATAAGTGATCAAATAAGTAAATAATTACAGAATTTCAGCATCTCATTGATATTCAAGTGTTGGTTTGTAGGGATTTTATTGATTGGTTACAGGATTTCATCATGAGCTGACATTGGTTAGAGAACCATTGGAAACCATCTGGAAAGAGTGCTGGACAGCTGTTTCGTTAGACTAGTTTGGGACTCTTCAGGCTCACGCTTCCTCTGCCAGAGTTCGAACCCAGGATCTTCTGGTTACAAGGATAGTAAGCTCATAGACCATTCAGCCGCTGGCACCTGACCCGATTCAATGGCCAGTCCATGAATTCTAGCTTGTGCCAATTCACGACATACTGCGACCACTAGCCAATGCCTTCGACGAGTATTTATCCTCTCACCCGACCGGCTGCACCGTACTGGTCACGATTTCTCACTAGAATCCCAGGTAACTACCTGCCTACTACTGTGGTGACAGCTGGCTATTAGTCAAAATTGGTGGACAGTAGTTTGCGCCAATGTTTGTGTCCCCATTATTGGTAGCGAGAAAAATGAGGACAAAGGCTTTGCGTAGGCGGATACAGTTAGCATATAGATGATCTGATATTCAAAAAACAGCCACAAAGAGATGCAAGGTTAACTTTCTGTGAGAAACAAGCAATCAGAAGACTGTGTTTTTCTACTAACAGTAATCTATAATATGTACATGAAAATCTATAAATATGTGTTGGTTTCCTCAATAAACGATCTGTTTCCTGGCCCTTGTCTTCTATTGTTACATGTGGTGTCGGTGCCTACTGACAAAAGGAAAGCTTACGCCCTGCAGTTTTTGATGGAGACATATGGATCTTCGGGTAGGACTTCGAGGCCTCTGTGCAGTTGAGGGGTGTTCAATATCTGTCATTGATGTGGCTGTTACTTGGGACGCTGCTGGGAGGTCGAGAGAAAGCAGCATATGAAGGTGTGAGGCGAAATACTGATGAATGTTCGACAGGATCAGGCAAACAGTTTCCAAAGTGGGAAGGACCACATATCGTCACGTTGATATGGGGTTACGCAGACACAATCGTAATGGTAAACAAAGAGAAACAGGTGAACATCAGCGAGTGGAGAGATTCCAGACAACAACACAAACGAACAAAGCCCCTAGAACCAGAAAGACCGAACCAACTTCAGTCGCAAGTCTTTGATGGGGGGAAGAGTGTGGTGAGAGTTGGCTGTTAGTCAAAATTGGTGGACGGTAATTTACGTCAACTTTTATGTCCCCAATAATGGTCGTGAGGAAAATGAGAACAAAGGCTTTGCGTCGGCGGATGCAGTTAACGTATAGATGATGTTTGTTTTCGCCTAATGGTACATAGCTGTCAATATAATTATAACCAGTAAATATTTTGGTGGTAGTATGCTCACCAACCACGCCAACAGTTGCGGTTCGATTCCCGACTGACTCATGCAATTCTATTCCTCACTTAGCCGGTGAGTAGCTTAAAACTTCGGTTACCAAAGACTTCCATCTCTCTCTCTCTGTTGTTTATATTTTCTCTCGTTCCGTCTGTTTTAATCGATTAAGAGATATGACCACTAATGATATTATTATCTACTCTTGTGTGTACTTAAAGCGTTTACAAGCTCCTGATTGGCAAGTTCCTACTAAATTTGAGGAAAGAGGCCTGATTGCGTGGCGGCAACATGTTCCAGTACATGAGATAACTGTTCTGCAGTTATGTCCTTTTGCGTCTCAAAATATACATCTTCTGAACATCATACAATTGGCTTTCAACTAGATATCGTGGATGGATTTCTTGAAGGAAACAAAGCATATATAATATCATAATGGAAAAGTGGTTTGTGCTTCAGTTCAGAGACCACTGTGTCACAGGAAGGACATACTGTCAGTTAATATTTTACTTGAAGACATTGATTGTACGTAGGGAAAATATCATGCAATAAACTTCTCTGAAAAAGGGGAGGTAAGGTGTGAGGCTAGCGACCCAAACCCACCTCACCCTAGGTGTAAAAAGAATACCACTGCTAATCAAAATTCAAAGCTTAAGCCCTATGTCCCACTTCGGAACGAAAAGCAATGAAGAAGTATATACATATATGTGTTTCAACCTATGAGGAGTTAAAATCTGCCTATCTCACTCATAAAAACAAAACACGTAGATCAGCGAAGAGTCTCTTTCGGTGGTGAATTCATTTTCTTAGCTGTACAATCGCAAATATATAAGTGTTATTTTGTATGTATGTGTACGTTAAGTTTGTCAAACAAAATTACAATTGGTTATGGTTATTTTAACTACACAGGTGAAGATTGGTAATACAAGTCAAGAAAATTGAGTGTTAATGAAATTAGGGTAGTAACATAAGTGATGAGTTGTCATAAACAGTTGTTAAACAAGAAGTTATGTAATAATATGAATAGTTTGACGAGTGAGTTTTACTCAAGATGCATATAGGAACAAAGTAGAGAATATGAAATCACGTAAGAGTTCTAAATGAATACAAGAACTATATGCAATTAAAGAACAGGCAAACAAACAAAATTAAGTCATCAAAATCAACAAAGTTGTTACCATGACAGTGGAAGTGGTTGAGTGATCCTCCTTTGTATACACGGCTCCTCTTTTCTATGTGAATGGCCACAGCTTCAGCAATACAAAGAAGACGGAACCGTATTGCCTTTGGTAGGTTATTCTTGACTCTGTAGATTACTTTAAAGCAGGAGGTGTTTGTTGGGATGGAATGATTGATCAGTGTTAACCAATTGTTCAATTATCCCACTCCTTATTGCACCACCATCGCCTTTTCGCAACCATGATGGCTGGATAGTCTTCTTGAATCCTCTTGGACAGGAAGGGGGGCGTCGACCGACCGATGTACCTGGCTGGCTCCACAGCAGCAGCAGGTGAACTGATATATGCACATAGAAGTGGCCAGATGCGGGATCTTGTCCTTGAGGCTTCTGCAGATCAGCAGACGACTGGAGAACACTATTCTTAGCGTTTCTGTAAAGAATGTTCCTCTCAAAGATGATTTGATCCTTCTCTTCAGAATATCACTTGTTAAATTTCCCTTGAAATCCAAGTTCATGTGGAGTTTCTTTTTAGGCGCAAGTGAAGTTTCATTTCTCCAAATTCTTGGTTTGGATGAAGATTTCTCTTAGAATATCTAATTCTGTTTCCCAGAACATCGGAACTACAGATGTCTTGGATGCGAGTGGCAAGTGATTTAATTAAATTCCGCTTTTGTTGAATGTGTACCCAGCTAGAGAAGCTTGTTAGTTGACCATTCCACGTAGGCTTTCTATGGATCGATCTTCTAATCCCGACAAAAAAGCAAAAAAAAAGTAATACAGTTGATAACATTTTACTTCTATCCTTTCTTTTTTGGGGATTATAAATGTGAAACTGTCAAAAATTTGTTTGGAGAATAGACCTACTAACTCTTTAAATGAGTAGTAGTATGATTGATGAATTTTCAGGTGTGTACTGCAAATGGGAATAAATTTCTGTTGTTGTTGTCGTTTTTTTGCTTTTATCTACAGTTGACCGTGTTAACTACTTTTCTAGACTCACGTTTCTACTCCAAAAACTCACTTTTCAACTCCTCTAAACAGTTGTACACATGCATTTACACCCGTTATGCATATATATATATAGGATGTGAATTACCTTTCCTGTCTCTGAAACAACATTCAGTCGGTTGAGTGTGTTAGTGTTTCCGGGTTTCTGGATAACTGCATTTAATCATTTATCTTAACAAAAATGACTGTTATTATTAGTAGTAGTAGTATTACCATTATCACCATTGTTATTCATATGATTAATTCACATGTGACTACTTTGTGAAGTGAAATTAAAAAACAAAATAAAGACAAAAAAGCAGGATGAAAACAAACAAATGACCAATTATGTTGTCTAAAACGTTTTTTTTAAGACATAAAGTCTTTGATTAGACAAAAAGCTGGATACTTAGTTTTGACAACTATCCTACATGATACTATATATATATATTCTGGATTAGGTCCTAGGTAATGAGTGAAAAGTGCTGAAGGGTCCTAAACTGGCGTGAAACACCTATTCAGTAATCCCTGTGGGTTTTCAGCGGTTCTCCAACTGATACTAGTGCATGATCAAACTTGAAATTGGTCAAATCCCTGTCCACTAACACTTGAAACTGAAATGAGTTAATTTTTAAACAGGGAAAATTCATGTAACTTATGGATGGTGACTAGCAGTGGAATCCAGGATGCGCATTTCACTTGTCCTATTTGGGACTTGTCAGCTAACTGGATGTACCTGCATTTCCCAATGAGGGATAGTGTTCCTACCAAGGCTCTAACCCAGTGCCCATAGTCTCAAACGCCAAAGCGCTATCCGCTAGACCACTTGGGCCACGAGAGTCACCTCTTGTGCAACGGGTCATATTAATTATTGAATTGAATTTTTGATTTTCCCATCGATTGATTAGACCGAAGTGCTCGGTCTCAAGTCGATATGTCGGCTTCTTGTGCAGATGCTTCGACAATATCTGGGCATTTAACTAGAATTTAATTTGTGGATGGTGACCATAGGCACTGAGTCCGAGTCTCGGTGGAAGCATCATCACTCACTGGGAAATGCAGGTATATCCAGTTGGCTGACGAGTCCCAAATAGGACAAGTGAAATGCGCATCTTGGATTCCACTGATAGTCACCATCCACAAACTAAATTCTAATTCAATGCCCAGACAGCGTCAAAGCATCTGCACAAGAAGTCGACATGTCGACTTGAGACCGAGCACTTCGCTCTAATCAATCGACGGGAAAATCTGAAAAATTCAAGTAAAATAAATGTTCATGTAGTTGATTTTATTGATTTTTTATAGGATATTCCGCCTAGGTTATTGAATACTAGAATGCGATACATATAAGACAGAATAATTGATCTGAAAGTCCCTCCTGAACATTCTTTTTTATAATATCGATGTTCATTTCAGTGCGTCACAAGGTTCAACGGGTAGAACGCTTGCCACCCAGGCCTCATGTGGCCTGGAGTTCTATCCTCGGCCAATGCACTCCTTTGCCTCGCTAAAATAGTACTAAGGCTGGTAAAGAGAGGAGGTTGGGCAATCCCACCCTGTAAAATTAAAAAACCAATGCCACAGAAATTCCAAAGCTTTAGACTGAAGTCCTATGTACGTAAAGAAAATCCTATGGGACGTAAAGAAAAGAAAATAATGAATACTGAATATTTCAACTGGTCATGCAGTTGTTACCTCCATTTTCCTTGACCTATGATACATTATCGCTCCAACGTGTGCGTATCTTCTTTTGATTTAATTCCTGTTATTCCTATTCTTAATGCTCCACTTTATTATTGGGTAATGGTGAACCCTATTTTAATTTGTTTATTGAATATATTTTCTATAGTTTGGTTTTTAAGGGTTGGTTTTGTTCGTACGATTTCATCACGGATCGATATCGGTTAGAGAACCATTGAAAACCAGAAAGTACTGGACAGCTGCTGTTTCATCCCACTAGTTTGGGAATCATCGGCAGTACACACCAAGGTTCGAACACAGGACCTTCCGGTTACAAGGCAAGCTAGCTCGTATACCATTCAACCATTGAGACCCGATTCAATGGCCAGCCCAGGAATTCTAACTTCTGTCAATTCGTGACCCATTTAGCGCGACCCCAACCGATGTCGTCGATGGGACATCCATCCTCACACGTGATATCTGGATGGACCTCACTGGTCACAACTTCTCACTAGAACTGACTCCAGGAAACTCCATCCTGTAGCAAGTCAGTAGCGAGCCCCATCGGGTGTGTACTGCCGATGATTCCCAAACTATTTGGATGAAACAGCCGTCCAGTATTCCTGTGCTGGTTTTCAATGGTTCTCTAGCTGATATCAATCCGTGATCAACTCGTATCAAATAAACCACACAGTGAAACAGTATTAATTACTGGATGACAAGGTTTGGAACACAATATATTGTTCATATTCATAAAAAGGAAAGTTTCCAAGATGTGTGATAATAACTGATATAATTATGAAGAATAAATTGTATTCGAAACCTTGTCATCCAGTAAATAATACTGTTTCACTGACTGTGAGTGATATATCTAATAAACAAACTAATATGAAATTACATAATACCACAGTAACCAAGTTTTACACATGTATAAGTGATGGTGAACGGTTAATGATGACGTGTTATTTTACGGTTTTTAGATTTAACTGATTAAAAATGCCCATTAGAATTTTTCAAAATAATGGTTTTCTGAACGAAGAGTACTCTTTTCGATAACCTCTTCATCATCAGGCTCTACAGTTATATATCCATCCATAATAGTGAATGAATGAATTAGTGTTATGAACAACATTAATGTTCCTGTTTAAATAACGTCGAATCATTAATATTGATAGATTACAGCTAAGTAGCATCAACATAAAAATACACACTGAATGTCAGAAAAATTAGGAAAGAATATATTACAAATTCATGAATTTATAGTCTTTACTGAAGACCGGACAGGGCAGTAGTAGGGGCTAGCTGGACTTGCTTCTTTTGAACACAAAGCACTGGTTGATTGAGGCGAATTGCAATAGCCTATGATGTCTGGAGCATGCGGTGCCTCGATGATGATTTTGGCAATTTATTAGGCACTCAATAGATGATAGAGAAGGATTCTTCCACGCTGGCTGGCTTTGTGGCCGGTCAATTTGTACCAGGTGGTCTAACATCGAGCTGTCGATGGTGTTTACTACACCTTTACTTAGCCACACTGGTAGACGTTCTGGAGCGAGCACAAAAAATCAAGTTCCTTGAGCAACGATCAATATAACTCGCTCCAGCACAAGCGCAGTTGAATTGGTAGTGGCTAATGTATGTACGTCATCTTTCGCTCGAGGAATTGCCATCGGTTGAATGAATTCAGAGTTGTGCATTGGGGACTGTTTGACTTTGGACTGCCAGTAGGAGCTGTTTTTGGTATGTTCAGTTCTCGCCGACAAAGTTTTGATCATACGCTGATTCTAAGGTATTTTTTATGGTTGTCTTTGGTTAACTTATTTTTGTTACACAGTGCCTATTTCGCAGCTGCGAGTCTCTTGGACTGCATAGCTAATTGACGGCATTGTTAAAGTATATTGTTGTTTAATTGTACCAAAGTTTTTTATCATATCTTTCATTATGCTACCTCTTGAACATTTTGGGGGGGGGGGCTATTAGTTACTTGCAAGAGTTCACTCAGCTCTACAGAAAAAGGCTTGATTGGTTCCTTGAGTTCATACCCAAATACCGGACTTTACTTTGCTATGATAATAAGGCTAATGTTAACAAAAGTACAAGGAGTTTATGCACGTGGCGATAAGAATAACGATGGCAGTAATACTGACAGCAAAATGAAAGATAAGTAGTCTAAACTGGTCACCGACTAAGTTCCAAAAAAAACCTTATTCATGAACTGGGAATTCAAAGGTGATCAAGCTTCAGATATGCTCAAAAACCGTCTCTTTAAAGCAGTCAGTAAGACATTCCCTGCAGCAAAATTACATATGACGTTCTCCAGCCGCAAGTTGTTCCCTACTTCTGTAAAAGATAAGCTCCCTAATCTGGCCGCCTCCATGTGCATCTATCAGTTCACCTACTCTTGTGGAGCAAGGTAAATTGGCCGTAGTCAGAGGACGCTCTCCACACGGATACGAGAATATATTCCAGTAGCATGGTTTTGCAAGGGAGAAAGGAAGTGAGTATGTGTGTGTGTGAAGCTCTATTCTGGAACACCTGATCGACTTCTGTCACTCCACCAACCCTGACCATGATTTCAAGATCCTGTATAGAATCCATGCTAACTTTCCGTCCGCGTTTTCTTCGTTATACACTCCTAAAGACAGCGGAGGCCTTGGCAATTCATGACTTAAGGCCAGTTAGACCTTTGTGTACAAAAGAAGTATGTACAATCCCTACTTTTGCCTCGGCTGTAGAGGGATGGACATTTATATATTTTGTTTATTAAGTTATTCTATGTATCTTTCCCTTATTACTACTATTATTTTTATTATCACTATTATTATTACTATTCTCACTCTGAATTATTTCCACTTGTCATTTTAAACCCAAAATTAATAATTTTTATATTTTTAATTTTTACAATATTGAATTCTATCTTATCAAATTTCACACCATGTTATGTAACAATTTATTTTCGCCTAGTAATCCTATAATTATGTACCCCTTTCCAAAATCTATACATGACATTAATTATTTTGCCACTTGACATTGAACTATGATTATAATCACAAATATTTTAATTGCATTTCATACTACTATTACTATTATTTCATGTTTTCACACCTTTGACCTAATTCCCTCGCCGGATATAATTTCTTAAAAACCATATATATATATATATATACGATTGTAAAGGTTGATAATGAATTCGTTGAAAAGAGTCTCTTCGCTGAATATTGTGCTCTTAATATGTGTATATGTACACGGTTCAAGAAATAAATTAGATCAAATCTTAAAGGTTACGTAATACTAAGGATGAAGTGGACAAATAATGAGATTTTAAAATTATGAAATAAAGAAGAAAATGGGAGATAAGAAAGGGTGGGAGGGGTTTGATTAGATTTCACCTAGGCTAATAGAGAAGCAAATGTCAAACAAACTTCTTTTGTTGTATGCAAAGACTACGACTGTTCTCTTGAATTAATTCCCATAGCTGCGGCTATATGTAAAAGACAGGTTTGAATTCCATTCGAAACGTCCGATAGAATGCGATAGATAACTTTGAAGGCACTTCTTCTGTCCACCTGGTGACTACTATCAATAAATCTCTATTCCAACGAATTTTACATTGGGAGAACAGAAAAAAGGGCATCCCTCCGATTTTCTGCATATGTATCAAAAAGCTTATTTCTACAGGGAACAAATACTTTAAATAGTGTCATCGCCAGGCATCTCCTTGACATGGGTCATGAAGTGGACGTCGCAAGATCCTTCACAATTATTAATAGGCAAAAGAGTTGAATTCTCCTCAAGTTTGCTGAAGCCATTTCCATCAAGCGCCTGAAACCCAACTTATGCGTTCAGAGAGAAGCGGTTATCATTCATTCTTTGCCCTAAAAACTGGGTATCTTCACCTTTCTTTCATCTGACTGCGTAATGTCGAAAATTTCCATTGTCTATGATCATTACTGTCCGGAATAGTGTTCACTATTGATTTTTGTTTAAAAATGAACTGTCTGTGCAAGAATGTTAAAATTGTTTTTGTAGATGTATTTAATAATGACTTTGGCCTGTAAGCAGCTGAGCTGATGAGAAGCCAACGAAATTAGGAATGATGGTACCATTTTATTCTGCAAAAGCTTTTGTTCTTGCTTTATTCAAATTTAAAAAGCCATTAACTGTCTGAAAAGTAATATTTCTTTCACTTCCCGATAACTGATTATTGACTAGCGGAAATCGCCAATTGCTCATCAACTGACTATAGAAAGATGCCCAATTCTTCTGAGGCTTTCTTGGGATCAAAGCTATTTTCCATCTTAGACAACAAGAAAAACTTAACTAAAGGGAAGCTTATGTCTTTACTTGTTGACACAACCCGATACCTACCCATTTCCAGACTACTGTTATAAGCAGTAATTTTTAAGAAATATTTTGGAGTAAAAACCATTAAGGCAGAATTTTACTTCACAGAATTAAAGAATTTCAACCTCAGCAGTTAAAACTTGGAATTACATTTTCTGAAGACATTTAATTTTACCGTGGGACTCTAAATATCTGAAATCAGTCAGTGACATTTTTTCACAAAAACTATCAAGCGATTATATGAATCATTACGTAAGTGCAATAATCGATTATATTTTGAAACTAATTGAACTAAAGAATCATCCCTTAAGTAGTAAACTTATATATATATATATATATACCTGGGAGGCATCGTTTTAACTACAGGCCGTCGAAACTGACGAGGATATCAAGGCAGCGGAAATCGGGAAAGCAAGACAAGCTTTCATTACTCTCAAGTCTGTGTGCAGGTCAACAGCCCTACTCAGCATGACAATGAAAATAAGATCCGGATTTTCAACTCCAAAGTGAAGTCAGTACTACTCACCACACGGATCAGAGACTTGGCGCGCCATCAAGAGCATCTCAAACAAACTACACACCTTCATCAACAGCTGTCTTCGCTCAATACCTTGCTCAAGATCAGATGGCCGATCAGAAAAGATCAACAACAGAGTGAGATCTCTGGCAATGAGGAAACCAACAGAGCAGGAACCGATTGTGCAACAAATAGACAGGAAGAAGTGGAGGTGGATTGGCCATACTCTGAGGAAACAAACCATCAAGTGACATCACTAGACAAGCCATTGCTCGAGTGGAACCAAGCCGAAAGTGGAGCGGCGAGTGGGTCGCCAGTGCGAGGGTGGGGTGACATGGAGGAGGTGATGTGAATAGGAGATGGAAACATGTGGGTGGACTTGGAGCTAGGTGAAAACTTTAGCAGAGAACCAAACGGGCAATGGAGACGTTTGGCTGAAGCCCTCTCTTCCTCTAGGAATTAAAGGAAAGAATAATAATAATAGTATATAAGTTTTAGAAAATAACACAAAATGGGATCAAGAATCTAATCAAATGACTGTGATCTTTTGGTAATAAACATTTCAAAAGTGTTACTTATATCCATATAAAAAATCTATATAACAGAAGACAGTTAGTTAATGCGGGGAAAAATAATAGGCCATGTAAAAAGCCGCCTAGTATTTACCTAATTCTTCAGTTTTGACTGCTTAAAATTCTAACCTCTGAAGCAATTCCAGCTAAAAGAAATTCAGCGAAAAAAGTTAGATGCATTCTTTGTGTGTGTGTGTGTGTGTGTTATAACATTTTAAAAGACAGTTGATTTCAGTCTGCAAGCGTCACTTTTTAAGGATTTAGCTGATTTCAAGTTTGAGCATGGATTGATTGGCATCGGTTAGTGAACTAATGAAAATCAGAGGATCCTGGACACGTGTTTTGCCCTAGTTAGTGGGGCTCCTCATAAGCACGCACCTATGACTTCATCAGTGGGGATTGAACTTATAACCTTTCAGTTACGAAGTGAGTTCATTAATGTCTTAGCCACTAGATCAGAATCCAATAGTCCATGAAATCTAACATCTTTCAAATTGCAAGGAGGATTTCATCATTAGCTGACATCAGTTAGACAACAGTTGGAAAGCCTGCAGAGAGTACTGGACAGCTGTTTCGTCAGCCTAGTTTGGGACTCTTCATTAGTACTCACCCACCACAGGAGTTCGAACCCAGGACCTTCTGGTTAGAAGGCTAGCGAGCTCGTAGACCATTGAGCCACTGGGACCCGATCCAATGGTCCTTGAATTCTAATTTCTGCCAATTCACGACATAGCTCGACCATTTTGCAATGTCTTCTTCGATGCGTTACTACCTCATCTTCAACCTCCTGCATCCTAATGATGTTGGCTTCCCACTAGAACCTCAGGTTAACTGCCTGAATATGGCCAGCCACTAACGCGCATCAGATTAATTTTCAAGTATTGGTTTTGTAGGGATTTTATTTGATTGTATAGAGGATTTCACCATGAGCTGACATCAGTTAGAGAACCACTGGAAAACCTGGGAGTACTGGACACTTGTTTCGTCCTAGCTTGCGAATCTTCACAGTACTCACCACCAATTTGCAATCTACACCATGCAACCGCCAGTCATTGTTATCACACCCAACTTGGTGGATTCCAATGGTCATGACACTTCATCATACCGGGACTTCAAACCACTTTATCCTGTAGTCATTCTCACTTACTAGTGAGTACTACCTTTCTTGTTAAATAAAACATTTCATAGTCATTTCAGAATGCCAACACTAGTCCTAGAAACAATGAATCTCATGCAAAAGAAAATGTAACCTGTAAGACAAATAAACAAAGACTTCATCATCAGCTGACATCAGTTAAAGAACCATTGGAAAACCTGCAGTAGAGTACTGAACAGCTGTTTCGTTAGACTAGTTTGGAACTCCTCATCAGTAAACACCCACTGCCGTTCGAATCGTTCGTCTCATTTTTTTTTGGTTACAGCTTGATTCCAAACCGTAGTTTTGGTACAAGTGTGGAATTTTCAGCGTGGATATCGGTAGCCCGAAATTCGCAGGCCAACTATAGATACCAGGTGTGCGTTGGCGTGGGCTCGAACCCCGGACCATGTGCATGGTCGGCGAGAGTCCTAACCACTGTGCCACCGACGCACAGTGGCTTAATGGTGTACAAGCTCGCCAGCCTTGTAACCAGAAGGTCCTGGGTTCGAACCCCACTGTGGTGGGTGCGTACTGATGAAGAGTCCCAAACTAGGCTGACGAAACAGCTGTCCAGTACTCTACTGCAGGTTTTCCAACCGTTATCTAATTGATGTCAGTTGATGATGAAATCCTCCAACCAACCAAACAAAATCACTACAAAACCAATACTTGAAAAAATAAATAAAGAATTATATATTCGAAACAAATGGAATTCCTCAAATTAGTTTTCCTTTGATTATCATCCTTAGAATGAAAAGAGTTCATAAATAACAATGATAAGAATTATTTGGTAAGTTTCGTAAACAATAACTGAAAACTAGGTGACAACAGCTAGGTACTACACCCTAGGTTGAAACTCTTGAGGGATTAAACTCAAGACATAGGATGATTGCAAGATGACAACGTTACAAGTCAGCCATTAGATCAAAATTCATTTAAGATAGTGATTTTCTAAATTCTCTAGTGGAGTATACTACTAACAAGACTTAACAGTAGTATATATACGTAGATTGACAGAAAGCAGCCTAATTGAAAAGAAAACATTGGCACTTAGTGTCTACGCAGGTAGAAGTGTTGATTCCTCAAATCTTGGCACAGCATACATGGTGGTCAGGAAATAGTCTCATTAGACAACTTTTCGTCTCGAGGTATAACCCTCGGCAGATCGACAACCAATTCATTCATTCATTCATTCCTTCACCTTCCCAGTGGAACATAGGGCTTCAAGCTAGAGGCTTGAAGTTTCTGTAGCAGTGTTTAATTTTATAGGATGAGGTTGCTAGCCCCATGCCCAACCTTTCGTCTTTATCAGCATTATTTCTGGCTTAGCGAGGTAAAGAAGCACGTCAGTTGCCGGGGATCGAACCCCAGGCCATGTGTATGCTTGACGAGCGTCCTAACCGGTGTTCCACCGACGCACTTCTATTTCGTGTAAATAACATTAAGTAAAGGACAAACGAAATCTATTCACACCGCAATTTTATTTCATCTTGAGGATACAGAACACAAGAGTGATGCCAACGAGGCAGCTTTCAAAGTTATTTATCGCATACCAACAAATCTCAACTTTGCGTAAAGATTTCGACTACTAAATATTGCTGAGCCTGGCTGTTGTGATCCATATTAAGAATTGAGTGAAGCGACAAAGTCGCTCTATGTCAACCAAGAGACTCAACAGCGAGAGAAGAGAAGATAAAACCAACATCATCTACAAAATAAATTGTAACAGCTGCGAAAAACATTACATTGGCCAAAGTGGACGTCTTCGTATCCACGAACATAAGCTAGCCGTCAAAAGATATGACATCCACTCCATCACTCATATCACTACATACAGACAACCACGGAGATCGATTAGACTGGGACAATCAACGTTCAAATATTAGACAGAGGAAACAACAAGAATGCTAGAGAATTTTTAGAAGCCAGCTTGGTATTCCAGTAAATCATCAATCAATAGACACACATCAAGATACACAAAATTTATCAACCGATAAGAAAGAAATTTCACACACACACACACACACACACAAAAGGGTTAAAGTTCAAGTCAAAGAAACAATCAGTTCGAACACCACAAGTAGCTGCCTAGAAGGTGTGAAAACCTACAGAAAAACAACCAATCACGACGTCGAAGGTCCAGTCACCAGGAGAGATGATTAATAAACTCGTGGAGAAATCCAAAAAGCTCACTTCACTTCAACAAATTGAAGTATGCGCTGAAGATGTCATCCAGTAGGGTGATGAAAGCTTCGCAAACTAACCATCCAGCTAGCTCAGAAAATACAACCATATCAAAAACAGAATGACTCATCAGATCGATTGTTCATCTACAGTATTTAACTGACAAAAATCACTATGTGAAAATATAGTGATAATCATGATAATAAACAGCAGAAATAAATTCATCTTTTATAAATACGTGTTCAACTCGTCGAATGTCTTCCTCTTCCCCCGCCTCCTTCTGCTTTTAGTCTTCGTCTTTAGTAAACTGACTTTATACACACAACACAGTTGATGTGTCAGATTATAAATGACAGATAAGGCAGTGGAAAGATGATAGATTTGCGTGATGGTATACAGATTTGTAATTGATTGTTGCAACTCATTCCTAGTTGGGCTTTTTTTCTCATAGCTCCTCAGAGCAAAATATTCAAAATTGAAAAGTTCTAAGTGATTTATTCTCTCTCTCTCTCTTTCTCTCCTTCTGTCTCTAGTACTGTCGAGTACTTTATTTTTTTCAGTTAAAAGATTTAGCGTATTTAACAAAACTTCTAGGTGGTAGTTAAAACTCCTTACTACTGACAATTGACACAAAAGTTAACTTTTCTATGTATTTATCGCTGCTGCTATTGCTGTGGAGTAGTACAGATGTATATATACATCGTATTAGTTTGTTTATTGCATATGCATATATGTCACACAGTGAAACACAATTTTCTGCACTGCATGATAGATACTACTTCGAATACAATTTATTATTCATGAGTATAAAAACATCAAATGTAACTGTATACAACGTTTGATATGATGATGATGATGGTGATGAGGTAGAATAAATTGTTCCAAGGGGAAAAAAACAGTTCCTGTTTTTTCATATTACGTGATATATCTAATAAACAAATTAATAATATATACAGTTTCATTGACATTCATTGGGCCAAATATATATTACTGATAATGTTATTACGGAATGAATTATCGTATAGGTACGTGTTAGCAAATAATTAACTAATAGTATGCATTGTAAAGTGAGTTTATTTAGTTAGTTCACTTTTCAAATACATTATTGTATTATTATTGTTCCCACTCGCTGAGTGCTTCCCTTTCGGCCTGGTTCCACTCAAGCAATGGCCTGACGCGCGCGCGATGTCACCCAGCGGCGGCCTCCTCAGCGAGTGAGTGTCCAATCCATCCATCTCCACTTTATCCTGCTGTACATTTGTTGGTTGGCGATTGCTTTGTTCTTGTTTTGTTTGTTTCTTCCCAGCCATAGTTTCTTGTTGTCGGTGATTCGTTCCGGCACAGCCATCTGATCTCATTTCAGTATAGATCCAGTGAAGACAGTTGTTGGTTGATGAAGGTCTGGTCTGCAACAGGCTGTCAGTTGGAAATATTCTTTGTGACACGCCCGTCAAGTTTCTGATCGGATCCGTATAGAAGAACTGACTGACTTGACCAGGTTTGTATTGAAAATCCGACCGAATTTTGTTGTTGATGCTGGCTGAGTGACGCAGATTGGTCTTCCAGATTGATCTCAGGTGGATGATGATTGTGTTTCTCGCTCGCCTTCCCGATTCTCCATTCTCACGACATCCTCGTCCGTTCCTACTTCCTGTAGTTGAGACAAGGCTCAGTGCTAGATAAGTGAGTGAATGAAGTAACTAACCTATTTCAAATCCCTTCCGTTGTTGATGGTGATTGGCGCTGGATGTTGGTGCTGATGTTGTTGTTGTTGGTTGGTTGGTTGGTTATTTGCATAACCTCCGTCTTGTCTATGTTCACCTGAATGGAGTCCTATCTTCGCCGACTGCTTCTTCGGCCGGCCAGTTTGTCGGTCGGTTTTCGCTCGCTTGTAAGTCTTTGATTTTGTGACAGTGACATCAAACATAAATCATCCAGGCGCGAAATCCAGGTCTTCTTCTAGGTTCTTCACATCGGTCGGTCCAGGCTATCCCTTCCTGTCTTCTCGTTTCCCACTCACTGTCTGACGCATAACCCAGTCAGTCCACCACAATTAGGAATATCATTCATTGGTGATAATAGGCACGCACCCTTGTCTCACTCCTGTGTTTACTCCAAATGGCCTCGCTGAGTTTTCCGTTTTGGATCACTTGACATGTGACGCTGTTGTCGCACAGCTGTTGAATGAGTTTGATGAATATTTGGGGTAATGTACGCCGTAGTACTTGAGTAGTTTCCAAATTACTTCGTTGTCAACGCTACCTGTCGAATGCCTTCTCGAAGTCTATGAATTTGAGGTAGAGGTTTGATTGCCATTCCATGCTTTGTTGTGTGATGATGATGCGTAGAGTTGCAATTTGGTCAGTACATGATTTGCCTTTCCTGAATCCAGCTTGTTCTGGTCAGAGTTCTGTATCCAGTGTGTCTTTTATTCTTTCCAGGATGATGCGACTCAGGATTTTATTCGGCATCGATAGGAGCATGATTCCTCGCCAGTTCTTGCAAAGGCAGGCGTAAGTTTCCCTTCTTTGATAGTTTCACGAGGTAACCTTTCCTCGAGTCAGTAAGCACCTTTCCCTTCTTCCAGACCTTTTGCAACAATGGAGTCAGCATATCTGCTATCGTCTCTGGGTTAGCTTTCAGTGCCTCAGGGGTTATTCCATCTGCTTCAGCTGCTTTTCCAGCTTTCAGAAGCTTGTTTGGATTCTAGACTTCAGCTTCCGTTGGAGGATTGATGTCAACCTGCATTTGTGTACGCTCTGTTGGGCTATTACTGATGATGTTATTACGGAATGCATTATCTTCCAGGTACTTGTTAGCAAATATTAACTAATATTTTCTATTGTAAAGTGAGTTTATTTAATTCAATTTTTAAATACACGCTAAAGATTATTGTTTAAAATAATTTATAGTGAGAACTAAATGAGAAAAATTAGGTAAACTTTATTTATTGCTGTATGAGTAGAGTATATGTGTTAAAGTGTTAACTGATTAGAAGCTGTAAGCAAATATCCTTAGACTTAGGCTTCAGCAATGCTTAGCTCTCCCACCTGAAAGAAACCAGCGTCATCCGGTGCTTCAGCTGGATACCTTAACATTCTGATGTTTTTTCTCATGTCCAACACCTTCAGCTACTTAACATCAACGTAAAATACATCCCGATGACTTTTCAACTCTCTTGCTGATCGCACTGTAAAGTAGACTGATGCAATTCAGTTAGTATCCACTCTGAGGAATAACAGGCAACCACTGTATCTATGCCATCCTAATGAATACGAAATAGAACAGGAGCAGAATATAAAAGGAATATACTTGATTGGGTAAGGGGGGATTACATCATGGGCTGACATCAGTTAAGTAACACTTGGAAAGCCTACAGGGAGTACTGGACAGCTGTTTCGTCCGTCCTAGTTTGGGACTCTTCATCAGTACGCACTCACCAAAGCGGTTCAAACCCAAGTCTAGCGAGCTCGTAAACCCTTCAGCCACTGGGACACAATCCAATGGCTAGTCCATGAATTCTAACTTCTACCAATTCATGACATAGCGCGACCACTTCTCAATATCTTCTTCGATAAGTAATTCTCTTCATCTTTAACCTGCTGTACCCTACTAGTCACGGCTTCCCACATGAACCCTAGGAACCTACCTGAATAGGGCCAGTCACTAGTGAGCATTAGATCACTAAGCCGCAAGAGTCACTTCGTCTACAATAGGTATCAGTTGTTGTTTGTTAAAATCCTTTAATTTCAGTTTCTCGTTGATTGGTTGTGCTCGGTATGCCGTCGAAACACCTGTACATGGAGTCAACATATCAAAACAGGCTGAGTATATCAGTCAAATATAACCTAACCAAACAGCGGGAATTTCAAAATAACTTTACAAAGTCTAACATATTAATCACATATATAATAATTAGGTCATGGAAATGAAGTGAAACACTTCGGTATAATGAAAATACGTCGGTTTTTTTCCATTTTGTCTGTGGTTTGAAGTTTCTATTCCTACTGGGTTGATTTTTCCGGGATAGGATCACTAGCTGCAGGCTCAGCCTTCTCTTATTTCCCTAGTTTCACATCAGTTAGTAAACTAGACAAGGCGATATTGAAAATTAGATGACGAGAAAGGATAAACAACAAAGGACTCTGTTGGTATTAGATGGTTGAGTACAATCAACAGGAAGCGTAGCATGACCAAGCTTTCGTGTTTTCTGACACTTCCCAGTCGGCAAGACGTACCTGCAACCTTGAAGGAACTCAAATCTCCTTGGAGTTTTGAACCCGCGTCACCCAGTGAATGCTGCAGTCAGAGACATTCGTGATTGACCTATTGTAGGACTGTACTGGATATTTTTAAATGAATACTAGTCAGTAACTAGTGTAATGTGTCTAGTCCTATCTTCGGTGCAGACTGAATTCTATCAGAAGGAATATGAGTTTCTTCAACGTTGCAGATACACCTTCCTGTCGATTACCTCCAGCTGTCTAATACCAACAATTCACAGTACACCATGATGGCGAGCCACAGAGCTTGACTGATACAATTCAGTATGTACCGAACAAATGACTAGACACACATTACACTAGTTACTGACAAAATGTCCAATCAAAAATAAACAAGGTATTCTGGTAATGTGACAAACCAATAAACATGTCGATAGAAATGGAAATGGACTGGACATAGGCTGAGAGTAGACCACAATGAGTGCCGTTACGCGTAATATAGGCCGTCGAGTGAAACCACAGTATGGAAATCGACGAGTTTATTGTTTATCCAAAGGTGGCATCGCAGCGATCGTGTGATAAGCAGATTAAAGTTTATGTGATTAGTCATGGCGTCAACTATAAACAGCTACACAAAGTAAAATGAAATGGAGACGTTCTACTGAACTCTTGTGTCTTACTAAGAACCGAAGGGAATTAAAGGGATTCTTATTATTCAAGTATTGATTTGCAGGGGTTTGGTTGATTAGTTACAGAATTTCATCATGAGCTGACATCGGTTAGAGAACCATTGGAAAACCGGTACTAGAGTACTGGACAGCTGTTTCATCCATCCTAGTGTGGGACTCCTCACAGTACGTACCCACCAACAGGCTTAGAACCCACGACCTTCTAGTTACAAGGCAAGCTCGTAGACCATTCAGCCACTGAAACCCGATCCAATGTCCCATCGGCTTGTAACCAGAAGCTCCTGGGTTCGAACCCTGGTGGGTGCGTACTCCTGAAGAGTCTCAAACTAGGACGAAACAGCTGTCCAGTGCTCTAGTGCTGATTTTCCAATGGTTCTCTAACTAACGTCAGCTCATGATGAAATCCTGTAACGAATCAACCAGATCCCTACAAACCAATACTTGAATATCAATGAGATGCTCACTAGCGACTGGCCCTATTCAGGTAGGTAGTTACCTAGGGTTCTAGTGAGAAGTCGTGACCAGTAGGGTGCAGCTAGTCGGGTGTGAGGAGAAATACTCGCCGAACACATTGGCTAGCGATTGCGCTATATCGTGAATTGACAGAAGTTAGAATTCATGGACTGGCCATTGGATCGAGCACCAGTGGCTTAACAGTCTACAAGCTGGCCTTGTGACGGGAAGGTCTTGGGTTCGAACTTTCTTAGTGATTCCCAAACTAGGACAAAACAGCTGTCCTGTACTCCCAGGATTCTGATTAATTTTAAAATGGATACATACACTTCGAATTTTCAGCTGTCATTGATATATATATATACATGACAACTGTGATAAGGCTATTATTATCATAGTCTCCATTCGACATCAGCGAGATTTTTCACTTCCGCTCTAAAATATCAGTTAACATACTTGTAAAAAGTATACTTGTGTATATGATGAATGCATGAAAGCTCAGGTTATTTTATTTTGAGTATATATAGCTAAAATTTGTGATGCTTCCATTTTTTGTTATTTACTTAACTCCCAAAGAAATACACTTCTCATTAGGATGTTTGTTTAATTTAGAAGAGAAAAAAGAGGTGAAGACTAATAAAGTAGCAAGCTATGCTCTCCACATATATATATATATATGCATAAATGGAACTAACCATTTGTTCATTTAAACTTGATATCCTTTCATTATCCTTTCCTACTCCTGAGTTAACTCTCCCGGATTTTTAATTCTTCTCTCTGGTGTATGTAACACATTTAGGCAGTTTATTTAGTTAGCCTCAAGGTTCATTTCATTTTTATGGCTAAGGGGTAGGAATAGTAATAATATTAATAATAATAATAATAATAATAATAGTATAACTGAACAGGTAAATGAAGCAAGATAAAAAGATTATGTGTATGATCAGTAAACATAACGGCATCTTTGTGTTGTCACATCACCAACAGTAGGAGTGTAGCAGTCTGGCCATCATCGTCACTACCACTGGTCTTGACTAGCTAACAAACCAACTATAGCTAATATAATATATGGAAAAAACAACAAAAACACGCGAAAACACAAGTGGAATATGAATATTAACCAGAAGGAAGGGAAGTGAAAGAATCATATTTCAAGTAGATAAAGCAGAAAGCCTTTCTAATGAATTGTATTTATTTAATTAGCTACAGACAGGGAAAAAAAATGGAAAGTGATACCTCTTAGAAAATAATATTAAACAAGCGACAAATTTCACTCTTCACCGGAAGTCATCATATTGGAGTAAAAATCGAAAAAAATGTTTTGTTCATGTAATCAGGACAAAAGTTATTTATTTATTTAAATAAATAGAAAATGGATGAATTGAATGTCAGTAAAACACGTCAATAGGGGAAGAGAAAATATGTTTTACATAAGCTGTAAAATTAGGCATGTTTCTCGTCGAATTGCCGAACATCATCCTGCATGGTGGTGGTGGTGGTGAAGCATAAAAGATAAACAAAATCCATTTTACATAGCGCTCGTTATTCTATCTCATCTTGTGGATAAAGAATATAAGATTGATGTTAAACGAGACGGCTTTCAAAGTCATCATCTACCGCCAGCATACCAACTAATCTTAACTTTGCTGTAAGAGTTCGTCTACTACCACTTACTGCTGAGATTGGCTGATGGGATCCACATTAAGAAGATGTTGGTTCAGACACTCTCTTTACCTTGGCCATCAATCAAGGTTTTCATGATCTTCAATCTGTCGTGGGAATTCCCTTAATTTTATTTACTTAATATTCTATTTGCTATTACATTTTTATGCTTATTATAATTTATGCATCTTTAGTGAACAGGTTTAATTGCCATCACCGAACAAAGCATGGGATGGTAATCAAACCTCTAACTCAACCGCATAGACTTTGAAAAGGACTTCAACAGCGTTGACCGCGAAGTAATTTGGAAACTACTCGAGTACTACGGCGTACATTACCCCAAATATTCATCAAACTATCAAAGAAGGGGGACTTACGCCTGCCTCTGCAAGAACTGGCGAGGAATCATGCTCCTATCGATGCCGAATAAAATCCTGAGTCGCATCATCCTGGATAGAATAAAAGACACACTGGATACAGAACTCTGACCAGAACAAGATGGATTCAAGAAAGTCAGGCAAATCATGTACTGACCAAATTGCAACTCTACGCATCATCATCACCACAGAACAGATCATGGAATGGCAATCAAACCTCCAACTCAACCGCATAGACTTTGAAAAGGACTTCAACAGCGTTGACCGCGAAGTAATTTGGAAACTACTCGAGTACTACGGCGTACAGTGCCCCAAATATTCATCCACTTCATTCAACAGCTGTATGACAACAGCGGCACATGTCAAGAATTTCACAACGGAAATCTCAGGGAGGCGTTTGGAGTAAACACAGGAGTCAGACAAGGGTGCGTGCCTATTATCACCAATGAATGATATTCCTAATTGTGGTGGACTGACTGGGTTATGCGTCAGACAGTGAGTGGGAAACGAGAAGACAGGGAGGGATAGCCTGGACCGACCGATGTGAAGAACATAGAACAAGACCTGGATGATTTATGTTCGATGTCACTGTCACAAAATCGAAGACTTACAAGCGAGCGAAAACCGACCGACAAACCGGCCGGCCGAAGAAGCAGTCGGCGAAGATAGGACTCCATCCAGGTGAACATAGACAAGACGGAGGTTATGCAAATAACCAACCAACCAACCAACAACAACAACAACAACAGCACCAACATCCATCGCCAATCACCATCAACAACGGAAGGGATTTGAAAGAGGTTAGTTACTCCATTCACTCACTTATCTAGCACTGAGCCTTGTCTCAACTACAGGAAGTTGGAACGGACGAGGATGTCGTGAGAATGGAGAATCGGGAAGGCGAGCGAGAAACACAATCATCATCAACCTGAGATCAATCTGGAAGACCAATCTGCGTCACTCAGCCAGCATCAACAACAAAATTCGGTCGGATTTTCAATACAAACCTGGTCAAGTCAGTCAGTTCTTCTATACGGATCAGAAACTTGGAGGGTCACAAAGAATATTTGTAAAAGGTTACAGACCTTTATTAGCAACTTTCTTCGCTCTATACTGAAATTCAGGTGGCCGGAAAGAGTCACCAACAAGGAACTATGGGAACAAACAAAACAAGAAACAATCGCCCAACAAATATGCAGGAGAAAGTGGAGATGGATGGATTGGACACTCGCTGAGGAGACCACTGGGTGACACCACGCGTGAAGCCCTCGAGTGGAACCCAAAAGGGAAGCAGCGAGTGGGACGTCAGTGCGAGGGTGATATGGAGGAGACTAACATGGATGCAGGTGAAAAGTACAGCAGAAGACAGAAGCAAATTGAGACGTGCAGTTGGAGCCCTATGTTCCACTAGGAACCCAAGGGACCAATAATAAATAATTATATATATATACATAAACAAAAATATGTATATATATAATTGTAGAGCCAGAAGAGGAAATTATCGGAAAGGATATTATTCTCTCAACTTTTTGTTTTTTTCAAAATACGTTTTGTTGAATCTTGGCTTTTTTATCTTTTGGTCTGCATTGTATGAGATATACTAACCATATTTGTAATGTAGAAGATATTTGTCCAGTGCATGAATGGTTTACGAGCTAGCTAGCTAGCCTTGTAACCATAAGGTCCTGGGTTCGAACCCTAGTAGGGGGTGCGTAATGCCGATGATTCCCAAACTGGGATGTTACAGCTGTCCAGTACTCCCTGGTTTTATTGGGTTGGTGACACAATGGTAGAATATGCGCCAACCACGTTTCATGTGGTACAGGGTTCGATCCCGGTCACATTCCTAAACCTCACTAAGCCAGTAAGTAATAAGACTGGTGAAGAGAGAATGTTTTGCATGCGGTTAGCAGCCCCATCACGTAAAAATAAACAGCAGTGTTACGAAGACTTCAAAGCTATAGCTTGAAGCCCTATGTTCGTTCCACTGAGAATGTGAAGTAATAAAATAATGGTCATCTACCCCCAAAAGGTTGTAATATTCAGACAAAGACCTCAGAAATGTGTTCATCATACGTGGTAAGGAGGTGATTTTGAGTTTGTTACTTGATTTTTAGCAGCCTGTTTAAATCACTGGGCTACCTAAATTTCCATTCAATGTAATGCATGCAAATTTTCTTCATTTCTTATTGTTTTAACCATCTAATCGGTTTTGTGAATCGTTACATGAATTCGCGCACATTTTTAGTTTGTTGTCAATGTAATGCTGAACACTTCTCAGTCCGCGGGAAATCGAGACTGAGTTAGAAACCAATAATAAGTGATACGCATTGTGCCAACAGATTACTCAAAAGGGTCTAATGGATAACACTTTAGAGTTTGAGGACATCAATGGGTACTGGGTACGAGTCTCACTGGAAACAACATCATTCAATAGCGAATGCAGGTACATTCGTATGACAAGTCCAAAAATAAGAGAAATGCGCATGCTGAATTCCACTGTTAGTCATTATCCACCAAATTACTCCAAAGTTTTTTATATGTTGTAGGATTTCTCTTATTTGTGAGCGAGTATGTAATCTTTGGAGGTCGACTTCCTGACTACTTGCATTTTTAGCTGTATTGTATGTACCTTATCTTCAGACCAAGAAATCCAAAGATAAAAATTTTCTCATTTCCTTTTCTATCTGATAAATTTGACATCAACTAGAATGGTGTGTCGTCAAGTTGTCAGCGTTTCTCAAATGACATTCAGGTGTTGGTTTGTAGGGATTTGATTGATTACAGGAATTCATCATGAGCTGACTTCGGTTACAGAACCATTGGAAAACCAGGTGGGAGTAATGAACAGCTGTTTATTCAGCCTAGTTTGGGAATCTTCAGCAGTACACACCCACCAACAGGGTTCGAACTCAGGACCTCCTGATTAGAAGGCTAGCGAGCTTGTAGATCATTAAGCCACTGGGACCTGATCCAATGGTCAGTCCATGAATTCTAACTTCTACCAATTCACGACATAGAGAGACCCCTAGCCAATGTCTTTGGCGAGTATTTGTCCTCACACCCGACCAGCTGCACCCTACTGGTCACGACTTCTCACTAGAACCCCAGGTAACTGCCTACCTGAATAGGGCAAGTTTCTCAAACGACTTCTTTTTAACAATGATACATCCACCTACCTAAAGTATCCAGAAGGTTGCCTTGATATCTATAAGAATTATAATCTTTTTTTCTCATGACAGCTTCAACACTTATCTGAGACATAGGCTATCCTATTTGTTTCTTTTTTATGTTCATATATATATGTATACATATATATGAGCAATTTTTATTGTGAAATACGAACTAGAGAGTATTACAAACAATATGCATAATTTTCAGCGTAGTTGATGGCATAATATTTTTTCCCTTCATCCAAGTAAAACAGCCATCTCTAAAAAAACACCGTAAGACGCCGTAGTGTTAGAAATTTATTTGGCAAACCTCGAAAATAATTGAAAGATTATAACAAAGACAACGGATGAAGATGTTAAAACCAGAATCGGAAAGGCAAGGTACGCCTTCATCAATCTGAAATCAATTCGGAAATATTCTGCACTCAGTTACCATAAATAACAAGATTCGGGTTTCCAACACCAATGTCAAGTCAGTCAGTTCTTCTATACGGGTTAGAAACTTCCACTGAGTGTCAGTCACGAAAAGGATTTCCTACAGCCTACTGCAGAATTTTGTCAACAGCTGCCGACTTCGCTGGCTGGCTCCATACTGAATATCAAATGGCCAAAGACAAGAGCCGATCTCTCAACAAGTATGTAAGAGCAAAATGGAGATGGATCGGGCATACATTGAGGATATCATCGAATGACATCACGCGCGATGCAGGTTATCGCTCGGATGGAACCCAGATAGAGTCTACATTGTGACAGTGACATGGAGGATATCGTGTTAGGAAGAGGAGGTGATGAGAGAGTTCGGGCAATCGTGGACCCGGCTAAAAGAGGACAGCAGAGAACAGAACAAAGTAGAGATGTGTTGCTAGAGGAATAATAACTAAAAATAATACTCATCTTTGATTGCACACTAGTCAGTAACTAGTGTAATGTGTCTATTCCTATCTTCACTGCAGACTGAATTCTATCAGTCAAGCTTGCAATGTGGCCACCATGCTAGGTGGCTCACCTTGCTGACGACTACCAACTAACACGAAACCTAGGTCCAAGACTTCCTGTGGCCTATCGCCTCCAACTATCTAATACCAACATGTCGCAGTGCACCGTAATGGCGAGTCACCTAGCATGGTGGCCATATTGCAAACTTGACTAGTGTGCAATCAAAAATATCCAATACAGTCCAACAGGTGGTCAGTCGCTAGCCAGCCTAAAAAAGCTCAGTGGTAACGTCTCTGACTGGAGAATTCATTGAGTGATGCGTGTTCGAATCTCCGAGGGGAATTGAGTTCCTTCAAGGTTACAGATACGCCTTGCCGACTGACTGGGGAGTGTCAAGTAGCACGAAATCTAGGTAAGGCGACGCTTCTTGTTGATTGTATTCAACCGTCAATCAATAGGTTACAGCACCAGACATCTACACACTCTAACTATGAAAATTACTTTAATCTCACTGCACACTATAGACAAAATATCACACTTCACAGAGAGTGTTGTTTTAGCAAAGTGTATCACATTTTTTCGACTAGGTAACTCTAACCTTCTTCTTCTTTACAAATACCTCATTTCACTTTCACAAGAAAACTTTTCTTGTTAATGATTTGAACATCAGTATAGCAACAAAAAAAAATAAACTACAAAAAACTGTAATACTTAACAAATTCACAGAATGATTTATACACATGTGATTAAATCACAGTAGTATTTCAAGGAGGAGAAGAAAAACAGGTGAATATTATTCATTAGTGAGATAAATGATACTTCCCAGGAGAATAAATTATTTCTCATTTGTGAATGGCGCCATTTCACATTTCATACAAAATAGACAAAAATGTGTACGCAAACAAGTGTGTAATAAATTTCTTCTGTTATTTTAAATTCGAATCTTTCTTTAGAGAGGGAGAAAAAATAAAGTTCATGTTAAAAAAGAAGAAGAAGAAGTTCAATATTGTCAATTGTTGCTTAATTGTTCTTATTTCTATCTGTTTATATTAGTGTTTTTCATATATGATCGACTCTCAAATTTAGCAACAAAAAAAACTACTACCAGGCATTAAAACTTTCCATCCGGATGCTAAACTCTAAACACACATCAAGTCATACTGTCCACATATTATTATTATTGCTCCCTTGGGTTCCTAGTGGAACATAGGGCTTCAACTGCACGCCTCCATTTTCTTCTGTCTTCTGCTATACTTTTCGCCTGCATCCATGTTAATCCATATTCTTTCAACTCCTCTTCACACGATCTCCTCCATGTCACCCGAACTTGCACTGACGTCCCACTCGCCACATCCTTCCCTTTCGGTCTGGTTCCACTCGAGAGCTTGGCGCGCGATGTCACCCAGCGGTCTCCTTAGCGAGTGTCCAATCCATCCATCTCCACTATCTCCTGCATATTTGTTGGGCGACCGGTTCTTGCTTTGTTTGTTCCCATAATTCCTTGTTGGTGATTCTTTCCGGCCATCTGATCTTCAGTATTGAGCGAAGACAGTTGTTAATAAAGGTCTGCAGCCTTTTGGAAATATTCTTTGTGACCCGCCCGCCAAGTTTCTGATCCGAATAGAAGAACTGACTGACTTTACGTTTGTATTGAAAATCCGAATTTTGTTAGTGATGCCACAAAATTTTGGAATAACCTATAGAGAATAACGAGTTGATCACGGATTAAAATCAGTTAGAGAACCATTGAAAACCAGCCACAAGGAGTACTGGACAGCTATTCCATCCAACTAGTTTGGGAATCATCATCGGCAGCACGCATACACTGACAGGGTTCGAATCCAGGACCTGCCCCGGTTTTCAATGGCTCTCTTACTGATATCAATCCGTGACCAGTTAGTAAAACAAAAAACAAAATTAACCCTTACAAACCAAAATATAGAAAATTAATATGATGCTCGCGAGTGATTTGCTACAGGATGGAGTTTCCTGGAGTCAATTCTAGTGGGAAGTCGTGACCAGTGAGGTCCATCCAGATGTCAAGTGTGAGGATGAATGTCCCACCTACGGCAATGGTTGGGATTCCGCTAAATCACGAATTGGTAGAAGTAAGAATTCATGGGCTGGGCATTTAACCGGGTCCCAGTGGCTGAATGGCATACGAGCTCGCTGGTTTTGTAACCAGAAGGTCCTGGGTTCGAACCCTGTTGGTGGGTATGTATGCATACTGATGAAGAGTCCCAAACTAGTCTGACGAAACAGTTGTCCAGTACTCCTTGCAGGTTTTCCAATGGCTCTGTAGCTGATATCAGCTCATGATTAAATCCTCCAACCAATCAAACTAAATCTCTACGAAAACCAATACTTGAAAATATCAACAATTGTTTTAGTAAAATGTGTGGTGTAAATCTAACCGCACTGCTCTGCCTCATCATGCATGAAAATACCATGAAGTAGTGTGCAGTAGAAGTTTGATACCTTCTCTACTTGGTTATGTTCTTTGAGCTGGTTGGTTCAACTGTGAAGCTTTCGGTATCCTTCTAGATAACATCTTCAGCTCAGGTTTTAGTATAAGTGAACTTATGTTATGCTGAATTATGTTCTTAGATTTGCAGTAAAAAGGCACAACATATATATATTCTTTCATATCGATGAAGGTAGATAATTACTGACACGAATTTAATCGGTATAATGTCTACATTTTAAGTAGGAGAAAATTTCTAGAAGCTTCACACTCAAATGAACCAACCAGTTATTATCCAACATATTACTATAGACCAAATTTACCAATTCATAAAAAAATAAGTTAAATGACAATAAAGTTCAAATTCCATGTCAGCGAAAATGATCAATAGAGACATGAATTAACAGCCAATCACGACAATGGTTGTCAGAGGATACAATTATATCATCAACCATGGAGAATTCAAATAAGTCCATTTCATACCAAAACCTCTCTGGTATGAAGATGTTTCCTAGAAGAAAATCATCCACCTTAGCTACAAATCTTCTCTGCTATTTCAAGTTTGATACCTAATAGAAATTGTGATTGAAACTCCTGTATACATTTGTCATTTTCATCATGTTTAGCAAGTTGACTATCTAATAGTCACAGTATGTTTAAAAACACAATCATCTTGAATGCACAAAACGTATTTGCGGTATGCAATTTATGGATTCGGTCCTGAGTATACATTTTCATTAATATATATCAGTGCAAGCAGTGAATGGTTCTTTCAAACCCACTGAAAAAAAAACTTTATTTGGAAGCTTAGTTACGATGCTAACTGAATTTCATCAATTAGGCTTGCAACAGAGTAACCGAGTCATGTGACTGGCCATTATGATATAAGATGGTTTGTGTTAAACAACAGGAAAGCCTTAACTTTGATTTACAACTTATTGACACTGATCAGTAAAGAAAGAGTATCTATAAACTCAAAGGAAATGATTCCTTTTTGGAGACCCTAAATCACACCACCACTAGATACTACAGTCGGAGACAGTATCACTGAGCCAATTATGCTCACAAATAACTTCTTGCAGGACAGTGACAGATATACTGATGATTCTATAAGTAGTTAATGCAATGCCTACAAATGATTTCACTCACTTGTGTTTTACCTACCAAATGGCGATCACATCAATAGACTAACTGTTTCTTTTGAGAAAATCCACTTGGCTGACCAGAATCATTCTATATAGCAAATTATATAGCTTGCTCGTATTGAAACATGATTACTTTAAACTAGATTCCACAAGGAATTGTTGAAACACACTCCTAAAGAATCGTAAACAAAAGCAGAATAAGTTTCCGATGATAATGCCTAATTCTCGTAGATTTTAAAGTTGACAATTCCCTCGATTTCAGAGTGAAACATAAGGAGGGCTTCAATACGTCATCACCATTTTATCCTGTTCTCTGCATTTCTCGTTTACTGGTTCCTTTACTGCCCGTAAGGTTTCATCTTCTGTTGATACAGTTTCCTCCATGTCATCATTGAATGTCTAACTAGTCATCTCTCATTCGGATTCTACTGTAGGATCTGACACATTATGTCACCGATCAGTCTCCCCAGAATGTATCCACTCTATCGTCATTTCCTTCGAACTATTTAAGAAATTAAAAGGTTTTCGATTTCTAAGGATTTGATTATGAAATAATAAAGAAGATTTGTAGCTCAGGTGGAAATTAATAGTGTTCTCTGAGGAGCTGGTTGGTTTAGTTGCGGAGCTTTCATCGTCCACCCTCTGGGCAAGATCCCCTTACAGCGCAATATTCAGCATAAAGTGAAATGATTTGAATTTTTTCCATGAGTGATAGAATTGCGTCTCCCGGTAACCATCTCTACATATGTATTGAAGATTTTTATTATTGACTTGGAGTTTAAACTTTCTCGTTACATGATTTACTTTTTATTAGTTGGTATATTTCGTCTGTATTAACGTGTTTGATGATACCTTGATGATACATTTGTAATAATTAAGAGAAATGATTTAGAATATACCCATAAATTAATGAACAACATATTTGAAGACATCAAATTCACCACGACAGAAGAAGAATTCGATAACAAATCCCACTTTTAGATGTCTTAATCAGGAGAACCAACAAAAGTATATAGAAAGTCAACACACACAGATCAAATACTCAACTATACTAGCAATAATCCAATTACTCACTCACAAAAGAAACTGTGTACAGACATTGTTCACAAGAGGGTTGAAACACACTTACTTACTTACTTTACTTCGGCTATCTCCTACGGGAGGATGAGCCGGCTTCATGAACATCTCGAATCATCGCTGCCCAGGCGCGGCGATCTGATGCAAGGTTTTGCGATAGGGATATCCAATTCTTGTTCCACATACGGAGTCCGTAGACGGTTTGTAGCCCCAGGCACTCCATATCTGCCTTGACTGTACCAAGCCATGTCTTCAGCTGTCCGCCCCTGCGACATCGCCAAGATGGTAATGGCGAGGGATTTAGAACTGATTTGACCAGATCGTCATCTGGTCGGCGCAGAACATGGCCAAACCACCGAAGGCGGCGTTGTTGGACCAGTACTGGAATTTGGTTGATGTTGTAGCAACGACGACGCACTTCTTCGTTGGAGAGTTTGTCCTGCCAACGAACATGTAGAATGTACCTGAGACACCAATGGTCTAATACCTCGAGTCTGCGTAAATCTTCCGCGCGAAGAGGCCAGGTTTCACAGCCATACAGGAGAACGGGTCGTATGGAAGCTTGGTAGACCGGAATTTTAGTCCTGAGACTGATTTCTCTCTTGCTCCATAGAACGCTCCTCAGCTGTAGAAACGCATTCTGGGCGTTGGAGATTCGCGCATTCACTTCGTTTTTCGCTTGGCCGTTGGGGAGCATTATGGATCCCAGATATCTGAAGGATGGCACAATTTCAATAGGTGCTCCATTTAGGGATAAGATTTCATCATTGCTGGTGGATGTGTTCGAAAACATTTTGGTTTTGGAAGTGTTAATTTTCAAACCGATAGTAGGCGCGAGGTGATTTATCTGGTCGAGCGCCTGTTGCATATCGGGGAAGTTTTCAGCTAACAGCACGACGTCGTCGGCGAATTCGAGGTCGGTTATGTGAATATCGGGCGAAAGTTGGACGCCGTGGTGCTCGGTTAGGGCGTGCCGCAAAATCCAATCAATTGTGAAATTGAACAGGATGGGGGATGCTGGACAACCTTGCCGGACACCGCTGGTTACCTCAAAAGTGCGGGACTCTTCACCGTTCACTCGGACTCGAGCTTTGGTGTTGGAGTAGTATGACCTGAGCAGGTTGATTAGCTTGGTCGGAACTCCGTCGAGCTCCATTAGAAACACACTGTATCACTCCAGAGTTGAAAAGAATGGAAGAAAAATACCTACAAACGGTCTTCAAAACGAATGGTTACCCACGAAATTTCATCAAAAAGTGTTTAAAGTTGAATCACAACACCAACAAGGAACAATCATCAAAGAACACAAGAAAATTCATCCTACCATACATGAAAAATATCTCTGAAATAACAGCTAGAACACTGAAACCGTTTGATATAGGTAGGTGTAGCACACAAGCCAGTCAAATCGTTTAATTCGATATTGTACAAACCGAAAGACACATTCAACAGAAAAAGGAGATAAAATTAATACCAATTACAAAATAAATTGTATGACCTGTAACAAACATTACATAGGCCGAAGCGGACGTCCCCATTTCGAATCAGAATCCAGGAACACAAATCATCCGTGAAAAGACATGATATATATTCCTGTTTCATATCAATGTATATAGATAATTATGGACATCAGTTTGATAACTAGGATAATGTCGAAATCTTAGACAGAGGAAACACCACCAAAAGTGCAGTTAGGGAATTCCTAGAAGCCTGGTACTCATTCAAACGAATATTCAATTAACAAACACGTTAATATACATTGAATATACCAACTAATAAAAAGTAAGTCATGTAACGAGAAAGTTTAAAATCCAAGTCAATAATAAAAATCTTCAATACAAATGTAGAGATGGTTACCGGGAGACGCAATCATATCACTCATGAAGAAATTCAAATCATTTTACTTTATGCTAAATATTGCGCTGTAAGGAGATGTTGTCCAGCATGGGGGCAACGAAAGCTCCGCAACTAAACCAACCAACTCTTCAGAGAACACTATTAATTGCAAAAGGATTTGATTTGTTTTTCCGATTCAGCCACAGATTGATATCAGTTAGAAAACCATTGAAAATCAACAGGGAGTACTGCACAACGGTTTCACCCCAGTTTATGACTAATCGGCATTATGCAACCATTGGGTTTTGAACGCGGGACTTTCTAGTGAGAAGTCGTGACCACAAAGGGGTGCATCCAGTCAGGAATGAGGATGGATTTTCGGCCAATGTGATTAGTTTAGTTGGTGATAGCGCTAAATATTACGAATTCATAGAGTGGTCATTGAATCAGGTAGTAATGACTCAATGGTATACGAGCTCGCTAGTCTTTTAACAGGAAGGTCCTCGGTTCGAACCCTGTTGGTGGGGGCTTACTGCCAATGATTCCCTAACCAGTGGGATGAAACAGCTGCTCGGCAGTACTCCCTGCTGATTTTCCGATGGTTTTCTGGTCTAACTCGGAATTAAAAGGTTATTAATGGAATACTTATAGAAACTGATCTTCTTTTGTAATTACCATGACCACATATAATCCTTGACTATCACTAAAAGTTTTAACAGCATTGGCATAGAAGTGATCTGTTTTATTTCAAAATCTAACAACCTGATAATATCATACACTCGTTGATTTATATCTAATCGTATATTTAATAATCCTACAGTTACTGGTGTCTACTTATTGTCATCAATACACGAATACACGAAAGTTAGTTAAATCATCAAAAAAATGATGGAAAAAGAAAAAAAGGGTTGAATGAAATGTGTATATTCATCGCTGCATGACGCCTCCTCCTCCTTATTCACTTTCCACAAAACAATTAGACTTTTGACTAAAAGTTTAGTTAAAAACAGAGAAAGTGAAGACTGTTCAACATAAACACTCAGTCGGACATGCAAACACACATGCATAATAAGAGAAAGATAAGAGAGAGAAAAAATATTGAAACATATTTCTAAAGAAAATTGACGAGTGAATTCTCGATACTGTTAACTGTTAGCTGTTGAGACAGCATTTATAATCCGCTTAATGGAATCACATACTTCCATCTGTAAGTTTTCTACCTACAGTTTTGTTCTCCAGATTATGATTATTATTATCATTAAACATTATTAAATATTTCTACACCTGTTCATTATATCATTACACATTAGAAATGTGAACTTTTTTCAATAAAATAAACAACTGATGACATAATATTCACTTTACAATTGTGGTTGTGAAGATTAAACATGATGGGATTAAGGCATGATTATAATACCCAGGTTAGTCAGCAAGTCAGTCAGACAGTCAGTCAGTCCATCATCATCATCAACGTTAAAGTTATGATTATTCGTCGTCCTAGTGTTTTCGATTATCGCATTGTCATCTCACCATCCACCATTATCATCATTATCGTCATTGGTATTGGTGATCACTATCTCTTTCACTTTTATTGCCTACAATGAATAAATAAAATATCGCCTGGTGTCAGTGACAACAACAATGATGGTTTTATGTGTGTATGTATGTGTGTGTGAGTGTGCATATAATAAATCTGGCTTGTTAAGATGAATAGTTTAGATAAGAGAAATAATTGTATGCTAAATACGTGGTAGAATTATACTCTACCTCAGTGTTCAAATTTCGACTATTACATTTATAAAAGTAAAAATTATGGCCGGAGGATTATGTAATCAAGACTAAAATTAAGTTACTTGAATATTAGTGAGGTTTGAAGAGAAAGCACACCGTGGAACTCCTGGTTTGTTAAATAAATGTCACTGGGGAAAGTTAAATTCATTTCTATGCATGGTAAACATATTTATATTAATAAGACCACAATATTCATCATAGAAGAGACTCTTTTCAACGAATTCATTATCAAGCTGTACAATTGTACATATATATAGTTTTTAAGAAGTGATATCCAGTGAGGGAATCGAATCATAGGTGTGAATGCATAAAATAATGATAGTAGTATAAAATGCAGCTTGGTTCTACAAGGGAGAAAGGAAGTGTTTGCGAAGCTCTACTCTAGAATACCTGATCGACTTCTGTCACTCCACACCAACCCTGACCATGATTTCAAGATCATGTATAGAATCCATGCTAACTTGCCGTCCGCGTTTTCTTCGTTATAGACTTCTAAAGACAGCTGAGGCCTTGGCAATTCATGACTTTAAGCCAGCCAGATCTTTGTGTACAAAAGAAGTATGTACAATCCCTACTTCTGCCTTTGCAGTAGAGGGATAGACATTTATTTATTTTGTTTATTTATTTAGACAAGCTTTCATTACTCTTAAGTCTGTGTGGAGGTCAACAGCACTCAGCATCAAAAATAAGATCCGGATCTTCAACTCCAATGTGAAGTCAGTGCTACTATACGGATCAGAGACTTGGCGAGTCATAAAGAGCATCTCAAACAAACTTCAGACCTTCATTATCAGCTAGCTGTCTTCGCTCAATACTCAAGATCAGATGACCAGCCAGAAAAGATCAGCAACAGGGATCTCTGGCAATGAGCGAACCAATCAGGAACCGATTGTGAAACAAATAGGCAGGAAGAAATGGAGATGGATAGGCTGGCCATACTCTGAGGAAACCATCAAGTGACATCACTAGACAAGCCCTCGAGTGGAACCCGAAAGAGAGGCGGCGAGTTGGTCGTCAGTGCGATGGTGATTTGGAGGAGGTGATGTGAAGAGGAGATGAAAGCATGTGGACAGACCTGGAGAGGGGTGAAAAAGTTGGCAGAAAACCGAAGGCAATGGAGATGCGCAGCTGAAGCCCTATGCTCCTCTAGGAATTAAAGGATACAATAATAATAATAATCACAAATATTTTAATTGCATTTCATACTATTATTATTATTATTATTTCATGTATTCACACCTTTGACCTAATTCCCTCACAGGATATAATTTTTTAAGAACCATATATATACGATTGTACAGGTTGATATTGAATTCGTTGAAAAGAGTCTCTTCGCTGGATATTGTGTTCTTGATGCTACATTAGGAATTATTAAATTATATTTTTTAATGGTTATTGTTAGAAGCCTCTATTCACCTTATAAGTAAACATCATGAACTCACATTGGTTAGAGAATCACTGGAAAACCACCAAGGAGAACCGGACAGCTGGCTGTTTCGTCAGACTAGTTTGGGACTCTTCGTCAATACGCACACATAAACACCAACTGGGGTCCGAACCCATGACTTTCTGGTTAAAAGGCAAGCTAGCGTGTAGATCACTCAGCCACTGGCACCTACCCAATCCAGTGATCACTCCATGAGTTCCAACTTGTGCCAATTCACAACATGGCGCGACCACTTCTCAATGTCTTCTTCGGTGAATAACTGTCCTCATTTTCAACCTGCTGTACCCTACATTTTCCAAACTAGGATGAAACAGCTGTCCACTACTCTAATTGATGTCAGCTTATGATGAAGTCCTCTAACCAATCAAACCAAAAATCCCTATAAAACCAATACTTATAAGATTTAAACCCAGCAGATGAGAATGGTAAAAGTTTTTCAAGTTCAGAAAAAGAAGGTCTTCTTTTAGGGTTATGGAGGAAGCAGTTTTGACAGAGTAACAAACTATTAGAATGAAAAATTTGTCCAGTGTCCAGTAGTTTTCAGCAAAGAAGTCGACAATGAAGTTGTTCGGACAGTTAAAAATGATGGTATGCAGACGTGCAGACACATCCGAACTAGATATCCTTAGATTATTCAGCTTCATTTTGCATTAATTCAATCCAAGAACTTGCTCGCTAAAAAAATAGTCAAATAGATAATGATATCGAAGCAGAACATTAGTTCAATGCTTCGGTCGTGTTCAACTCTCATTTCTTGAATATTCAAATGTCCCTTGAAATTCAGTCATTACTTCTAAACAGTTTTAATAATAAATAATAATAATTTTTCTTTCACATTCCCAGTGGAACATAGGGCTTCAAGCTAGTGGCTTGAAGTTTCTGTAGCACTGTTTATTTTTACAGCATGGGGTTGCTAGCCCTATGCCTAATCTTTCCTCTTTACCAGTACTACTTCTGGCTTAGCGAGGTAAAGGAGTGCGTCGGCCGAGTATCAAACCTCGGACCATGTGCATGGTCGGCGGGCGTCCTAACCACTGTGCCACCGACACATCTAAACAGTTTTAGAGTGTAACAATTACAGTCGTTCCTAGTTAGTTAGTGTTATGTACTCGTCGCTAAATTATTGCTATGTACTGGTCGAGAATTTAATGGTCCTGACGCAAGAAGGCGGAAATCAGAAGATCACTAGGTTTGCGATGATACTTCTATTTTCCAAACACAAGGAGAACGCAAAAGTGGTACCACACCAAAAGTAAGTAAGTAAGTGTACGTCACACAAATTGTGAGAGCGAAATATATATGAATGTTCAGACAAGGGTGTGAACAAATCACTAGACAGTCTTAACATGAATGGCTAATTATAATGAAGTATCGATCCATATATACATAGAGAAATATAGCAGACATGTCAACAACCACCATATATGGATATATGTCACCAAGCAACGGACTGTCAACAAACACTCATATTATATATAATATAAGCGGAATATACATTGTTAAAGGAGACAGGTTCATACAAGGGAAATGGTCACAGACTAAGCGAGCAAACAGAAAGAGAGACCAACATACACACACATAAATATATATAAATGGATACATATCAGTTAGTACTCCCAACTTTTTGAATTCTTCGTCTGTCACACACTGTAAGCATTTATTGGAAGTGAACTGTTAATTCCTCATATATGACTGATGATATTCATATTACTTACTGAGTAGAGAGGTTGGTTGGTAGTCCGTTTTTAATACATTATGAGGCTAGCTATGGAGTTTGAAACGAGCCTCAATAAGAACACTATCACTCACCGGCGAAGGCAGGTACATGCAGTTGATAAGCTTAGATAAGACGAAACACATCACTACTTGCTACCGACAACCAAAATAACTTCCTAATAATACCTAGACATCGTTGAAGCATTCCTATATGAACTGAACGAAAAGCTGAACTGTAGCATTATTGCATGACTCTCGAAAAAGCCTAATATTTCAAGCTAGTTCTCTGGAATTTAACCTTTAACGGTGATATTCTTAGATCACTACCTCTCGAGCTGAGAAAAAAAGTGATGCAACTGTCACATTGAATCTATCATTTCCATCTCAGAGAAATAAATACCTGTAGGTAGGGTTACAGAATAGTGTGTTGATGGTTCAGTGGTAGAACGCTCGTCAACCACGCCTCACGTGATCAGTCTGAGGTTCAATCCTCGACCAATGCACTCCTTTGCCTCGCTAAGACTGTAGTAGGACTGGTAAAGAGAGAAGGTTGGGCGTGAGGATAGCAACCCCACTACTAACAAAACTTCAGAGCTCTGGCCTGAAGTCCTATGTCCCACTCGGAGTGTAAAGGAATAAAAAAAACTACAAAATGAAAGTAAGACTATAACTTTACTTGTTCTACAGTTGACGAAGCTTTGAATAATCACATGAAGACAAGAAAAGAAGCAAACTTCTACAGAAGCACACATTTTCCAGTGTGATTGGGATTTCATGGTAATAATCACCTAAGAACTTATATCGGTAACTAACAAATTCTTAAAGGCTGAGATATCCTTTGCTTTTAGACATATGCGTAAAAGAGGAATAAGTCGCAAGTCTGGTGTGTGTGTTTATGATGTTAATTACGGCTTTTCGGATACTAAAATCACATCCCTGTCAAACCAAACTTAATAAAGTAATGGAGGAAACCATTCACTTACTGGTTTCTACAGATTGCTAACATTATTATCATTGTTCCCTTGGGTTCCGAGTGGAATATATGGCTTCAACAACACGCCTCCACTTTCTTCTATTTTCTACAGTCCTCTTCAGCCGGGTCCACAATTGTCCATAATCTCTTGTCTCCTTCATGTTACTGTCCCACCGACGACCCATTCGTGGCTCCCCATTGGGATTACACTCGAGCGATGACCTGCATTGAGCGCGACGTCATTCAACAGTATCCTCAATGTATTTCAGATTCAATTTCCATTTTCTTCTTCATATTAGTTAAGTACTCGGCTCTTGGTTGGTACGTTGTGAAAGTTTCTTGATGCTTATTCTTTCTGGCCATTTGATCTTCAGTATGAAGTCAGAGAAATGGACAACTTTTGATAAAATCTGCAAACCTAATGGAAATCCTTTTCGTGGCACCCAGTGTGAGTTTCTCACCTGTGTAGAAAAAGTGATTAGCTTGACATTGGTGTTGGAAACCCGAATCTTGTTATTTGTGCTAACTGAGGGCAGAAGATTTCCAGACTGGTCCCAAGCTGACGAAGGCGTATCTTGCCTTTCCGATTCTGGCTGGCTAGCTCTGACATCCTCATCCGTTCCTCCCCCGGGGACTGAAATGATGCTTCCTAGGTAAATGAAGAAATTAACCTCTTTTAAGTTTCTCTGGTTGATGGTGACTGGTGTTGGTTGTTGTTGTTGCTGTAGTTCGTTGGTTATCGTGATCACCTCAATCTTTTCTCCGTTCATGTGGAATCCTGTCTTCAATCACAGCCTCTTCAGTCAGTTTGTTGGTTTCCTTTAATCCACAAAAATTTCGAGGCAAATGAACTCCTGAGAAAAAAAATACAAAATATAATAGTGGTCTGCAAAAAACTTTTGGCATGTGAATCAATATTAACTTAATATTAAAACTTGTGCTGAAGATGTTTCCTGGAAGAATATCGAAAGCTTCACATTAAAATTATCCACTTGAGCTGCAAATCTTCTCTATATATTATTTCACAATCAACATCTGTTCATATAATGAGAAGCTTAGAATCATCATATAATAGATGAGTGACTTTCAACAATTTTAAGCCCACTGATACTCTCATTTCTGGTTTACGAGAACAACCGTACGTATACTTAAGGTGGAGAATGAACAGTTAAGTAGTGGTTATTAATGAAGAAAATGTCAACCAGAAGAGGGTTCCATTAACACTTTCACTGGTATTTATCCTTTTTGTATCAAAAACGACCCTTATGTTAAAAAGAACACTAATACAGGTTCAAGTAGTTATTAATTAATTAACTTTCTATTCATACAAAATTTGACGAAGTAAGAAGTAAATAATGGCGAACATATTTTACACAACCTGGCTTTTCAGTTTTCGAAAAAGGGGTTTCAAATTTTCATATGTTCAGATATTATTTATTGGATAAAGTGTAATAAGGCCTGAAGTTTGCATAATTCGCTAGGACGGCTTTAACCCCTAACAAGTGAACCAACATACTGGTGAACAGCTAGAATTATTGGTATAGATAGAGACGGTTATACTGCTTGCCTATATATTGACTTTCATTTAATCCCAACCTAGCTGTGACCTAAACCTCAACTTCATAGACTCCGAGAAGGCATTCGACAGGTAGCGTTGACAACGAAGTAATTTGGAAACTACTCAAGTACTACGGCATACATTACCCCAAATATTCATCAACCTCATTCAACAACTGTACGACAACAGCGTCACATGTCAAGTGATCCACAACGGAAAACTCAGCGAGGCCATTTGGAGTAAACACAGGAGTGAGACAAGGGTGCGTGCCTATTATCACCAATGAATGATATTCCTGATTGTGGTGGACTGACTGGATTATGCGCCAGACAGTGAGTGGGAAACGAGAAGACAGGGAGGGATAGCCTGGACCGACCGATGTGAAGAACCTAGAAGAAGACCTGGATTTCGCCCCTGGATGATTTATGTTCGATGTCACTGTCACAAAATCGAAGACTTACAAGCGAGTGAAAACCGACCGACAAACTGGCCGGCCGAAGAAGCAGCCGGCGAAGACAGGACTCCATCCAGGTGAACATAGACAAGACGGAGGTTATGCAAATAACCAACCAACCAAAAACAACAACAACAACATCAACAGCAACAACACCCATCGCCAATCACCATCAACGCGAGGGAGGGATTTGAAAGAGGTTAGTTACTCCATTCACTCACTTATCTAGCACTGAGCCTTGTCTCAATTACACGAAGTCGGAACGGACGAGGATGTCGTGAGAATCGAGAATCGGGAAGGCGAGCGAGAAACACATTCATCATCAATCTGAGATCAATCTGGAAGACCAATCTGCGTCACTCAGCCAGCATCAACAACAAAATTCGGTCGGATTTTCAATACAAACCTGGTCAAGTCAGTCAGTTCTTCTATACGGATCCGATTAGAAACTTGGTGGGTGGTTCACAAAGAATATTTCCAACCAACAGCCTGTTGCGATGCAGACCTTCATCAACCAACAACTGTCTTCACTGAATCTATACTGAAGATGAGATCAGATGGCTGGGCCGGAACGAATCACCGACAACAAGAAACGATGGCTGGGAAGAAACAAACAAAAGAAGAACAAAGCAATCGCCAAGCAACAAATATGCAGGATAAAGTGGAGATGGATGGATTGGACACTCTCTCGCTGAGGAGGCTGCCGCTGGGTGACATCGCGCGCGCGTCAGGCCATTGCTTGAGTGGAACCAGACCGAAAGGGAAGGATGTGGCGAGTGGGACGTCAGTGCAAGTTCGGGTGACATGGAGGAGATTGTGTGAGGAGAAGTTGAAGGAGTATGGACTAACATATATGGGTGCAGGTGAAAAGTACAGCAGAAGAAAGACAGAAGCAAGTGAAGACGTGGAGTTGAAGCCCTATGTGTTCCACTAGGAACCCAAGGGAACAGTAATAATAGTATTAACTTTCAGCATACTCCATCATGGGAACTGGAAATAGCTACCCTGAGAAATTCATCATTACATCATCACATGGTCAAGAAAGCAAAAGAGAGTTATTCTGTATTTGTTAACAAGAAGCATCTGTATATATACGACTACAATTCATAGGTGATATTACTAAGTGAAATAATGGCCAAGTTGTGAAAATCTACCAGAAAAAATATTTAATACCGATAGGCTGTAGCTTATATTTTCCACAAAGACTAGTTATGATTCCGTAACCAAAATACGAAGCAAATAGGCTGGCCCACCTTTAATTATGTCTTTCAATTGAGCCACTCATGTAGAGCCAGTTATATTAGATGTTGCACCAGGAACTTAGTTTTTAGTGCTCGGTAGAACACACCACACCTACCAGTGTAGTTAAATAAAGTTGTTGGTATTACCGTCGACAGTTCTGTATTCGACCACCTTGCTCTTAATAGGTCAAAAAACTAACATTGAAGAGAGTACTTCTCTATCATCTACCGCCTGCTGAATAAATTATTCAAGGCATCGCAATGCCAAACACTCCAACACAGCAAAGGCTATTGCAATTCGCTTAAAACAACCGGAGCTCTTTACACAAAAGAAACAGGTCCAGCCAACCACTAACTATTGTTACCCTGGCCTTCTGTCAAACGCACGAATTCATTATTGCTGTGTGTTATCTATCTGCTTCAATCGATACTTAGTTTAGCGTCATATCAATTAATGCATATTACTTATCTATTACTGATACTTTTGAAGCGTAATTTATCAACGCAGAATGCACATTCTGTCAAAATACATTGCACTGATCAAGGCATTCACTCTACTCGAACTTATGCAGCCAGATGAGGCCTTACGGTGAGTTGTCATCTGTAGTGGTGATGACGAGTGGTGTCCGTCAGAGATGACAGCCCATTATCCCCATTTCTATTCAATTTCATCATAAATGTACTGATGAATTTAACCCTAACTCACTACAGAGACACAGGGATTGACTTGCTACCAGAGAATAATCTCATTGGCTTAGAATATGCAGATAATATAGTCCTTCTAGGCGAGGACTCTGACAAAAACCAGCAGAGTCTTATGAACACCTTGAGCTGCAGTCTACGATTGGCATGTTTAGCATGCGATCCGCTCCTGTCAAATGTAAGATGATGTTACAGGACTGGACTACACTGCCTCCATGTTTAGAAATAGGGAGTGAAGTGGTTGGTGGAGCGTGCTGACCGCTTCACTCATTTGGGAAGTACCATCAGCCAACATCAACGGGTTGATCTCTGACGAAATCTGAGTACGGATACAGAGAGCTAGTTTAGCATATGCCAGTGTACACGTGATATTCGACTATTGACCAAAGGACGGGTGTACTGATCAGTAGTCACTTCGCTCCGTCCTCCTTTATGGCTGGCTGCGAGATCTGGCCATTGAGAGTGGAAGACATGAAAAGATTAGCTGTCTTTGATCATAGGTGCCTGCGCTCCATCGTCCCGTGTGAAGTGGTATAATAAGGTGAGCAATATTGAGGTCAGACGTCGGTAGAGTGCTAGGTAAGGAGGGGAAATCAATCAACGAGGCTGTGAAGTCACATTGATTGAGGTGGTTCGGACATGTGATACGCATGCATGTCTAGTCATCACCTTCCTCGACAACAGGCAATGTTAGCTGACATAAGGTCAGGTTGGAAAAGAGCCAGTGGCGGTCAAACCAAAACATGGCACCAGTCAACGAAATCGACAACAGTTAGTTTAATCCAGCCTCGTAGGAAGGTGTAGACTTCCTGTTTGAGGTCCTTGGAACGGTAAAAACGAATGGTAGGAGACAATCGGTGATATGGCTCAAAGTAATTGTTCTCAATGGCTGGCTGGCGCAGATGCATCCACTTTTTGTGACATATGATTTCCAATGAAACTATATTGTCCTTCGTTATTACTATTTCCTTGTCTCACACCTCTGTTTACTGTCTGTATTATGCATTTCTTCTACTTTCTTCTCTTGCTTTGTGTGGTACATGGAGGGAGTGTGGTGACTCGAACTGCTGCATATCGGTGTAAAGTTCTATGTCGAAAACAGAGACAATAGTAATCATTCTATGCAATTTAAAACATTCAAACTACCAAAGAAAGGAGACTTAAGTCAATGTAAAAACTAGCGTGGAATTATGCTTCTGTCCATCCCAAGCAAGATAGTAAGTCGCATCATCCTGGAGAGAATCAAACAAGCCCTAGAGGAAAAACTTCGTCCGGAACAGGCCGGATTCAGGAGAAACAAACCATGTATTGATCAAATCGCCACTCTACGGATCATCATTGAACAAAGCTTGGAATGGCAGTCACCTCTCTATCTCAACTTCATCGACTTTGAAAAGGCCTTCGACAGCGTCGATCGAGAGGTCATTTGGAAACTACTTGGCTACTACGGGGTCCCATCGACAATTATACATCTCATCCAACAGTTATACGACAATGCTGCATGCCAAGTAATCCACAACGGGAAACTTACGGAAGCCTTCGAAGTGAGGACGGGAGTGAGGCAAGGCTGTCTACTATCACCAATGATCTTCCTGATTGCAATTGATTGGATAATGCGACAGACAACGGCAACCAACGAGGGAACAGGCATAAAATGGACTGACACAAAAGACTTGAAGGACCTGGATTTCGCCGATGATATATGTCTGATTTCCCATAAACTGGAAGATATGCAAGTGAAAAGTAACAAGTTGGCAGAAGAAGCATCAAAGATAGGACTTCACGTGAACATAGAAAAAACAGAGATGATGAAGATTCCTAGCCAACATCAACAGCAACAACAACAACAGACAACAATCAGCATAAGTGGGAAGAACCTGAAAGAAACAACCTCCTTCACCTACCTGGGAAGCATCGTCTCAACTACAGGCCGACGGAACTGACGAGGATATAAAAGCCAGAATCGGAAAAGCAAGACAAGCTTTCATTACTCTCAAATCTGTGTGGAGGTCAACAGCACTCAGCATCAAAAATAAGATCCGGATTTTCAACTCCAATGTAAAGTCAGTGCTACTATACGGATCAGAGACTTGGCCAGCGCGTCATAAAGAGCATCTCAAACAAACTTCAGACCTTCATTATCAGCTAGCTGTCTTCGCTCAATACTCAAGATCAGATGACCAGCCAGAAAAGATCAGCAACAGGGATCTCTGGCAATGAGCGAACCAACCCAGTAGGAACCGATTGTGAAACAAATAGGCAGGAAGAAATGGAGATGGATAGGCTGGCCATACTCTGAGGAAACAGGTCATCAAGTGACATCACTAGACAAGCCCTCGAATGGAACCCGAAAGGGAGGCGGCGAGTTGGTCGTCCAAGGGTGACTTGGAGGAGGTCATGCGAGGAAGAGATGAAAGCATGTGGACAGACTGGAGCAGGGTGAAAAAGTTGTCAGAAAACCGAAGGCAATGGAGGTGCTCAGCTGAAGCCCTATGTTCCTCTAGGAACTAAAGGATACAATAGTAATAATAATAATTTAAAACATTGGTTTTTTTAAATATTCAGTATTTCTTCGATTATTACTGTCGTATAAATGTAGCATTTGATGACGAGTTTATCGAGAATTTTCTTTTCTAAATATATATATATATATGTCCCACGTTAAAGTCAGTCTGTTATACAAGCTTGCAAAAATGATGTAATGTATGCGTATTTCACTTTGCACGAACTCTCTGCTACAAATTCATCAAAAATACTGACAGATAAAAGAATATTTTTTTTGCCATTGTCATAACATATTAACAAAAGTGAAGTCTTCACGATAACTAGGTGGTAAAATGAAGAAGCGGGTGCGTCGTGTTGATGATTCCCAAAACTAGGATGAAACAGCTGACTGTCCGGTAGTTTAGTGCTGGTTTTCAATAGTTCTATAACTGATATCAATCCGTGATCAACTCGTAAAAACAAATATAATACTTACAAATCAACTCTTGAAGAAGGATTTGTTTTCTTAAACAGTATCAGCTTCTTAAAAGTTTTGTTAAGATGCCAGAGTAACCAGTAAGCAATAGTTTCAATCAATGAAATACTCACTAGAGATTGGTTCTATTCAGATAGGTAGTTAGTTAGTTAGTTAGTTACCTTGGGTTCTAGTGGGAACTCGTGACCAGTGAGATACAACAGGTCGGGTGTCAGGACAAATAGTCGCCAGCTATGTAATTAGCTAAATAGTTTCGCTATGTTGTGAATTAGCACAAGTTGGAATTCATGGACTGATCACTAGATTGGGTGGGTTCCAGCAGCTGAGTGGTTTACAAGCTGGCTTGCCTTGCAACCAGAAGGTCGTGGGTTCGAACCCCAGATGGGGTGTGTGTGTGTGCGTACTGAAGAAGAGTCCTAAACTAGTCTGATGAAACAGCCAGATGTCCAATTCTCCCTGATGGTTTTCCAATGAATCTCTAACCGATTTCAGTTCATGATGAAATCCCGTAACTAATCAATCAAATCTCTACAAACCAATACTAATAATTTTACGTCTTAAGTTACGGTTGGCTAATTTTGTATGACACAGTTTAACAAACAGTCACTTTTTAATGTCTGATAATGTTAATCTTCCCCCATTGACTTCGAATACTCCATGTGATTTTAGCAGAAAGCTACACCCGGGAGGCCATCAAGAAACGACGTAATGATCATAAATAGACGAGTATATATATATATATATATATATATATTAACAATGTATTATGTTTTATGTATAGAGATAAATCATAGTGCATTAATGCCGCACCACTTAGTTCTTCTACTCCATTATATATTTTTAATTTGTTATTATTATTATTACCATTGTATACACCATACTTAATATCTATGAATTAAATCGTAATTAGCCTGAAGAACACTCTGCATTTTACTGACTACTTAATTGAAAGAGTAACTGAATTTCTCATCAGTCATCCTTATTTCATTGTCGTTTTGTATGTAATTTACGCACATGGATACACACCTAGCTGACTATCATTAACACATTAAAGAAATTCGCGTAAATCAGACGCTTTCCCTTCAATCGACAGAAATAAATTCAGTTAATAAACCATACGCAAATGATAGGAGTCATTTCTCTCTTCTTTCTTTTTTTTGTATTTGTTGTGAGGGAACGAATGCTAAACAGAAAAATAAGGGGAAATTATACCACAAAATAAAATAAAAAATAAACACGTTTCACCACTAGCTGGCACCAGTTAGAGAGGCATTTGAAAATCAAGGAATACTGGACAACTACTTCGTTCTTGTTTAGAAGTGCCAGCCAAGCGGAACGCATCCACCACCCACCGGGATTCGAATCCACGACTTTTATTTAGGTCACAAAACAATCTCGCAAACCATTTACCCACTGGAATCCAATCCAACAGCCCATGAATCCCTACTTCTTCTGAATCGCGACACCTAGCGCAACCGCCTGTTAGCATCATAGGTGAACAACAGCTCTCTTATCTAAGTTGACTGCCCTGGTAACTAAAACGTCTTACTAGAACTTCTCGTAACTCCCTGCATGGAGCCACACAGTAGTGAAAAGCAAATTAAATAGCAAGTGTTGATTGTGTTGTATATGTACCGCAAGTTGGCAGAAGTTGAATTTATGGACAATTGGAAGGGATCCCAGAGGTTGAATGGTCTGCAAGCTTGTCGTGTAACTGAAAGATCCGAGTTGCAAGCCCCACTTGGTAATGGTTGCATACCACAATGTCACCCAGCGGCCTCCTCAGCGACCGAGTGTCCAATCCATCCATCTCCACTTTATCCTGCATATTTGTTGCTTGGCGATTGCTTTGTTCTTGTTTTGTTTGTTTCTTCCCAGCCATAGTTTCTTGTTGTCGGTGATTCTTTCCGGTCCGGCCATCTGATCTCATCTTCAGTATAGATCCAGTAAAGACAGTTGTTGGTTGATGAAGGTCTGCATCGCAACAGACTGTTGGTTGGAAATATTCTTTGTGACCCACCCACCAAGTTTCTGATCCGTTCCGTATAGAAGAACTGACTGACTTGACCAGGTTTGTATTGAAAATCCAATGGAATTTTGTTGATGCTGGCTGAGTGACGAAGATTGATTTTCCAGATTGGTTTCAGGTTGATGAGTGTGTTTCTCGCTCGCCTTCCCGATTCTCGATTCTCACGACATCCTCGTCCGTTCCGACTTCCTGTAGTTGAGACAAGGCTCAGTGCTGGATAAGTGAGTGAATGGAGTAACTAACTTCTTTCAAATCCCTCCCTCGCGTTGATGGTGATTAGCGATGGGTGTTGTTGCTGTTGATGTTGTTGTTGTTGGTTGGTTGGTTGGTTGGTTGGTTGGTTGGTTGGTTGGTTGGTTGGTTGGTTGGTTGGTTGGTTGGTTGGTTGGTTGGTTGGTTGGTTGGTTGGTTGGTTGGTTGGTTGGTTGGTTGGTTGGTTGGTTGGTTGGTTGGTTGGTTGGTTGGTTGGTTGGTTGGTTGGTTGGTTGGTTGGTTGGTTGGTTGGTTGGTTGGTTGGTTGGTTGGTTGGTTGGTTGGTTGGTTGGTTGGTTGGTTGGTTGGTTGGTTGGTTGGTTGGTTGGTTGGTTGGTTGGTTGGTTGGTTGGTTGGTTGGTTGGTTGGTTGGTTGGTTGGTTGGTTGGTTGGTTGGTTGGTTGGTTGGTTGGTTGGTTGGTTGGTTGGTTGGTTGGTTGGTTGGTTGGTTGGTTGGTTGGTTGGTTGGTTGGTTGGTTGGTTGGTTGGTTGGTTGGTTGGTTGGTTGGTTGGTTGGTTATTTGCATAACCTCCGTCTTGTCTATGTTCACCTGGAGTCCTATCTTCGCCAGCTGCTTCTTCGGTCGGCCAGTTTGTCGGACGGTTTTTGCTCGCTTGTAAGTCTTCGATTTTGTGACAGTGACATCGAACACAAATCATCCAGGCGCGAAATCCAGGTCTTCTAGGTTCTTCACATCGGTCGGTCCAGGCTATGCCTCCCTGTCTTCTCGTTTCCCACTCACTGTCTGGCGCATAATCCAGTCAGTCCACCACAATCAGGAATATCATTCATTGGTGATAATAGGCACGCACCCTTGTCTGACTCCTGTGTTTACTCCAAATGGCCTCGCTGAGTTTTCCGTTGTGAAATTCTTGACATGTGACGCTGTTGTCATACAGTTGTTGAATGAGGTTGATGAATATTTGGGGTAATGTACGCCGTAGTACCTGAGTAGTTTCCAAATTACTTCGTTGTCAACGCTACCTGTCGAATGCCTTCTCGAGGTCTATGAATTTGAGGTAGATGTTTGATTGCCATTCCATGCTTTGTTGTGTGATGATGATGCGTAGAGTTGCAATTTGGTCAGTACATGATTTGCCTTTCCTGAATCCAGCTTGTTCTGATCGGAATTCTGTCTCCAGTGCGTCCTTTATTCTATCCAGGATTCATGCGTCTCAGGATTTTACTTGGCGTCGACAGGAGCATGATTCCTCGCCAGTTCTTTCGGAGGCAGGCGTAAGTTGCCCTTCTTTGATAGTTTCGCAAGGTAACCTCTCCTGCAGTCAGTAGGTATCTTTACCTCCTTCCAAACTTTTCGCAATAACGGAGTCAGCATAGTTTCACATACAATGCCTAATTCATCTTCACTTACTCCTTCTGAGCATATAGCTGTAGCTGTGTGCTTGAGGGTCTTTACTAAATTTCTTTTGTACTTGATAGGAACGAAGCTGTGAAAATATGTGTGTATTGTCTTGTCCAAGTACTTTTCCTATGCAAATTTCTTTTTATGCTGCCAAGTTGTTTTGTTGTAAGTAGGACAACCAGGAAGGCAATTCTGTTTTGGGATTCGTCTTCGCGCGTGAATTTCATAGCCGAATGTGCTTCAATGATTTGAGTTTTTATTGTGTTCCTATCCAAATCATTCTCACAAAGAATGAAGGTGTCATTCATATACCGGCAATTAAATGAGAGCTTACTGATAAGGCTGTTCAAAGGTCGATTTTCTAGCTTACTTAGAAAGAAATCAGCCAGAATGGGACCCAATGGGGAACCCATAGCCACCTCGTCCACTTGCCTGTAATGTGTGCCGTCAAATTTGAAGTTTACATTCATGGTACATCTTAATAACAATTCTTTTAGGATTTCAGTACAGTTGCCAATGTTAATCGATTGGTTATCCACTTGTTCACATATGTAGTTAACTGTTTCTACAAGAGGTACATTTGTAAATAACGATGTTATGTCCAGAGATATCATGGTTTTGTCCTTGATATTAATATCTTTTATTTTGTCTACGAATTCAAATACATCTTTGACGCTATATTTCACTATCGTATCATGCAAAGGTTTGAGAATATTTACTACCCATCTAGCTGGATCATGCATGGTAGGGCGAATTTTGCATATCAAGTATTGATCTTAACGGTACCCCTGGTTTATGTGTGCACTTTAGGTAGGCCATACAATCTTGGCGTATACGCGCCCGTTGGTCTGATTTCTTCACAAAAACTTTCAGAAAATATCTGCTCCTCCCTTTGGTATAATTTCCCTTATTATAATTTCATTATTATGCCAACTGGAAGCAAAGTCAAGACAAAGGTGTTTCCATTACTTGAACAAAAAAAACAACATGAATAAAGAGCTAAAAAATAATTCGATTCTTCACAATGGGATTATAATTATCAATATTCTAATAATAAATAATTCAGTGTGAACTTGATTTTACACAGAACAGGTGTTGAACAAGAAGAAGATACATACATACATACATAATAATTTTAAGTGCATAAGAAATTCGCAGGAGAAGTACACGAGAAATTTGATTTACTATTATTTTTATGCCTAGTCTCTTTCTTTCTTCTAATTCCCCTCTTTTTATTTTCCTTGATGAAAGTTCTTTTTCCCCTGTGAATTATCTACTCTTCTGCAGTCTCTTCATTATTGATTATTTTCAGAACACGGAAGGACTTTCATCAGTTCTACTGTATAACGTCAACAATATTTCGTCTGACTTTTTACATTAAGAAGTTAAGGCACTCAGGGCATAACCCAACCACTCCTCCTCTTACAGTTTGTCAACTTGTGCATCTTACCTATTCTCTTTTACTGTTCACCCTTGCTTATTCTTTCCTGGATTGCTTAAAAAAGACTATGTCATACTTCGTAGAACTCTGAAGACTGACCGTTAGTAGGACGAGTGGTGGCATCCCATTGGGCCATATTGTTGACATTGTCACGGATAGACACACTTGATGTTATGTAACAAATTTCCTGAAAGGAATTTTGTCAGACTATGAGCACCCACTATAGTACCCGCAGCTCCAACCTTATGTCTCCTTTTCAGGTAAAACAAAATGTCTTTTCACAAGACTTTATGCACGTACGTCTCAGTATAAATATTCCACTATACCATATTTGGCAAGTACTTTATGTGATGAAAATGATGTCAGGCATGAACTAACTAACTAACTAACTAACCTTCTTTGCACTACTAAATAAACCATTTCCTTCACCCTTACATCATCAAACTTTATTATTACTGTATTTCTTATATTCATAATCCTCTCAATTATTTGTTTTTATTTATTTATTTTTCATAAGTGTAAACATCATTTAAGCTGTGTTACCACCGTTAATCTTGTATTTCCCCTCACCATGCTGCTATATCAACAGAACATTGGATTCAATACTCTATAGTAACATGCTAAAATTTCCAAACTGAATCGACAATACTATTTTGAAACAAACTCACTGTTATTATTATTATATTTAATTCTCTCTCTCTCTCTCTGGTTACTTTTGTTTTAATTTTTAATTTTATTAATATTTTAAGTAAATCAGATGCAAGGTGTTGTGACAAATGCTGAGAATTCCATTTTTGTATTATAAGTACTGCTGCTTTTGGAATAAAGTAGATTATTATTATTATTATTATTATTATAACAACTCTCTCTCTCTCTGCCTCTCTGGTAGAATAATATAAAGAATGTAAATAATAAATCTCAATTAGTGATTTAACCAAAGAGGTAGGGTATGGTTAGTTAAACCATGGAATATGTGAAAGGTTTCTTCCTTAATTACGATGCTTGACAATCCAAAGAATTAATTGGCAAGCACGTCACTGAAAGCATTTTCAACATGCTACATACACACTTTCATCAACAACTGCCTTCATTGTCTCGTTGACTGGATATCAGATATCCAGTCAACGAGGGGTAGGCAACAGGGTAAGCTGATAACTAACCAAATAACAACGTATTCTGTGAAAAAAAATTTTCTTTATCGACGAAATCATCTTCCTTCAGAGGCTGTACAGTCGGATTTGTATTTACCAGAAATGTACAGTAGTCTATTATTGAGTAATAAAGGTGGAGGTGACATAATTGATATAATTACTCGGAAGTGGCTTTAGAATTAAAAATAAAAGCTGTAAATTATTTGGTACTCAACGGCATAAAGTTAGAAATTTGATGAGGTTAAAACTGTTATTGAGTAAGAATAAAGGTAGTTCAGTGTCGATTTAACAAGTAACGTGACATCTGGCTGAACCTCACTTGTCACGACTTCTCACTAGAATTGACTCCAAGAAACTCCATCCTGTAGCCAGTCACTAGCGAGCATCAGATTAACTTTCTATAGTTTTTGGTTTGTAAGGATTAGTTATGTTTCCACGAGTTGATCAGGGATTGATATCAGATAGACAACCATTGAAAACCAAAAGCGAGTACTGGACAGCCAGCTGTTTCATCCGACTAGTTTTGGGAATCATCGGCAGTACGCCGTGTTGGTTTCTAGGGATTTGGTTGGTCACAAGTTTGATCACAGATTTATATCAGTTAACGACCTATCGAAGGCAATAAAGTACTAAACAGCTGTTTTGTCTCAGTCTTGGATTCTTCAGCAGTAGTACGCTCCGATGATCCTACCAGGGATCGAGCCCAGTGATATTCTTTAGAAATTAGAATTTCTTAAACGAAAGATTTACCTATTAATTATTTGTTTTAGGCCAACTGAAGACCACACTACCTAAATCTTAAAAAGTCGAAAAATATTACCTGAAAATAGTGTATTGATTGCATGCAGGATTTTATCGTGAGCTGACATCAGTTAGTGAACCACTGGAAAACCTGGCACACACCCACCAACGGGGTTCGAACCCACGACCTTCTCGTTACAAAGCTAGCGAGCTCGTAGACTACTGAGCCACTGGGACCTGATCCAATAGTCCTTGAATTCTAACTTCTGCCAATTCACGACATAACGTGACCATTTCGCAATGTCTTCTTCGATGAGTAAGTTACTGCCTCATCTTCAACCTGCTGTACCCTACTGGTCAGGGCTTCCCACTTGCAATGAAATCCTTCATGCAATCAAACAAAATCCCTGCAAAAACAATACTTAAAAATAGTGTATTGTTTTATATTGACTAATGCGATAAATCGTCAGCATTTCATAAGTCTGTCTGTCTGTTTTCGACATAGAACTTTGCACAAATGTGCGGAAGTTCAAGTCGCCACATTCCGTGTAGCACGCGAAGCAAGAGAAGAAAGTACAA